>MU399507.1:0-644364 GCA_022578845.1 Hypoxylon cercidicola
TTTAATAAAACTAACTTAATAATTTAAAAAAAAACAAATTATTATTATTTTTATAATAACTTTTATTAAATATTTAAATATTATTAATAATAATATAATAAATATAATATAAAATTTTATATTTTAAAAAACTATAATTAAATACGTAAAAAATAAAAAATTATAATAAAAGTTTATAATTTAAATAAAATATTATAACTTTTTTTTTTAATATTTATTATATTATATTTTTAAAAATAAAAAATTTTAATATAATATATAATTTATAATTTATTATAAATAAAAAAAATAAAATAAATATATAATTTAAATAAATATAATAAAAAAAAATAATAAAAAAAAAATTTAATAATATATAAATAATATTTTATTATTTAAATATAAAAAAAAACCAACGAATTTTTAATTTTTCATTTAACTAATAAGTTAAGTATTTAAATACTTAATTTAATATTTAATATTTTTAAAATTAAGTTATTATAATTTAAACTAAGTTTTTTTTAATTATAAATTTTAATTTTATTATAATTAAATATAAAATATATTTAAAATAATTTTATTATAAAATAAAATTAATAATAAACTTAATATATTCGTATTATTTTATATAAAAAATATATAATTAAAAATTAAAATACTTTTAAAATAATTTTATTTTAATATATAAATTAAATAATAAAAATATATTTAAAATAATTTTATTTTAAAATATATAATTAAAAATAAAAAAATATTTAAAATAAAATTATTTTAAAATATATATATAATTAAAAACTAAAATACTTTTAAAATAATTTTATTTTAAATTATATAAATTAAATAATAAAAATATATTTAAAATAATTTTATTTTAAATTATATAAATTAAATAATAAAAATATATTTAAAATAATTTTATTTTAAAATATATAACTAAAAATAAAAATATATTTAAAATAATTTTATTTTAAAATATATAACTAAAAATAAAAATATATTTAAATATATATAATTAAAAACTAAAGTATTTTTAAAATAGTTTTATTTTAAAATACGCGATTAATACGCTTTAGACTAACCGACCGACGTATTTTTAAAATAATTTTATTTTAAAATATATAAAAAAAATATTTATAAATTTAATAATTTTTAATAAAAATTTAATAATTTTAAAAATACCACCGAAAAAATCTTTTAATTATTTATTAAAAATTATAAAATTATTAATTAAAAATTAAAAATATAATATTTTAATTTTACGTATATATAACCCGCGAGTTAATTTTAATTTTATTTTTATTATTAAAATTAATTAGTTTTTTATACTTAGTATTTTAATTTTAAATATATATAATAAATATAAAAATATTATATAATTATAAATAAAATTAAATTTAAATTTAATAAAATTTATTTATAAAAATAAATATTTTTTAAAATAATATAAAAATTTTTATAATATTAAATTTAATTAATATTTTTAATAATTATTTATTTTATTTTATTAAATATTATAAAATATTATAATAATAAATAAATTTTAAAATTATTTTTATTATTTAAATATAATTTATTTTAATATTTAATTTATAATAATTATTTTTAAATTATAAATTTTATTATAAAAATATATATAAAATATAAATATAAAAAAATAAATTTATATAAATAATATAAATACGAAATTACGTATAAAAGTTAATATAATTTTATTATAAATTATATTTAAATTTTAAATTTTACGTTATTTTTTTTAAATTTAATAATTTTAAATTAAATATTAATATTATTAATTTTATAATTATATTATTTTTTTTATTAACTTTTATGTTTATTTAATAATAAATAAAAATTTTATTTTAAAATAAAAAAAACTTATTTTTTTATTTTAAAAATAAATTTAAAAATTTAAATAAATTTTTTATATTTTTTAAAAAAAACTAAGCGTTTCGAAAATAATTTATTATTAATTTTTAATATTATTATTTTTATTTTAAATAAATGCCTTTCGTCCGAAGCTTTTTTTTATATATGAAATTCCTTAGACTTAAAAGCGGTTTACATTGCTATGAAAAGTAAGACCCGGGCCACGCGCATATCACAAAGCTTAGCAGATATTCTGCGTTGCCTCCGCTATGCCGACAAGCCAAGAATCATATGGATCGATGCACTATGCATAAACCAGAACGACGACGTCGAGAAAGGCCCGCAGGTTGCAAGGATGGGTGATATATACCCTTCCGCTCATCGCATCTCCATATGGCTCGGGAGGGAGGAAAATGACAGCACGCGAGCATTGAATTCCATGCTCTGGATCGGGTCCAAAGTGACCGTCGACTGGGTTCGGTTTACTGTGGCGCTACGTCCAGAGTGCGTCGAGCCAAGTTTCCAGGACATCGACAAGGGTATACCACTCAGGCCGGAGGACACAGAGGCGATCTTTCATCTCTTATCTAGGAGATGGTTCGAGAGGCTCTGGATACGGCAAGAGGTTTTGCCGGCTAAAACCACCGCTGTGGTTCAGTGTGGGCTCTATCAGATTCCTTGGCCGCCTTTCCGACGCGCCCTGGCTTGTATCTACCAGAAGCCGCGGACATGGACACCCTTTGATGACAAGTTGAATAAACGTCTGCTTTCGCTTCGCGGTCACATAATCCAATCTTCGATAGTGCCACTTGCGTACGTTCGGGCATCTTTTGGGCAGTCCGACTGCAAAGACCCCAGAGATCGAATTTACGCGCTGTTAGAATTCCTTCCAGAGAAAGATAGAGCTGTTGTGAGTTCTCCAGACTACACAAAGGATGTCGAGGTGATTTTCCGGGACATCGTATGGCGACACATCAAACACTACGGCTCCCTGGATTTACTAAGCCAATGCCAGATCAATTCGAAGTTGGCCACTGATATCAGTTGGACTCCAGATTGGACCAAAAAGGAGTTCATATATGGACGAAGCTACTGGCGGGGGTTTGCTTCGTCTCAGTTTGGTGAAATGTGTACGATTTCGGAAGATGGGCGCGTGCTGAGAACGCCAGGTGCTTCGATCACAACTGTGGAAGATCTGAAAGACATCTCTACCATAGATGGGAATCACCCCAATGAGCAGGTCCAGGAGACGCTCAGAATGTTGGTACCAAACGACAAGCTCAATAAGCGGTACGTCACAGGAGTGAGCATGCTTGAGGCCTTTATTAGAACGTTTGTTGTAAATGCGCTGAGCGAGAACCAAGAGCCGTGGTCGGGATTTGACCCGGCGCTTGAAGAAGCCCAGGAAATTATCCTGAACGCGCTCAAGTAACAAGAACAAGGCCAAGGCCCATCAAAGATTCTACCCGGCCATATCCGGGATATATACAGAGTAATGCGGGCGATGCTTGGAGACCGAAAGCTCATGCGAGGAACTGATGGCTACATCGGCACTGTGCCGCAACCGACTCAGAATGGCGACGAAGTATGCGTCCTTCTCGGCTGTCATACACCCATGGTGCTGCGGCGGGTCAAAGATGATATCTTCCGCATCGTTGGAGAGTGCTATGTGCTTGGTATCTCCGAGGGTGAAGCTCTCCTAGGCCCCTTACCAGACGGTACTAGGAGGCTATTTGCGTCGGATCCCAAGTCGGGTGTTCAGTCGTATTTCCTTAACAGTCGTACCGGACATACGGGCTTGATGGATCCAAGACTCCAGAAATCGTTTCCCGGCTTGGAAGACTTTCCTGAACGACTTGGCGAAGATCCTAATGCGAAGATTCAGCTGACACCGGAGCAGCTTCACAGCATTTTCCCTCAGATGCGAGAATTCGATATCATATGAGAATAAATCTTGAGCTGCGCAACGACCTTCTGACGACTCAGTTGAAAACAACTTGAGTAAGAGGATTATCCAACAGGCTGTAAGTATCAGTGAAGTCCAAGAGGCTTAGATTATTCGGCTTAAACGCACATGTAGCACTCTTGTGATTTCTGAGATATCTCAGGATCACACTCTTGCGCTTCTATGCATTATTGCTGCAGCCAGGTGGGGCCCGAGGCTACTCATGAGAGGCATGTTGGTGCTATAGAAGGACTGAAGATCCTCATGCTGCCCGACGAGGTAGTCGGTGAATTCGCCTTGCCGGGGCGTTGGAGAGAGCAAGCGCTGATGCGGTATATTCAAAAAGCAGTCAATGCACACCCTGAAGCTTCCAATCAGCAGGAATCAAGGCTATAGATAGGAAAGTCACAACAAGATCTTTCTTATATAAGCTGGCTAAGATAGCGGTCTGGTCAAAATCATCCTCGAAGCAGACATCTGCATCCCATGTATCGTAGCCTATTACGCATCGGCCACGATCATCAACGGGTTGCAAGAAAGCGGCATGTTCTCTTGACTCACCGGTCTGGCATATTTCAGCAGCGTACTCTTTTATATCACTCCCTTGCTAAGTCTGACCGTCAATTTAGCACCAGCCTGAATTACCGCCCTGTAAACAAGCTAGTCAATACTGAAATTGGAACATCAGGGGAAGAGCTTCTGGCGCCGTGACCACGCCGTCATTTTTCATGCTCGCCCCTGAGCAGTAACCTTTGACTCGAGATACCAAGATCAGTTGGGCAACTCGGGGCACATCCCGTAGTTATGTTAGCCGTAGTTCACATATAGGACTCTAACTACATCGCCCGCTACATAAATGTGGCATCGCGATTGATTGTGGTGTTCCTGGTGCCAAAATGAGCAGCCGAGTCAGAATACCGTTGAAAAGCATCATTCACAACGCGGTCATGCAAGCCTCGGAGACTCCTCTTTCGCTGGAAAATTGCCCAAGTTCCCTACCCTGATAAAGTACAAAGACGGCTTGGCTCGGCACCAGAAACGACCCCGTCACTGGGACGAGGGTTAGCCAGCGACTGCAGGGCAGAGCTAAAGGGGAGTCAATCGGGTGATAGTAAGAAACTATTTACTTTCACCTTCCCGCGATGCGCGAGGTATAATCATAATATGGGGACCGCCTTTAAAGAGGCCACACCTTTTCTTTTTCTTACCGGAAGTTGCCTTGCAGCAACAACTAACGAACGTGACCCTAGGGGCTGAAAGGTAACGTACTTAGGTACATACCCCACCCTCGTTCGTATTGCTCAGTTTAACACTGTATAAAAGGAGATCTTTTGGTCCGCCCCTTTCCATGTGAGATCGATCGGGCACTGGGCTCTACATAGAGACAGTTACCTTGTGATGACACACAGGATATTGCGTGGAGTGATAAGATGCAGTGTTACCACTGCCCAGTATAAATGCTAGACGAAAGCTATGCGAGAGGTGTCCGTTCAGTGTTATTGTCATTCCTCCAAACCCCCGAAAGAATAATGTATCGCGGAAGAGGGACATGGCGCGCTCGGGCTTCCCAGCCAACACTCAGTGGTCGGGGCAGGGGTAGAAGCCACCTGCATACTCCCAAGGCACCTGTCAACGAATCTCCTCTAGGCCCTCTCGTGGCGAAGATTATCGTGGACAATGCTACAGCCCGCCTCACAACCAAGGCAGAGGACGCAAAAATTAGTGATTGCAAATATGCAGCATCCTATTCGTTGGTTGATTCGAAATTACCAGAAGTCATCATCCCTGGTGAGCTCGCCTTTCTCTTGTCTCCTACCTGACAGAGTTTACTTGCTAAATGTAATGATTAGGGCAGCCAGCGACATGGAAGCCGCCTCAACTGCCTGTACAGCTTTCAGGCGACCATGGCGATTATCTTAGGGACCAAAATGGTGCCAGATTTCCTCACCACCCTCTTTTGCCCGCGGTCCAATCCCTCTTCGCTCTGAACGATGGTTTTAACCCGTCAAGCGTTGACATTCTGGGCTGTGCCAGTTCTCTGGGTGATATTCTCCGTTTCAGCCGAGGAATTGCGTCGACATTTAGATTTGACATTGAAATGGTCGGAAATACGCTGTTTCTAATCCGCAACCATCGCAGCGAAGTCATTCCGGATGTTCGTGGATATGGACACACCTTCCTGGACGCATTCACTTCGTATGGAGCCAATGTGGAGGGAACCAAATCTCATCAACGTATTGTATCTTACTCTTTCAATGGTCTCAAATGCGTCGTCCGGTTCGAGTGCGATGCATACTTCGAAAATGACGGAGACCCAGCTACTAGTGCAAGTTCATCGATCGCCCTCAACCTCTTGAACCCGCCGAAACCTGCAGTCCATGTCAGGTCAGCCGGCGCGGCCGTTCCTCAGGATGCAATCATCGAGATCAAGACAAGATCCCAAGCAGGCCAACCGCTTGATATGAACGACCATCTACCGAGACTATGGCTTCGGCAGATTCCTAATTTGGTCGCAGCATATCATGGCAGAGGTAACTTTGAAAATATACAGATGAATGACGTCAAAAAGGATGTGATCAGCTGGGAAACCGAGCACACGTCCGAGCTCCAGCAGTTGGGTTCGGTCTTGCGCCAGTTGATTGTCGAAGCCAAACGGGCGAGTCACTTAAAGCTTGAGCTTTGTCGAACAGGGACGGGACCCTTGGAACTGAGGGAGCAGAATGGTGGGGTACGGGAAGTGCTTCCAGCTTATTGGATGGAGATATGGGTTGGGCAGCAACATCAGGGGCCGGAGAGTGCTGCTGAAGTCCGCATAAGCGATGAATACGACGGCGAAAACTGCCAAAGCCCGTCCTCGGACGATCTATCTAGCCAATCCGAAGGTTCCGATGATGATTTCGCGTTGGACTACACGGCTTGCAGCCCTTCCTGCGGATACTGTGGTCATTGTGTCTGAAGGGCGGAGTTGCGCTGGCATCAGATAGTACCTATCACATCTCATGTTCTTTCTACTGTGCACTGTGCCGAATGTGTATTGGATAGAGCAGGCCGCATATATGTACGTTGGTAGATTAAGATTGGGTAAGATCTAATGGTGTTATGGTTACACAGCATCCCGCGACGTGTGTCGCTGTCGCTGCCTGCCCGCGATCTGTGGCACCTGGCAGTAACCCCAAAGCCCTCGGCGGGGTTTGGTCATGACTATGGGTGCACCTGAAGTATATCGACGCTGTTCTATCACAGTCTTTCCGTCTTTACCTCGCACAAAGTGATTTCCTTTTCTCAGGAGTTCCGCAATGTCGTATCGAGGACGAGGAGGTTCTCGTTGGCACGGCCCCAGGGCCCACCCACCAGGTCGTGAACAGGACGCAAACTTTAGATCAAGACAGCTCGACAAGTTCTTCTACAATGTAATTGAAGGAAAATGGGTGCTTGCGAAGCCAGATGACGCCCGGAAGTTCCTAGAAGCAATCACGAATAGAACTGACAAACCAGACTGTATCGAGAGACTAGCTTCTTCGGAATCTGGCAGAAAAGCTCTTCACAAATCGTTAACGTGCAACACTTCGGCTCAATTCATCAATTCTTCGGTGTCGAATCTTCTGCAATTCCTCGCAGATCCTACTTTGAAGAGAGTCTGTAATGGCGAGCTACTGAACCAAGTCATCTGGGTTATGGTCGACCCGCCATTGCTCTGGAACAGCCTAGTTCAGCATATCAGAACAAGACAACTGACAACCCAGGCGGTAGAAGGCTTCGCATGGCTACTATTGCAATTAGTTCTCTTACCCCCTACGCAGTCATCCGCCTTCCGGGAGACGGCAGGGTCGTTGTTGCAAGATAAACGTCTGACATTGGAGAAGTCGAGTTCTTTGACAGCCCAAAGCCTATTTCAGAAGATACGAATATTGGTCCAGCATTCACGAACCGATATTGATCCAGATGCTGCCAACGATTTCGGCCCAGGAGGCCGTCACGATAACGACTTCGTCAACTACCGCGACATCTCCATCCTTCCTACTCGCGCCGAACTTCAATCGACCGAGAGACCCTTCTACATGCAGGCTTCGGCGGTCTTCGGAACGGCAGTCGAGAATCGTACGCTAGCGCACCTCGACAACCAATACCGTCTACTCAGAGAGGATATGCTTGCCGACATGCGTGAGGACCAAAAGAACATCAGACGGGGAAGCAGGAAGCCAAGCTGGAGGAATATGGTCATCAAGAATCTCACATTAGAAGGGCTTGACCAGGAATCCATGTCAAATGAGCGGCCGTGCACCCTAGTCCTCAAGTGCGAGAGTGATATCCTGGGCATGGAACGCCGTAGCATTGAAGACAGAAAGAAGGAGCTGAAGAAAACACCGGCCTTCTTGAGGCATCAAAGCTTCGGCTGCATTATGAAGGATAATACCCTCCTAGCATTCGCGACGCTCGATAGGAACGAGGAACAGCTCTCCTGCTTCCCACCTCGTCTATGCTTACAGGTTACTAGCACGGATGCGGATGTGATGCTGGAAGGTTTTCTGCGAGCTCTCCAAAGTGGCACTGTCGACTTCCTACTAGCGTCTACCCCTATTTTCGCCTACGAACCGATACTGGATAGGTTGAGGCGGAAGACCGATATCGAACTCGAGCACGACATCTTACTTCACTCAGATGTTCCACTCGAATCGGCTATACGGCCAGATGCGCTTATCGATGCCCTTGAAGCATCCCTGGTCATTCCGACCGATCTCCAGCAGCTGCTTCAGACAACAAGGCAGGTGAATCTGGATGCATCGCAGATAACAGCCTTGATACATGGGTTGAAGTATCGGACTTGCCAGATACAGGGGCCACCAGGTATGCAAGTCGGAGTACTCTAGCGTAGTTTTTAATATTAAGTACTGATATAGGGACTGGAAAATCTCTCGTTGGCGGTCTGATCGCTAAGACGCTACTCGACAACACAGACGAGAATATGCTCGTGCTGTCTTACACCAATCATGCGCTCGACCAATTCATAGAAGATCTAATAGATATCGGAATCAGGGATGATAATATTGTTCGATTAGGATCCAAGTTTACGCCCTGTACAGAGGCTCTTCTTTTGAAGAACCAGACGATCGACTCGTTTCGGACAAAACCGACTCGATATATGCTAATCAATTCCCACAAGGAAAGGCTCGACTCCTTGGCCGAAAACATCCACCAGTGCTTCGAAGAGTACCACCAGCAAGGCAAGATCTCGCATCATCAGCTACTCGAATATCTTGAATTCTCCGAGACAGAGGAAAATTTCTACGATGCGCTTTCGGTGCCAGAAATCCCGGACGGCGAGTTTCGTGTGGGGAAAGGGGGTGCTCGAATGCAGCGTGACTACCTTTTCACACGCTGGGCAGGTGGAAAGAACGCTGCCGCCTTTTCCAAAGAGAAGTCTGGAGCCGCAAGTGGAGATGTGTGGAAAATGACGAAGCCAGACCGACAAGCCAAGATCCAGCAGTGGGAGGAGGCGATTAATCAAGAAAGCATCGCAAACCTCATGAAGTACATTGCCGAATTCAACAAGACCCTAAAGAATCTGCAGAGTCTACGCAAGGAAAAGACTGAGAAAATTCTCCAAAGCAAACGGATCATTTGCTGCACTACAACGGCTGCTTCGATGTACTCCCAAGAGATTCAAGCCGCCGCCCCGGGTATTATCATTGTTGAAGAAGCAGGCGAGATATTGGAAAGCCGTGAGTGTATTTCGCAGACGTCAACCACATTGATTTTCCTCTACCATTCCTGCTTGTCGCGCGCCATTTCTCCCTTCCACATATTCCGCACTCCCCTAGCGACGCCCGACGCATTTTTTCATGTCCATCTAAGAGGGCATTTCTGGTACTAACCAGATATTGCAGACATTCTTGCGGCTATGGGCCCCAGTACTCAAAAGCTCATACAGATCGGTGATCATAAGCAGCTTCGACCAAAGGTGAAGAGCTTTAAGCTTACAGTTGAAGCTGGCCATGGATACGATCTCAATCGATCCCTATTCGAGAGGCTCATACTTCAGGGGCGACCCCATTGCACATTAACCAACCAGCACAGGATGAGGCCGGAGATCTCTGCCTTGATTAGGCATCATTATCCTGCTTTGCAGGACGCCCGGACGACGGAGAACAGGCCACACCTCTCCGGTTTTCAGCAAGATGTTGTTTTCTTCAATCACAACAACCTAGAAGCACGACACAATATACTCGTCGACAAGCTCGATCAAGGTGCAGCGGCAAGCAAGCAAAATATCTTTGAAGCAGACATGGTTCTGAAGTGTGTTCGCTACTTGGGTCAGCAGAATTATAAAACCACAGATATAGTGGTCTTGACTCCATATCTTGTAAGTCTTCCTTCAGGTACAAGTCTGGTAGGTGTTAGGTTACTAACCCACCGAAGGGTCAACTGTCCCTACTCCGAAACAAGCTCAGCCAGGATCACGACCCCATCCTTAATGACCTTGATTCTCATGATTTGGTGTCTGCTGGGATCTTGCCAGCCGCAAGCGCGGAAGTCAATAAGAAGCGCATTCGCCTCTCCACCGTCGATAACTACCAGGGAGAAGAAAGCGATATTGTTATTGCGTCATTGACGCGCAGCAATGAGGATGGAGACATTGGGTTCATGTCAGCTCCTGAACGGCTCAATGTTCTAATTTCCAGAGCTCGAAATGCATTAATCATGATTGGGAGCGCGGATACTTTTATCCATGCCAGGAAAGGAAGCGAAGAATGGGTGAGACTGTTCGACCACTTGAGAGAGGAAGGGAAAATCCACGACGGGTTCCCTTTGAGGTGCGAGAAGCATCCCGATACGATGCGCATTATCCGCTCCCTTGAGGACTTTGATCTCTACTGCCCGGACGGAGGTTGTACCCTGCCGTGTACTGAAAAGCTCTCCTGCGGCAAGCACACCTGTCCGATGCTGTGCCATCTGCGAGTTGATCATTCCAAGATGCCATGCAACAAGGTTATGAATGATATTTGTCCGCAGAAACACAAGATCCCGTGGCTATGTTCCGACAAGGGTCCACCTGCCTGCCAGACTTGTCGCCTGGAGAAAGACGAGCGAGACCGGAAAGCAAGGAGGGACAAAGATCTCGAGATTGAGAGGCAGGCAAAGCAGATTGCTTACACTAAGCAACTGCAAGCTCTTCAGGACGACATCGCTGCAACGAGGAAACTACTCAAGGACCGGCAAGAGAACCATATCAGGCAACAGACCCTTGAGCAACATACTGCCGAACTGGCTCGGCTGACAGACGAGGCCAAGAAACCAGTACACGCCGCTATCAAGTCAACACAGCAGAATTCTGGGGAGCTGCAGAAATTGGGTCACGCTACGGCCGAACGCAGCGAAAACGACAGCAACAGTGTGCACAGCCTGCCTGACAGCAATACGCCTAATCGTTGGCCGGCCGAGAACACACCAGAATCAGATACTAGAAACGGTGAAGATTCATCCGAAGCTACTCCCGACAGTACTCATGAGTCTGTCCCAGTCTCCACGAGTGCTTCTTCTGTCGAAAAGGATTGGCAATATCAAAAAGACTATGAGAACGCCTCCAACGAAGCTCTTGATTCTGTATTCGAAATGGTTGGCTTGGAGACCGTGAAGAAGCAATTCTTGAACATAAAGGCGAGGGTTGATACATCCCTGCGTCAGGGAGCAGAGATCAAGGACGAGAGATTTGGAGCGGCATTACTCGGTAACCCGGGCACAGGTAATTCTTTTGATTTTCTAGCGAAGTGCTTGGCCAGAAACTAATCACCATTCAGGCAAAACCACAGTTGCTAGGCTGTACGCCAAATTCCTCTCCTCCGTTGGAGCGATCCCTGGAGACCACTTTGAGGAGACAACTGGATCTCGGCTAGCCAACGGCGGCATCCAGGGCTGCCAGGCGCTAATAGACAACATCCTTAACCAAGGCGGTGGTGTTTTCTTTCTAGATGAGGCGTACCAGATTGTGTCCGGCAGCTCCTTTGGGGGGGCGCAGGTGCTCGACTTTCTTCTTGCGGAGATTGAGAACCTTACCGGTAAAGTCGTGTTCGTATTCGCTGGTTATCGCAAACAAATGGAGACCTTCTTCGCACATAACCCGGGCATTCCCAGCCGAATACCCATACAGTTGGATTTCCAAGACTACGAGGATGACCAGCTTCTTCAGATCTTCAACTCTCAGCTGAACAAGAAGTTTACCGACCGCATGGTGATTGAAGGTGGGCCTGGTGGTCTTTATATGAGGGTGGTAGCACGCCGTATCGGTCGCGGTCGAGGAAGAGAGGGATTCGGCAATGCTCGCGAGGTACATAACGTCTTATCGACTCTGCTTGGAAACCAGGCCGACCGCCTTCACCAGGAGAGGCGGCGTGGGAAAACACCAGATGATATGCTACTCCAGAAGATCGACCTTATCGGACCGGAGCCAAGCACGGAGTTTTCGAGCAACAAAGACTGGTTGAAACTTCAAAGCATGATTGGATTAGAATCTGTGAAACAGTCTGTATTGGCGCTGATAGGTCGTCTGCAGATGAACTATGAGCGCGAGTTGAAGGAGCAGCCACTCATCGAGTGTTCCCTCAACAAGGTATTCGTTGGAAACCCCGGAACGGGCAAGACGACGGTTGCAAAACTCTACGGCAAGATCCTAAAGGCCTTGGGGCTTCTCAGCAATGGCGAGGTTGTTATTAAGAACCCCGCCGATTTCGTCGGTGGTGCTCTGGGGCAATCTGAGAAGAACACAAAGGCTATCCTCGACTCCACCAAAGGAAAGGTACTCATCATCGACGAAGCCTATATGCTCGGGAGTGGACTATCGGTCTCTGGGGGTGCTAGTGACCCCTACAAGACAGCTGTTATCGACACCATAGTCGCCGAGGTCCAGAGCACTGCGCTTGAGGACAGATGCGTCCTGCTGTTGGGTTATAAAGAGCAGATGGAAGACATGTTTCAAAAGGTCAATCCAGGCTTAACGAGACGATTCCCTTTAGCGTCGGGGTTTCACTTTGAAGACTTCAACGATCAACAGCTCGGGCAGATTCTGGATCTCAAATTGAAGCAACAGGGGTTCAGGGCAGGGGAAGCTGCGAAGAGGGTTGTCCTAGAGGTTCTACGACGTGCGCGGAACAGGCCTAACTTTGGCAACGCTGGCGAAGTAGATATCATACTTGACCAAGCGAAAGAACGCCAACAGAAGCGGTTGTCCGAGTTATCTAGCATAAGGAACGTCGACTTGCTGGTTCCGGAGGACATGGACCCCGATTTTGATAGGGGAGAACGCGCCGCAACTAATATACGTATGCTCTTCCAAGACGTTATCGGTGGTGAAGAGATCGTCGAACAGCTAGAGGGATACCAGCAAGTCGCCAAGAATATGAAGAATATGGACATGGACCCTCGCTCACAGATTCCCTTCGGATTCCTATTCCGTGGGCCACCAGGTAAGACGCCCCGTGCTGGCTGAGTGATTGATCCCATCTTAACGTGGAGTAGGGACCGGCAAAACTACGACAGCAAGGAAGATGGGCAAGGTCTACTATGACATGGGCTTCCTCGGCGAAGCTACTGTCGTCGAATGCTCCACCACGGAGATAATAGGTGAATACATCGGGCAAACTGGGCCCAAGGTGCAGAAGAAGTTTACCGAAGCTCTTGGGAAAGTGCTCTTCATCGACGAAGCGTATAGGCTTGGAGGGGGCCACTTCGCCAAGGAGGCGATGGACGAAATCGTCGATTGCCTCACTAAAGAGAAGTTTCAGAATAAACTTGTCGTCAGTAAGTAACTTGGAGGCTTTAACCTCGTTTTAACCCTACGGAAGGAGGAGAGCTTTTCTTTTTCATTCCTCCCCTATTTACCTCTCCTCATGCCACCTCCTATTCTGAGTTACAGTAGGGAGCTAGATGCATAAAAGCCGCAGCTACTAACTACACACTGCAGTTCTCGCAGGTTACGACGATGATATTAATCGGCTGATGAGCCAAAACCCTGGTTTGACCAGTCGGTTCCCGGAGACCATCTGCTTCCACAACCTCCCGCCGCGCCATTGTAAGGATCTTCTACTACAGTCTATACAAAGAAAGAAACTCGACACGAAAGATCTAGAGTCATCTCCTACTCTTGACGGTAAATTATTGAATCATTTTAGTACGCTTTCGCAGACAGCGTCATGGGGTAATGCCCGCGACGTGCAGACGCTTGCGAGGTCGGTGTACTCTAAAATGATGAAGTCAAAAACGCCCTCTCCGAATAAGGTTGTGTCTGAGGAGGTTGTGATTGATGTCATTACTACCATGATCAAGGAGCGGACTGACCGGGCTGCCGCATCGACCTCCAGTCCCTTGCCGCTCACATCCGTACCGCTTCAGCCACCGCAGCACGCCTTTCGAGAGCTTCGACCACCTGAAACCACCACCACGACGGAGAAAACGACGGATGAGGCGCCAAGCCAGGACAAAGATGAACGAGAGAGGTCAGCTCACAGGCCCGACGCAAAGAACAACAGAGACGCCGGTGTACCTGATGCAGTATGGGAGCAACTCCAACGGGATAAAGCTGCGGCCGAACAGCGGCAGCGCGACCTGGCGCTATCGCAGAAGAAAGCAGCCGAGCTAGTGCGCAAAGTGCAAGAGCAAGAGGAGGACCTCAAGCGCCGGGCCGACGACGATGCCCGGCGTGAAATGCTGCGCGTGCTGGAAGCAGTAAGAGTGGAGCGCGATCTAGCGGAGCGGGCCCGCCGGGAGATGGAGGAGCGGGCAAGAATGGAACGGGAGATCCAGACAAAGCTGAGGAAGATAGGGCACTGTCCCGTAGGCTTTGAGTGGATTCCTCAGGGAGATGGGTACAGGTGTGCAGGAGGTTCGCATTTTATTAGTAACTCCCAGTTGGGCTTATGAATGCATTTAGTTTACTATGTATACAGAAGGTCCCTCCCAAATAGGCCTAAAGTGGCTGTGTGCTTACAATCTCAAGTCTGACTTCTTTGGCCCCGTGTTTGCTGTGTACGTCATGTCAGTGCCGTAATGGGTTTCCTTACTTACCTAACATGGAGTCAGTCGCAAGATGGTATGAACACGCATCTTTTCCCTTTTTATTCCACTAGAATACCAGTTGATTGGGAATAGGATTCTGCGGTACCATTGACCTCTTCTGCGGCGACGGGTGTGATGGCGAGGCCCCGGGGCCTAAAGGGAAGAGCAACAGCCTCTTGGAGTATCAGCTACTATGAGTCTTGGACGAACAGACCAAGAGACCTTGATCTCACTGGCCTCACGCATATGAATTTTGCGTTTGCATTCTTCCATTCCACCTCATTTCAGGTAGCAGCAATGGACTCAAACGCTGCTTCGTTGCTTCATGAGTTCACTTCACTCCGAGCTCAGAGTTCCAGGCTGCAGTCATGGGTTTCTGTGGGGGATGGTCGTTCAACGACCCTGGCAACAATCCTGAGTCGGCATCTTGCCATATAGTATGACGAACATCGCGTTGCCTCTTGGATGACAGAATTACTCTAGTACCCGTATGGCGTTTAGCGACATGGCGAGGACAGCCGCCAGCCGCAAACATTTATCGACTCCTCAATCTCTTTTATGCGCAACTATGGCTTCGACGGTGCCGATATTGATTGGTAATACCCCTCTGCCGACGATCGAGGCAAACTTTGTTCTCCTTTTGAAGGAAATGTAGACTGCGTTTGGGGGAAGTTATGGTATGAAGTCCTCAATAAACCCAAATATGCCTCCCTTCTCACAGTTTTTTCCTAGGCATCTCGGTGACGTTACCTTCCAGTGTATGTTCAATTCTCCAAGTAATTTGAGGCGTTGAAAGTCATGTTTACGATAGGCTTATACTGGTATCTGCAACATTTCGACGTCACTGTTATGAAGGCCTGCATCAGCTGGTTCAATCTCAGGTCCTACGACCTTCATGGCGTGTGGGACTCCTCGAATAGGAATACAGGCCCATACGTAAGGTACGACAGCCTTGAAAGACCAATATGCGCCACCAATTGATCAGACTTGCTAATCATCTCTGTAGACCTCACACAAATTTGACCGAGATTGCCGACAGTTTATCACTTCTTTGGCGAGCTGGTGTATCAGCTAGCAACGTAGTAGTGGGCCTTGGCTTCTATGGAAGGTCATTCACCCTGATCGATCCGTCTTGTGCTGATCCATGGTGCACCTTTCGTGAGGGAGGAAAAGCTCGCGAGTGTACTGACACGATAGGCATTCTGTCCACATCTGAAATCAACCAAGCGAGATGTTCAATATTGTGCAGCAACAGGTGCTGTCTTGCTGGTCACGAGTGAAGCCGGACCGCTGGGAGCTTTGGCAGGCTTGGCTACAGCAGGTATCGCAACAGTGAGTATCTCGCTTTGTTCCACTATGCTTGAGTCTCCCTATTTCAGTTGGCTAAAAAGATGCAGAATAGGCTTGGTGTTTACTAAGTGAGTCTGAAGCGTCAGTCAAGAAACTAACTGGTTGGTCAACACGCGGCAAAGCTTCTCAGCAGGCAGCAATTGCCGCAGGTCAACTGGTCGTGCCTCCAGCAAAACCGAAGCCCAAAGCATCGCCTAAGAATCCAACCAATGGTGGCGTCAAGATGTATGGCAGGTAAGCCAAAAAGTCCAGTCCTGACGATTTGCTCCCAAATATTGAGTTACGTGATAGATATGCCCTGGCGGATTACTCCGGCAAAGCCTACTGTGAGACCACATACACGTGCGAGTATGGTCTTGGATTTGACCAGGTGAGTCAACATAGGCGTAATTCTAGTTCTATGATTATTGTTTATGTGTGATTACCTAAGTTTGCGACAACTAGCGATGGGGACTCAATGGTAAGTTCTTTCCGCAAGAGTCGTAACGGCATTAAACAGACGACTCCCAGGGGTGACATATTCGAACAAGATATTCTATTCCATTACGATGAAGGTAAGCTAACGGCAAGAAATAACCTGTCTTACTTACAAATGGCTTCCGTCATAGACTATACCTGCTAATATTGCTCCAGGTGGAACTGGCAATAGTAGAACCAAGAATCGATGGAGGTTGACCAGCCAGCACAACGCGCACTGGTATCGCTCATTCAGCGATCGCCTTGGTAACACAGCTGGTAACCGGTTACGCTGTGAGATGTAAGCCCATGATTCACCTCGTCCTGCTGACCCTGCCATAGTGATGAGTTTCCTTTAAAAAGAGTCTGTTGTCTTCGCAAAACAGGCGCTGAGAGCACTTGATGGCAATGAGAGCGGGGCGCAAGTTAACGAGATATTCCAACATGCATACCTATGTGTATGCCTTCAGCTTCATCTGATACAAATGGTTGTAGACAACGATTGTCAGTATTGGCTTCTTGCAACTTGGTATCCGTGCTCGACTCTGCTCGGACAGCCTCCTTCCATCACCTGGGCCATTGACGATTCTAATTTAGGAGCATCTGATGGTCGCAAGACGGGTCAATTCACAGTATCCACATCTATCCTATATCCAGATCTAGTATTTGAGTCTATCGCGAAACTAATATCGCCATTCCCCTCTATAGTTGCCGCAGATATCATAGCAAAATATGGCATAAGCTGACAGCCCTTAGATTTCCGATAGAAAAATCTTGGAACAAGACAGCTAAGCTTGGAAATAGTTCGACTCTACGTCTGGTCTAAGTGCCTGCTACGCGACCTACACGGACCCGGGGTCAAATGTTCAGACGCCCGTCGCGGACCACGGCTTTCGGGTGCTAAAGGACGATTCACTGTTCAACAAATACCACTGGCCCCAACAAAACTGGGCTCCGTACCTGGTGAACGTTGCCGCAAACGACCGTCCGATATCCATCGCGAGTGCCAATTGGAGAAGGGATGTAGTGGCTGAAGAAACTGGGACTGTCCCGGCTCGTCGGCGATGGTCGCTGAACTCTGATCCCGCGATGATGATTTCGGTGTCAGAGGCTGTCGTTGGTGGCGAGGTCTTGAGTTGCAATGCGACTGAAGACGCTCATTGTACTGGAGTAGACATTCAAAACACTGTAGTGACAAAAGGACGGCAGGTTGACAGTCACAGAAGTTGAGATCAGAGCAAGTTCGTTAGGTACCTAGCAGATGATCTATTATTCACAGGACTACGCTTGGACTCATGGGACTTTAAGTTACAATCCACACGTATCGCCGACTATTAGTTAATATAAAATATACTTATCGAGATTTCATTTGCTCCCTAGGTTTAAAATACATAGTTAAACCTCCTTTTAACCCTTTTCCATCCCGGCTACTTTTTAATAACCAGAACTATTATTTACTATCATTCGCATAATCACTATACACGTTATACCGATCAGTTACTCTGGGATATAGTAGCCACTTGATAATGAAATAGAACTATTTTGTAAATGGTTAATCATGCCTATCGATGTCTATGTCTTTCCAATCTTGATAGTCTAAACTATAGAGCGTATGTAAGATAAAAGGAATGTAATTAGAAAAAACAAAAGAGACTAATGGCCAAAGAAATAGCAATAAGACACATAGCTACGTCTCCTCTAAAACCAGAGCGGCAGTAAACTTGTTACGTGAGCCCTTAACACCTTTTGGGATGGTAATAACTTTGGCTACCTTCTTATTCCCGGCACTTCGGTGGTGATTAGCCAGGAATAGTAACATGCCGTTGATATTGTCGCTACCAAGGAAACGATGGAAGCGAGCGGTCTCAGCAGCGTCTCCAGGTTTCCAGACGACCATTTTGTTAGTGTCGATGCCAGCTTCTTTGTAGTTCTGCCCCGTGATGCTCCAGAATCCCTTGTTTTGTATATCTTTCATGAATATGACTTTGAGATTTTGTGTCTTGCTAACGCCCTTATCATTAGCTATGCTGGCAAATGCTTGCCAAGTCACTTCGTTCATTGGCGTTTTCTGGTTACTGTTGGGTGGTGTTTTGTCGTGGGCCTTATATCTCTCCTCAGAAATGATGAACCTCCCTTCTGTACTGTATGTTCCCATATTGATGATAGGCTTATTAGGGCCGGTAAAGGTCTCGTCCTTGATAGTGATTTGCCTCAAGAGTCCGAATTCGCTATAATCAAAGCCCAGGTCTTTCTTTTGGAATAAGGAGAATTCCTTAAAGTCTTCCTTCCTTTTAAACATATCGGGAGTGACTTCATAGTATTTGACCTTTTTGAATATGTTGAAGAACGATTCTCCGTTTCTGACCTGGGCTTCATCGTCCACGATCTTAGTCTCTTCCCTATTTTGTTTAACCGCATTTTCATACGCCATCAATCTTTCTTTTCC
This sequence comes from Hypoxylon cercidicola, assembly GCA_022578845.1. Taxonomy (NCBI): domain Eukaryota; kingdom Fungi; phylum Ascomycota; class Sordariomycetes; order Xylariales; family Hypoxylaceae; genus Hypoxylon; species Hypoxylon cercidicola. The sequence goes on from MU399507.1 coordinate 19,089, forward strand.
CTTAACCTCGTAGTCGGCAATAGGTTTGACATCACCAATTCCATGACCAGACCCAAGAAGGGGCACATCTGGTAGGTTTTCGATACCAGGAGCAGCACCAGGGGCCGGGTGACTAGGGACAGGGGCGGGTTTAGGCTGAGGAACTGGCTGGGGCTTTGGTTTGGGCACAGGCTTTGGAACTGGTATGCCACCGCGAGAGGCAATGGTATCCACGGAGTTTAGCTTGATCCCAGCAGGAATACTAGCTGATAGTTGTTGCAAGCTTAGAAGAGCGGCAATAAGCAGAACCCCCTTTCCAGTAAGTAGTTTCATCTTGAATAAGGATAGCAAAAGAAAAGAGTGAAATTCGGCACTTCAAGTTGAATTTGAATTTGAAAACTAGAAAAATAAGGGCCGACTTTGATAGTGTTGGCGGGGCTGACTAGAGGTGATTGCTATTTGGATGAGACCTAGATAGGTGGCAGGTGAGTGGTTTATAGTGTTATATGTCATTTTTCTAGCCTGGACATATAGAGAAACTCAACGTGTTTAATATTCTAGTTGGTAGGTCTTACGTGGCCGTTTTCTGTCGTATTCACACTTGAGGTTGAGTACCTAGGCACCCAAGTGGACGGATACTAGAAACCATTGTTATGACTCTATATTTAGACACTCAACTTTCAGATCTTTGGCTGATATGGAGGTAGTTATTGTAAACGAGTACCACGGGATTGGCAAAGCTGGTACGTGTTACAAGTGTTGTTAATCCTTCGAGATATGTAAGGTATCTTAAATTGGCACTCTATCTATTTTGAAACGTATAATGCATAGCACTATCCGATATGCTTACTGGCAGCGTCCCAGGGATTCTCAGTAGCAGCCGCCGCCAACATGCAGCTGGGTTGGTGGGTAAATAGCCATAAGTACCTCCAACAGCACCCCATACCAATCCACCTGATGCAGTTGCTCGGCCACCCCCGAGTTTTGACAATCCAGCCCAAGCCAACCAACACATCCTAACCAAGCTACCTACCACAAACCACCGTCAACTCACCAGCTGTCATCTAAAATTCCAATTATTCTTTGTTCTGCTCCGTGTCTTAGAAAACCCTTCCAGCTTTGGACAGATTCAATCAAAGATGCTGTTAGAAAAATTTCCCAACGAGATATTCCAGCTGATTATCAACCATTTCGTCACCGCCGTTGGCATCTACAAAGCTGTCTGCTTCAGATCTGTGAATAGTAAGTAGCGAGACGTACGGCTCTGTCTAAGACTAAGCAGTCTAACATAATCACATTAGAAGCATTCGATGCCGCAATATTCCACGCCATCTGCATTGTTCAAGTCCTCGACATCGATGACCCAGGTACTCCAAAATTGTCACAGAGAATGCCGGCAACACTCAAAGGGCAGATACTCTTGATCAAGTCTTTCTCCGACCAGGTGAATCGAGATGCAACTCTCTTGGCCATCGCTAGATTGAATCGAATACTGGATGGCTTGGCCCAGGCAACCGGCGAGCAACAAATTAGGCAACATCGAATAATCGCGGAGGCGGCTGCGCATTGGTACCCAAGATGTCCGTGGTATAATGGTGGCGAGGAGCCGGAAATGAACGAACAAGATATCCTAAGCGGTGCAGTTGTTCTAGGCGACTTGCGGCTAGTTAAAACGATACTAGAAGAACGATCGCCTGCATTTGCCAATATCAATGTGGGAAGCCCATACATTGGACGACCTTTGCAGGTGGCTGCTGCTTGGGGCCATACTCATATTGTCCGCTACCTCCTAGACAATGGTGCCGACCCTCATCTAGATCAGGACGATAGAGACTGGGAGCCCAATCTGCATTTGCCGTTTGCGCTGGATGGAGATCCGGACCGATCCCCAAGGGGAAGTGCGTTACGAGTAGCCGTCCTTAATGCCCATGAGGATATCATTCAATCCCTCCTACAACCCGAACATTGTATTTCCACTTCCAATGTCGAATACTTTTATATCATTGTTGCTGCTGGCCAGATTGGTCATCTAGGCCTCGTTCGAACCCTCATGGAAGCTACAGGAAAATCTCTACGGGACTTCCCCGGCCTTGGTGAGGCGATGATGCAGAACGCAGCATATTATGATCAACTCTGCGTATTGCAGATGTTGCTTGATAGCGGCATGGATGTGAACGCGGAGCCTATAACGATGGGCGCCGACTTTGGTAACGCATTGTACCTTGCTGCACAGAAAGGAAGGAGTCATATAGTTCGCTTCCTCCTCGAACGTGGCGCGGATGTGAATCACATTCTTAATCATGCAGGCTCAGGATATGAACAAGCTATCGGGATTGCTGCCCGCGGGGGCTTTACAGAAGTTGTTGATATTCTGCTTGCGCATGGTGCTGACCCTGTAAAAGCTTTCCGGTGTGCAGCAGACTGGGGCCAAGCTCACTTATTGAAGTGGCTTTCCATGCGAGATCCACAACTACACTTGAAGCCATGGACTGATTTTCACGATGAGCCAGTGGGGGTATGTGCTTTGCTACGAGCTATAGTCAATAAGAACCCAGCTGTTATAACTTTGCTCGTCGACATTGGGGTTCCGATTAACTATGGAGCTGAAGACGAGCTTCCAATCTACCTCGCCAAGAACCTTGCGGCGGACTGGATAGTGGATTTACTTCTGTCTCTTGGGGCTGAAGATAAAGAGGTTGATCTTAGGGATAGACATGAGGGATATGATGAGGATGACTCGGGGTGTATGCTAAGGGGAGAAATACGTCTTAGCAAGCGAACTTGGGAATGGGTTGGCAGGTATTAAGGATCGATGTCTAGTTTAAAGTACATCCGTTTCGAATGCTAGTTGTAGTCACTTAGAGAGCAATATAGCATCGTTTTACTATGTAAACATAATGGATCTATACTATGATTAATAAGTGTAATCTAAACACAGCTTCACAATTACGTATCTTAGGTACCTAAGTATTAAAAGGACAGGGACTTATATTTACCTTTGATCAAGGGATGGAATGAAGAAAGGGTCCATGAGCGTTTGTTAGACTTACTCGATCCAAACCTTTAATGGCAATCCTCTTCTTAGATGCACCTTGAAATTACGTTACCAAACTTAAGGTATTACAATTAATCGATTTAAATTATTCCTATCCTTGTCGATCTCAAATCCTTCAAACGCACTTTTGTGGCAATGGTCAGAGATGGTGATAGTTGGTCAAGTGTTATATTTGACACGTTGGTGAGCCAAGGAACCCCTTTTTACGCCCCGCGCTGACCTTTTACCAACTTATAAATAACCAAAAACAACTATAATACTATATTTAGCTCATTACAGAGCTTCATAGTTATTGTTTTCGTCTTTCGCCGCTTGGATGCATGTTTGATTTTCGTATGCTAACAATTGTGCCTGCTTTGAGGATCGTCTTCGTTGCAGCTTTAAGTCCGCTGTCGTCCAGCGGACCAACACTGCTGGCCCTTGGTTTGCAACAGTCAAAACTGAAGGGCTACCCATAACCACGGCCGTTCTAACACGACGACATTGTGCCTCTATTTTATTTTAGAATAACAGCGTTTCGTTCCTTCAGCTAGGTTATTCGTGGAGTGCTCGGTAGTTCCCAGCGTCGTCCTTTGTAAGTTGAAGTTAGATCCCGATTATTACACCCACTGACATTTATATGTTTCTATAATAAGTCACTGAATCCTCTATCACCAGACTATCATGCCGTGGCTGTTCCTTAGATCGCAGTAACATAAAAACTAAAAATATCACAGCTACCTATTTTCCGGCCGGACAACATGCGTTCGACTACCAACTAGAATATTATCCAAGCCAACGTTTGGCACCTATCAGCTAACCAAATCACCTACCTCTGGCTTGGCTAACCTACTTTCGAAACTGATCGTGACGTGGCTATTTCACGGATAAGTATCTTCTAGGTAGAAAGTAAATTAGTTGGATGCAGGCCAGATGCTTAACCAAATGATACACCATGACTATCTGTCCTTTTCTTATTACATTCATAGGAACAAGATACAGTTGGACCTCGGGGCTGAGCAGCTGGAATTCCACTTCAGTCTATTCCCTACTACATTCCGTATTTAGAACATACCAAAAGTATCATTAAGCAAGTATATAAAGAATAAAAGTTGTATTCTATCAATCAAGCACTTCCAAGTCCAGATCATATCAGATCTTAGTCACTCTTATTCATCTTTGGTACATTTCACCAACATTTCTCATTATCTCGCTTCATACCTATAACATCGTTATCTTGACAGTATCGGAAGCAACATGTCCGCAGCTCTGGGCTTCGTACTTAACGCCGCTGGGCTGTTCGTCCCGTTGGGTATCGAGCTAAAGGGCGCCTTGGAAAAACCCAAGCAAGGAACCAGCGTTCAAATCATTGTTGGCTCGGGCGACGGCACCACTGGTGGTAATGTGCCCCATATTGCGCTCTGGGACGACGACGGAAATCGTATTGGGCAGTATCATCCCAGCAAAAAGGACAAGATTAGCGAGGGCGAGCCGAGGACCATCACGGTTGAACACACCCAAACCCGTCCCAAGTACCAACAAGCCGATCCTTATTACGTTACGCTGAGCAATCTGGAAAACGACGCCATCTGCATTGCGGCTGTTACGATTGCCAACGAGAAGATCTCCGGCACGTTCTACGGAGATACGGGCTTCTCGTGTGGGCAGTCGTGGTTTCTCAGCAGGAACAAGATCGGCCAGAGTTTCCAGACTCCACGATGCGTCTGGTTGGACGCCGATCACACCAACAAGATCAACGCGCGCGCTCTTAGCTTCCACCTAAACGATCTGGCTCCCTCCACTGACAAGCTCAGCCAGTACCAGGAGAACAAGGACTCTCTCTGCAAGAGTACGCCTCGCTTCTCTTTCTGGGGCAACCTTCTCCCCGATGGCATCGTACCCTTTTTCAAGCCTAAGCTTCAGTACAAGGAGGACTCTTCCGGTGGTGGCGAGGGCGCCGATGAGGATCCGAAGAAAGTAATCGACAAGAACAACCAATACGACAAGAGCGTGTACATGCACCAGGGGGAGCATAAGCAGAAGACCGGCCGAGCCCGTGACACCGGCAGCGCGAACCATAACCCCGAGCATCTCGTCATTACGGACTACGAAGACCACGATGTTCGCGAGGTCTGCGAGCACCCTAACTCGTACGGTTGGGACGTGGTGTCTACGCGTCAGGGGCTGTTCTGCGATATAGACCAGAAGCAGCTATATGTGTTATGCTCGGACGCGGTTAAAGATAACTGCTTCGATCTAGAAAATAAGGTCATTGTTCCTAAAGGGGGGATGGGTTCCCGAGACGAGTTATCCGCCCACGTCCTTGCAAAGACTTACAAAACTCTCGACCATTGGAAGAATTAGGCTTACGTACTGCTTGAGAGTGTTGATAGTTATTTCGTCTGTTTGAGTACCTAGATATTGATTTTTATAGTTTAAAATAAAATAAACTTATTGCAGCATGCTCAATCCAAATCAAAACCGGATACGGAAGTATACTTGGGCTTCTTCTTTCGCTGAGTGCTATTTTGGACCGGGCGTTTCATGCCCCTTTTCAGGTATAGAGAATGTTTCTTACGTCATGCCCATGAATCGTACTCCTTCAACACTGTCCGACAGATTGATGGTGCTCGGAAGCGTGCTGATCCGGGAATACGGGATTGCTAGCATCTGGATATACGTTGGGATGGCTGAAGAATTCCTTCTGGAACGGGCCGTCTCGACTTGCAGCCCATGTCCCGATATCTGTCCCTGTCGAACTGTCTTCAAAAGAGGCGAGTAAGGCTTCAAGGTATGACGGATCCTTGTTTTGGAGGATTCTAAGGACCTCCTCCGGGTTTTCTGGCAACTAGATGAAGACATTATTGTGGCAAAGATACGGCCGACGGCGCATAGGGAATAACCCTGGATTGTATCTTCCTCTCCCCTTTAAGATTGTTAAGTTGTGCACAACCACGCAAATATCACTAGAGTACCTAGTCATGTTCTTGCTTCGAAACCACGAGTTGTACATATTACCAGGGTTGCGGGGGGAGAATGGAATTGCTTGATATTCACTGTCTATCACCACCCAAGTAATACGGGACGATGACCTATCGAATCGCTTACATAAATTAAGTACATGTACCTACCTGGTTATGCAGTTGTCTGGGTGCCTACCTCCTAGAGGTAGGTGGCACAGGCAACCCACCTACCTACCTACCTACCTAACATACTCAGGTGCGCGAGTTGGATATAGAGCAGCACCTACCTCAGTACAGCGGAGAAGGAGCAGGGCCAGAAGTTGATGCAAAAATTGTCAAAGTTTAAAAAATTCCATCTCACACGATATCAAGACAACGGCCTCCCGGGTCAAGACTCTGGAGAATGGCAAATTCAACCCTCTGAGAGCCATCAACCCGTCCTTCTCCGCGGATTACTACACGCCACTCAAGCCTAGACGCAGGTTTCCCGTTGCCCCCATGCGGGATTGATTTCTAGAGGCATATCACAGCTCCCAGGTTGTGGATGTGACAAGCGCCACCGGCTCGGGGAAGACAACCCAGATCCCCCAGTTCGTGCTTTACCATGAATGGGCAGGCAATAACCTGATGGTTGCTTGCACCCAGCCTCGGCGGGCGGCGGAAGAAAGTAAGTAATCCCTAGCATTTGGGGGTTTTGATGGCTACTAACTACGGTGCACCATCAGTGGGTGGCAGCCAAAACATCTTCGTCGTTGCCATCGCCATCTCCATCTCCATCTCCTTCGTCGTCGTTATCGTCATTGTCATTGCCACCGCCACTACCATTACCACGATTATAATCATCAACGAAGGGACTCGCCTCGTGTACGTGGCAGACGGGACACTGATTTACTCCTCGCTCGCCGTAAGGACTTAGGGACCATTGTTATGTCGGCAACTCGGGAGGCAGACATCTTCCGTCAACACGAGGGACCACGTCCCTGGCCGTATCTTCCCTGTTAAGATTATCAGCTTATGGAGGTGATGCCTGAATTCCCCTTTTCTTCTGTGTGTACCGCTGTGCACATCCACAAGACTATGGAAGCTGGCGATATTCTTCTTTGCCTCCCGGGTGCTGAAGATATCGAGTCTGCTTGCGCAATGATCCGCAAGGAGGTCAAGGACCTTGTGGTTATTCCAATGTATGCAGCACTCCCCGAGGAAGATCAAGCTCGTATCTTCCAGCAGTATCCGGGACGCAAATGCATCGTATCCACCAACATTGCCGAAACAAGCTTGACGATCTCGGGGATTACGTATGTTATAGATGTTGGCCTCACGAAGCAACAACTATACAATGCACGTCTTCGCATGGATAGGCTGCAGACAGGCCCCGCCTCCCAAGCATCAGGGGCGCAGAAGGCTGGAAGAGCCGGCCGAACCCACCCTGGCGTTTGCTTTCGGTTGTACACCTTCGAGGCCTTCAGAGAAGCACCCCGATCTACAAAGCCCGCCATCCGCACAGACAACATTGGCAATCTCATTCTTCGTGCTGCCATGACGGGCCCGCTTCTCTACAGAGGCCCCGATCAACCGGAACCTTCTTCCCCGTCTTTCAACCGGGAGGACCCGACTAGCAGCGAGTATGGACCGGACTCATCTGAGGGCTTCATCCACCATGTCGAGCGCCCTAGACATGTCGGCCTAGGCTGGGGAAGTTATGACATGTTCTATAATTGGCAATCACGGGGCTTGCAAGTAAAACCCGAGATGGTCCCCAATGTGACATGGAAGAAAGCTATTACTGGACCGCTAGTATTCTCCAGCAAAGACGACGAGATCCAAGTATCCACCAAGCTAGAGCATGTTGAGCTCCTCGATCAAGGTCCCAGGCCTATCTTAGAGGCCTTAAAGAGCCGTAAGGAGAGGAGGGAAGACTATGGCAGAGGCAGAGACAGAGGCAGCGGAGGCAGGAGCGCTAACAGGAGTGGGAGATGGGAGAGGTGAGGTTAGTACGGTTCCACTGGCGTTGAGTCGCCCCTGCTTGTTGTTTCGAGTAGAGGTGCGCCTCATATCTTACTTAGGGTAGCTAATTTGTCCTTTCGGGGCTCGGGACAACAACAAATGACATCGGATTGGCAAGTATCTTCTACACACTGCAGATACGTGATGTTTCGTAACGTAGCGTCGCTCGCAGGACTACGTAAGGCTACGTAGGGCTAATGACTCAGGAATTAGAGTAAGGGGCGACGTAAGGCACTGCCATTATCATGGCCATCGCTAACACCATCATCGTCGTCGTCGCCATCACCATTATTACAATTATAATTGTTATGTTGGCAGGAATACTGTGGATTGCGGTAACTGCCAGCTTAGAAAACAACAATTGGAAGGCTGGCTAGTAGGCATCTCGGCGATTTCGCACGGTAAGCAGGCAGGCGTATCGGTAAGCTCGCGCTACCACTTTTAGGGGCAAGTCCCATAGACTTCTGTTAGCTGGGCGAACACCAGATACCTCAATTACTGCAAGTCTAGTTCCTAACATTCGCACTTGGACAAATCAATCGCTATTTGGGTCGCAATTCTCCTCTCAATAGTGACAAGTCAAGCGAAAAAAAAAAAATTTCATAATTCAAGTTGCATCATCGTACGATACTTGGTTCCAATTGAATCTTCGCTGGTCGCGAGTGGTCACCTTGAGGTGTGTCGCGTAGCCACCCTCGCAGTCTCGTAAATATAAAGCAACCTTAGGACAATTGAAAAATGAATTGAAAATTTGCACTACCAAATTTGCAAATAACTGTATGAGGGACTGTTAGCTGGGGATAGGGGGGCTTGCGGGGATTGCCGGGTACAAATTGCCTACTACGCGCGAAATCGCCGAGATACCTTAGGTACCTCCTACTGCCAGACTGCTGACTGCGTGGCCAGCGTTACACTCTCAACCATCTTGTTTCACATATCGACCGCATGCCTGTCATGTTCGGCTCTCGTTGGCTTAGCGCGGCGGAAGATGTGCGACAAAGGGTATCCAAGGTTGTGTAAGTAATTGATCCCTCACCGTCAAAGGTTACTTTCTATAAGGGGTCACCGGGCGATACTGGCCAACGCTGGTGCAGGGAGTCCGGAGAAGCCGTCCAGATCACCCTCGCTGGAAAATCGATTGTGCCGGCCTCGAAGAGAATGCTGGCGAAGACTTAACTTATCAATCTGGATTCACCTACCACGGGCACAATCGCTACCAGAGATGTACTACGTACGCCAAGGCCGGGAGCAAGTCTCGACCCTCAACATGGCCATGCTAAGCTTTCGCGCCGAGAATTTCGATCTTCGTGTAAGATATCAATAGCGAACGAGAGAAGATGTTTCGGGATTCGTACTCTTTTCCGGCTACCAAACATCACAGCGGTCTCCTTTTCATATGTATCAAAATGAAAGACAATACTGGCCATACGTCAGCTCGGGACATGACAAGACAAGACGTGGAAACTCTTTGACCAGGAAGCAGACAGACTTGTCAACGCAGATACAAGCCATACCAGCACATCTTTTTGACAGAAGGACAGGCTCACCGACGGCCTATTAGCATACTTTATGGCATCCGAGCACGGCACCTCTCGAATTCCAGTCTGAAGCGCCGCTACATGTATTTCAATCAGACCGGGACCAGCCTCAAGGCTACGAAAATTACCATCGAGAGCATGCACACTGTCGGACACCAACACGTCAGCGTCCTTTCGCTATTCGGGGGCTCCATTACCAAGTTCACCAAGGGGCAACAAGGGATCTTGATAAAGTCGACATCAACGACCCAGAACTTTTCAGGAATTATCTCTATGCTGTCTAACGCTCTCATGAACTTCCATATGGTTGGCATTTTTGATAATATCGATCAGACCTCAGCCCCTTGGAATATATTGCCGTATCTCGGTTTATACCAGGACGGCGAGGACAGGATATTCCACATCACCTAAAACTCACTTTGGATCACAACTGTCTGCTATGCCAGGGACTAAGGCTGCCAGACTTCTCCAATTCAATTCCGAATGCCTCTTGGCTGCTGTTTCATGGAGTCTCCACGCGCTAGCCACGTCTTTTCCACCATTGGCGTGTTACCGAGAGCCCGCCGTGGACTGACTAAACCAGGTGCGTTATGCTGTCTTTCATGTTACAAGGTAGGTTAGGTATATTATCACATCAACCACCCTGATGAAGGTAAAGAGTGTCCCCGGCATATTATGGAACGATGGAGGCATATCCAAAGTTCGTCCGTACTCTGACCAGCCACGTGTATACAAACCGGCTTCCTCTCGACGACAGCGCCTTGTCTATCACCAACCAGCACCCTGGGTTCGTATTCAGGTGTAGTGATGGTTCTTGTGGTGGCGCTTGGAGTGATCTGGCCGCCATCTTCCGGCTCTAACCAATAGTGCTTACAACAAGAAACAAGACGACAGCATTCACAAAGATAATGCACCAATGTAGGAGCACATAGACGTCTTTCCCTCCGAGCTGATTCGTCAAAAATGTTGTTATTGTCTCTGAACCGCTGGAGAAATTTTACCTCAAGGCCAACCATCTGGCTGAGCTTGACAAGTTCAGCTCCAACAACGACATGATGGGTGATACCATGAACACGATTCAAGCTAGTGTTACTAAATTCACGCAGAGCAACCGCATGCCACCTGTTTGCGAGCAGCCTATCCGCCAAGTAGGCAGGATTTCCGTCTTGGGAAGCTATCACGGCACGGCCTCTCCGAATCGAACCCGGCGCCACTTCATACTGCCCCATGCAAGCTATAGCATCTATCCTGAGGGAGAGCCATCTACAGTATGGTTACTACGTATCCTGGTCAAAGGTCACTTCCTCTTTTGCTTCGTTTCTCGTGTCGATGGACGCAATCATCTTTTCATTACCACGATTTGCGATTTGAAACGTGGTGGAGCGGAGAGCACGCAGTTCATACACTGCGTGCGAAGTGGCTACCTACCTAGCTCATCAACGGGTGGGTGCTGGTCCAGGTCGATGATCATTCGCGGGGAATTCGTTCCATACACGGCCTGACTATAATGAGGGTGGGAAAAGATGGGCATCGACTCATCCTGGGGTCCGATGACGTGGAATACGTGCAGCGGCGGGTGCTCATGGCTCTCAGGTCCCGCTTTTGCACGTCCCGACAGTCTTTGGAATGTTCGTTCTGTAGTGGGATCAAAACTAGGTACTTACCTACTGTAGGTACCAACTAGAAGATGAGTTGGTGTCTCGATTAGGCAGGTATTCTTAGCTAACTGACTCAAGTTTCCGCGTGGTAGCACATGTGTAGTCGGCCCTTAATGAATGTCTAGAACCTGATTACACAGACGGCGAAATTGACTTCGGCCAAGCGCAACATATAAATTGTACCTTACTCAAGATCCAGTCCGTCGACCGACGGCGCTGGTCTAGAGTATCTGGGCCCAAGACTATGGAACGCCTTATCTTGGAGGCCATGGGATACTTTGGCCTCGGCCGCGTTTTAAAACCATTATAAAACTTGCCCAGCAAGCAATGGTTTGGAAGAATAAATGCCAGTGCCATCCTCGACGGTGCTTTCAAAGCATCTCTCGTTCTGAATACTCAAGCCGCCCAATATGGCTACCCTCAGAGCCCTGCTATCTACATTGATAGTCTTGCCTGGCGCGACAGCTTATTGGCGCATGTCATGTGGCCTTATTCAAACCGGTCGTCTCGATCCCAACATCTCGCCGGGAGCCGTCTCAGCTCATGTTCACAAGGTCTCGGGTGCCAGCAATTTCGGTCTCTCTAACACTTACGAGGACCTTCTTGCTTCCCGATGCACTTCGTGTGAGGTCCAAGATGACAAGTCGGCTTATTGGACACCACAGCTGTATTATGAGCGAGTAAATGGAAGCTTTGAGGAGGTACCAAACGGCGGGACGGTGGTATACTATCTCGGACGTGGAGAGAACCGGCCCAACATCGAGCCGTTCCCTCCAGGCTTTCGAAGTATGCTACACTCATTTCTTTCCCCTTGTTGCTTTTCATATTCCTCAACCCTCCCCCCCTTTTTCCAACACCTATTTCACCACCTTTTCCAACACACTTACCTCTCAAATTCTTACTCAACAAAATCACTGCTAACTTTTATCAACGCAGTGGTTTCAGGAGATCCCTTCATTCGCAGCAACGACACCGTAGCTGTTACCTACTCGGATGGCAACTTCCGAAGCCGACCGATCTCTGATCGCGTATCCTTTGCCTGTCTAGACAGTTCAGGCACCATTCCCGAGGAGAACTACATGTTTAGGACTCAGTGCAATGAGGGGATGAGAGCTCAGATTCATTTCCAATCTTGCTGGGACGGCCGAGACTACCAGCTCGACCAGTCACACGTTGCCTACTTGTCTGATATTGATAATGGCATCTGCCCGCCATCGCATCCCCGACAGCTGCCCCATCTGTTCTTTGAGGTGATCTACGGCGTGGCAGATGTGAAACAGGAACCTGGCGGACGGTTTGTATTCGCAAATGGGGACCCCACGGGTTTCGGTTTTCACGGTGATTTCATGAATGGCTGGGAAGTAGATGTCTTGAAGGAGGCAGTGGATTTGTGCCTCAATGACGATAGCTTCAACGGTCAGATCTCCCACTGCCCACCCCTGGCAAAATCACAGACTCCTTACTACGCCACCAACTGCCCGGAACGTCAGCCTATCGTCGATGAAGAGGTCAAAGGAATGCTGGAGTGCCTCCCAGGTTGCAACGTGGTAACATTGGGGCCTGATAGAGCCGTACCACTTGTGTGTCCGGACGACTCTCCGTCTGTCCACCTCAACACCGACGAAGGTCCCTTCACCATGCTCGACCCTTCCATGGGGCAAACATTTGATACAACTTCATTCATCTTCGTCGGCTGCATGGCCGACACCGGTAACCCGAGGACATTGAGCGGGGCCTCGTCAGCGGCCGACAACATGACGAACGAGATCTGCGTATCGTTTTGTAAAGAAAAGGGCTATCCGTTTGCAGGCCTCGAATATTCCCGTGAATGCTACTGCGGAAGTTCCATCGGCAGTGCCACTGCAAGCGATTGCTCTACCATACCAAAAATGATTTGCGCCGGGGACAATACGCAGTGGTGTGGTGCGCCGAACCTGTTGACAGTTTGGAATGACACGTCCTATTGGCAATATGCTTCGACGCTCGAGGTCGACACCACAACGATCAATAACGGTAGCGCCACTTATTTGGGCTGTTTCAACGACCCGGGAGGCAACAGCAGGGCGCTCGACGGAGATAACAAGTTTGACACGGGCGCAATGACGAATGAGATGTGTGCATCGTATTGCTCGGCGAAAGGCTTTTCTCTCGCCGGAACCGAGTATTCGCAAGAATGCTATTGCGGCAACACGATTTCGAGTACTAGGATCTCCGATGATGGCCAGTGTAATATGAAATGCAAGGGAGATGTGCTAGAAGTATGTGGCGGCGGGAATCTTTTGAGTGTGTGGAATCTAACTCTCCCGCAATTCGCCCAGGATCAGACTCAGTCGACCCAGGAAAACGAAACTATATCGAAAGCAGCAGGCGGAACAGCTATTTATTCTGGATGTTACACTGACAGCGTCTCAGCTGGACGGACGCTGGCTGGGGACTCGTACTTCAGCGACTCCATGACTGTAGACTCATGTGCCTCGTACTGCCAGAGCAAGAACTACGCCCTCTTCGGCCTCGAGTATGGGCAAGAGTGTTACTGCAGCAATATTCTCAAATCTTCAACGATCCTCTCCGCCGACGGAGCTTGCAACATGGTGTGCAAGGGGGACTCAAACCAAGTTTGCGGAGGGAGTTCGCGATTGTCCGTCTACAATAGCACCTTATACGTCCCGACTCGTCATTTATCCACCGTTAGCGAAGGTGATCATGCATATCACCACCTCGGCTGCTACACAGAAGGGACAAGCGGCAGGGCTCTGGGCAGGGGAACTAGCGCAGCGAGCGCGAGTGACTCGACTACCGACGCCGCCATGACGGTTGAGAAGTGCGCCAGTTATTGTGCTGGTAAGGGATACAGCTATATGGGAGTTGAATACGGCCGCGAATGCTATTGTAATGATGAAGGGTTACTCAACGGGGCGATACGTGCCAGCGAGGGGGATTGCGATATGGTGTGTGTAGGCGACATAACCGAATTCTGTGGTGGTAGTAGCAGGATCAACATCTATGGGGCTAGCAGTGCTTAGTTGATGTTGAGTCTTGCTATTACCTAGGTAGACAAGATTGGTGCCAATGATGCTGTCGAAAAGAGGATGCCACAAATATAATAGTCTTAATTTCTGTTTTAATAGAAGCTATGCATGATGGACGTTTCTTCAAAAGCATCACCATAGTATGAAAGGAGCTTAGAACTATCCACTCGATACTCCTTGAATACTCTCGTCCATCTTGAAACAATTTAAATCCGTCGTTGTTAATACTGCTTTCTTCCAGCTACGTTAATTGGAAATAATGCTAGATTAGGGAGACACAACACACGAGACACGTCGACTTCACAGGAAGAAAAGGGCGGGCCAAAATTAGTTCATAAAGAGAGTTCAGCCCGAGCGAAAATCTATCCGGGTATCAAATATGTAACAATAAATCTCTCCCCCTTTGCTCACCCACACCTCGCTTGTTCGTGGGGCGCGCACGAATCCGACCCATCCCAAACCTATCTGAAGTAGAATCCTAGGGTTCGCCCCATACAAATCTGATACACAATGACCAACTGGTACTCTTTACATAACCGAGCGAGGTTTCTACCACCGTTAACTCGGCATCCCCGCATATCTTAGCATCTCTCGAGTCTCAGCCCACGTCTATGCTATTACTGGTTCTATCGGCGGCAGTGACGTGGTCAGGGACTAGTGCATAGATAGACCAAGCAGAATTCCTTGGCGACCAATGACGATTCGTTCAAGATATTCTTGTCCAACTACCGTAACTTGCGAATCCACTCGGTTCCCTTCACGGACCGCGGTGGGCGACGACTTCTCGCGCATAAAATTCGACAAGCATTGTGGCGTAAGCCTCCAAGTCTTCGACGGGCACGGCGAGTCGGAAATCATTAAGCAATAGAAACTGCAGCTCCAGATGGTTGAGCTCAGCTAACGGGAGGCCACCAACCTGTTGAACACGCGTGTTAGCACCCACACCAAGAACAATGAGACAGCGCACGGAGACGCTCATAGAGGCTACGTACTTTGGCATATCTCGAATTGGTATAAAACACATCCGAGAAGAATTTGCTAGCGCAGGTGACGCCAGCAATGATCAGACGATGAATGTTGAAGCTGTCAACGACGAAATAAGTAGCCGGCGCCGCGGGAGGTTGGGGTGGAGGTGGCGGTTCTCTAGCTCGTTTCTCTCGGCTCCTTTTTTCTCTCCCTTTTTCTTCCGGTTCGTCATCTACGATGTCAGACTCGGTCCCATCACTATCATCACTGTCCTCGTCCCTCATTTCGCTACCGACGATCCGGCTGGGTTGCGCTTCCGCTGTTGTGGTCCTCGCGTGCTGAATGTGCGACTGCCTCCGTGCTGCTTCAGTCTCCATCACCATCGTATTGACCCGTTCCGTCATGCGATCAAAATAAACCAAAAGACTGAGAAAAACTTCGTATGTTGTTGGGCAGTACTTATGGATCCTGCTCAAATAACTAAGAATCGTAATTGCCGGAACATTTTTGCCGTGGAACGCCAGAACAGAGCTGCTGAGAGGGCTCATCGAGGTGCCTTCACTGTTATGGCTGGCTGCGGTCTGCTGGTGGGTTGCGTTGCGGTGCAGGGCATCATGCTGAAGGTCGTTGGTGGTGGTTATTTTTGTAAGGAGGGCGGCGACCATCTCGATGATATCGCCTATGGGCATTCGACTAATCTCGTATTTCATCGCTTGGAGTGGCGGATCGTTTAATATCCCGGGCCCGTTGCCCCCGTTCATCAGGTCGGCTCGAGCGAGGCTCTGGATATGTGCGAGGTCGCGCACAAAGACGGTGCGGCCTTGTTGCGGGGAGGGAGCATTGTCGACATGGACGCCGGGAACGGGCGACCTATACGCGTCGGAATCGGGGGAGGGCTGCTGCTGAGTAGGTGTGGGCGTTGCGCTACTAGTCGCTCCTGACGCGGTCGTTTGGGTCTCAGGTGCCATGTATTCCGACGACGGGCTCCTTGCATTCTGCGCTCTTACGCGTGCGGAAGCGGGGTTCGGCGATGAGGAATCGGGCGGCGTGGGGAATCGAGAAGCACCACCGGTAGAGGAGATATGCCTCGGGTCTTTGCCCGTCTCTGAAGATTCCCAAGATCGTTTGGAGGGTGTCGCACTCGGTGCGGAAGGCCGATACGACGCCGTAGTGGGCGAATAAACGTTCTGAGGCGGTAGCTCACGAGGTCGATTTCTGGAATCCGACCGGAACGACGATTCGCGGGGGCGCGAGTGCTCGTGGGGTAATCCAGAGGATGCTATCATATTATGAAGTCGCGTGTGGTCTGTAACGAAGTCTCCAATTACAGCAGCCATTGCATCGTCTATGGGCGGGGTGTATTGGAGAGTAGGTGGTCAGGTACGTCGGAAAGCGTCTCGGAGGAGAGCCTGAAAGAAATTGAGGTTCGAGTTAGTAAGTCAATTCGATGTCTGATTCGTGTCGTATCGCATAGCAGTGTCCCGCCTTTCTCTCTCTCTCGCTGTCACACACACACTCTCTCTCCCTCTCTCTCTGCAAATACAATAGGACTCGACTCAGTGAACGACTCGATAATAAGTGAATCTGGCTGCTTCGCCTCTTCAATCCGAGTCTCGAGACTGAGTCTGGGTCCTGGAGTGGGGAAAAAACGGGTAAACAAGAAAATGTTCGGGCCACAATCCACGAGCCCAACGGACTAGGTAGCCCACGATGAGACAGTTAGGGCCCAAAATGGTGGAACAGCCTTAGTCCAATGTGCGAGTGGCGCTGCTCACCGTCCCACGTCCTGGTCTGAGTCCCACGTAGAACAGCAGGTAAAGAATAGAGGCTGCCTGGACCTGGGTTTGCTTGCTTAAGATCAAAACCCCAACACGAAAAGAATGAACGGATCAACACGTGGGCCAGCTGGGTGGAAGATAACTTTCACGTAGGTTTGGAGCTCTGGGAGATGCGCACGTTGGGCCGAATGGTGACGAGCCAGTCCGTAACTAACCCTCTAGACCAACACCGTTGCAAGGTACATTTCACGGCTTTCGCCATCTTCTAACAATCTTTCACCAGCATATGCTACTAACACATCGCGAGTGGCGCGAGTGGCGCGAGTGGATAGCGACGGATGGGTAAGAAAACGAGGCAGGGCGAGAGACGAGAAGAGTTCGTGGGGGCAGGACAACTGCAAACTGCACTGCCAGTCTCCAGGGGTGGCCAATTGAAGGCAGAGAGACGAGACGTGAAATCATAAGGCTTACCTATCTCAATAGTAGGGGATGACGTTGTAAGTAGTGTTTATTGTCGACAGTTCGGCTATCGAATGGACGACTTGCGACCGAGCGTTTTTAGCTGGTAGACCACTAAAAAAGTACCAGAGGTCGCAGCAGGCAGTCTCAATATCAGGCGGCGCGCAGGGGAAGCAATCCTTCTTTTTCTCTTTTTCTCTTTTTTTCTCTTTAATAGGGATGCAGCAGGCAACAATCTGTTTATGATGGTGTCGCGCTGTGTCGTATCGTCGTGTCGTCGCAAGTGGTTTGATCCTCGCGGGTTAGGAGAGATTGAGAAAAAAAAGACCAAGAATGCGTTGCTGTTGTAGTAAGTTTCGGTACCTAACGTAAAAGGTCAAGCTGTAATGTCGGGGTTGCCAAGTTTCAAGATGCGGTCGCAGCGGTGATTGCGGTGGCGGCGGCGAAGATTGCTGATAGAGAGCAGGCGCAGGCAATACGTCAAGCCTTTAGATGTCTCGGGGATTAGCCAGGGTGTGCCTGCTAAAGCTGTTGCTGATAGGTTCTCCCACTAGGTACCGAATGGGAGGGCGCGAACGTATGACACAAGCAGCCGAGATGCTGTACAACAGCAACAAGGGGGGAAAAAGAAACAAGAAAATAATGAGATTATCAAAAATGTAGTAGACAGATGGATGGGATGAAACCCAATACCTAGCGACTGCGATACCGACACGCGTACGGCTTCTCAGGCCGATGGAAGCGTACAAGGTACTTGTAATGCAAACGCCCCCTTGTTGCACACATCAATCGCTAAAAGACAAGGGATTAAAATAGATAAAACACTTCAAGCCACAGATATTTGATATTGAATGGAAAACCAAATAGAATCTCGTACGAACAGTGGAGCGACGAAGAGTCATAAAAACTTACGAGACCAGAAGCAGCAAAAGAAAAAAAGATGCATTTAATAGGGAGACAGCGGCTGTAGATAAAAAGATAAAAAGGGGGGGACGGTGAGATGACAGGACGGCACGCGATAGGCTGAAGATCGACTCTTCAAAATGACAGCTCTCATTCCACTGGCGTTCCAAGTCCTTTTTCTTCAATTACCCAGTAGCTTTCCCTCTATCACTTGTCTCGCACGTGTTGGCGATGCCTGGGATGGATGGCAGAACAAGACCCGGTCCCGGAACTGCAGGTAACGATTGCATCTTACCGAAATAGGGGATAGGAGTGAGGCGGTGCAGAGCGACTAATGCATGAAGAAGGGAAAGCTACCAGGCTACCTACAGTATGTACGTTGGGAGGATTCTGATTGTGCTGCTCGCCCGTGGGGTTGGTTTCTAGACTTTTACCTAATTCATGGAGAGGCGAAGAGGTTAGCTGCTTTAACAAAGGAGAGAAAGGTTTCATTTTGTCAGCCTATTGTATTATTGTATTATTGTATTTCAGTAGTAAAGCCCCTGGGGAATATCCAGATGATTGAGCTCTGCCAGCTCTGCCAGCTCTGCCTATTTCATCTCGAGCCTACGTCATCTCTCCTCCCACAAAGTCCTCACAGTAATCTCATGCATGCAGCAAGTTGCACGTTCACATGTTTTCAATATACATAGACAAAGTCAACACTGACACCTTAATTTGAACAGCCACACCTATGTATGTAGGTACTGACACAGGTCTCGAGAACCACCGGGGGTCAACTTGTAGAAACAGCATAACCGCAAACCTAAGTGTACCTTGGGAGGTAGGTAATCTCTTTCGAGTGCCGGTTACGTCGTTTTCGACGTCCGACGTCTACAATTACATCACATCAATGGCGTATCTTGACTGTCCGCGCTATAGGACCTAAACAAGATCTCTAGTCCCTACTGTAGTTGTGCACTACGGCTTGGCCGGGATGGCCGCTTCGTCTAGCCCGGGCCCTATACTCGGCGACTACGATTCAGGGACCGGCTCTAGATTAACTCGTATGCCGATCTCTCCCATCGGTCTTCATGAGAAGTGTCCAAGGTAACAGGTTTCATGCCATTGCAAGGTACTGCCATGATATATGGGCATAGTTCTCAGAGTCGTCGGTCTTTCATCCCGCACTACCTATCTCCCGTGCCAAGAGTATAGCAAAGACGGGTGTTAATTCCCCCTGACCGTCCCCTCGAGAGGCTGACATGCGGCGTTCCGGAAACCGAGAAACGTTTCGTTACCCGATGGCATCATTATACCTCTGTTGCCTCACCTACCCCCACGGAAATTGGGTGATGAGATAAGACCACGGGACGGGCCTTTTGGCTAATGGATCTTCCCTTAAAACGCTCGCTTCTCTACTTTCACCGCTTCAGAAATTATCTAGCAATGCAGATGCAAAGCTCAGATATATCCTGATAGCACAACTAAGAGACCTCCTTGCGTCAATGGCTGCCGAGGTCCAGGGCCGCTCACCATTCAGGTTTCAATATTTAGCCTAAAAGAGAACCCAACCTGAAAGAAACCATGGGGAACGACTCCCGTAAACTTCACCTATAGTACCTACATTAGGTACCTAGGTAGGTTATCGTGATCATACATAAAGTGCGTTAGGCATCGTCAACGTAGCAGCGATGACGACGAACGGAACACAAGATTTATATAGACTGCAACATAGGCTCATTTGTCACTTCCCAACACTTTCAGCCTTTGGGATGGGTATTCTATTTCATAAAGAGGAAATCTCACGCTCTTCTGCCCGCAAGACACCAATCAGCAGAGGGCGAAAGATGATTTGGACACAAACCTACCTTGTACGTAACCCGGTTCGTCCCGAGATCGGCTTACCCTATCAGCGGCGAGACTACTCCAGGTAGCGGGTAGCGTATAGCGGATTGGGTAGAACCCCCCTAAACGACCCTATACGTCGTAGTGCTATTGGCGATGCTGTCGTTGCGCCATGTGACGGAGGCTTGATGATTTGTTCGTCGTATTCCGCTCACCGCCTGATTGCGTGCATGCCAGCCAAGGATTCGACTCCGAGCGACAAGAGATCCCCCAACCCTGCAGCATTTAGAGATGCATTCACGGGATGTGTGCATAGAGTGCTGCGGATTGATGATCTAGTAACCTAAGAAATTGGATACCCGATAGACCTCGTTGCGAAGCTCTTCTTAAGCTGCAGATACTATTGCGACACGCAGCCTCGCCCTGCGTGCGCGACCACGTGGATTTGTGTAATATTGTACACGGGCATGCTTAACCCTCGAATCGCCATTAGGCTTCGCAGTTTACAACGCAGCCTCTGATGCGATCTAGTAATGCCGCACCTCGTAGCTCTCGTCGGGCAAGTATAAGTGTCGATCTGCCCCCTTCTTCGTCAGGACGACCATACGAATGACGCCTCCTGAGCTGCCGTCCCACTTGATCGCCTCCTGCAACGCACCCTTGACGAAGTTTACGGCATCCTGCTCTTCCATGCCCTCCTTCCAGTGCGCGTCGCAGTAACCGTAGATGTAGGTCGAACCCGAACCGCCGATCGAGTAGGCCTGCTTGTGTAGAGAACCTCCGAGAGGAATGGAGTAGACCTGACCACCGTGCCGCTCGTCCCAGCCTGCGATAATAAGGCCGGCACTATAGGACACTCTTTGTTAGAAATAGTGTTCTTGTTCGGAATGCGTTGCTGCGGTAGGATGGTCTGGATTCTTCTCACCTCAGTCGGTCCTTGTTGGAGTAGCAGACTTCTTGGAAGATAGCTGCAGCAGTCTGCGTGGTAGGGGGTTTGCCGTTCCGCATCGCGAATAGGCCCAGTTGATATTGCACTATATCTGCTACAGCTTGCGTGTCGGCGGCGGAGCCGGAACGGCAGCACCAAATTGTGTCGTGCACCTGGGTCAGCTTATCCGTAACTCGGTTTGCGATGTACGAGCCGGTAGTGGTTCGAGAGTCGGCACCTGGAGGTAGCAGCGGCGTTAGTATGTATGCTTGGAAGCCAGTGGGCCGGAGTGGTATCGCAAGACGTACCGAGGATGACACCGTCCTTGAAGGTTACGGCCATGCTAGCACCACGTTAATTATCAATCGCCTTCACACTGATCCGAGATGGTCGAGCTCACATCGAGGTACCGAGACTGGCAGGAACAACATTAGTTAATGATCTAGAGATGGATCCGATCATACTTACTTGACCTCGCCCTTCTTCAATCTATCCATGTCCACATGGATTCCATCTATTTTGGCAGCTGGTCAGTCTAGCTCTACGCTCGAGTTGAAGCTCTTGGGAGCTCGACTTCACGTACCCTCGTTCAAAACTCCCCTGTTGCCGAACTCCATGATGCGAATGGTGCAGGTTGGACAAAATGCAAAGATCTAAAAAGAAACTGGACGTTCTCGGGAATTCGTCAGATATGAAAATACGTCGGTAGATGCGTTCAGTTGAAGGTGTTTGATTGATGCGGGAACGAATGGAAGCTCCAGTTGTTCTAACAGCCTAACAGCCTGCAAGCTTAAGGCAGCTCCGACGCGCAAGGCTGGGTCGGAAAGTCGGGCCCTGCCAGTGGAGTCTTGGCTGTGGAGCTTATGTAACGCGCACCGAAGTCACGTGCTCATTTATCTGTCGCTTTTGGATGATTACCTAATGCGAATGTTGGTACAGCCAAAACAAAAATCGCGGATGAAAATGAGGCTGATTTCTGGACTAGCTCATTTAATATTTTATAGCTTCTTATTTTACAGTAATCATTATGATCGTAGTAATGGTAATGGTGGTGGTGATGACGATGACGACGACGAAGGTGGTGATAAGCTGATAGCTTAGAGCAGCTGCGAAAGACTTGTATCAAGTCAAAACCAGCTATTCCCAGCTGAAAGCAACCGTATGATGGATCCAACCCAACATTCATGAAGAGCTACCTAATTCTACCTAGTTCTAGATAGTCCTAGTAGATCACAATATGCATAAATAGCTTCTAAAGAGTAGAACTTGATACATTGGCTCATCGCCAGTATCGTCGTCCAAGGTCTCATGAAGCCTGATAGTCAAAATGAAGTGGTGGGATGGTAAAGTGGTAAATCGACGATATCGAAAGGTCCAGGTTACAGACAACACAGAAAGGACAAGAACTCGATAATTGCAAAGACTCCGCAAGCTAGAGGAGTTGCAATAGCGTATTGTATGTATGTATACTCATTGATTCCTATTCTGAGGGTATGAAAGGTAACGAGGTAGGTAACGTACAGGAACTCCGGTCGCTATGCTTCGAAGACGAAATGATATTGTATAATTATACACTTAGCCACCTCTCGTCAGTCTATTCAAAGGATCAGTATGTGTCAATACCGCCTGCACTCTTGGTCTCTTAGCTCGAGGGGGGGGAACTTACCCTTCCTTTTCCAACTTCAGCTCCCCCATGCCTTCTGTGCTCTCCTTTTTGTCGTCTCCACAGCCACAGTCGTAGAAATCCCCAAGGTCGTTGCAGTCGAAGACGGGCTTATGTAGCCTCTCGTTGACCTGGTTGTGTACAAAGCACGCCCACCCCGCGGCCGCATTGCGTGAACTAACTTGCGGCGGATATTGAGCGAGCAGTTTCTGGAAGTGCCGCGCGCAGTCGCCGCAGGGGTACAAGCGTGCGAATAGCTGGATGAACGTCTTGAGCGCGAGGGAGTCGTCTTCCGTGGGCTTGTCGGGGAAGCGCGCCATCATGGTGTGGAAGAACTTCCAGGTTGAGCGGCCGAGTTCGGCTCTATAGTAGTCAAGACACGTCAGCACAAACCCAACAACGGTAAGAAATGGCGATGCGTACTTTATTGTTGCGTTCTCGAGCTTCGGGGCTATGGCGCCTCCCGTCAGTAAGTCGCTCGATAACGACGCGAAACCCGACTGCGTCTCTGATTTTGCGTCTGTCTTTACGACGTCCGGCTTCGACTCTGGCGTCACTTCTGGTTTCGCATTGGGTGGGGGCACGGGCGCTTCGGGAACAGGTGGCCGCTCGGGTACACCTGCCACTGGCAACATCTGCTGTATTTGCTCCGTCCTCCCGCCAAAGGAGGTCATGAAAGACAAGACTACGAAGGCCGCGACCGCCAGGATGACGACCACGGATAGATGCCGTGCCATTTCGGATCGGGGGGCGACTGGGTCTAGTGATTCGGATCGCGGTGGGAGGACTGTTCAACACAGGTGGTTCCAAAAATTGGCTGAATAATGATGACTTGTATGATTATGGACTAAATTTAATATTCAGAGATGGTGGATAAAAGAAGGCATTGTCAAATCGTTCGAGGTCAGACGAACGACGATACACAAGTTGGTTTCAGGGGCCATGTAAATCTTCAAGGGTCCAACCTAGCAGCCTAGGTACATGCACCCACTGACGTTAAGGTTTTCGGCCCAATAGCCAAATGTCCCGAACCCCCACCATTCCCGAATGTCTGGGCTTAGGTCGGGATCCACAAGGCATGGAGTGTTGCGTGAATTCAACAATTGAACTACCTACATAGGTATTTTATTAAATACAACCATTCGACGCTGGAATTATCCTGCAGCCTCCCTTTTCGAGTGTATCCTAGTATGCTATCGTGATGGCTGGACTTGATGAAGCTCATTCGTGGATCAATCTCTTAAAGATGAGTTGCAACCTCAAAGTGTCCACATATAACGACTCACAAACAGCACATATTTAATTTGGTGCTTAAAAGGTATCGCCGTGTCTTTTCGAACCAGCTACCGAATGCGATCTGAAAGGACCTAGTCATAGGAGGGAAAATATTCTACCCAGTTCATTCGTGTCAGTGGAAGCAAATGAAGTAACCATAGAGCCTCTTATTCGAGTCACCTATTCGCGGATTTATAGAGCCATGAATAGATATATTATGAAATTCCAGCTGCCCGGAGAACACCTCATCAATGTTACGGCACCAAGTCCTGTGATAAGGTTGAGGAGTTGTACAACCACCTCTAGATTGCGATTAGATCTATCAAATCGCTAACTTGTACGTGTAGATCCGAGCAGTTCTAGAAAGCAGCAGTTGATTCCACTTCTAGTTAATTCTTACCAGGTAGTGACATTGTCCCGTCTTTGAGGCTGCTGGTCCTTTGGCTTTGGCTATCGTGGTGTGCGGGGAATTGCACAATTATTCCAGCAATCACACGCGACACGAGACACGCGACAAGAGACACAAGACATACACAAAGGAGATGTGCGTCTGGCTGGCTAGGTACACGTCAATCCCAGGTGCCTACTATTAGATAAAGCAATAGAACAAAAAGAACCAAATGAATTACGGTGTACTGAGCTTGTGTAATTGTGAAGATATCTGAAGGTTCCGTGAGAGTGAGAGAATAAGGGGGCTTGCTATTTTAGTGTTTCGGCTAATAATAGGTACCTAGGTAGTCATACATAGCCCCACCAGTCAAGTATGGGTCCGGTTCCATAATTACCTACACGTGACACCAACAACGAGAAATTGACACTATCATCACGGCTAATTCGTACAATGATAGATTATGTCCCAAGAGATACCCAATCGTTGTGCTTATTCCTAGGCTATTCCAATAGCCGCGAAAACGCCCCTCTAATCTTCGCTGCCGTTGTAGGCTAGCCTGTTCACAGTGCCACTTGGAATTCCGCTGAGAACCCCCGAGTTGGCGCTGGAAGCGATGTAGCTACAAAGCGCCTGCGGTGTCTTGGAGCCTTGAAGGGCCAACAGGTACGCGGCTAGCCCTGTTACGTGGGGGGAACTCATCGATGTTCCGCTTATTGTGTTCTAAAAGGATCAGCAAGACTGTGGGTAAATTGGAAAAAATATAGGAGACTTACGGTGGATCCCTGGCTATTCCACGTCGACAAGATGTTGGTCTTTTCCAGGGGGAAGCTGTTAGCGATGACGTCTACGGGGAAATCTTAGGGGATCAAAGACGCTACAGGCAGCCCGAAACAGGTAGTCCGAGACAGGTAGTCCGAGATGGGTCAGAAACGGGAGGGAGGGGGGAGAGTCTATGCTACTTACACCAGGCGCAAAGATGTCGACAACGGAGCCGTAATTAGAGTAGCTGGCACGGGCATCAGCGGAGGTGGTGGCGCCGACAGTGCAGACGGTGGGCTCGGAGGCGGGCGAGGAGTTGGCAGCATTCTGGTTGTCGTTCCCGGCAGCAACCGCCAAGAAAACACCAGCGTTGATCATAGCCCTAGCGGCGCTGTTG
This sequence comes from Hypoxylon cercidicola, assembly GCA_022578845.1. Taxonomy (NCBI): domain Eukaryota; kingdom Fungi; phylum Ascomycota; class Sordariomycetes; order Xylariales; family Hypoxylaceae; genus Hypoxylon; species Hypoxylon cercidicola. The sequence goes on from MU399507.1 coordinate 44,640, forward strand.
ATAGAAGACGAAGCGCCACCACCGAGGGACATGTTGGCGACCGCACCGGCCGGGCACGATCGGGTCTTGACGTCGGAGGTGACGAAGTTCATGCCAGCAATGACGCCAGAGGTGGTGCCGGAACCGCTGGAGTCGAGGACCTTGACGGCGTAGAGGCTGGTCTTCTTCGCGACACCGTACGTCCTGCTTCCCTGTAGGAGACGTGTCAGCAGACCGCAGAGGCGGGACTCGGGGTCAAAGAGTGGATTACAATAGTGCCGGCAACGTGAGTGCCGTGGCCATTGCCGTCGCTGTTCGAGTTGTCGGCGTAGTTGGCTAAGAAAGTAGCGCGGCCCTCGAATTCCTGGGAAAGTCGTTAGCATCGGTTCCCCAGTGCCACTTCACGAGTCATGCGTACCGAGTGCGCTGTGTAGATACCGGTGTCAATGACGTAGGCGCAGGTACCGCTACCGGCGCTTGAGTCGTAAACGTATCCGCTGCTGCCAGACTTGTGGGAAAGACGAGAAATTCCCCAAGTAGCGCCGGACTGGGTCGTGAAGGCGTTGATGCTCATGATGGCATCCTGCTCGATGAACTCGACCTTAGGAACGGTTAGATGTCAAGTGTGCCCTGTCTGAGACTAGATGGTAGCGTATGACATACATCAGGGTGGCCCTGGAGCCTCTCGAGATCCGCGGCCGTGAGGGCGGAGGCGAAGCCCTTGAAGCCCTCGACGTTGTAAACGTGGTCGGCGTCGCCCTCGAAGGCGCTCATGGCGTCCTCAAGCGCCGAGATGGCGGAGTTCTCGTACAACTTGACGATGTACTTGCCCTCGACGAGCTGAGATCCTCGCGGCTTGAGGAGGGGAGCTGGCTCGGCCCGCTTGGCCGGAGCAGCGAATGCCAGAGGCAGAAGAGAGAGGAGAAAGGCGGTACGCATGTTGGAGCAAGTCAAGGTGGTAAGAGTAGAGAATAAGGTGTCTGAAGCAGTTACTTCTTGACTGGTGAGGAACAGAAACTCGTCTCAAGCCGACGGCGTCGCGACTATTTATCAAGATGACGGCTTCGTCTCGAGGCTCGATATATCTGGTACCCGTCGATCTTCACCTTCCTAGGAAGGAAGCCCGCAGATCTCCTATATTCATAGGGTCTTACTCGGCGATATGGTCGGGCAGGCTAGATGACGATGTAGTTTGTAATAAGCGTATTTTTAGATGGCATTGGCCGGTTTTGCTGAGACGACCTCGAGGACCCAGGCAGGGCCATCTGTACAATACCTTATCTGAGATCCTTGCTATTCGATGTCTCTACGACGACGACTGACAGGCCCTGGTCCTGCCGTGCGGGACGATATTCTGATGCTATCATGCTGGGGAAGCACGGTAGCTACGAAAGCTTGCTTTTTGGGTGTGAAGAGACATCGATACCTTGCCGCATTTGTTAAAGGGGGGGCCGGCGGCTGGTGCAGGCTCCGAGAGGGAACTCTGGGGTTGAGACCAAGGCTAGAACCCAGATCCGACCAAGGATTTGAGCATGGATGGGATCGAATAAGCCCTAGGATATGACAAGCTCGGACGGCCGGTTGTAACACAGCCTAAGAGTCGAACGCCGAACGTAGTCGAACCCAATAGCGCGGAGAAGGGGATCTATCATGATGTTGTATCCAGCAGCTGTGCCAAGGACGTCGTCTTCGCGCCATAAGGAGTCTCGAGCTCGCGTCGCGTGGTGCCCAATGCACGGCCTTCCTATTATGGTAAAGCCCCCCTTACCCCCCTTAGTCCCCATAGCATCTCCCATGGCATCCCCCATAGCTGCCCCCCTTATCAAGGCTTACAAAAAGAAGAGCCAAGGAGCCAAGACTGAGCTTGTTTCTCGTTCCAGATTGCACATGGTATCTCAGGTGGGAATTCCACGGCAAGTTCAGCAGGCTTATATTGTAGCACAGGTAATACGACATGATGTGCTCGCTCCTAGGCGCTGCAATTACCGAGCCATCGGCATTGCGTACCGCGGTTCGCAACTGACTCGTATCTCTAGATGATCAGCCATGACATACCTTATCCGCGAGATGAAGGGTAGTCCAGATATATGACGACCCTTATCGACGAAGCACGTCACAGGACGTCTATAGCGTGACCCGTTCCTAAACTACCATATTTCCTGGGTCATCAATCCCATATATTAAGCTTATCTAAGATTCCCGTCCCGCGCTAGGGATATTTTCATCGAGTACCGGATCTGTCCCTGGGATCTGTACGCCCTAGGTACGCCCTAGGCACCGCCTAAAGCACATCTGGTTAAGCGCTGTACAATACAATACAGATTACGGACTAGTGCCCCTTAGGGTCCATCTTCAAGTACCGCTTGGCCCGCTGTCTCCCCCGCATCACGACGGTACCGTCGTACAGGTAAGTGAGGCACACACCGATACTACATACTCTTGGTTGCATGCATTGCAGGCAGCGTGGAAAGTTGACACATGTGACAACAGCCTGACAGGCGACAAGCGACTTTGGACCAGCCTTGGCTGGGCGCAGGCAGGGTTTTTCTCTTGTTGGGACTCGAACGAAGATCCCACCCTCATAAAGTAATCTCATAAACCCGCTTCAAGTCCGATTGGCATTCGGCAACGTTGCCAGGTCTAGACTTGGCTGACAGCTGCTACGTAGCTACGAGTGATGCCATACCTCTCGCGAAGACCTACCCAGGGTTCACAAGAGAGCTACCTCGGTAGCTCAGCTATACTACATACGTCTTCATATCCAATGCCGTTGCCGATGCACACGGCCGCGAGTTCTCTTATCTACCTACCTAGCATTAGCCAATTGTACGCGTGGGTGTATCTCTATTAGATCGAAGAGCGCAATCAGCGGACGGACCGGTCTGATGTGTGCTGCTATTCCCAACGTCACAAGCGCGAAGCTCCAAAGCTCTCCCCCCCTTGTTTGTTTTGAATCAGAAAATAGAACAGCGTACCACGAGCTGACGGCAGCGCAACACTAGGTGCGTGCTAGATCCCCAATAGCCCCGACTGCTTGCAGGCGATCTGTTACCTTCCCGAATCAGAAACCCCATATTATTGAACCTCTAATCCACATAGTCGCAACCTCAGCTGAGCTGTCTACGTTTATACTGACATCCGCCGTCACCTAGGACTTACGACGGACCGGTGAACCGTGGCCTTCGCACCTCGCATTGGCTCTTGCGGATGCTATCGATGCAAGAGGATTACTCATAGTTGACCTAAGTGGGAGTCAATAGTTTCGAAGAGGTCGGACAAGGCCGTAGGTCGGAATATATGCTAGCTCAACACTCGCTCTTCGCCGAGAGACACATTTGTCGAACGTGTTTCGTATCACTCCCTGGTGAATCATCAAAGTTGCCAGGCCTCATATCTAGCCTCATTCTCAGGGGGGAGGCTTATACATGAAGGTGGACTTCTCGTGATCCTTCCAGTACTGCGCATATACGCTGTGTGTTAGTTCCCGCTATCCTTCCTATCGTCGTCGTGAGTCCAGGCTTAACTACAATTTTCCTAAATTGATCGAAACAAAATCCACGGCGATGCTGCCTAGTCTTGAAACTACCTCCTAAGTCGGTGGGCAGATTTCTACCTTTTCGACTCCCAGCTCTAAGCGCCTACCAAAGCATTATAATTCTCAAAGGGCCTTCATATGATTTACTCTTGTATTATGATTGTTATGAATCGTTTATACATATACTCTATCAAATAAAACGAGTCTATTGGTTTAGTTCAACAATCGCATTGTCCGCTGACATTCAAAATACAAAGCACCACAATCCTCATATCCATATTCAGTCTCGTAGTTTAGGCATATGTGCCGACTTGGAACGACACAGAAAGTAAGAGAAACTGCCTGTTGTTCCAACACTAACATCGTGTTCAACGTAGTATATAGGATGGAGCCGATTACGTATTTCCTTCACCATGCTTCATTCTACATTCTACACAATTATCACAATCACTAGTCCAAATTCTTTCAAAACCACCTATCTACCATACCTCGAACTGCCTCTTAGAGAATACTGTTTAACTTTACCTTTTACACGAGATGTCTGCTGTAGTCTTGGGTATTAGCTTTGGCGCTCTTTTCGCTGTCGGGCTCATAGTGTTCTTCACTGGTGGTCTCACTCAATGCTTGACTTACTTGCGCAAGAACAAGCAAGCAGCTGGAGACGTTGAAGCGCAGCTGCCAATCAGCCTCGAACATCAAACGCATGGTCGGCCGCCTTCACGGTTAAACCCATCCGACTTCGCAGCATTCGACTTCGCCACGGGCAATGCCAATGTGCCTAAAAGCTCAGAGCCGGTAGCACCAGCCCCGGTGGCCCCAGCGCCGACCTACTCGCGACCTGGAAGGGGCCAAGGTGCTGGTGGTTCGAAGGTAAAAGGTGCCGCCGTTAACAACCAATCTGTTGATGTATCTGAATTTGAAGAGGTTTCTTTGTCTTAGAGCAAGACTCGAAATGAACATGGATAAGTTGGGTAGTCTTTTAGTACTTTATCAATAAAATAAATGCCAGTATTACCATTGCCTCTAGTATTGATGAACCGCATGTGCGCGGGTGATCTAGACAAATGATACTAATACATTACAGGAATGTCATATGGAGAGGGTAAGATGTCTCGGCCTCCAAAGATCAAGTGTTTCTGCCTCTTGGTGGTAGGGTACCTACTAGATACTCGTAGAGACGCAAGTAATGTTCAGTCGGCATCTCTGCTTTGGGGGGTTACAGCATTGGTATCAAGGTCACTATGGCAGATGCCAAACATGTGAAATATAAATACCGTGACGCCTAGGTACCTTAGGCTCCTACTTGGGATTTACATTTGGTACTGACGCTCATCGCTCATCTACGATTTCTTTCAACTTCCCGCTAGACTCATCGTGATCTAGCAGGCCAATATCAACCCATTCCAACCGAAGCGAAAGGATGGCACCCGCTAACCGATCACGCTTCCAGTCTGGAGAAGCTTTCCAAATGGCGGATTCGATGTTGTGCCGTATTTGGCCGGGATTATGAGGGATAGGATAGGCCAGCCGGATGACGAGTTTGGGCCGAGAATCCTCACAGCACAGAACGCATTGGAGCCGCCCATGAACGTCGGTCTCTAGAGCCTCATCCACTATCCTTTTAACTAAAGTAAAGTCCAGCGTAGATGTGGCAAGCTTAATTTTGACTGATGCTCGGCCGCGATACTTGAAAGTCCGAGTTTCGTAATCCGCCCACTCGGCGACATCGCCGACGGGGTAACGTACGACGGGCTGCAAGCGACGCGTTAAGTGGGTCACGATAATGTTCCCCCTGACCCCAGGTTGTTTGATAGCGGTGCCATCATCTGCCACGATCTCTAGTATCGCTACTTCGTGTGCAACAGAGTACGTCGGATCTACTTCCCGGTCTTCGCACGTCGTAATAGGAGCCGGCACCCCTAGGAGGCCTAAATCAAATGTACTGTAGAGGAGCGGGAATAGCTTGGCCTTTGGATACGTGCCACGCCACGATGAGTGTAGATCTTTCGATAGGCTGTGTCCTAGATATAGAATGGCTCGTATTGAAAGCAAGGCGTGAGAAGGGCCCAAGTGCTTGGCAAGACGGACGAGGTCAACTGGTGACCCGATTAAAATGCTCGGACGAAACTTCTCAACTGCAGCTGCGATGTCTCCTAACGGCTGCTCGTTCGATATAAGTATTTGGGTGCCTCTGACCGGAATCATGAGCCCTGTGTACATATTAACGGTATCCCAAAAGCCAACATGTAGGTCATTAGATGTTGCTAGACTCGCCACACGATCTCCCTCTGAGAGATCCAGAGTGTTCCCCCATATGAGAGCCTTAGCCCTGCTATGGTTATGCGTTTCGTCCATTGTTAAGTGGATGGTTTCGGGGTCGTCAGTAGACCCATTGGTGCAATAAATCCTTCCCCCGACCAGCGGAGTAGTCAAGACGTTAGCCAAGTCGGCTCTTGCCATTTTCCAGTAGTCTTTCAGATCGGTGATCGGAAGGTCCTCTAGGAAAGGATCATCTTCCGGGATAGATCGGTACAGATGTCTGTAGTAGTATGAGTGTTTACGCGCAAAGCTGATGGCCTCTCGGGCGAGTGAAGCCTCGGTGTCGTCCATAGTGAAGTTCAGCATGGTAACTAGAAGCGATGCTTACATGATTGTTGTCCTACGAGCAGCTTACTGGGAGCAAGGTATGCTAGGAAACTGGTAGTTATATATAGACTTTCCTCCTATATGTGACTTTCTATGAGATGCACATCTAGAGACGTCGTAAGCAATACGTTTTGCTAATGTGTCTGTGCAACGCATCTCTGTATACGTTTTTGACTCCTTTCTTTCAGACCGTGAAACCGAATGGCTCGCGGGCGGCGTAGAGGCAAACATGGCGTTGTTCAAGTGTACCCAACACATTAGTATGACTTGGTATCAATATTTACGATGTGTTGAACTACCGGGTTCACCTTTCACTGTCAAAGGCCCTTCGAACATAACGCTCAGGCCCACGTAAAGACAGCAGATATCGACAGCTCACTAGTAACTTCGTACTGCCTCTAAAAGTGACTGAACTAGTTTGTTTCATTATCGAAAGTATTAAATATAAGCCATTGCGAAGATGAAAGGTGGAAATATACCACGTCGTGGGACGGGTCTGTCTGGTGAGAAGCAACTGGGGAATCAAATGACACATAGCTCGAAAAGTAACACGAAACGATGCAAGCCAAGGTTTTCGAGACCAATATCCGCCGTCCGCTGTGTGTGAGTATCTCAAAAATCAAACGCCTAGTGCCAGATTCTGCTGGCAGAAAAGTAAAGAAAACGAACTTCAAAAAGAGTCGAAATGATGATAAACTCGTCAGCTGGCTCTGCCACTCCCGCTCGGCCCACCCGACGCACCATCCACCGGATGTTTTCCTCTTAATTCCTTAATTCGTCGTGGTTCCTCAACCAGATCCCATGCCCGCTCCCTCTTACTCTTTCTCCCAGCCTCTCCAGATGCCTCCATTTGCTCGAGATCGCTGATGTCGTCGGAGCTGAAGGAGCTGGCACTAGGGCTGCGGTTCAGCACCATATTGATAGTGCGGCCCTCCCGCTTCTTCACTTTAACCTGGGCTGCCTTGAGCTTCTGGTCCTCCGGATCATCGCACGCTAGCGTCACAATACCAAGACCGGGGAAGTTGTGCTCTAAGAACTTCTGCAAATAGGGTAGCACCGACTTATCAGGGCGGTAGGTACCGCTGTCGTTGTCGATTACCAATTGATAATACTGCGGCTTGTTCGGAGGTGGTTCCGTCGGTGGCCCGCCTTGAAGAATCTGATCGGGATGAGTTGGCTCGCCGGGTTCGGGATCGTCGGTTACGTGAGGTTTCTTCAGCCTGCGGATGAAGAATTCACCCGAACAGGCGATATATATGGCAGCGTCGCTGTGCATGGTATGCTTGCTAAGGAGATCGATACCGAACTCTTTTCCCGTTTCGGTAAACTTCAGGCTGCCATCCAGGGTCAAGACATAAGTGAAGATTCGTCCACCTTCGTCAAAGTGAGCCATCTTCAGAAATTGCATGGTAGCCGCTTCCGTGCAGGGCTCAAAGGTGCCCCAAGTAGTCGTGTCTCTAAAACTATACACGCGGGCGTGTTGATGGTGAAGAGCTTTATTCAAAATCTTGCCGCGCAAGCCACGGCTCCTGAACAGGAGGCCAATCACGGGCCGAAATTCGACAAAACGGTGATACAATATAGAGGGCACCGGACCACTCAACTGTAGCTCGTTCGCCTGGAAATCGTACTTCTGAGCCCCCCTGTCTGCCTGCTTACCGTTTCCATGGGAAGAGGCGGCCTCGTCGTTGCCGTTGGAGTCTTCACCCTCGTCTCTATTCACCTTTATGCCTATCAAACGGCCAATCATGGGGGAGTAGTGCTTGAAGTAGTAGGCCGGGCCGGCGGTATACATTTGGCCGTAGGGCGGATCTGACTGGCCTAGAACGACAGCACTGACATAGAGCTTCGGTGTCATGGAGACATCTTTGGTGAATGCAGTGGTGCACGCCTTGAGAATGTAGGCACGCTTGCTACCACTGCGCTTCTTGACCTCGAACTCTTTGCCTGGGGGTTTGAAGCCTTCCCAGTTTTCGTCAAGAGCGTTCACCGCGATGACCACATTCCCTAGGCGATCGTCGTGGTCTGGCCAATCCTCGTCATACAGGCGACACTTAAGCTTAAATCCCGACGACGGCACATTGGCGACAATCCAGTCTTGCTCCCATTCGGGTTCGAGAGTCCTCCGCAAAGTGCGCGTCCGAAAGACGAGGTCGGGATCTTCCTTGTGCCGCTTTGGCAGTGAGGTTGTCAGTGTGGCGGTAAGAAAGGGGTCCGAAGATGCCGTAGAAAAGTCGGCAGCGGGTAGGTTGGATGCTCGATGAAATGTGAATTTCACCGTATATCCCGGCGGAGCATCGGGTAACGGTGTGGAGTCGAAGCCACCGGGAGGCTTGGCCTTACTTTTGATCTTATCCTTCTGTTCTTTGAACCGGCCCTTAAGGGTGCTGTGACGTTGAAGGGGACCATTCTGCTTCTCATTGGCATTCTGTTGGGGATCTTCGGGCTTGGGGTCTTGGTTGTCATTTTTCTCCTTCGTCTCATTAGGGGCCCCTCCTTGCGACGGTCCGTCTTGGCTACGGGACCCCAAGTCGGCGGCCTTTTCAACAAGAGCTGACATGGCCGGCGGTATATTGAATGATGTAATCGTTGTCGCGTCTGCTACGTTCGAAATGCTGGGCGAAAACTAGTCGGAGACCGTCCTGCTCGCAGCTGGCAGGGTTCTTGCGCAGCTCGGAAAGCCGAAAGAGGCGACGATGGGGAGGAGGGAATGCCAATGCCAATGCCAATGCCAAGACGGTGGTTTGCGCTTCGTTGGTACTATGTACTCAATGGTTCCACCCAAGGACTCGAATTCGAATGGCGAAAGGTACAAGTAAACAAAGGAAAGTAGCCCTATTTCTCTGTGCAATTCCGTTTACCTTGCCAACAGGCTTGACGGGCAATAATTGTTGCCAATGAACGCGCTTGGAATACGAGGTCAACGTCGAGAGATGCAGTTGGCGATTCGATGCGGAGAGAAAGTTGTATGAAAGTTGGAAATTGCATTCGCATTTACTTCGCAAGGAAAATGCGACAGCACTCGCCTTTCTAAGCTGTTGCTGTACGAAGTACGCAATGCCGCTTTGCCGGTTGGGCTGTCACCCAGCCTGCCAGCCTGCCACTACCAGCATCTGATCATCCATGGATGTATCCATGTATCGAAGGTATAAGCTGTGGCTGTGCAGGAATCGCGGTTGGTTAAAGGCTTATCGGGAGACCTGATCCAATCAAATCGATGCGTCATTTATTTAGTGACGGTGACTAGGTGATCGTGACCTGAGCATCGTTGCAGGTTCCAACGAGAAGGCTTCCATCTTGCATCCATCAGCTCACAGCAGCACGTGACCCAATCTACAGATTTGCATACCCGTTCCGTCGGAAAGTTGGGGGATTGCCGATGCATATCTACCCGCTGGACGCAGTACTTCGCCCTTCCCGCTTCTCCAGACATCAATGATACCTACGCTTTGCCAACTACACTATTCCAGTCTCCAATATTAGAAAGATGACCAGGGACCACCTCGCTCCGATAGTCTACATCGACGGAGGGCTTGGTACGTCACTCGAGGATAAATATGGCGTCAAATTTGACGAACACACTCCCTTGTGGTCCTCTCACCTTCTTATCGACAATCCTGACACTCTTCGCGAGTGCCAGAGGGACTTTGGTCGCATTCCCGTCGATATATTGCTCACAGCGACATACCAAGTCTCCGTGGAAGCCTTTCTAAGTACCAAGACTGCAGACTATCCAAATGGCATCGGCCGCCCTGAAATTTCACCTTTTCTAGACCTAGCCGTTTCTATTGCTGAGGAGGCCAAAGCATCGACAGCCCGTGTTGCTTTGAGCCTTGGGCCTTACGGCGCTTCCATGATTCCCAGTCAGGAATACAGCGGGAGATACGATACGGAACACAATTCGACGGACCAGTTGCTCGACTGGCACCGGGATCGACTTCGGTTGTTTGAACAGATCGACCGTCTTGGACATCGGATCAGCTATATCGCATTCGAAACAGTTCCGAGAATAGACGAGATCAAGGCTATCCGGAAGGTCTTCAGCCGTACTTCGTCGCCTAATTGGAGCCCATCCTCTATTACTCACGGCGACGTTCCATTTTGGATATCGTGCGTCTTTCCCGGCGATGACTATACCCTCCCAGACGGCAGTAGCGTCGACCAAGTGGTGGATGCGCTTCTCAACCCGGCCTACTCCGAAAATGTACCTTGGGGAATCGGTATCAACTGCACGAAGATAGCAAAGATCCCAGAACTGATTCGTATGTACGAGAGTGCTGTTTCCCGGCTGGCAAGCGCTGGTCAGCTCCAGGAACAGCCTGCGCTGGTTCTCTATCCCGATGGGACGAACGGCGAAGTCTATGATACGACGACGAAGACTTGGCATGTGCCAGCCAGCCAGCAGGCTCCTACGGTAAGCGTCATGAAGACGGCATTCTCAAGCCAGAAAGCTAAGTGTGCAACCAGTTCCCGTGGGAGCATCAGCTTGCTGACGCCGTCACTCACGCTCGCCGTCAGCATTGCTGGCGAACAATCGTGGTTGGTGGCTGTTGCAAGTCTACTTATCGTGATATTACTAGGCTTCGTGCTATTCTTTCGTGATACGTAATGAAGATTGGGTAGGACGACCCACCGCCGGTATCGTGTTGGCCATCCGGCTGGATTCTGGTATGCACGTAAAACCGAATGCGATAGATGAGGTTTGCCAAATGCGAGAGGCAACACAAGACTTCTCATGTGGTATACACAACATGAAACTTCATCCAATCGGGAGGTTACGGTGGCCGTCCACCCACTTCTATTAATTAATATTCTTCGTACGGACGAAGACGTTGCAATGTTACATGCGGGTATCCCCAAACTCCAAACTCCGTCATATTGACAGATAAGAAGTCGAGCATCATTACTGGAAATTGTGATCGATGAATTTATTTTATCGAGCCGGCCAAGTGTTAAGCACGTACCCACAGCTCCGCACCGGTAGCTTTCCGGTTGTCTCTTCTAGGCGGTCTTCCACCGCATCACATAGCATTTCTACTATGGTATCACCTCAGTACAGCCCCACAATTAACAGATCGACAGCTACCTAGAATCATCAGGTAATGCTCAGGCCGCCAGGTTGCCAGGTAGGAGGTAGGCAATTCCACTCAACAGCTAGCGCGCTATCATTGTTCGGCTTGAAGCTGGCGCCGGACCATTTGTCGATTTTCAGCTTCGGGTCTCGGTGTATCCTTCTCCACGCTCAGCACGCTAACCTAGGCGTGCCTTTACGGCCTCAAGATCCGAACCATGACGAGATCCTAAGCACTAATGATGCATTAACTGAAAAGAGACATGTAGTGTGTCAGGGGTAACAAACAGGATTATCCTATCATGGCAGCGCGATGTTGCTATCGCTCACTCACCCATCTAGAGCTACGCACAGGCTCGAGAGGAGTTCTAATGTCGTTTCAAGCAGCATCTTGTACATTGTTTATACACAAATATCTTCATAACAACCTGTCTACAGAATCGTTTTCCATCTCCCAGCCGACAGTCGATGCAGCATAGCTGTGCGCATGTCCAAAGGGAAAGGCTGTGGGCTAAGGCCTCTGGGCCTTTAGTATCAATATTATGGTAACCTAGTGCGAGGCGGGCTTGAACAGCGAAAACGAACTGTTTAGTAGTACGGCTCAGCGAATAGCAGATGACCGCCCGCACACGTTATCCATAAATATGTACGAATGATTTTTCTTTTAGATCAGAGGATCTCTAGCATCTCATCTCGACTTGCCAAATGCAGTTACTCCACGCTTTACTTCCCCTGCCGCCTGGAAAGCCCCTGGTTGGTGCCTGGGTGCCTGCATATCGTGCGTGGAATCATGGTATCCAGAGCAGCCCAAAATGCCCAATCCCAAGCGAGATTCACATAGGCCTGGGCCGCATTGCACATCCCTGCCGCGTTCAAAGTAAACACGAAGAAGGCTTCTGGGCAAGCGAACCAGGCTACTGGAAGAGTTTGGAAATAGCACGATGGCTGATCCCAGAGTCCACAGCGCTTTAAAAAGCCAGCTGCTGTCCAGCAATACCCTCCTCCTAGGATCCCCTTTCTCACCACACCAGATTGTGTCTGCCAATTGCTCTCGTCTCGTCTCGTGAGCATCGCAATCGCTGGATCGATCCAACTTCAGTCATTCGCTTGCCGGGAGAATAAAAAATGGCTCGTCTGCTGAAGTATGCCAGCGCCGGCGCCCTGCTGGTTGCTACTGTAAATGCCAACTACGTAACCTCTTCGTATGTCGAGGAGGACGACTGTCCACCCGAGTCGGAAACCGAGTCTTACAGCGCCACCTCGGCTCCTTATCCGACTGTGAGCACTTCCAGCACCGGCTACCCGACTATCACATCGTCCGCTGGCTACCCGTTTGGGAACTCTTCCTCCACTGGATACCCGGCCTCGTCATCGACTAGCTCTGAAGATGATTGCCCGCCGGATAGTGAGACGGAGTCTTATAGTGCCACCTCGGCCTATGTCACAATCTCCGTAACTCCGTCGGGATACCCGAACTCGACCTTGACCTCGACCTACGGCGCGAGTTCTACAAGCTCCGAAGATGATTGCCCGCCTGAGGAGACCTCTTCTGTGTACGCCACCCAGACCGAGACCTCCATCGGCTACCCAACTCAGTCGGAGAGCGTGTCCACTCCTGCGTATCCGACTTCCATCACCACCATCCCCGGCACTTCGACCATGACGAAGTACACGACCGTGATCTCCACCATCACTTCGTGCCCCCCTAGCGTCACCAATTGCCCCGTCGGATCAACCACGACTGTCGTTGTTCCTTGCACTACCGAGTCCGAGTCTTACCCGACGACGACTTCGGAGACGTACCCTACGTATCCGGCTGAGACCACTGAGTACCCTACGTCCTCTGTTACCACTGTGCCTACCTACCCAGTGGAGACTCCCAGCCAGTCGACGTCTTCTTACTCGGTTACTGCTGAGGTGCCCACGTACCCAGTCGAGACTCCGAGCCAGTCCACCTCGACTTACTCTGTTTCGACGGAGGTCCCTACGTACCCTGTAGAGACTACCAGCCAGGCATCCCCGACCTACCCTACTACTTCGGAGGTCGTCACCGAGTCTACTCCCTCGGCCACTGAAGTGACCACTCTGTCGACTGCCTACAGCACCACTTCGTTTTCCGCTCCGGCTCAGACCACAAGCTATCCTACTGGATCGGCCTCTTCGACGTACACCGCACCCACGACCATCGCCACTGCCGGTGCTCCCGTCGTCGGATCGGGCGCCACTGGTGCTTTCGTTGCTTTCGCCGCCTTCTGCTTGGGTCTATTTTAAGTTTATGATGAAGTGACGGGAATACGTTATCGTGCTAAAGAGGTCAAGGAAACGAAGAAATAGCCGTTACGTGGAATATGACTGATAGTTGTAGACTCTTATTCTCAAGTACGTGTAAGAACCTAGGTCTACGGGTGAATCGCCCCGTAAAAACTTGGGACTTATACGATTCTTTAATGATTTGGATAATGTAAATGGCATGCACCGACTCATCCGGTGAACCAGCTAGTCACTCTTTTCTCATGCGGGTATGCGTCATATGCAAGTTGTATTCTTGTTGATCACTCGCTTGCTGCAGGATCGCCTGTCTCGGGTGCACGATTTGATAGGTGCATTCGAAACATCGGAATAACCTGTGTAATCGCCAGTCCGTTTTCCGATTTATCTTCGAATACCTAGTAGAGCTACCTAGATACATGCTGCCATCGTGTGATATAGGCGTTGTAGTCGTTCCGAGCGTGCCGGGGATTCGGGTATAAACCATGTGGTATCTATAAATAGATGCATACCTAGGTACCTAATCTACCATATATATCCGATCGTCTTTCTTGATACCACCAGTTTTCTTACCGAGAAGGAGAATATTATTTGGAGTTACTCGTCAACTGAAACCTCTCCTGTTAAGCGGATACATTCGCAAGTAGCCCTTTATGGAAGATGTAGATGTCATCTTGAGGAAAATTCGTGAAAATACCTGGTCAATACTACTTAGGCGGAGATTCGGAATAGGTATTCTCATTCTACGATGGTTCCCCGAAAGTCGTCTACAACTGCGTAAGAATCTTCACATGACTACTTGTCCAACCAAGATGGCAAGGAGAACGCAAATTTGCATGATTCGTGGGGGTGCCGTAATATTCGGTCGTCATTTGGCTAGGTGTAGATGACTGTACGCTGGGGATACGTAGGTGTGATTCCGAACTGTGAATAGCTTCAGGGACCCGCGTCGGCTAGAGACGAATCAAGATCCGAAGAAGTTGTACGATGGTCGTGCAAACTTGTGTCCCTCGTGGTGCTTTAGCTTCGCAATATTGCGCGAGATTGCGGCAGTAAATAGTGACCGTAGCAGGAATATTGACATGAGTTACTCAGCTTATACTGAACTATCGCACGCATGAGCAATCGCTAACTAGTCTGCGGTCGCATCTACCGTAGCCTCTAATAAATCCATCTCGTCTCTGAGAGAAGTCAAGTATGTTCTGTATAAGAGCATGAGCAGCACCCTGTACCACGTTGTGAGCTATGTCTGGAGCTGCTTGTCCTCGGTACCCAATGAATATATGATGAAAGGCCTCGGTAGTGTACAGCTGATGCTAATAAGGTTGATGTCAATGAGAGTGAACCTATGGTGATGGCCTTTCCAAAACTAGAACGATTAATGGACGCCTGGATCCAAAGGATCGTACGATCGTGGCCTTGCCCGTATTATGTGCAATGCCTTCAGCGGATGGGGAACTCGGACAATACTTGGATGAGATAGAATACCTGCCGATACCGACCTGTATATGTACTGCTTCTAAAGGCCCAGTAGACATGTGCTGCTACGGAACAAGTGACCGGACGGTTTCCCCATCTACCTACATGCTTAAGACATGCCGGATGCCGTCCACATGCAGTTACCTACAGGTGGTTATTAGTCACTTCGGCACTCACGTTGCCAATGGGATCGTTGGTACGTGCCCCCTGACGCGTGGTAGCGCACTGGACCTGATCCCCCAATAGAAATCTATCGTAGCCCCCTTTCCTACTTTAGGGTGTGATAGAAACTGGTTCGAGATCCATTCCGCCCCCTTGGATCAGCCTTATGGGTGTTCCCCCCAACTTGCCACGCGGCCTACGCTCATCTTGCAGCGCCAGGGCTTACAAGTGTCGATCCAGACGGGATACAGTAATACATAGCCAAGATCCAATGGAGCGTAACCTTGGGCCCAGATCTCTAGAACTGTGGCGATGCAACCAAAAGCTTAATTAGACGTCTACAGCGGCACTGATAAAGAGCCGCCTGCCTAAATAAGAGGATGGGCTGGTGCCTGATTGGATGTGAGGTCCATTCAAGGTCGAAGGTCCGTCGTTGTCGATTTCCAAGCCACCTAATCGATTCGGATCCTACGAAAAGTCTCGTTTGCCACGTTATCATGCGACGGGAGTGAAACAATAATGTGGTATCTATTTGTAGGTCCTAATGAATCAAGTCGAGCGAAGGGGGCGAAATCGAGAAGTCGCCGGCATTGCTGATGACGCCTGCGGGTTTTCAACTTCTCCAGCTCACAACCTCGGACCCGGTAATTCCGGGAATGGGTCGGTCGAGCCGATGATAGAAGACGAGAATAAAACGGTGAAGCGAGGCGCATAGGATCTGTCCACGATCGACATTGAGATTCTGATCCATGCAACCTTAGAGGGGTACCGGATACAAGTACAGGTACAGGATCTCCATATGCAGGTCGAATGAATGAGTAATATCGCCGTCATACAAGTGATCATGTTAGCGAAGCGCGAAGACAAATTTGGCTAGGTAACGACATAGCTCAAACTACTAGAGAAAAAAAAAAGGGATTTCTAAGCATGCACAGGCCCGAGGGTCCGGTCCCGGCAGAGCCGTGGGTCATGATAGGTGTGAACAGAATAGAAGCAGAACAACGAAGGAAGACTCTAGAATCGAACCACATGAATGATGAAGAAAGGGAAGAAAGAGTAAAAAATAAAGAAAGAACTAAGTCAGTTGACCTAGTCCCTAACCAGTCCCTAGTCCGGCATAATACCGACTTGAGAAATGGCGCATCGGCGTACTAAATACATTCCCTTCGTCTACGTGCATAGGAGGTAGGTAGGAGGTAGCTAATAATATGGGTAGATGCACGTAAAAGGATGACTATTGCTGCAAGTTAGGGGGGGCTATGACATCGTAGGCAGTTCCGACGGAATTAAGAGATACGAGATAATCGCCCATGCAGTCATGTTCAAAAGCGAGGCCTAATGTTTGGAGGAGGTTGGGAAGTAAGGTAGCTCAGCTGCATGTGCATGTGGATGTGCATGTGGAGGAGAAACCGGAAATATACATGTGTTATTGTATTCTTGTTTATTCGTCAGGTTGAATGTTCTCTTTGTAAGCCAATCAAGCCAGCCAATTTGCATGACGATGGGAACCAAGAAAAATAAAAAAAATCAACAGCGATGTAAAGCCGAAATTAATCCAAACGGACGAAATTGGTATCCAATATTTTTATGGACGTGTAGTAGTTTATGTATGTAGACGTAGATAGTACGTACAAGCCCAAGTCATCAGGGGAGGAAAAAAGGCGACAACACAGCGCACCACGCACCACGCACCACGCACCACCGACTCACCCGTCGCCCCGGGGTACGGGTACCAATATAGGCCCTAGGTTAGATTACATTCGCTTCGGATTACTGCCAGGCGCCCGTACATTGCATTGCATTACCACAGTCATAAAAGGTCCCTACATATGCCCTTCTAGCTTGCTTGGGACCAACCTTTTCCTCATTACAATTAACAATTAACCATTAACCTCCCTCCTCGCCTTGCCTTACCTCACCTTACCCCTACGCCCTTGCCCTACGCTGATAGCTACTTGCGTTCCTTCGGGTCGTCCGGAGCAAACGTTTTCCAATCATACGACAGAAAAACCTATTTACCTTAGAAAGCGATCTGCCAGCTGAGACTCCGCCGAAAACCGACCTAAGTCGAGTCATAATCTGCGGCGCGTCTGTTTATATGGGAATCAACCAACCCACCCTTTCTCCTACTTGCTGCTGCACTGCCTAGCCTGCGCAAAGCCGCACACGCATCTCCCGCATTTTAGTCACGTACCTAACGTTGCACATCTTCGAGCAAACAGAAAAGCAACGCATAGAAGACACAGAGACAGACACAGACATACCCTTAGTTGCCATTGCATTCCACAGCTGCTTTCTGCCAGTGCTTATTACATTCTGTCAACCCCCCGCTCCCTCTCAAAGATCTAGGAGTACCAACAGCTGCTAGAGAGCGTCATGGCTGCAGCAACTGTGTCGCAACCTCCCGTCGCCGCTCCTGCTGCCATTCCAGCCATTCCAGCCATTCCAGGTCGGAACGACAGCAGTGATAGTTCACGTTCCAGCCAGACCATCACGGAAAAGGTCAAGCTTAGCTCCCCGCTTCGCACTTCTTCATTTTCCAAGCACCGCAGCAGTCATGAAGGCCATGTTCCGGTCGACCGCTCCGTCTCGCCCAAGAGGTGGAAGACGTTTCTCAAGGCCTTCAAGCACATCCACGATCTAACCCCGAAGGAGGTGGATGACTTCATGGCGTCCTATGAGATCTACAACCTGGACTGGGCCAACGAAGAGGACATGGTCAAGGCCTTCGGCCCCAATTACCAGCAGCGGGTCGGAGACTGCCTCCGCTCCTACTACTCGGTGCTCAACCACCTCTGCAGTCTCGGCGACGTGGAAAAGATGTACATCCCGCCGCTGATGGACAAGAAGGCGTCGGTGCTCGACAACCAGCTGCTCTACGAGGAATCCGTCTCGAGGGATATCGGGCTGAAACCCGGAATGAAGGTTCTGGATCTCGGGTGCGGCCGTGGTCGGGTCGCCGCGCACATGGCCAGCTTCAGCGGCGCTCAAGTAACGGGCTTGAATATCGACGAGAACCAGGTTGCACAGGCCAGGGAATGGAACGGTCAATGCGGCTTAAGCAACGAGTTCGTCGTGCACGACCAGAATGACCTACCTCTGCCATTCGCCGACGAGTCTTTCGATGCATTCTACGAGATCCAAGCGCTCAGCCTCTGCAAGGACCCATCTGCTTCTTTCAAGGAGATCTACCGCGTGCTGAAGCCCGGCGCCAAGTTCTCGCTGCTGGACTGGGTCAGCCTACCGGCCTACGACCCCGCGGATCCGATCCACGCGGGACTCATGCGCCGCGTCAAGCCCTTGATCGGCGCTGTCGGCACTCCGACACCGGCAAGCTTCGAAAAGGCCCTCATGGATGCTGGATTCACCGTCACAAAATCGGACAACCCTAGCATAGGCGGCCTGCAAGCGCCCCTCATCGACAAGGTAGACATATATTTCCGCTCCATACGACGTCTCATCCACGGGCTCGTACGTTTACACGCCCTGCCGCCTCACTTCAAGCTCCTCTTCGACAGGTTATGTCTTGACGGTCAAGCATTCGTCCAGATGGATAACATGCGATTAATTACCACCACGTACCGGATAATCGCAGAGAAGCCATTGGTATGAAACGTCTGGAGACTGGGAAAAGAGGAAAAATCATTTCTATCTGGGTAATATTTTTTTCGGCCGAGGTGAATCCGACCGGGTGTCGCAAGCCGGAGGATGGGGATGGGGAGGCTTTTTGGGGGCTTTGGAATCGCACCAGTTACCTTACACTTCGTCCTCACGACTCAGCGGCGTAGACGTATATGCTACGCAGCTGCATCTTCGCGAACCACCGACTCTTACACTTCTATTCATTTTCTTTCCTTAGGCAGTTTTTTAGATCTTGGCGAAGCATTTGACCGGCATCATCATTTTACTTCAGCATTCTGCATGTTGCGTTGGGTGGAGAAGGGGTGTTTTGTTCTTTTGGCCGTCTGCCGTCTTTGCCTCATACCTAATACACGGCAAAGCAGTTCGGTATCCAATTATTACAGGGAGCGGCGGAGTTTGGTTTCGCTTCTCTTCGACTCGTCTCAATCATCAAGCAAAGCAGGAGTTGAGCAATTCTTACTGGTAGAGGCGATGAGGCGTCGTCTTCTTCACACCCGGCACGATACGAGTACATACCTAGGAAATAGTGAATTACACAAACGTTATAACCTACGGATCCGTACCATGAATGCGCATGAACTCTCCATTCTCCGCAGCAATATTTGCATTCAGCGTTCGCAATTGAAATGACGCAGGCCAGAGATGAGAGATGTAAGACATAAGAGAAGCATGATTCGTTCTTTTCCTCATTCGCTTATAATAAATCTGCATGTTTCATGTCCGAATTTTTGCTTGCATTTAACTGACCAAACTACGACTCAGCTCCATTCGTCATCAAGCATGAAATCCCCCATAGGCTTGCAATTCCACGCAGCTCACCCAATTTGATTCAGGAACCACGCAACTGGAACTTCAAAATTCCAGTATCGCGCTATCCTCTCGTCAATTCGTACTGGCGAACTGGTAAGCTCACTCCGTTTGCGGCACCGGAGACGTTCTTTGTTACGTAGTGGCGGCATTCCAGGCCTAAAGCCGAACACGCAGAAGGATCGCATAACCGCCGGAGTAGGAGAAAGAGAGGGAGCAGAGGAGTTTTCAAGTTGATTCAATTTGACGAAGCACCATTTGCTCTACCAGTCATCCGCTTCTCGAGGGGGTCTGTGGAGGCATTCGGTTAGTCAATCCTCCAATATAAAAAAGATATACCGGTATACCCACTTGCCAACGCGTTTCTCTCATGTTCTCTCCTCACTCTATTTGCCGAGGCAGCCAGCTGGTAACTCAGGCGACATGTAGTTAGTTAGCCCTCGCACTCTCCAGCCAAACCCAGCAACATCAACTTGCCTGTGCATGGCATTAGGCATGTCCGCGACGGGGGAGACGGCGCGGAGCGTCACCGAAGCTTCGGAGGGTTTCGTTAGCGATATTGACAATATTATAGGGACACCGTTGACATGCGGCGACTCCCTTTACGACGTGTTTGGTTTCGAAGATATTGATACTCCTTCCTTTGTGTCGGACCCTGCCGCAGCGGAGGATGTGGCCACGCCAGTAAAGGGGGCGTCGACGAATCCCAGTCAATCGAGATTAAAAAAGGGTCTGTCTGAAATCCGTCGAATTGTAGATTGGATTATGGGACGCAATCTAATGGTGGGAGACCATCGGGTTCCCGTTCGTACTGGTAGTAAGCCTATCTGGGCGGAAAAGGAGGATTCTGCTGAACAGCAGCCCATAAGCGACGACTTTATCGACATCGGAGACGTTCAGGATACCTGCCCCGCTTGCACGACGCCTTATTGCCAGGCTATCGACTCTCTGCCCTTCAAGAGCAGTCTGAGACTCAACTATAACGACCCAGAAATGCATACCTGGTCCATTGGCGATAAATACATCATGACAGAGGCCATGGACACAGAGCCGTCGGACGATACGGACGTCACGTTAGCCTTGGCAACAGATTTGCTGAGGAAATCGACAAGGGTGCCTGTTCCGAACGTGATGGCAGGCTGGAGAGAGAATGGTAAGGTCATCACGATCGTTGAACGGGTTCCGGGCCAGCGACTGTACGATATCTGGTGGAGTCTTTCCCAAGACGAAAGAGAACGGATCGCCAGGGAGGTTGCACATCATTTAGATCAGTGGCGCCGGCTCAAAGCAGATAGGATCTCGGGTCTCAGCGGTGCTGCAGCCTATCACGAAAACCTCTTTGGCACAATGCGGCAGGGATTCGGACCGTTCAGGTCCGACGAGCAGCTATGGAAATCCATAAAGCACCAGTTAGAGCAAAAGAAGGTCGACGGCGACGTGATACAGGTCTTGAAAGATTACATGCCCGAATCAGCTCCCTGCGTCTTTACGCATGGCGACCTGTCTTGCGCCAATATTCTAATTCATGATGGTCGGGTCTCGGCTATCTTGGGCTTTGACAATGCCGCCTGTCTTCCCGTGTGGGCCGAGAGCATCGCGGTTCACTTCTGCTACTGCAAGGAAGACGAGCAGTGGAAAGCGATGCTGAGCAAGCACATGAAGAGCTACTCCAGGGCATGGGACTGGTGGTTACTGTGGATGGCAGCTGAGGAAAACCCGTTGAACAAGAAGCGCATTGCTGCGCTCGTAACTCGCTGCCGACGATGGCAAAAGCCTCCGGAGGAGAAACCGCCCTTTGACACCGATTCTGCCAAATACGAGCAGACCTTTCTCCAACATATGGCACCCGAATCAAAACCCCAGCAGAGGTCACCACACGGAAACCAACCCCAAGCACAAAGGATGCATGATGCTTTCAGTACCGCGCTTAGTAGGAAGTTACTGAAGGGTAGACACTATTCGGAGTTGCTAAACGACCATGTTTGGGAGTTGGCTATAGTCTCGCAATCGGAAGTGACTGGAGGAAAAGAACTCTTTGAAGTGGACGCGACTGTGACAGAGAGCGAATTGCAAGACTGGGAAGATCAGATGCAGAACGACAATAGAAGATCTAACGTTGAAGGGAGTCAAGGAAGAGAGCAAGGAGAGGGCGAGAAGGACGAAGACGAGGAGGACGAGCACAACGACGACAACGACGAGGAAGAGGGAGACGATGAAGAATACGAAAGCAACGAAGAAGCGCATGCTACCAAGCGTACAAGAATCGAAAGGTGGCTGTTGGAGAGCGAAAGGGGTCGGAAGGTTTTCCCCAAACCACTTTTAGAGCAACAATCAGGAGAGGTGGAAGAGACGCCATATCCTAGCCCAATAAAAGACCCCCCTTGGCGGGAGAGACGGAGATCTTTTGAGAGAGTCGGCTCTAAAGGCTTAAGACCTTTCAGCCTACCACTTTCCCATTTAGCAGAAAGCGTCAAGCAGAAACTTGGAGAAACCGAGGGCGGAAAGGATGAGGAGGAGTATAACCGTGAAGCATTACTCGAAAAGACATTGCAATCTTTGGAATCCGGGTCGGGAGATGCTGCCGCTGCGGTTGATGATGCCAATATTACTGCACCAGGGTCGGATAGCGAGAGGAAGCGAGTCTCGATCTTCCGAGAGAGAAGCATGCCTGGGTTGCTGTACTTGGCGGTCGCGAATACGGCAGTGGAAGGGAGGACTAGACGATACCAGAGAAGCCGGTCGGAGGAGAGAGCTTCGGCGGAGGACCAAGCCGCTAACGAACAACGACCACAACAACGGCCGCGACCGCATAGCTTGATGCCGCAAACTGGTAAGAAGTTTCGGAATACCCAGCTGTGAGGAAGGTCAGGGCTAGAGACGACAAGTTGCCCCTTTTGGATCGGTAATAATACAATAATGATCTAGCCCAGAATAGCAATATTCGCGTCATTACATACCTAGGTACTTCAGAACTCCAACGGTGGTTGCTTTTTCGTAGGTAGCTCACCTGATCCCACCCTTGAGAGTCCCAGTATTTTTGCTTATTGCAGCCATACAATGTCATGTTACTATAAGTGTCTTTGTGCATCTCCCATTTTAACATCAAAACACTGCTTTTCTTCTTACCTGTAATAAAGCAACCAGAATTCGCAAAATTGCCAGACTAAGTTTATCTTATAATAGAGAGCATGAAACCTGGGTCTATAGGTTTTCTTTAACACTCAACCTGGTTTCTGATGTTCGGGTTGGAGGTGGTAAATACCTAATCTGGCATTCTTCTCATGAGATTGGCGCACGGAGGCTTTGGGAGGTGTGTATCTCACTTCAGACCCTTGCTATTTCCAGAATCAGCAATAAAGACACCATCGCCCATATCTGAACAATTCACAAGATTTCAGTCATTCTATTCCTAGAATCTCCATTATCTTATATGCCAAACTTTCTCGCCGTGTTTCATCTTGATATTTCAATTTGTCTTGAGGCACGCCAAAGCTTGTCTTGCTTGGCTACCTTTAAGAGGAAAAATAGGACGTATGAATGCGGACACCTTCAATATACACAGTTAAGCCTGACCTCCTTATTACTTTGCGACAGTCATCGACGTCTTGAAGCCTTTATACGTCAAGCCCGAAACGGAGTATCTATCATAAGCGCCGGCCTTAGGTACTGGCAGACACCACCCCCTATTAAGCAACTTGAACAGTAAAAGTGCCTGTCCTGAATGTATTCTGCCGATAGGCTAGGTGACCCAAACGTGGACGAGCTTCGGTCGTGTTTCCTTAAAGGACTAATCTCCCATGAAATCGAACAGAAGCTTTTGCACTCTCGCAGGTTGCGTCAAGCTCTGTTAGGGACGCCAATATCAAACCAAAAGCGTTACGTGCTCGTTAACGGCGAGATGTCAAATCGCCTCCGTTCCGAACTTATTGGTGAAATGAACAAGTTATCGATCAGAGAGTCAACTCCTATTCCTGATGATGATCACAAAAGTTACATTCTCAAGTCATCAGGGAACTCTACTCAGCCAATGGATTCTACAATATCGAATGTCCTTCCTACGCTTACGATGTCAACTGGAGCTGTGCAAAGATGTACGAAATCCGATTTGGTAACTTCCTATTATATTTCACTTATAATCAAGGCTCTACAGTAACGACCAAGTGGACGTTCGCTACTGAAAGACTAATTCCTCCACCCCAAGGAAGCTGAGTCTCCCAGCAAGAGCTAATGCGAATTTATAGCACAAGAAAAGCCGAGTACAGTGTCTCTTGGGCAAATTCAAGGGGTATCGTGCTCTAGAAACATCACTCCACCAGCTAGAGCCGTAGGTGATAGTGAGGTATCGATCGCTAATGGGTATCCTACACCATTTGATCAAACCTCTCCAATCATTCCTCCGTCGTCAGACTTGACTTACCAGGCGGCCCACCAATTAACATCAAGTTGGGGGCAACTAACTCAATTCGGATATCCTCTAGATGTTGGACTCCCTGAGAAGGATCTAGAAAGAGAGCACGAAATGCCTCCTTCCTCGGGTCGGGGCCGAACAGACAGTGTAGGCAGCAATACGCAACTTTCGGGGACCAGTCATGATTATTATTCACGTATCGCCGGTGGTCACGCTGTAGCTGAAGTGTTCCAATCTTTTGGCTCTCCAAGAATTTCAACGAATGAAACTACGGGCGATAGACATGGAGATCTCTCTGATGTCGAAGCGCGAGATGCCGACTTAACCTTTCAATTTTCTCGCGATTTATCTGGCGAAACTAATGCCGATGAGTTCGCGGAGAGGAAAGGTAGACAGGTTAGCTCTGATACTGCGATAGATTGGTCTTATAATACGTGGACAGGTGAGTTTTCGCTGGTTCCTATGCCATGTTCATATGGATGTCACCTTACCATAACAGATTCATCGGGCAAAATATTATCCACTATGGCTGCGTTATTACCTCAGGGATATACGCTACATGATGATCCCCAGGCTCCGTGGATATGCCCGATTCGTTCTTGTCGGGCCTTGTTCTGCACGCTTGGTGGACTTAAAAGTCATTTCTGCTCAGTGCACAAAGCCTCGTTACTCAATGACAACGAGGACGGTACTTTATCCGTCGTCAAGAAGATGGAAACGAGAATCCCCCCCTTAGTGGTTTCAAGGAAACCTCTAGATCTCAGGGAGTCATCTATGGTTGAGCCGTCTCTCACTGAAACCACCAGACTTAGGGTGTCAAAATGTATTCCCTCGGCTTCATCTGAAGCAGATTTGACACCTGATAGAGCCCCCAAAGCAATCCATACAACCGCCCATGCTACGCTCATCTACTGCGGAAGCTCCTTTGGGAGAGACCGGCATGGCGCTGTGGAAGTATATCCAGCGCAAACTAGCGCATACATCACTATATCCAATACCGAAACATGGTCGTAAGTAGCCTTTTCAAATCTATAAAGCCTCAATGCAAATACACCCTATTTCTTCTTCTTTACGCTATGTCCCGCGTTCGAAACGTTCAGTTCAACTCTCGTGCGCCGTCCTTCAAAGAGTCCAGGGATCAAGACATCTCTGCGATGATTGTTCAAGCGGCCGGAATAAAGGCAAGGGCGCCGTGCAGCAGATGTAAGATGGGAAAGGGGCCATTTCGTGGCTGCTATGTAATTCCCACGAGCGCCCCATTATTCCTACGCCAGTCAGTTTTAGGTTGTGCGAATTGCTTCTATCAATGCCATCAAACTCATTGTGGCCTGAAGACGTGGTCTCTAAAGACTTATCCGGAACTTGGGAGTACTCAATCTACAAAAAGAGCAATCACGTCACCAGCAACTTATACGGCGAAGACTGAGAAGCAGCCAGAGCGCCGATCTATGAGGATCATATGCAAGAAATCACTTGCAGCATCTAGGCGTGCCCCTGAGTCTCCACGGCCAGATTCTGGCTCCTCCAGAATTAGGAGTGCTCCGAACGAAGTCGACTTGCTCTCTAATCTAAGTTCAAGTGCTATCAGTCCATCCCAGATGTTAGAGCTTGAGACCTGGGAGATCGCGCCGGGTCGGATACGAGGTGATGCGCAAAGTGATACCATCTACAGTGCGTGCTTTCAAATCGGTACTCTAAAGTGAAAGTCTTGCTAATTAGGCCGTAGATTTTGCATTCTCGAACTCCTACCTGGCTCAAAATCAAGTTGTTCAGATCGGCCGTGATATTTCGTTCCAGGTCATTACGGTTAAGCCAGGAGCTATTTACAGCTGGGAGATTAGCACCGACAAACTCCGACTGTGTTCGATCGCGTCGGGCAAGCTCCACGTCAGAATGCACGACCAAGAATTCTCGATGGGTCCCAACGGCATGGTGAGGATTAAACCAAGGGTTAGTTGTATTGCCACGAACAGGCTTTATGTCGACGCTATGGTGCACGTTGCTACGATACCGGGCGATCTATGTTAGGAGTTCGACTAGGGTGACTAAGGATCGATAGCTACGTTCCTAATTCTTTTCTTCTGCAGTAGTTGGGCGTCATCGGAAAGGAGTTTCCTCAAGTCAGTAACTTCAAAAGGGGGTGGGGCTTCTCGGGATATATACAACGCAGCGCAGAATGAAAACCAGACGGTTCGCTGAAAGTCAGATAATATATGAGTATTATTAATTGGTCCCAGTTGATCTTGAGACTAACTCCATAACTTTTCTACGTCTCCTTCCCGAAACCTCCCCGAGTAGCTTTGGGCAAGCGAATATCTATGTCTATAATAGCATTCAGTCTAACAGGCGCACGAATCTTTTCGATTCCGATTTGACGAATTAAGATAGATTGGTGATGGTGAAGTTGGGCTGGCCGCGGTAGAAGGTCTCGAAGACAGAGCCGAAGTCCTCAAGGGGGAAGTCGCTGGCGGGCCACTCATGGTAACCGGCAACCTTCTTTTCCCCATCGTAGGCGTAGGTGATGACTACGCGATACCGCCCATCAGAGCCGGGAAGGGAAGGGTCTTGGCGGAACTCCCACTCGACGGCTGGGTCATTGCAGGGGCGCAGTGAGACGGAGGGCAGAATCGACACCGACGTATGGTCGGAGTAGGCACATGTCGTGGACATGGTGTTGGGAATAGTGATGTTGAAGGAGATACTGCGAGATGTCAGCGTGTGGTACATGGTATTCATGTAGAAATCACAGGAGGCACTCACAAGGCGCCGGTGCCATGGGGCTCGGTATTAGCGCTGAAAGCGGCGATGTCCATCTCCGTCGGTGCCTGCGTTTGCCTCTCAACGACGGGGGCCGCGGAAACGGAGGTGGCTGCTAGGAGCAAGAGAGACGACAAGGCTGCGATGGTCTTCATTTTGCTATGGATTATGAATCTGCTGATGTTCGATTATTCTAATCGTTGGCGTTTGTATGTAGTGTTATACTGATGGATGGTGCTGCTGGTTGTATTGAAGAGGTAAAAGATGGTGAAGGTGAAGGGAGAGGCTTATTATATACCTTGTACCTTCCCTATGATAATGAATCTATAAAGAGAATGCGCGTGGTATAAGCTGCTACAGAACCTGCTATTCTCACCGTCACGTTCGCGTTCACGTTCACGTTCACACTGACTTTTGTGGCGGTGCTCGGTCGCGTATCGTATTCGTTGGCTTACGGGACGCCGGGATTTCAGTAGGTAGGTTAGTGATGACGAGAGATGATGGAGCGAAGTCATGCCACATAACAAGATGCATCGCGGGATTCCCAAGGCTATTCCGGACTTGCCAAGTCCCCTAAACCAGACACCTAAACCTCGTGTTCTACTTCAGTCCAGTTGTAGAGGCCCCGTCAATAACAATTCCTTCCTGCGTCGGATTTGGTGAAGTGACTGAGTGAATGGCGGGAAATTTGATGACAGGGGTTGATTGATCTTGGCTTCGTCCACCGCTTCCTTTCAGCTCCTCTTACCCATCACCTGTTCGCTGAGCTGTGTTTTCGTCACCTGTAGAAGACATTAATGAGCCAATGATAATCCGTATATCCACTTGTTAGTTGTCACTTGATGGCGTCAGATATGTTCGTATAGGCCAAAAGGCCCCTAGCTGGAAGAGTCCAGAAGTCCAAAACACGCTCTGCCAATCGCTACCGACGGGTCTCGGGTATTAAGCTCAATAGTTCCCCGTAGGGCTGCAGCAAGTACCCGACGCCCCAGCCCAAGCTACCTAAACCCCCAGAAAACTCTCCTAGGGATCTAAAAATAAGTCACTTAACCTCGTAACCTTCAGCGCCTCTTTATTAGAGCCTATCCACTTGCGGCTGTTAGGTACTGGCCTGGCTACATACTTACGATATCATCAAGACGAATGAGAATCACAAGTTTTTCGTGTCTAATATGTTCTAGTCTAATGCTTCAACACATTGCACTAGCATTTCAAATGCTGCTGGCGCTATCTTGTTTGCCACGTTATAATCCCATCGCCCCCTTGCTTAGAATATTCTGGCCTTTTTTATTCCATTACCAACAAAAGCCATGGACTGGCGCTTGAGGACAATCAAGAGACGAGCTAGTGTAGAGTAAAGCAAGGGCCTTCAACGGCGCTACAGATGCAACGTGGCGTCAATTCGACGGTAAACACATGACCAGCGGTCTCCGTGTCTCCGTTCCTTCATATCGAGAGCAGGAAAAGATCAGACATACGAGAAGTATAAGTCGCAGCAGTCATGATACAGACAGGCGTTGGGAGAATATGCTCGCCGTATCTGCCAATAACAAGCTTCGTGCCGGATTAGGCCATCACGGCATCCGACGATCGTTTGACAGATTCAAGCTCAAGCTTTACGACGATATGTCTTTTTAAGAAGTCGATATCATTACTGCAACTGCCGGGTCCAGACCAAACACTCCCTTCAGTTCTGACCTAATACGGACTTAAACATTACGACTGGTTCCCAGAAGACCGTTCCCAACCGCCCTAATGCGAGCATGGCCAGCAAACTTCTCCAGGTTTTATTGTCTTCCCCGCAGGCTTCCCCATGAGAGAATGTGGCGCGGGAAGCGATATCTCCGAGCTGCCTCCTCATTGGTGATTGTCATTCGGAGATATCCATGAGATCTTAGGTTGCGAACGTCTTATCAAGGGTCAATTAGGTGTTCGTCTCCGTTCATGGAATGTGATTCGACTGATAATTGCGTTGGGCGTGTAGCACAAAGTCGTCTGCAATGCACGGGATCAGATTTCGGTTCCATATAGGCTCAACAGCGGTGAGCAAGTACTCGGGCTAGTCTAAAAGGTCCGAGTACCTTTTGAGTCTTTGATCTTTTTCGGTCACGATGGCGATGTCTTCCCCGCGTTTGGAACCAACCCCTAGTCCCTAGTCGGTAGCCTACCGTCTGTTTGTCCTTTGTTCCCCAGATTTGGTGTTGGCGAGGCTGGCAGGGGTGTTTTTATTGCTTTTCTCATCCATCAACTCGAAGGCTTCATCAATCCTTTATTAGGGAATCACATTCCTGCTCCGAGCGCTCTCTCCAAACCCGTCTATTTCGAAGGAGCCTAGCAATTTTCAATGGCGACCGATTACCTTCCAACCAGAGACGTGGAGAAAAATAGTGGCCCTATGGCCGAGGAGCTCGAGGGGACGCATTTGAAAGATGTACGTGGTGAAGAAATCCCAAGAAAACTTTTACCACTGACAAAAGCTAGACTGTGACCACTACAGTCCTCGCATCGTCTGCTCCAGAACGAAAGCTGGTATGGAGACAAGATAAGCGCATCGTGCCTTTAGCCGCGGCCATCTACTTTCTCTGCTATTTGGACCGCTCGAATATCGGCAACGCGAGGGTCCTCAACTCCTCAACCAAGAATGACATGCAGACAGAGACTGGCGCTTCTAATGATATTTTTAATACAGCCCTTATGATATTTCTCGTGGGTAAGTCTTTTATTTCTCCTTCTGCCGTTGCGATCGCGGTGGGGGATACTATTTTTGTTAATCCGGGGTTAACTAATAATTTTTACAGGCTATTTTCTGTTCGAAGTCCCGTCAAATATCCTGCTGAAGAAGCTTCGGCCGTCCAGATGGCTCGCTTTCTTGATGTTCTCATGGGGAGCGACGACAGTCGGTATCGGATTTGTTCACAATTCTGCCCAGATGATGGGCGTCCGCTTCCTGCTAGGTGCTGTTGAAGCCGGCCTTTTTCCTGGGTTGGTATATTATCTGACCTTTTGGGTAAGTTTGGGAACTCCTGTTGCTATTGTGCCCATCGCGGTTGAGTTAAGCATTTTAACTGAACTATTGTGTTAGTACAAAACCGACGAACGTAGTGTACGGGTAGCATTCATTCTCGCGAGCGCTACACTGGCTGGCGCGTTCGGTGGAGCAATCGCTTATGGAATTGGCCATATGAATCAGATCAGCGGCCTTTCGGCCTGGCGATGGCTATTCGTCCTCGAGGGCATTCCTTCTTGTCTCTCGGCCATCCTCGTATGGTTCTTCCTACCAGATTATCCAGAGAGGGCTTCGTGGCTTTCGGAGTCCGAAAAGGATTTGGCCGCGCAGCGATTGTACCTTGAAGGTGCCAAAGGCTCAGAAGCTTCCATGACTTGGGAGGAGGCCAAGGCCACCCTTACTGATTGGCGACTGTACCCTCATTTTGCCATATATTTTGCTGTGTCTTTACCCTTCAGCTCGTTGTCACTCTTCACGCCTTCAATCGTCGCCGGTCTAGGTTATCACGATCTGGAAGCTCAGTTGTTCACAGTCCCCCCTTGGGCCGTTGCTTATGGTGAGTTTGGAGCCTCGACGCCGGAAACTTAAGGCTAATGCGGAGCAGTCATTCAAATCCTCGTGGCGTGGTCGGCTGATCATTTCAACGCTCGAGCCTATCACTGTGCAGGTGCTGGTGTGGTCGGTGCAGCCGGGTTTCTGGCCTCTGCCGTACTGCCGGCCGATTCCTACAGCAGCCGGTATGGCTGTTTGATTGTTGGCACGGCCGGAGCCTTTGCGTCGATTCCACCTATGTTGGGTTGGCTCACTTCGAACATGTTTAGCACAGCCTCGATCGGACTCGCTGTCGCTCTCAATGTGAGCATAGGTGCTGGGCTCGGACAGATGCCCGGAGTATGGATCTACAAAGCCGAAGAAGCGTCGCGCGGCTATCCGACGGGTCATGGCGTAAACTGCGCTATGCTATTCTTCGTAGCGTTCGGCGCCCTGGGGTTGAGGTACTTCTATGTTCGAAAGAACAAGGCTCTTTTAAGCGCAGCTGCCGAGGGCGTAACTCCTAGATTATATAAATTGTGATGTATCTGACTCTCATAAGATTATGATCAAATCAGTCTTTTGCATTTCGGCTTCGGAAATGGGCCGTTTAAAAAGAGTTTACCTACCTACCTAGGTATTTTGTTAAATATCGGAGGGGACTTCGGTGTATGTCGCGTTTTTATTTCCATTAACATATACCTGTACCTAGCTGCAGATTAGGGGACATACGTAGAGTACGTAGAGGTCTCTAGCACACGAAATGCATCTCATCTGCTATGCTTTGCGAAACTATAGTCAAGTCAAGTCTTGGTGGCATTTTCAAATCGCTCTCACCTGTAACTTCATGTAGGTAGGTAGAAATTGTTTGTAAACACGTAGCCATTAGTAGACAAGCTTTTTAGCTGGTTCCGGGGTTCCCCAGACTCCGCAAGTCTCCACTGTATACGCTAACGACACTGCGACAAGACATCTGGGACCTGCATTCGGAAACACCCGACTAGTACCTCGGCCCCGTAGCCAACTACCTTGGTAGTAATGGATTTATAACCGTGGCTGGTATGTATTCCAACAGTTTCCCAGGGGTAGGAAACCCCGCACTGGGTAAAAGAGCAGGGTCAACGCAACTTCAAAGGACTAGGAACCAGGACCAGGACCAGGATCAGGACCAGGATCAGGAACCAGCTGGCTAGGCCGCTCTACTTGCTGGCCACGCTAGTAAGGCAGCAAGTGATGCATTCACGAGCTCTCGAGCTGAAAGCTAAACCTCTAGAAGAACAACTGTTAGACCATGCAGATCGTTGCTTGCAGCAACCGGCGCTGCGGTTCCGCAGGCCTCCCTTACCGTCCAGCCAAGATCATCGTGCGACTCGTGGCTTATACCCCAACCTCCCACAACTCCATGTCTTGTTCAATACGTCAGACTTTGGATACCTATCTTGTATACACGTTTGTAGATCTGCGGTAGCATATATATAATATTATCCTAACATCAGCCTGAAGTCGCTAACCGAGTCGCTCGCTCCCCAAACGAGCAGCTCTTGCAAATCGATGCGGAGGAATGACACGTTCGCGATGAGGTGCTCAAGCATTCTCCAATTCTTCATCCACCTGTTGGCTCTGTCTGCCACTACTTCTGCTTCGGCCAACGACAATAACATCCCCAGGCAGGTTGGTGGCGTGGCCTGCGATGTAGCTACCTTCGCCACCCTGCTGCCGGTCACGGCCAAGGTCGAAAAGGTCGAGTACGTCAGCGCCGGAGGGATATTCGGAGAGCCATTGACCGACCTCATGTACCCAATTCCGCCGACAAACCTGCCGGAACTGTGCGCCGTCGTCATCGCAGTCGCGTCGTCGCCCATCTCCGTATATAGGTTTGGGATCTTCCTGCCTGCCGAGTGGAATGGCAGGTTCCTCGCTGTCGGCAATGGGGGTTTCGGAGGTGGCATCAACTGGCTGGATATGGGCGCAGGTGTTCGACACGGTTTTGCCGTCATCTCAACCGACACGGGCCACAACTCGACGACGGGCGACACACGCTGGGCTCTCAACCAGCCGGAGATGAGAACCGACTGGGGTTGGCGGGCGCTTCACGGCTCCGTGGTGCTCGGTAAGACACTCGTGACGGCCTACTACGCGCGACCCATCGGCTACTCGTACTATAGCGGGTGCTCAACCGGCGGGCGCCAGGGATTGAAGGAAGTGCAGATTTCCCCCGGTAGCTTCGACGGTGTTTTGGTCGGCGCCCCGGCCTGGTACACGAACCATCTGAATACGTGGATCTGCAAGGCTGCCTCCTACAACTGGCCGGCCGACGACCCGAAGCACATCGACTGGCAGACGCTGCCCCTCATCGGTGCTGAGATCGTGCGCCAATGCGACGCTGCTGACGGGGTGACCGATGGTATCATCAGCTCACCAGAGCAGTGCAAAGTCAACTACGATGCTCTGCGGTGCAGCACGAGTGGCGATCCTCCGTCCAACTTCTCGTCATCTCCTAGCTGTATGAGCGACGCACAGATCGGAACCCTCCAGAATATATACAACGGATACGTCATAGATTCGACGGGCGAACGAGTAGTCCGGGGATTCCTGCCGGGCTCTGAATATCAGCTGTATACGGTGCTCAACTACTCGGACGCCAGCCCGTATGGCCTGGGCTACGTGCGCCACTTTGTGCTGGATGACCCGCTGTTTGAGGCCTCCCAGTACAACGACACTATCTTGCAGCTAGCCGAGCAGTTCGACCCGGGCAATGCGACGGCCGACGACTACAACTTGGCTACGTTCCGCGACCGCGGCGGCAAGATGCTGCTGTACCACGGAGCGGCGGACGGGCTGGTGCCGGCAACGGCGGGCAGCATGTACTACGACCGGGCAGTTGAAGCTACGAGCCAGGGGAACGTGACGGCGGCAAGAGACTTCTTCCGTCGCCTCGAGATCCCAGGCATGCAGCACTGCGGACTATCCTCTGTGAGCGCCCCCTGGGCCTTCGGGGGTGCTAGTCAGGCCGGCATCCTAGGGAATGATACGTATAGCGTGCCCGGGTTTGCCGATGCGCAGCATGACGTCTTGCTCGCGCTTATCAACTGGGTCGAGAACGGTATACCCATCGATCAGGTCGTGGCGACCACCTGGAATAAATCGACGGATCCGTCGTCGGGCGTGTTGCGCCAGCGGCCTATCTGCGCGTACCCGCAGACAGCGCAGTGGGATGGTACGGGAAATGTTGATGAGGCGGCGAGCTGGAGCTGCAGGTGAGTGATGCCTACCCCTTTAATCCTCTTTGTACCTTGCGACTTGGATGTTATATACGGCTCGAGTCCATGCTAACCTATCATCGTGTAGTGGGGAGCCTGGCCAAGTAGCAAACAGCGCGGCCGCACCATCGTACATGAACCCATTTTCGATCATTGTGGACGTATTCAGGATCTTGTCCATATGACCTAAGCCCATACGGCTAAGGGGGCGGCTTGCAGGCTTCGAGGTTGAAATAAACTAGACACGCTATGCGCCTGTGAAGTGTGGCCCCTTTGTACATGGATTAGTTGATATATGCTACTCATACCAGGTATACAGCGGCATTCTTCTTTCATCGTAGGCCAGTGATCGAACTGCGGGTAGTTCTAGCATTTATGAAGCGCTTAGTGATAACAGATTTGGAAGCGAGTGAGAGTTGGAGGTAGGAGGTAGGTAGCAGCTTATTAAACAAAGCATTGGAATTCGGTGCAAGGGGCCGCTACTCTTCATTCCATCGTTATCCGGGTTTCCATAAGAAGTTATCACCTCATAGGAAGTGGGTAGATATGTCTAACTGAGAAATATAACGAGAACGTTATGGTACGGATTGAAACCCAGTGTTACCTCTAACAGTATGTGTTATTTTGAATGCCCATCACGGACGAGGGCATGAATCCTACCTCAAACATTAGGTATCAAACATAGAACCAGCTATTGCCTGATGACGAAAAACCAATTAGGGGCATAATTCGAGGTCCCGAGCGATCCTTTCATCCAACAGACATCGTGGCCGTTATAATTACCCCAACCAGCGCCAGCACAGCCCGAATTCCCTGCACAAACATCGATACAGTCCTCGATGGTACTCGTCTCCTCGCTGCCAATGTCCGTGGTCGCGCCGGCCCCATTACCATTGTAGTCTACATTGCAAAGGACTAGGAACGAATCGTTCCCAGCCGCTTCGTAGGTCGTCCCATTGGACTGGGGACATGAGATTGGCGTCGGCGCGGCCGTCGCCGAAGACGCTGGGGAAGAGGTCGCTGTAAATGTTGTGCTGCTGCGGCGTTAGTTAATCCTCGGGCCAATACAGCGAAGGAACCTCTTTATGCTACTTACGCAGGCGTTGCGCCCGAGCTCAAACTGGAGTCGTCGTGGGAAGTTCCCAACCCGACGCCTAGACCCACGGCTAGCCCGATTACAAGTAAAGCAATGAGGGGACCGAATATGAACCAGAACGTCCTTTTCCTTAATCCCAATATGGTCCCGCTACTAGGTGGCAGACTGCTTGGGGGAAATCCACCCGAAATGTATGTGCCTTCTTGTGAGGTTCTCCAGTACGGTTGGCTCTGAGTGCCAATTGCGGTTTGACTCGGCGGATATACGCCATCAGTATAGGCGTTGTTCTGGGGGAATGCGCCTTGATGGAATGGATGCTGCTGCTCATATGCGTATTGATTTGCGTCGTGCGATTTCTCTACGATAGTCGGGCCCTCGACAACATGCGGTAGCTCTGGCTCTGGCGCTAGCTCTAAGCCAGGTTGGTCCGGATACTTATAAGACGACATGGTGAACTCTGGTAACGGCGACCATGGGCGACTTTGGCCTCTTTGCGGTGCTGCTGTCACCGTATCGAAGACATCTAGGATGGGGGGAGTATAAAAAGAGACAGAAAGGCAGAGGACACGAAAAGGGATATTATTACGAAGGATTCATCCTGATTCATCCTGCTACGTACATACGGTTTACGCATGTAAGTCTGATGCGTCCGAATTGGAGCTGGTCGACCCCTGTCACCACACCCTTGAACAACGCTCTCCCGACCCCAAAGATCCTCCCGATAGACTTGGCTTCGTCGGAACAGCCCTGTCTGTCCCCTGCAGGAGCTGCGTGTATGCTATTGGGCCATTCGTGAACCTACCAGGTACCTTTTGGGGTACCTGTCCATCGACCGTCCACGCAGAGGAATCCTTCCAGCTGTTTCAAGCCTACCAGAACACAACATGACAATCGAACTCTGTCAAACTCTGTCTCGGACGAGGTTCCGAGATGACTTTCTCCTTTTGTCTACCGGGTAACTGTGAAATGCAGCTTATTGCCTTTCAACTTCATGACTGAACGGGAACGAACACAGGGCCGTCGCTCACCAAGAGTCTTACCCGCTCCTCTCCGGCTCCGAGATGTTCGGAATCCAGAGAGCTGAGCCACGCTGAAGTTATTATGGTACTGGCTCAGACTAAACCAGATGTAGTAGCATCTACGATACGACTACCGATACTACGCTGCGAGTAGCTGCGAGATCCCCGCCGCCACAAAGCCGCGACCTTGGACTCCTGGTTCATGCATGTCTTGCTAATGCTTTTGGTCATACGACGCTGTTATTTGACTATTAACTTGAAAGTCCTACGGGGTGGACGTGCTCCAGGGTTCGGAAATCACACCTACTTGAACGATACAGTAGGACTGAGAACCACCACTGGGCTATAAATAGGTTGACATACCACGATTATGAATAGTCTGCGCTGGTTGACTATACGATGTAGAGACCGCTCAGGTTTGATTTGCCCATGAGCCTCTCAATAGCTAGCAGCCGTGCAGTGTGACGGGAGAATGGAAACTATCTCCTGAGAGAACAGAGCCTCTGCACATTGAATGTTGCCAACCACCCCATCGTTTTCAAATCTAACTTCAGCTTAGGAAGATTGGTTAAGAAAATTAGACGTAATGAATATATATATGTAGGTACGTGAGGTACACAGATGTGTAGAGGTACTTACCTATAGGTAGCAAGTCAACATATCGTAGCGTAGCCATTGCGAGTAGACTGATCGTAGGCAGGCGATGTAATTCGAAGTTTATAATCATTGCAATGTTATGGACATGTTTCGAGTCGTCTCGATGCAGTGAGACGTTTATTATGACCCATACCCAGCATCCAACCAGTCTTGTGACAAAACCTCACCGAGACGTGCCAGTTGTGGTGGATTTAGTGTCGTAGGATTGTTGGCCCAAGCATTCTCAGTAGGTATGGTGGAATGGTAGAATGGTACGACGGCGCGATGTCTTACTCGGAACAGAGATGCATTGCTATTTTAGTCTGAGTTCCATATCATAGACCATGAGATCGTACCAAAGTTGAAGCAGGGACTGTAGCCCCTTTTTCCAGAATTGATGTCTTTTTAAGAGGTGGGTTAGCGGGGTAGATAGGGGTAGGTTACTTACCTAAGCAGCTGTACTTAGCTGCACTATTAGTAGGCATTATTGGGTCACTGGCCTCTAAATTCTAGGTACTTCGTACAGCCTAGTGCTGTAGGTAATCCCGTAACTTTGCGAAAGTTTGTAACTTTTCCGTCGCCAAACAACACGCCTGTCGACTTTCTATTTCTACCTCGCGCACGCGCATTCTATGGCTCAAGATGTCTTCTAAAGGCGAACCGAATACGGATCCATGGGATAAAGAGACGAAGCACAAGTTCCAGAAGTAGGTGCCCCGTAGGAAGCTCGGTCCTCGGGTGGGCAATGGCAATCGCTAATTACTGGTTGAAACAGCAAATCTACGAGCGAATTCTTCGATCCTTGCCAAGAAGCCGCCGCGCGAAGCATTCGGTGTCTGAATCGAAACGGAGGGGACAGGGCCATGTGTACAGATTACTTCGAGTAAGTCGTCTACACGGGCTGGAGCGATGCTAGAGCCACGAAGGCGATACCACAACATGCGTATAGGGAACACGGTGTCTTGCTAACCAGACGATTCGTTCAGGGCGTATCGCGCATGCAAAAAGGAATGGGTAAGGATGAATCAGCGCAACCTATCCCTAGATCTTGTCGAGCCTCCATCACTAACAAGCTGGAAGATCAATAAACGTAAGAAGGAAGGGGGCAGCATCTTCTTTTAGCTCACGACGTAGACTCGAAGGCAAACAACATACGCATATCGCAATAACCTATCACGGATGGGGGTCTTTGAAAGCAGGCATTATTGTAATGGAATGAATGCTCGCAAAGAGCGGGAATGTTAAGCCAAACCTAGTAGAGAACCAAACGAGACTTTCGAAGCCTAGCTGACGGGTCTGGATAGAGCCCCTTTCCCATTGCTATAAATTAATCATACCCTTCCATCCATTGATTGATTGGAGTCTATTACCTTGGATTTGCGCGATTTGGCCTTGATAAGTGGCACGTCTTGTTGCAAACATGACCTCCGTTGATACCGTTGATACCGATTAAAGTGGTGGGTTTACGGAATAATTACATGTCGAATTCCTATGTATGTGTGTAGATGTCCCTGCAGGCACGTAGGCTGGTGGGCGGTACCTAGCAGGGTATATGCAGAAGGGTTGGCGTCGGAAAGTGATGTTGTTCCGCGCCGTTACCGCCTACCGTTTAAGGTCCCACCTACGGCAGAATCCGCTATATACCTAGGAGAATGACGACTATCACGACGAGTATAACGCCGAGTGTTTTCACGATGGCTCCATGAAACGTGGTGACCGCATTATTAAACGTGAGCCTGCTGTCGAAAGGCACCCGCTTTATTTTAATTGTGCAACTTAGAATTTAATTTAGATTTTTTTTCTCTTGCAAGATACCCTACTGTGATTTCTTCTCCCTTCAACCTTCAACCCTTTCTTCCTCTGAGATTGTCACCTTGACGATCCCCCCAACTACACCATTACAATTGCTACCTTCTAGAAATAGCATTCAACACATCTCATCCGCTATGAAGCCCCCCTTAATCAACCCTGGCCCTCGGCTTGTCAGCCTGAAGCCGTCTACGCCTACCGCTCTACAGACTGCTTTCAGCGATGGCCAGTGGACCAACGCTGCCAACTTAGCTAAACAGCGACACAGAGCCACCAAGGACTTGTACTATCTGGTAAGTGGCACTGTTCCGTATCTTGAAATCCCGGGTGGGATTTACTGCTGGCTCTCGAAGCTATTCCTGAGGAGCCAGTATTTCTTGGTTGTATCATTTGAGAAGCATAGTTGTTTTGGTGTTCGACGGTTTGAGTTGTCACGGAACTACCGGTTATTCCCTCCATGTGCACTCTAAGCCTATAGGTGCAGTCGGCATCGTCCTATCCCAAGATCGGCCGTTCTGAAGTTGGTTATGTCCTTGACGGTCTTCGGGCCTCTGTCAACGGCCGCTTCTCGCTCACATATTGACTAGATGGCAACACACTATCTTTACACCTTCGACCAGGGATCGTCTTGCCTTCGGTGTCTCGTGGCTTGATGTAGCCCAGTCACTTTGGTATTCCCTCATTTCCATACGGCGATAAGCTGCTGCACTTTCTTCTGTCGTCACATTTTCTTACTTGCGCTCATAAATCTTGTTGCATTTCCTAATATGCTAACCATCTTTCCGCTAGGCTATCGAAGTTGCTGCCAAATCTCAGAGCGATAATGTCGCCGATCGCAGCGCTGGCAAAGCTCTCGTCGAGAGCATGGTCAAGGATAACGTCGTTATCACAGATGTCGACACTGTAGACCTAATCGAGTTGAGCTGCTCCCGGGTAGATATCAAGTATTCGGAAACCATTGGCCTGCTCCGCGCGAAGCTAGTCAAAGCTTGCCCCAAGGATATGAATTCTTGTATCCGATGCTTTGAATCTTGTGTCTACCACTCCGACTGGAAGAATGCTCAGCAGGTAACCGTCCCCTTACGTATTTCAACCTTCGGTTTGCTAACTAGCATATGTAGATTGCTGCATCACTGAACAAGAACTTCACTAACGATCGAAACTTCTTGTTCCACTACCTCTTGGCCACTCACATGTACTCTGTAAGTGTTTGTCTTAGCTATTTGCATTCTCTCCGAGCTTCACTTCCCTAACATGATAGTAGATGTCAGACGAATGCCCCCAGGGTAGCAAAAAGATCTTTTCGTCGCTTGTGAGAGCCCAAGCCGACAAGGCTTTCGATCTTCGTGCCATGGTCAGTTTTCATGGCTAACTTATCTGATACAAATGGAGCGTCGCTGATAGTAGCTAGACTGCTGGCACAGGATATCATATTGACAGGGCTGTTCTCACCGAATCCGAAGCCTTGCTGTGGCTGACGATTCGGATGACTCATTGCACACGAGAGGAAAACATAGCCCTCTTCAGTAAGCCCGAGTACGGCCCTCTAGCATTCCTAGAAGTTGGCTTCTTGCGACCTTATTGCTTGGCACGACGTTACCTAGAGCAGGTAAACGCCTGGGATGACGTCTTCCAACTCGGAAAGAGTATTTTGGAACAGGCTATCCGCATGAGCCAAGCAGAGGCACTGGCTATTGAGAATGACGAAACAGTCATTAGCCTACGGAAGGCCATGAAAGCCGAACTTGAGGACGGCCAAAATTCGAAGGAGTCTTCTGTCAAGAAGGATTTGGTTCGAGCTGCGGAGAAGGCTAGACCTTTGCGCAGTCTGAAGGACCATTCTTTCTTCAGCGCGAGCTGCGAGTGGGATCTGTTCTGGTCCCTTTACATCGCGGCCAAGAATCACCCGGACAGGAAGCGGTAAGTTCGCCTAGCATTCTACATATTCGCAATGCTGACTGTTAGAAGCCTGAAAAAGGTCCAGCAACTGTTTCACAAGATGATCAAGGCTCTGACCAGAGCGGAGAGCATGAAACCAATATTTCAGCGAACGTATGATCTCGTAACCTTACAGATCCTTTTTGAACGAGAGTCGCTGTCGCTGGCATCATCCGGGGCCGATGCCTCCACTGCACGGATTGTACACCTGAGTAGTCACCTCATGAAGCACTCGAAGGAGCCTCAATCCTTTATTGATGCCCGAGAGCTTCTGAAGGAGATGAACAAGGCGGAGGTCGCCGTGTTTCTATCCTCCCTTCGCCTCCAAGCAATCAAGGTATTTACCTAGTCAACTATGCTGACCCGTGTGGATGATGGACCTAACTTGTATGCTAGTGTACCGATTTATTCCAGCGTCTGACTCTCACCTGTCTGGCGCTGAAGCTCCGCTACTACGTAACAACCAGCAGTCAAGTCTACTGTAATTGCTGCCACGCCGTACTCGAAGATCCCAATTGCGCCTCGTGTCTCCAGTCAATTGCGGCTAATGCCCTCAATGCCTACCAGTCGGGTATGGAAGACAAGAACCTTCGCCAGAACATCTTACCAGGCGAAAACGTAGATCCTCTCTCGGACCTTGCG
Source organism: Hypoxylon cercidicola (assembly GCA_022578845.1). Classification (NCBI taxonomy): domain Eukaryota; kingdom Fungi; phylum Ascomycota; class Sordariomycetes; order Xylariales; family Hypoxylaceae; genus Hypoxylon; species Hypoxylon cercidicola. The sequence continues at coordinate 85,332 of MU399507.1, forward strand.
GTCATCGGTGCCGTGAGCCTCCTGAAGCTCGCGGGTCTTGGTCGCTGGGTCGCAATGAAGAACGTCAACTCTCCTCTGTATCATGTGAACATCGCATTGTTTCTGCAGGCTGTCCTCTGGCTGGACTCTCACGTTATCGCATCACCGCCCAAGAACGACAGGCACCGTATGCTACTCGTCAAGCTGTACCTCCTCATGGGATGCGTGTCTCGGGCCAAGAGACTCTGGGAAGAATTCGATATTAAGAATGCTATACTCGATTCTCTAGGGCTGCTGTATCTGGATCGACTATCTTCCATTGCTCCCGGTCTTTTCTTCTCGGGTTCCAGCTACGACAACCCCATCGAGCCTTTCACGACGCATTACACCCGGGCCTTTAAAAGCACGACTCCTAAGTGGATTATGGGTTCTCTGGAGGAGGGTAATTATGCGAGCGTCATCGACATGATAAGCCGTACACAGAAACAGAGCACGAGCTGTACCCTCGTTACGACTGTATTGGAAGAACGACGAGGCCAGCGGATGAAGACGGGAAAGGTTGATACTCCTATCGAAGATCATCCCCTTGTCCGTACGTATATTGCCGCCTCGCAAAAGTGAGCGTTGCTAACGTGACAGGAAAATTCTCCACTGAACTCGAACTTCAGGATGTTACGGACTATAGCATCCTCTCCGGCGAGAATGGTGACAACTTTGAGTCTCATCTGGATTCCCATCCCATCCACGTCATCGTTAACTACGGTCCTCTTCCGACGGTTTGTCACCCCAATGCCATACGCTTCGATTGGATGCTTACCTGGATATTTAGAATACCCGCGCCCATCTTGGCCTGTTGGCCGAGCGCTTCCTAGATTTCGTCTGTTACGTGCAGCCGAAAGAGTACAAGCCATCGAAGGCCGGACAGATCATACAGCTCGATCTGCAAGTCGCAGTTGTCACCTGTGCTAACTTGAAGGAGGACATGAAGGTTCTTCTAGGTATTGCTAACGTGAAGCTCTCCGAGGAGGATAAAGCTAAACTCGCCCGGCAGCGAGAGAGGGCCTTGGCGGCGCTCACTAAGCCTGAATCCTGCTATTATAATATTGTATGGCGACTTGCGGAAATGGTGGTGAATGTTCTTGGAGCCAAAACCATATCGGTATCCCCCAACGAACTTCGCGATCGTGTACGCTGCCAAATCGAGGAACTCACCGAAGTACTTAGCGGTCAGACGTCCAACTTTCTGGCCGTCCCCCATAATTTACGGTCGAAGATCCACGGATTTCACGGCTTTGGAGCGCTGCATGCTATGGGCATGTTGCGCGAATCGACCCTAGCGGTCAAACACACGGCAAGCTATCTCGCAACCGCTTCCGAGAAAGTTAAGAATATCGACAAGACGCGGCCCGCGACCGAGATGGCATGGCTCGCACCCGAGCTGAAAAGGATGACGGCGGCGGCAGCGGAGTCGGAGACGATGATCAAGGCCCGCATTAAGCGGCTCAAAAGCTACCTCGACGATGTCGACGGCTGGAGAGATCGCCTATGCGACTGGACTTTCGGCGAGTACATCACACACAGGGAAGACGACCGGGAATTCAAGAAGGAGATGAGCGAGAAGCTCAAGGCGGTCGTGCCCAAGGCGAACGCCGAAGTGTGGGCCGACCATGTTGGCGACTCGTGGCGACAGCTCATGAAGGGCTGGGCCGCCGTCAAGTTCGACTGATCGGCCGTTTGTCGTAAATCACCTTAGCCACATCCTACCGCTTTGGCTGCGCTTTGCGATTTGGGGACGCCTAATAGCTGCATTCTTTGGGAGGAAATCTTTCAGTACCTCGGTGTTAGCACCACTGGTATTTAACGACTTTCTTCGAGAATCTCTGGGGCACGTCACGCATATTTCGATGGGGGTTACGAACGCTCATCTGGGTGATAGAACTCTTTGCAAAGAATCCACCAGGAAGGCTTGAGGATGGTATATGGACAAGAATGGTAGATGTGGTAGATGTGGTAGATGTGACCCCTTTTCGATAAGTGGTCAGTTCTAGAAAACCTCAGTCGAAGGTTAAGCTAGTTAGCTGAGCTTTCGAAAACAATAGATAGCACGAATGAATACAGCTTCTCAAGAACAGTCCACCATCACCACATACACATTTATGCGCTCGTGTGTACATGTCGCCTGCAGGGAATTTCATAATATAAGAGGTAGGCATAGGCGATTTGGTGGTGGGAATATTTATTGAAGGAAAGGGGTATCTTTCATGTCCTCAAATCGTAATCTCGGTCTACATTCTCTTGCGCCTATCTGCGAACCCAAGTCCGATGCCGTGAAAATGCCATCACCTGTGCCTGTGCTCACGCCACATGTACTTCTGAAAAACTCCGCTCGAAAAGACATCTTGCGGAAAGCCAACCACGATCAAGGATCGGGGGCCTCAATATGACATTCTAATCTAGGAAGGCGAATGCTACGCTGACCTGCAAGCATGGCACTCGGCCAATACACCCTATGTACCTCTGCGGGTGTAGATGTTGCCCTCGGTCGAGGACAAGAATATCTGTATCCATCTGATTCGGTCACCGCAGGGACTCGCCGCGGCCGCTGCCACTGGTGCTGCCCCTCCTCCGCTTGCGGGCCACAAAGCGGCCAGTCTCTTCCTTGAGGGTGACCCAGACCCAGAACCAGCTGAGGAACTCGAGGAAGGCGAAGGTGAAGAAGACGCGGTTCCGCAGGCCGTCGCCGCCGCTGGCGGTGCTGCCGGGCACGAAGGCGGAGGGCGGCGTCAGCGGGTGGGACATGCGGCCGGACCCGGAGCGGCCGTAGGAGGGCGTCGAGAAGTAGGTGAAGAGAGACAGGCCGGCGAAGAGGGTGATGCGCAGGGGAGCCTGGGCGCCCCAGTAGTGCACCAGCCAGATCTCCTCGGGGAGCGAGAGGGTGAGGAGGTCCGAGAGGCCGACTAGCAGGAGGGAGACGGCGAGGAGAGAGCAGGCGGCGCTGGGAGATGCGAAGGCGGCGGTCTGGGGCTATATTATTTTCGCGTCGTTAGTCACAGAGTAGAAAAGAGAGGAGCTGAGGGGAGAAGGGAAACAAGGCAGAAGGATCCTTACCATGCCCATGGCTTCGCCGAGCACCCAGACCAGTGCCTGATCGGCGATGGCGTTGGGGTTCGTGTAGAAGAAGTAGGCGAGCGTGATGTGGAAGAGGCAGAGGGAGGTGAGAATCGTCTTGGCCGATATGAGCGCCATCTTGACACGTCGTGCTATGCACGGTTCGAGACCGTCCGAAGGGTTCGATGCTCAGACTGGAGCCCAAGTTTGGAACCAGATATTCTTGTCTTCGAACACTGTGGCTCTTTCGTCGGGGAAAAGGGGAAGGTTCAGTAAGTCGTCGAAAAGTCCGCGGAGGAAAATGGCGCCATGCACATTGGAAATACGGTGATGTCTTCTATTGCAAGTTGTAGTTGTCGTCGTGTGACCACGTCCTACATGTGAAGGACTCGCGACTGCATAACTTGTTGGATGCTTGGCGGAAGATGAGATACGTAAGGTTGGATACGTTGTTGTCAGTGTCAGGTCGGGGCTTACAATTTCCGATAATTCAGGGACCTGTCTCCTTATCGCTTATCTCATTTGAAAGGCTTGTGATCTTGTGACCTTGTGATTGATGCGAGGCTAGTGAGGTGCATGAGCCACATCGAGGGGTAAAGCGGGGACCGTAGGGCTGATATTATCCCTTGGATAGGTACATTTTATAGAAGAAAAAGAGGAAAGAGGTAGGTACTCGATAGATCAACCGGAAGGTATACATACCTACCTAAAGTATGAGTATGTGGAGTTTGCTTTTTACATGACACTTCCAGTCTGACTATATTCTCTTTTTTCACCTCTCTCCTATTCCAATGCCCGCCCCGCCAAAATAGGTACGCACCCCATGCGAACATCGACGTCGCCATGACAGAACAGCCTCCCCTCGACACGGCTCGCCATATCCGCTACTGGCAGCGATGCTTTCGCTCTTTGCTCCCCCACCACTACGTGAGCAACGACAGCATCCGCCTCACCCTAGGCTTCTTCATTGTCGCAGCCCTCGACCTCCTATCTTCGGCTTCCTCCTACTCTGAGCCTCCGCGCGATCTTCTTAAAGCCTCTCTCATCACTCCAGACGACCGCAAGCGTCTCCGCGCCTGGGTCCTGTCCCTGCAACACCCCCAAGGTGGATTCTGCGGTTCGCCTCACCATGTCTTGCCCAAAGAGTATGCCACCAAGTGGGATGCCATAAACAAGGTCGAATCCGCTGGGGACCCGGCCAACGCAAACATAGCCGCCACCTACTTTGCTCTGCTACTGCTGGGTATCCTGGCTGACGACGACGGATCCAATGCCTTTGTCGGAGTCCACCGAATCAAGACCCTTCGCTGGCTCAAGAAGCTGCAGAGGGACGACGGAAGCTTTGGCGAGATTATCGACGAGGACGGTTACGTGGGGGGAGGTAGGGATATGCGGTATTGTTACCTCGCTGCCACTATTAGGTGGGCCCTGGCAGGACCCGAGGCTGGCGAGGATTTTGATGTCGATGCTCTCGTAGCGCACATACGGCGGGGACAAACCTTTGACGGAGGCGTGGCTGAAAGCTCCACGCATGAGAGTCATGCAGGATACGCGTACTGTGCAGTTGCGGCGCTGTCTCTCCTCGACCTTGCCAACCCAGACGCCGCTGCGCAACCAAACCGTTACCTCCACGCAGGCATCCCTTCTGTTTCCTCTCTAGTACATTTCCTCGCGTGCCGCCAGTTTGATTACCTCGACCCTAGTCCCGACGGCGAAAATGGAGAATCTAGCAATCACTCGTTGCCCGATCTATCCACTATAACCCTGTCCGACACGCCTATAACAGCTGGGTTCAACGGCCGCTTGAACAAAGTTGCCGACACCTGCTACACGTGGTGGGTATGTGGTACGCTAGCAATGCTCGGCGAGGGGCGAGTGGTCGACCGCGGCCCTGCGAGAAAATTCATGCTGGAGAAGACGCAGCACCATATCGGCGGGTTCGCCAAGCATCCCGGCGGGCACCCGGACGTGTATCACGCCTACCTGGGCCTCGCCGCCCTGGCTACGATGGCGGGCGCGGAGGGCGACGGCAAGGAGGAGGGGCTGGGCAAATTCGACCCGCGGCTCTGCGTGAGCCGCGAGGCCTCGGAGCGGGTAGGCAAGGCCCGGGAGGCACTGCTGGCGCCCCTGGAAGACGACAGCGACGACGATTGGGGCTACGAAACCGAAAAGATTAAGCAGGAGCTTGACTGGGACGAGACGCAGAAGACGATTGCGCGGTTGGAGGCCAAGTGGAAGGCCGAGGGCAAGATACCCGCGCTCGAGATGGATAAGTGGAATCCCTATGATCCGCCGAATCTCGACGACTTGGGCGGCCCGGCGGCTTGACGGGGTGCGATGTCTAGTCAAGTTATGTCAATTCCTAGCTCTACAGCTCTATGAGACAGTTTAGAAATACTGGCTTCCCAGCTTTCCAGGGTCGGTGTACATAGGTATCTACCTGGCAAAGGGATATAAAGGACGAGATCATTACAGCTAAAAAATAAATTATGATACCCCCAATCTTAGATTTCGGATTCGGACGGGCTTTATAGCCACCTAGTACGTAACTATCAGCCAGTAAGCACCTAAGTAAGACATTGGTAGACGGAATTAGTATATAGAGCATTCTCGTGATTCTTGCAGGTCTTTCACCTATTGGTATATCCCTCGTAAAATACACCACTTCCACCTCCTATAGCCACCAACTTCTACCATGGTTAAGCCACGATGGACTTTCTTTCTCCATCATGCAACGGCCGACTAGCAAATGCAATCCGGCAATGCCTCTTCAGCGAACAAGACCCGGTTCGGAAAATTCAAGCGTTCAACATCTTACGCGACAACTCTCGGCCCGTCCACGCCGACGCCCGCGGCGCCCTCCGTCCGCCTCTCCATATCTAGTACCAACGGCCCGCCGCCCGGCCCGCTCGCATCGAGGCTGAGCGTGACGCGCGCCCTGTCCACGACGACCCGGACCGTCTCGCCCAGGTTCCGCAAGTCCGTCTCGAAGAGGACTGGCGACTGGCCGACGACGGGTGTCCCGCCGGAGGGGGCGGTAGCGTCGTCGTAGGGCCGCACCTCGCGGATGTCGACGCCGGGGTATGGCAGCCAGCCCTCGCGCAGCGGGATCAGGAGGATGGGGATTTCGGCCTCGGTGTCGGGGGTGCTGCTGTGGTATTGGTTCTCGACCGCGCTCGACGACGACGGCGGCGCCGGGATCACGAAGTGGCCTTTCCGACGGCCGCCTACGAGCCACGTGTCCTGGGGGGCGGTAAGCTCGTAGCTGAACTCGATATCCGTTTGCTCGGGGGGCGGCGTGGTCGTATCCCAGATCCGCGTCCACTTCAGGTGCAGGACCGCGGGGAGGAGCTGGTTCATGCAGACGATAGGGGTGGAGTCCGAAGGGGAGGCGGAAAGTCGGGATTGCTGCGGTGGCTGCTGCAGCCGGATGTCGGCTGTGTGTATGATGGTCAGGGAGGGTATGTCCACAGGGATAAGAATTGACCTTGGCTCTGCGGGTATTGAGGTGTCAAGGACGAGCTTAGGATTCTCCGCCTGCCAGGTCCGGAGGAACGACACCAACGCCTGCGAATAATCAGTGCCGTCCGGTGCCTTTCCCAATCCAACGAAGTGCTTAGCCCAGTTAACGGTAGACAGGAACGTAGTGGGAACTACTCTAAGAAGAGCCGCCCGCTCTAGGTCGTGTCCCGAGAGCCCTTGACGCACGTGTGGAACAACGACGGAGCAGAGGAGTCGCGAAAAGGGGCGCAGCGGCTTATCTTGCAGAGACCTAACTAACGAGTCCTCGATTAGAGACTCGATCTCGTCCTCCAAGACAGAATAGAGTAGCCTTAGGTACATCGTCTTAGGCGTTTTCGGGCCGATTTTGATGCCCGCCTTGCGGAAGATCTTGTACAGCAGACTAGCCGGCTGCATTGGGAAGATGACGACAGGTCCGCTGGGAGGGAGACCAAAGTCCGACTCGAAAACATCGGAAGCCACAAGCTCGCTCTTGAACAGACGCAGAGGACTGCGGTCCGCGGTAGACACGGTGAATCGAGAAAAGAGAGCTTCGTGTTTGAAGACGTCTTGCACGTTGACCCCGAGGGCTAAGGCAGTTCGGATAACAGGCGTTCTCGAGAAGAAAAACGTGCCATGTTCAGTCGTGTATACTACGTCGATGCGTACGGATATGCTTGGCGTTTCTTGCTCTACGGTGTACGGGAATCGGATGCGAACTGTGGTGCGTTGTGGCACAGACTCAAGACAAAATAAGCCAGCCTCGGGCGGCTTGGAAAAGTCGACAGGAGAACCGATACATTTCGCCTCGCTGGTGAGGAGTCTCAACCCTCCCGTGGCCGCCTTGACTCGGACTTCAGCACTAATCAAATTATTCCACCCGGAGTCTAGTTCGATATCTATTGTATTGTTCCGATCCAACTGGATATGTCTCGACGCGTGTAGCCGTACGTCAAGCGTATCTGCTCGATGGTAAATGATCACATTTGGAAATCGGACGGTGTCGCTGGCTTTGTCCAGAGGATGGCCGACTTCGCGCTTATGATGGAGACACAAGTTGCTTGTTGTGAGGTCTATCTCGTCGATCTCATAAGAGCCCGGGATCGCATGCTATTGTAGTCAGGGGACAATTCTGCTCGAAGCTGGGAAAAGAAACTCACCTTGCTATGTAGCTTCAACTTATTTCTGCCAGGCTTGAGGGTAACCGGTTCCGCAAGCTCAAACCATATCTCTTTCGCTGATCTACCAGCTGAAGGGGAAGCGGCAATACGCACCTTGGCGGTGTCGATTTTGAGATTGTCTGCGAGCAAGCTGTTTATCTTTAGATTGAGAGAGATGCCATCTCGGCCTTGGTGGTATTCGGGAGGACCGTCGACTTCTACGATGGAAAAGAAGCTAGAAAGTGGTATTCGTAGTTCATTCGGAAGCGTCTTCGTTACTACAAGTAGGTCGTCTAAAAACCCCTTGATCGCGTCGCTGTCGGGATAATCCACATCTTCCTTCCTTCCCCGTCCAAATGCCGACTTCCATTCCTGACGATCTCTCTCGGCGGCGGCAGCCTTCGTGAGGAGCTTTAGCATCACCTTGACGTACTCCTCTCTTCGCTGAAGCTGCTCGAGACACCTCGAATACATGACTAGCATAGACAATTCTAAGAGGCTCCACCCGCTCTCCCCAAAGAAGGGGGTTGCTCTCCAAAAGTAACCCGAAGCCGAAGCGTAGTCACCGAGGTGATATTTCAAAACCGCAATGTCAGCCATGCTCGTATGCACCGAGTTAGTGTGGTCCGCGACCGTGTAATGCCGCAAGGCTTTGTCTGTGAGCGTCTCATAGAGGCGGTAAAAGTCGTTGCTGTTGTCGAGGGCCGTCTTGAGCAGCTTGCTATCGATTCCAGAAATAGAGACTACAGGTTCACCACCTGTCGTGATCTGCTCATCACTGGTCATCGGTTTCTCGTCATCTCCGAGGTCGATGTCGACCATGTCAACCATAGTCAACTCGCCTACAACCGAGACGTTAGCCCACCCGTCGCTCCATCCACGCTTCTTCCCGCATTCCGCGAGGATGTTCCGGGAAAGGATATACAGCTCCGCTCTCCTAGCAGCAAGCTCCTCCAGCCCGGTTTTTAGGAATGGAGACGGTGGCCCGCCGTCCTGACGGCCGGGAAAGACGTTTGGGCTCGGAGGCGGACGGGCAACGCCGGCACCTCCCCCCGTTCTAATAGCTAGAGACGAGCTTCGAGCGGGATGCATCATCGTCTTAGGTTCGGGTATTGCCGACTTCGGTTCGTGACCGTCCGGCGATGCCAACGCAGTCTCCGGAATCGGCAAAGCCTTGGTGGACGTCTGAGCCAAGATCTGCTGGGCGATGGAGAACGCGAAGGAAGCTACCAGGTTATCAACAACCTCGGAGATCAGAGGATCCGTCTGTGCCGTCGCCGTAACAGCTTCCCCGTCTGCCTTTGCCATCTCCGACAACGCGGCGAAAACGTCGTTCCTCATAACTTGCGATAAAGCGGGGATGAACTCCAGGGTCCGACGACAAATCTCAGCAAGCATAGTCAAGTCTTCATGCTCGTTCTCTTTCTGTCTCGGGGGCGGCGCGCGGGGTGCGACGCCATGCAAAACCGACTCTTGCTGCTCTTTGAGCTTCGCTAGGAGCTCTTCCCTCGTCGACCACGCATTCCCAAGGCGAAGCAGCAGAGATATCTGCCTCGCAAATATGTAACATCTAAAGTCAAATACCGAGACGTTGTTGGCGACGATCATATCGCGATAAGGCTTTTTCGTAGAGCTAATAGGGATATCGTCGTACAAATCCTGGGGCTGGGCACCCTCGGCCTGGGACGACTGCAGATCGACCAATTCGTCTTCGTCGTCGTATTCGGCCCCGGCGATCGCCGACCTAGCTTTAAGAGCAATATGCTTCAGCTCGTCGGTATAGCTCAGCAGCGCATTCGAGGCGGATCTCCGTCCGGTCAAAGCTTGGTCCTTTAAGATCATATCTAGTCCCACGCTGAGCTCGTCGTACCCGACCAACGCATCCTCCACGAGGCCCACGCTTTCGAAACCGCGAGCAAGCCCCTCTTTAAGGATGAAAAATGTGCAAAAATTCCACCCCGGGAGGCTCCTCTGCGCATCCTTCTCCTTGATATCGTCTTCGTACTGACTAACGCGTAGGTCGAAACTAGATAGGATAAGGCTACGAAACTTGGAGACGAGATCCGTCCACGAATTCTCCGTCTCCTGCTCGGTTTCGGTGTATCCGCTGGGCACGGCGGGAACTACGCGGGGCAGACTATCGTAAGGAACGTCGTTAACGCCTATGCGAATCTGGGCAACGCGATCTGCAGCTGCCTTGCTCGAGGTGTTGAAATCCGCCTTCATCTTCTCGAGGAGCGTGCTCGACCCGGGTCTCCATCTAGACGTGGTCGAGCTCTTCTCGGATAGGGAGCCAGAGTCACGGGGCTGGGTTGCAGCAGCAGTGTTGGGAATGACAAGATGGATTATGAACCATTCGAAGGCATCGTGGTTTTCGGCCGTGTTCCTCTTGGAACCGGACGGGGGCGTGTTCGATTTTATCCAGTCGCGTATCTCCTGCCTAACGTGACTCTTGTACGAGTCGTTGTCGTCGCACCGCACTAGTAGCACCTTGAGATACGGGGTCCTCCTCAGGCCGGGGATCTGGTGGCGCCGCGCCGGCGTGCTGTTGCGGTTCGAGGTCTGGTCGACGGCATCGGAGGACAGCGTCGCTCCAATCTGGGTTTGGAATCCATCGTCACGAGAGGTAACGGTGTCGAGCTGTTGAGAAGGAGGCGGAGAAGAAATGGGGGTGGTAAGAGAGCTCTTGTCGGTGGCCGGGACGAGTTCGATATGGAGGGTGTCGATGGACCGCAACGGTCCAGCATGCGATTGCCAATGGAGGTTGCGCAAAGGGAGTCGAGGCACCAACCCGGGAGCTAGGAGCTTGAAAACATCGTGAGGGTCGAAGTACTCGACTACGACCAGTTAGCAAGACCGGCGCATCGCAGTGTTCTAGAGAGGAGTGCACCTGTGACTTTGGAAGTAGAGAACGGCTGCTCCATGGCGAACAGCTCCAACTACAAATTTAACAGTTCATGACTTTCATGATTTCATGATTAGGATGACGCATCTATCACATCAGTAGATGTTAGAAGTACTAGGTAGATATTTTCTAATTGAGATTGATATGCGTCTAACCTCAAGTCAAGAACATCGAACTCTACGGATCCGTAGTGTAACATGTAACAACCTCAAGTTACATCACCTGCAAGCACTACAAGCACTAACGAGTTCAAGGGTAAAGGTTGCTCGAAAGCGGTGAGGACCGCGCTATCCAACTATTGGCTGTCCATAATAGCATCCCTATCAGGCCCCGGTTGTACCCGTACCTAGAACATGGCGGGGTCCGGCAGAATTTTTCAGATTTCGCCATCAGATGCCAAGATGCGATACAGAAACGATAGCTACACCCGTTAGACTCTCTTGCGATGAAGCTGTCCGGCCTTGCCAACCTTAGCTAAGCTTCATATTACTTAGAGTCTTTCTAGAAAAATCATTAAATACATTTTAAGTCAATTGCTGTCATCGTCATAAAGACTGTTCTCTAATTGCTGTGGAAAATACAAATATGTCGGGTCTTCAAGCTATCCGATATTCTCGGGGCAAGTTAGAAGTGCTGGACCAACTAAAACTACCGCATGAACACCACTACGACGAAGTCTCAACGAGCGAAGAGGCTTTTGACTCCATCAAGTCTATGCGCGTTAGAGGTATGATACGCCTCTAGAGAGTGAAGGTCAAATAAATAGCAAGTCAACGCTCACGCGCTTGTAGGAGCACCCGCTATAGCCATCGTAGCAGCGCTAGCGCACGGAGTCGAACTGCATAATGGAAGCTGTAGTAAGCGATCCCCTCTATAGTCGTCGCGACGCGCAGGGGCTAATTCCAAATGTAGAGGCCTCAACCGCAGACGAGACGATATCATACATCGACTCGCGCCTAGACTACCTCAAGCAGTCGCGGCCGACGGCCGTGGATCTCACCAACGCTATCACGCATCTCAAGACAACAGTCCGGGCAGTCGATGTCTCGGGAAAGGAGAAAGACGCCTCAGGCCGCGATGCGATCATCAACGCCTACATCGCCGCTGCAGAGGAGATATTTCAGAAAGATACCGAAACCAACCTGCTGATCGGCGAGCACGGCAGCAAGTGGCTTCTTCAAAATGCGCCGACAAAGTCAGCCGATGGCAAGGTATCCGTCTTGACGCATTGCAACACGGGGTCGCTTGCTACGTCCGGCCACGGAACAGCACTCGGCATTATCCGCTCCTTGCATTCGGCAGGCAACTTGCACCACGCCTTCTGCACCGAAACTCGACCATACAATCAAGGAAGCCGTCTTACCGCCTTCGAGCTAGTATACGAAAAGATTCCCTCCACGCTGATTACGGATTCCATGGCAGGCGCTCTGTTCGCCCTCAAGAAGGCCGAGAAGAACATCGCCGCCGTCATCGTAGGTGCGGACCGGGTCGTACGTAACGGAGACACCGCCAATAAGATAGGCACCTACAGCCTCGCCGTCCTCGCCAGATACCACGGCGTAAAGTTTATCGTAGCAGCACCGACCACTAGTATCGACCTGCACACCGAGACGGGCGCGGGCATCAAAATCGAGGAGCGGAAATCCGAAGAGCTGACGCAGATCAGCGGAGCTGTCGTAGGGAAGGACGGAAAGGTGGACATTAGCCGGACGGAACGCGTAGCCACGGCGCATCAAGGGATCGACGTCTGGAACCCTGCGTTCGACGTCACCCCGGCAGAGCTGATCGATGCTGTGGTCACCGAACGGGGCGTAGTCGTAAAAGGCAACGACGGGTCCTTTGACTTCAAAGACATCATGCCGGAAAGGTGGGCCACAATCGTTGGAGAATGAGAATCAACACCGAGTGATGTCTATTAAGGGAAATAGAGAACAGTCTCTTGAGCATCTGGAAACTATCGCCTTGGCAGCTGTGACAAGTTATCTCGCTTCAAGTCATAAGGGGGTATCCTATCGTATATACAAGTTAGCAGGCATAAACAGTAATCATCCTCGGACCTCCGCATCCACAGCGCACAAACCGCTTAGCTCTCGAGAGCGTGCAAGATGAGCTTCTTGTAATTTTCGACCGCCTTTTCCATATCTCCCAACTTGATGGCCTCGTCCGGCCCATGGGCCACAAAGATAGTCCCCGGTCCGTATAGATACCGCGTATGATTTCCCTGCAAGTGGTGCACATCCGTCCCATAGTTTACAGTGGTTGTCTCGAAACCTATAGCCAGAGCGTTAGTCGACGCTGAGAAGATAGCAGTTGTGGAGATAGTAAGCGGGGGTAGAAGAACTCACCCTCAACGTCGCAATCGCATTTGATGACCCCGTATCCGTACTTGCAGTCGAACGCAAACGCTTCCTCGTCCACGCTCCGCAGCACCTCCTTTAGCCGGTCGGTAACAATCTGGCCTCCGTCCGACTCCGGGCCTATCGCCACACGACCGGCGATCCGCGCTGTCGCCTTCTCGGGTATAACATTTGCAGCAACACCGCCCGAGAGCAAGCCAACGTTAACAGTCGTGTTTCCAAACTCCTCGCTACTGCCCAGGTCCGTATCCAGAGCACGCACCAACCCCCGCATCAATACCTCGTTAGCACTCTTGCCTAGACTCGGATATCCGCTATGGCCGGCGCGCCCCGTGACCGTGATGTCGCACCCGAAGATGCCCTTGTGACCACAGACGAGACGGCCTTCGGTCGGTTCCCCAAAGATGGCCGCTTTTATATTTAGAGGTGGATCCATCTTGTCCTTGGTGTTGGAGAAGTACTGCATTCCATCGCCCAGCGTCTCTTCGCCAACCACGTAGAGTACCATGATATCCGCGCCGTCAATGCTGCCCGAGTCTAGCAAAGACTGTAAAGCGACAATCTGAGCAGCTACGCTAGCTTTCGCGTCAACGGTGCCACGGCCGGCGATGAGGGTGTCGGCGTCCAGAGAGGTGCCATTCTGGGAATACGGGATGAACGGCGGGACGGTATCGATGTGGCTGGTCACAAGCACCTTAGGGGAGGGGTGCGTATCGGGGCCGGGCCAGGCGACGACGTTGAATCGAGGCTTGGTAGGTTCGGACGTATTCGTCGGTGGGGGGAGGAACTCGAGCTGGACGACGAAGCCCCGCGCAGTGAGGTAATCGACAAGGAAATTGCCGACTTCATTCTCATCATTGCTAATAGAGGGTATCTCTACGAGAGATTTATGCAGGGAAACCAGCTCCTCGCGGTATGAGGGGGGCGTATCGAATGACGTCGATGTCGAAGCTTGAGCTACCTTGAGAGGCTGCTGAACGAATCCGAGAGCTCGGGAACTGCCGAGGAGCAGAATGGGGAGAGATAACTTCATGTTGGCCGCAGGAATAAATCAATTGGATATATTACCTGATTTGTTCTAAGTGGTTTCCACCTAAGTAGAATGGGGTTGACTCTAGGAAGCCTTCTCACATTAGCTCTGTGACGGAAGAGTTAAAAGTTGCGTACCCTCCAACCTCCTTATGTCATTGTCATTGTCATTTTAAGTGGGGGTCTTCTCTTATAGCCAACCTCCTATTTGCATACCTACATCACCTATTTTGATTTCATTAGGTACAAGTAAAAGAATTCCAAGTATTGTGAAGTCTAGAAACCTGGCAATTTATCTTTGAGTACCTAGTAGGGTGGTTCTAAATACCTGGTAGTTATGAAATTACTTACTACATGGTCGTAAGAGGAGTCCCTATAACTACCTCGGAAGGTGGTGAGGTAGTCTAGAAGCGCACACCGTATAATATGTAGACCCTTATATTCCGCCATATAATTCCAATCGTACAGAACTATACAGTTCGTACGGCGCTTTTCGCCCGCTGTCGTTGCTCATTTGAGTCTGAAATGTAAACCAGTGAACCAAGAGGCAAGTAGCTGAGATATTTGCATAGCAATATGCGCCTCTGGCAAACTCATATCAAGGAGAAACGAGATATAGCCTTCTTATAAGCCGCTCGTACTATTACAGGGTATCGAAATAATGAACACTTATCTCCGTTAGTTGCGCGTGGTACCAGCATCAGCACCGGCATCAGCACCAGCACCAGCGTCTAATACAATATCTTTGGACTCCGTTTCGCCCTCATATATCTCTTCTACCTTTTCTCCCGGAACTTGCGCGATAGGACTGAAGTTGTCCACCTCCTCGATGTCATCGTCAGCGTCAGCTTCAACATCACATATGGCTTCCTCCGCCTCTTCATCCTCTTCTTGGATCGTGATCTCGCCGCTCCTTCTTCCTAGTCCGTTTGCGCTCGCATTGCGGCTATGGCTGCTGGAGTTGGTACCGCTACGGGACGAAGTACCAAGCGAAAGCATGGGGCCCTTGAATAGATTACGCTTGCGCTTCGCGAACAGGACCGAGGGGCTGTTTGTTGAAAAGGGATTAGGGGAGCCCGGGGGGTTCTGCGAGGATGATTTAGAGGGCATGCCTTCGTTAAAATTCAGAGTGAGCGCCGGGCCGCGAACCAGACGTATGTTAGATGGAAATGACGTGCTAGTTGGCGTGGCTGGGAGGACTTTGACCGAATGATGTGGCGAACGTCCATGCGTCTTTGTTGTTGACACCGAACCCGTAGAGCTGGTCGAGCTGGCCTTCGAATGAGAGTGGTGGTGATGCGGCATCGTTCGAATAGAAGAGAGAGAAGAGGAAGTCGACTTCCGCCCCCGGAGACCGGTTGACGAGCGGCGGATTGTAGAGCGCGGCGTCAACGGAACCGGTGATAGGGACTGGCGCTTATATGACGAGGCGGCCGATGGAATACGACGCGGCCCCGGGTTGGAAGGCGTCGAAAGCATAGCTGGCATGGGTTTCTTAGTTGGATGGCCCCCGCCTCCTCCGGTACCCTTACTGACGTTCCCGTTGGGCAACCCTGGCGAGTTCCCATCGCTCGATGCTCCAACACCTGGGGCAGAGGCGGGATATTTACTAGTATGCGGCCGAGGACTTGCGTCTTTCGAATTCTTGCTAGTGCCTGACTGGCCATCTTTAGTGGCCAGGTTCGGAGTAGACATACTTCCTCGCTTGTTGGGCCTGTGCCGTCTCGTGCTTTCGACAATCCAGTGCGTCCAATTCTTCCACGTCGCAACAATGGCTTGCGATGGTTTCTTGCGGACTTTCTGAGGCGGGTCAGCTTCTTGCACTTTATTGCTCGTCAAGGCGTCCGAGGTAGTCACAAGGTGAAGCGTTGAACCTCTAGATCTCGCGCTCCGGAGAATACCTTCCTTCGGTGGTGGTATCGGCCGTCGATGTCGAGACGAGCTAACAGACCGCACGGAGTCCTTATCTACCGGAGGGGGCGGTGTAGACGTGTCGGGGCTCAAGTGGCCCTGTACTTGTGACGATTCAGGTAAGTTGGGCAGCCCTGTAGCTTGGAAGTCGCCGTAATGAGCACTTCTCCTTTCCGGCCGTCCCCTTGTTCTGGGTAGAGGCGGCTCCCCCATGAAACCGGAGCCGCCGTGATCCTCATCAAGAATTGGTGCCATACGTTCAAGCTTGCTCGATGCTGCCGAAAAGCGACGTGAGTTCCGATTCTCGGCCTCCTTTTCTTTCCTTCTTCGCTCGCGTCGACGGGCTTTCCTCTCTTCTTTCTCTAGCAGCAATGTCCACCAACCAGCCAACACGTCGCAACGCTGCGCCAACACGCTCTCGATGACCGCATCGATATCCACTCCGGCGCTGCGCATCCGCTGCAGACAATCCTTCTCAATGTACGTAGTAAATGGAGGGGGCTGGTGTAACTTAAGGATGGCTTGTTGTTGAGGAGCGTGCTCGGCGAGGAAAGGGTGAGAGAGTATCTCGGGCAAGGTAGGTCGTAAAAGCGGCCGTTTTGAGAGAAGAATTTTAATTAACGAAATAGCGTCAGGTGGTAGATGTTCGGGGTATTTCGGTTCCTCTGCTAGAATTTTGGTCCTCGTAACGTTGTCGTCGTCGTCGTCAAATGGCAGCTCGCCGCATAGCAAGGCATAGAGGATCACACCTAAGCTCCATACGTCTACTTTTTCCCCAGCATATTTCTCCCCCTTCAACATCTCGGGTGCCGAGTAGCAAATCGTACCGCAGAATGTCTGTAGATAATTGGACTTGCCCTCGTATTCGCGCGTAAAGC
Source organism: Hypoxylon cercidicola (assembly GCA_022578845.1). Classification (NCBI taxonomy): domain Eukaryota; kingdom Fungi; phylum Ascomycota; class Sordariomycetes; order Xylariales; family Hypoxylaceae; genus Hypoxylon; species Hypoxylon cercidicola. The sequence continues at coordinate 102,160 of MU399507.1, forward strand.
CAAAATCAACTAACTTGACGTTCTCGTGCTTGTCGAGTAGAATATTTTCCAGTTTCAAATCGCGGTGGACACATGACTGCTGGTGGACGTATGACACAGCGCCGACAAGCTGAGTGAAGATCCGCTGGACCTTTTCGACCGGAATGGGGCCATTGTTGAGGAGGTAGTTATAGAGCTCGTCGCCTTGAGTCTGTCAGCGATGCTCCCTTACAATAGTGCTATTGACGGTCTACCTGGGCAATATTCCAAGACAAGCCATACCAAGGACTCGGTTACTATGATTTCGTATAGGCGAGCGATATGGGGGTGTACGAATTGGCGATGGTGGTGGATTTCTCGAGCGAGATTGGAGTCATCTTTGTTGGCTGACTTGAGTACGACCTGCTACGATTAGGACCTCTGCTATGCCCTAAGGACGAGCGACCGGGAAAAGCCCAATTAAGACCAACCTTAGAGCCATTTGTGAGCTTATGGTTGGCGAGATACACCTTGCCAAAGGAACCCTTCCCTATCAGCTTCCCCAAGGTGTAATTCCCAACATGCTTTAGGTCCTTATTCGAGAACTCGCTGTGAGAAGAGGCGCATTAGCATTAGCCCCAAGACCCACGACTCTAGAACGGATCAGACTTACTCGAGTAATTCCTGGTATGAGTTGGCGAGCTAGACACCAAAGAATCATCAGCACCAAACCATTCTTCGCAGCAGGTCTCGAACCGACCTTCGCCTTCCGTCCCAACGCCTCTGCCTTTGCTTTGTTTGTCTGCATGTCCCCCTACGGCCACTATTAGGCACCCGCTCCGAGGCGCTTGGTATGGAGTTATGGTCCGACACGGATTGTTGACTCTGCGGCGGATTGAAGGAAGGGGGGACGGCAGAGGACGCCTCCGGTGTGGCGATGGGCGCCCGACAGAATTCGATGGCTCATGAATGGATTAAACAGTTATACATTAAGATAAGTTGAAAGTTCGTGGCTATCTCGATCTAGCTGCGGCACCGGGTATACTACAAACTCGACTCGAGCGAAAGATGCGAGCTTGGCTGGATAACTTAGTCAGGGGTTCTCGTCGTGTGTGTCGTGTGTCGTGTGTCGTGTGTCGTGTCGTACGTGACTCGCGTCGTAGCGATGTCTCGGTCTATCAAGCTTCTATGGTACTGCGGACCAAGCCGTCGGTTCGTTTGGGTCGCGATAGGCAAGTTTACAGCTACAAAAAAAAACAATCTTCCCTTTCAACAAGAAAACAGTACTCGAGGCAATATGTTTGTAACTTGGAAATTTATTTTTTATTACAGTCGGAGAAATCTCGACGGCGACGACAGGGGCCGTAGAGGGAGCGGGCAGGGATCGCCCTGACCAGATGTAGAAGGACGGGGCTGTCCGAGTTCGACAGCTGACATTTAGCATCGTGCAGTGGTTCTAGGCAAGCTGGCAGGGGTTTGTTCCGTTTGCTCCAGGGAAAGATTAGGCCCTAGCCCCCCCCCCCCCAAGCAATCCCCTTTTTTTAATTGCACCTTATCGATATGAATAGTGGCCTGAATAGTGGCCTTAGCTGCTGTAGCTTAGCTGCTGTAGCGTAGCTGCCTTCGATTAGGTAATCTGAGTAGCGCAACGTTTCCTCATACTGTCCCCCTAACTGGTATCTTCCATCTAAAATACTAACTAGCAACGCCCAAGATCACGATCTCAAGTACTCGCATACCCCTTTACCCCATCGTATACCACCTTTGTAAACCCACATCTCGGGAGCATTTCCTTTTCTCAGTCCTTCGATGGCATCAGCGAGATTTGCACCGAGTCCCTCCGCCTTGATCTCCTTAACGGGACACAGGTAAGTCTTGAAGGAGAATAGAATGGCTCTCGTCTTAGGCATTCGCGTCATCGTCTGTAACTCCATCCTTACCTGGGCCTACGTACCATTAGTTTGTGTCTAAAAGCCCAGGGCTACGGCATGTGAGGTGCTCACCTTGTCAATATCTATCTCCATGTCCTCCTCGACTTGGTCCCCTTTGTTGACGTGATTGCCGGATACATTGAATAATCCGGGATTTGTTGTCACGGACCACTGTACGCCAATGTCAGTCGCTCATGGATTCTCGGTTCCTCGGCTCCGAAACCAAGGCCAGGTCAGTCTGTGATCGAACTTACGTTTACTCGGCTGGCACTCTTGCCAACTTCTAAACGACTGAAATATCTCTCCATGCTCGGACCGATCTTGTCGTATGATGGTACCGGCCCATGGATGTCCTTCAGCAGTTTGCCTATCTTAGTCGCCGGATCAAATCCGGAGGGGCAGCAGCACACGAATGCTGTGCACTGGTGGCCTTCTGCCGTCTCACGCAGAAAGAACATATCATCCTCGACAGTCTCGCCGAGACTCCGCAGTGCCGCTATAGGATCTTCCGGGGGCAAGAGCGGGAGAGAGATGCCGGTGACTCGATTGTGAAATAATTTACCGTCTTGCGAGAAGATCGTGGGATACCTCGCGGGAAGATAGTCCAAGAGGTATGAGTACGCTTCTTGGACAGCCTCGATCCCACAAGGAAGACAACCGAGCGCGTGGTTCGCATGTTTAGTCATTGTGACTTGGCGTTCCCGTATACGTGGCAGGTAGTTTCGATCTATGACAATGAGGTCGGACGGGATTGTCGATTTGAGTGCTTCATACCATGTCATTAATATGAGACTGCTTGGAAGCTATCTAAAGGAATGTCTGCCTACCCATGGTAATGTGGTATATCGGCTTGAACGGCCGGAACTGCAGCGGCTCTGTGGTTTCCCAGTTAAAGCCGCGAAGAGGCTCGACACGCAGCTCGGGGGGTGATATTTGGCTTTTTCCCTTAGGTGAGGTCTCCTGAATGGTGTCTAAATTAACCCTCAAGCTTTATAAGCGAACTAGACGTCGCAATGACTTACCTTCTTCATACGACCACTCCGCATCCATGCCGTGATGGCAGTGAGCAGCCCTAAGAGTAGGAGCGCCTTAATAAGAAACATGTTATTTATCATAACTCGAGAACTCTCTGAATATTTTACAGCCTAGGCAAATTACACCTATGGGATATTCGCAGCGATACCTGTTCTTTTGTAGCCTACTGCTCCTTATCTCGAATGATAGGGTGTATATAATGTTACATGCAAGCCCCGCAAACTCGATATGGAGCTGATAATGACTTGCACTGATGACTGGCTTAGCTATGCCGATGCCGGGCCGGACGATAATCGGCAAGGTAAAGCTAACCTATAACTTGTCTTGTATAACTTGTCTTGGGAATCTCGACAATTGTCACGAGCTAGATTAGTCCCTTCAGAGTTGCCATTCCTAATTCAGGGATAGTTGAGTATATGTTAAAGAACACAACTAAAGGTCACTGATCGAATATAACCAAGTTGTACTAATATGCTATCGGTTCTATGCTATGGTACACGGTGATGACAGTTTAATAAGTCTAGAAACTTACTAGTCAGTGATATCGAAGTAAACTTCTATACAGCAATTATCCTAATATCGAGCTGTCATCTCCTAGACTGACTCTTACGTGTGTCTAAGTTGAGTGACGGAGGCTAACTCATCATCGCTTCCGGGAAACTGTTCCATATCCTTTTCAATATTACGAACTAGATGAACCCTCGTCCTAAGTTGCCAGTAGTTTCTTGAAGTGCGTATGTTGTATCATGGCTTTTTTCGTATTGCTAATGTTAAACTAGATCATCGACTTGTCCGTATTATTATATAGGTAGCAAGGTATGTTTGGAAACTCGTTTTGGTGGACCATAAGGGGGAGACGAGATTTCTGCCTTCTAAAACTACCTAGCCTATCGGCAGCATAATGGTGTACATTGCAAGACCATTAAACCCCTGCAAGAAAAGGATAATTTCTAGTTTGCTGCAGTCCACAGCTGCGGTCCGGGGTACGGGTAGCTGGTGGCGGAGGCATATATGTTGAACATGATGCCTGGATCGGTTCTCTTGTAAAGGCTGGTTCCGGCCACACCAGAGGTCGGGGCTACCTTGCCGCTGCCACTGACCCTGAGGTTCAAACATTGAGGGTAAGCCTGCGCACCGTTGTCACTGCCTGCACCATGCAAGGCGATGATCTCGTGTCGGATAACGTAGTCGCCCGCTTTCAGGTTCTTGGGAAGGGTGGTGGAAGATGTGAAGTTGTTCGCCATCATCGTGTCTGTCACCCAGGTGTTGCCGCTGACGATACTTCCTTGGCTGATCTTGGACCATCGAAGGTCCCCAGCAGTCGCTAATAAGTAAAAGTCAGATGGCAATTTCACCCTTTCTCGACTTTCCCCCCGGCGTCTAAAGAGAGTACTCACATTTGAAAGGAGCGATATAATTCATGATGGGGCCCTTGTGAGAGTCCGCCCATGAATTCCAGTAGAAGGTGATCTTATCGCCAGCCTTGATGTCGACAAATTTCTTGCCAACTTTGGCAGACTTGTGACAGGCTATGTCAGAGGTCCCGAAATTTGCCGGCTCGATGAAGCCAGTGTCTTGATTTAAAGAGTCCCATCCCGCGGTTTGAGGTTTGGAGTCTTCTGCGTAATAATACCAGACTGGATCTGATCCAGCCGTCCACTTGCCGTTCACCGTGACACCGGTAACGAAGCCATGTGCTGAGCTTAGTTGAGGTAGGGAGGCGACAAGGCCTAGACAAGCGACGTAGAATCGCATGGTGAAGTGAAGTGGATATCTCTTTCGAATTCGGTCGAGCCCTTTACAGTAAAACGAAAGAGAAAAAAAAAAGATTCGCGATGATATTCGCGTGGGACTTGATTCCCACCTATATACTCGTCGTACCCCTTTCCCTCTTACGATATACTATGCTACAGCGTTACTATTCATGATGAATCCTAGTGAGTTAGGTGACATTGCGCCGGCGCTGTCGACTAATGAAGACGACAGATCATTCGAGACTTTCTTGCCGCCGTCTACTGCGACTGCGACCGCTTCCAGACCGATACGCACATTTTCCTATTGGTGAAACTTGGTTAGAAGCCGCGCCGAGACGGACCCTAACAGTCCGGAGCCTTAGCCCGGGATCCCGTTCCGAATTCGATCAAGTCTAGGCGACGTCCACAAGTAGGCAGTCATCCGGGGTTAATTGCAATCATAAATAAGGTGGCATGATGCAACTTCGCTTGGACACCTAAGATACTGTAATAGAAAGAATATAGAGACGAGACTGAGATAAAATATTCTTGCCAGTATTTAGAAAAACGATGATATTTCAATGCGAAACTGTCTTACATGATGTGAACTTTCAACAAACCTCCTTAAAGTCAAGCGAGTTGCTATTCCATGTAAATCGATATATCAGCGTGCTAGTACATCCCAAATAGCATACCTACCTAAGGTAGTGACTTTTGCCGGTTCCATGCCGCCCCCTGCCGTCCCCCCTGCCGCCACTCCATAGATCCTTAGGTTATAATGGCGAGAGATATGAACAAGCTTGCGACATGATGGATTCCATGTCTCATTTGTATTACCTGTCGTCGTTTCTCAACTGAAGGTCGTCAGCTACCTAGTCCGAGAGGGTTTGATATAATAGATTAATTCTAAAGGAATCGAAGATGAAGCCGGAGAGGTGGCTTCGCCCCTCCGCAACCACGAAAGTTATCGGTATGAAATATACTCTAGAACATTCCACACAGGTATTCTTTAGAGCTTGTTTCGACGGAAAAGGGGTCTGATAGTGGGGACTTCTTATTCGGTGGTTTCGCGTTGGACAGCCCCTGATTTGGCATTAAAAGCCAGAACATGAAGTGAGATACAATCCTGGATGGCAGAAACGTTGAGCTAGTTACTCCGCAGTCAGTCAGATATGCCTATAAACGTAGAAGACATAGGCTTGTCAACGGTTGTGGTAACGCCTTTCGAGGACTACCAGCCAAAGGGGCAGTTAGAATAGGGAACAATAGCCAGGCGCAAAATAGAGTCCGAATTGAGAACGAGATTGACATAGTGGGTGCTTTATGCGACTACGCAGAAGTATACATATGAAACCAATATATTCATTGTAGGAATCCAACTCATGTTTGCCGAGATAGACGCACAGATCTGCGCATCGGAATAGACCGGTCGGTTTCGGGCCTACACACCTCTTTCTCAGTAGTCGGCATCGCCCGTCTGGAGATCCGCACACGCTGCTTCTGCGGAAACGGCGTCTCATTTCGAGCCAACATGTCAACAAATGCAGCAATCCTCCTCTCGCGCCCAGCCTGGGTCTTGACGGAAACCAGCCGGTAGTAAATGGCGAAGCGGTTTTGCCGCGTCAGGCCCTCGTACGTAGCTTGGGCGGCGGGCACGGCAGCGACAGCAGCAAGGAACTCGGGGGGTAGTTCGGCGGTCGCCTGTCCCGAGTACGCAGCCTTCCAGCGGCTATCGGCTTTCGCTGCTTCGACGGCACGGTTCCCCGCCTCCGTCATGCGGCCCTCGCGCTCCAGCCGTCTCACGTTGGCGACGTTCCGACTCGACCAAGCGCTGCGAGTCGCCCGCGGTGTGAACCGCTGCGCGAACGACGTGCTCGCGTCCTTCCCCTGGCCCTTCTGTCCGTCGATCCATCCGTGGCAGAGGGCTTCGTCGAGCGCTTGTGCGTAAGTGAGCGAGGTGGGGGCGGTCGCTCCCTTCTTCGCAAGTGTCAGCCAGACACCCTTGGACGTGGCGCTGCTACGGAACAGCCAGCTTGACCATGCAGCCGCGTCAGAGACGGTGAGCGTTGGTAGCAGCTCAGGCATGGTTCCTTGCCCGACAAAGTACCTCTTATTGCAGGTTACCAGATATCTACCTGGCACCAGGTACATATGTAATATGCTGCTATCTTTCCCATTAGGGGGTATGCATGCGAGTATTTATTCGCATTTTGAAGAACTGTAGACATTTGTATAGGTTGCGTCGTAGAGTAACAATACCTCTTAAGACCCTACATATTCATCAAGTATGCATTAAGTGCGAGGTTATCCCCCGGTACCCGCAAATGAAATAATGCTTAACCTAGATACATTGTTTAATCGGGCCTAAACCTGCTAGTTACAACCATGACGTCAATGCCAGCAAGGGCCGGACGACCCGGAATGCTGGATACCATATTCCCCCCTTATGTAAGTGATCAGAGCAGGCTTGACAGACGGCCTTTCATATACTCAAAAGGAATGTCATCGCACTTTTGCTTGCATAGGTAGTGTAGCGATTCCCTAAGTTATTTAGAACCGCAGATACTTGCTCTTCTAGCTGATCCAAAGTGATATTGTCGCTGAGTAATCCACCACATACCACCACCATATACAACACCACCTACCACACACCCGACTTGACATAAAGCTTGAGGTTTCTCGTGCTCATTCGTATTGTGCCCTACCTCTCTTCTGCATACCCTACTTCTATCTTGTCTACCCAAGTATAGGTAGGTATCTTTAAAGATGAGCTCGTCAAACACAAGTATCACGCCTACGAACCTCGCAAAGGACTTCGCGGCCGGGGCTCTTGCAGCTTGTTCAACACATGGCGTAAGTTGCCGATCCCTATGCCAGCTAAATTCAACACCCTACCTGACAATCGTGTAGGCTGCTACTCCTATCGATGTCATCAAGACGCGAATCCAGGTTGATGACGCAATGAAGGGCCTCAACATGGTCCGAGCTGGACGGCAGATAGTGGCCAAAGAAGGCGCCTCGGCTCTGCTCACAGGGTTCGGGCCAACTGCCGTCGGTTATCTTGTACAGGGCGGTGGGAAATTCATGGGGTACGAATACTTCAAATCCCAGTTTATCAACCTAGCGGGCTCTCAGGAGAAAGCGACGCAGCATCGGACCGCAATCTACCTAGGCGCTAGCGCCACGGCGGAATTCTTCGCTGATATCGCCCTCTGCCCGCTCGAAGCGACGCGAATCCGCCTCGTCTCTCAGCGCGGCTTCGCCTCGGGCCTCACGACGGGATTCATGCGTATCGCCAGGGAAGAGGGCCTCCGTGGCTTCTATTCCGGGTTTATCCCCCTCCTCTTCAAGCAGGTCCCGTACGCAGTGGGCCAATTCTCCGTGCACGAGGCGGCCGTCGAGGTCATATACCGCTCCATGGGCAGCGAACGCAAGGCCAAGTTGACCAAGTTAGAGTCAACAGGAGTCGAGCTTAGCTCGGGTATCATTGCCGGTGCCGCGGCAGCCGTCCTAAGCCATCCGGCAGATACGTTATTATCGGCTATAAACAAGGGCGCTGGCGATAAGTCGCAGAGCGTGACGAGTAGGATGTTTTCTCTCGCGCGGGAATTCGGTCCTAAGAGACTCCTAACCCAAGGTCTAGGTCCGAGGGTTTTCATGACGTGCGGGCTTGTCGCAGGGCAGTTCGTCATCTACGCACAGTGTAAGACCCTTGTCGGAGCACCGCCGGGGGTAGAGATTCACAAAGAATCGTCGAAATGAAGCCCGGCCGCTCCACCACTGATTAGAACGATATAGAGGCATATTATCTTGGGAGTACAGCTATGGGAGATGGAAACTAATAGACGGCGGTTGGTGTTTTGGACGTCTGGCTAGGATAAGGTAGACTTTGAACCGATATTTATTCTAATTAATGGGTTCTCAGCTACGGCGCACCATTAGCTATAGGGTTAAACCAAGTGAGAACTTCACATAAGTCTTTCGCAGCTGCTCTAAGTTATTAGCATATGACCACATTCGTTATTGCCATCGCCGTCACTATCACCGTGCTCAGTTTTCATCCCAACGCTAGCTATAATCCCGTCATCTCACTACAAGTGTACGCGAATTTGTGACGCCCGTAAATTACGTGTATGGATATGTCGCATCCAGTAATAATACAACCAATAGTCCCTCAGCAAATATGGAAACTCCGTTTACTGTAACATTGTAGAATACTTTTTAAGGTCGATGTTCATCTAATTCGCCCCTGTGTCGGCCAGATGCCCATTGTTCTCCAGAACCCTCTACCGTCCAAGACTCGACCGAGTGAGGAGGTGTCTCTCGGTAGCGCCCGGACACCCTCCTCCACCATAAGCTCGCCGACCCAAGCCAGCAGCTGCTTCTGCTTCTCGATCTTAGTAGGGGGGACATCAACTCCTTCGCTGTCGTTCTCAGCTAACGTCCGGATCGACCAGTCTTGGGTTAGGTCCCACCAGTCGTAAACGTGCATATCACTTAGCAGCCAGCGCTTGCCCGGCGTGAAGTTTCGGTGCAGTGCGACGATGGCCCTGGCAACGTCTTGGCCGTGAATGACGTGCAGCGCGCCCTTGCCCTTGAGATCAGCCTTCGACTTCACCACGCGGTCCACCCAATCCCTCGGCTGCCGTGAAGCCCCGTAAAGGCCCGCCAGGTTCAGTACAGCACCATCGGAGCAGGTCATCAATTCGTCTTCGGCGATAGCGCGGGGGTCGGTACGTTCGTACGACGACGACTCGTCTTGCCACGTCGGTGCTGTCCAGATACTGGTCGCGCCTAGTTGCACGAAGCGGGGCTTGTGTTTGTGCGTGGACTCGTACATGCGTACCAAGTGCGCAGCCTGGCCAATGCCGCGCAGTGGGAACGTGATCAGCACGGTCTCGGCATAGGGCAACGTCCTAAACGGTGTCGGATCGCTCGAGGTGGGATCGAACCGGAAGCGGATCGTGCCATTCCTACCGGTTGTAGTTGTCGCCGCGTACTTGATCCCCTCGCGCTCGAGAAGCGGGATGAGGAATGTCGACGTCCAACCCGCTCCGAGAATAAGTAGTTCGACATTGTCGTCCTGCGATATCTGCATATTGAAGTTGTGTACCTAAGTTATGAGAGCAGGTACAATGTTCTATGTAACCCACATTATACATACATTGTACATCATACATCATAACGGAGTGTAGAGGGGCACGTGCGAGGATACCTTCCCCTGTAGGCAAGAACTTACCTCTCCACCCCCGGCGGAGTTTCGTCCGTTCCCGGTTCCTTACTCCCCGTACGACAGGCAGTTTCCGCTATTATCAACGACGAGCCTTTGAGCTTTACCAGGAGGCTGATATTATAATGGTTTCTCTTCAAACTAGGTGCCTAAGCTTGTGTCTTTTGTCTACAAGTTATTACCAGGTACCGGGCCAAGTGTCATCCACTGTATGAAAACTTTCCACTCTAGCTCCAAGTGATCGCAATCAAGAGCCCTTGGTATCATTGCCGTATAGATCCATTGCGAGGTCGTTTCTGGAATAAAACGTTGACATGCGATACTTGGTTTCTCCGCGGTACTGCTCTAATTCTTCGAGCGCCCGCTTGCCTTCGTGCTCTATCGTCTTGCGGATCTCCTCACTACGGGGCGTGATGCTACACTCGAACGGTTGGGGCCGCATGTTGAGCCCATTTCTGTATGTGCGTTAGCTCCTCCTATATTTATTTGTTCTTTCTTTCTCCTCTTCAGAGCAGTTGCATGTGTAAAGTTGGCAGCGGGTTTTCGCTTACGTGTAATTGAAGATGTCCACTTCTACAGTACTCCCATCCGCACGCTTCTTCTTCTGGATGTTGAAACCCCATAGCACCCTGGCTACCGTGATCCACGTGCCCTGCTCGGCCAGGGCTTGTCCTGAGCAGACCCTGCGGCCCCATCCGAAGGTCATGTAGCCTCTCTCTCCGGGGAACGGTCGGCTATCCGGATGACCAGCGAGGAAGCGGTTAGGATTGAAACGATCGGGGTCGGGGAATTCCCGCTCGTTATGGTGAATCGCCCAAACATTGCCCTGGATCCAGGTTCCCTTAGGAATAAGCCAGCCTTTGTAGTAGTCATCTTGCGTCGGCGCGTGCGGCTGGCCACCGATGATAGCTACCGAGCGCCAGCGCAGTACCTCCTTAACGAACGCCTTGACGTAGGGCAGGTTATCCTCATCTTCCCAGCCGGGACTCCTGTAGGGCCCAACCACGCGATCGAGTTCTTCCCACGCCGGTACCAGGGCTTCAGGACATGCGCAGCAAGCCAGGAGAAACGTAATTAGAGTACTACTACTCGTGTCGGATCCGGCGCCAAATAGGTTTCCGGTTAGCGAGGAAATTTCGGGCTCCTTTAAGTTGTACTTTGGGCCCTCGGTGAATAAGTGGTTGACAAAGGAATCCCCATGGCCCTCCTTCTTAGCTGCCTCGTCCGCAAGAGCGTAGAAGAAATGAAAGGCTCGCTTCTTGCCAAGTCCGTACTTCCAGGGGGCGATCTCGTTAGGGAATTTTGCCAGAAACGGGAAGGTCTCCATAAGCATGGGGAATGTCTTTCCGGGCACATTCAGATCGGCGGCCAAGTGCATCATAGCGATGACCTCTGTGATGATGGGATCGTCCCAGCTTTCGACACGCCGCCCAAATGCAATTATAGAGACAACACTCGTGGCGTACCGCTCAAAATGTTTGACATAGTCCTCAGGGGCTTTGAGCAAATCGTATGCCACGACTCGACTCTCGTTGTTCTGGAACTGACGATACCGGCGGACGGACTGCACGCCAACGCCGTGGTGGATGAGCTTACGGTGAACGCGCCACCGCTCACGCTGCTCGGGGGACGTCGTGTACATGTTCACCAGGTTATCCTGACCAGCGCCGAGCTCAGCAAAGACGAGCATCCGCGGCCTCGACGAGTAGATTCCCGCGCGTTTCTCAAAGAGTTCCGAGGCCGTCCAGGCATCATTAATCCAGATGGTAGGTTTCCTAACTTGAAAGATCAGCTGCAGTTTCATGCAGATAGCACTGGGACTTTATCACCGTCCAATCCAGATGGTGACTAGAGGTGCATCATGTGTCTTAGAGAGCTCCTCAAACCAGATCCACGGCTTGTTCTCCGGAAGCATAAATGTGTTTCCTACGATTGGCCAGGGGAATGGACCAGGGGGCTAAGGTTCATCAGTCCTAGTTTTTGGAATATTTCCACGCCTGCGTAGATGTTTCATAACTTACCAGCTTAGATCGCATCCATAGCATGTAAGCATAGTCGATTATCAAGGTGACAAAGCCAATGAGCAGTATTGACACGGCCAAGTGCCACGCCGAAACTTGACTGAAGACCTTGGATCCATTCCCCTCCTTGAGGCCGGCCAGGAGCTGGTCAAACAGCATGGCAATACGAATCAGATATGTAACTACCTAGATAGGTATCTATCTAGATATCTTTCAGGGGGATCTGCGATATGCAAAGGGTGAAAACTCGAGTGAGGCTTTAGATAGTGACCGGGACGGGTAAATAGAGTGCCACACCTATTCATTCTTTGAGGCTCGTCTGGGGATACGGTTCTTCATATGCTGCCGCTCATCAATCAAATAAGCCCCTGGGCATCACACACCTCGGGGTCCTGATTCGGCATTTGTCCTGTCGATGCGTAATTGGTCGATGGTAATCTGCCGGGGGAAGAACGTGGGGTAGAAGACCATGATACTCCTCATCCGATCCTTACTTATACTCCTTTGGGCCTTCTTATCCACCTCACTCCCCAGATTCCATACCTTGCCGGGAATATGAACATGTGTCATTACTCCGAGAGCCGTCGAGGTGGCATCTGGTAACGAGCATGTGCCGATTAGGAACAAGATCCTTTGGAGGTGCTCCACCGAATGGATGGAGTCACATATTAATGATTTTATAGCTTAGTAAAGCTATAGGAATTGGTTATTGCCTATTTTACCAGGCAATAAGAAGTAGGAAAACATGCGTCAGGTATGTTACTCGCTCCATGTAAGTGTATGACTCTCTAGCATGACCATTCATAGGTAGCTGGGCAAGTACCATTATGAGTTCGATAGGTTCGTTGGTAGCAGAAGGAAACGGGATCTCGAAGTTGTCACACGCTGCACTGACAGTTTACAAAGGTGCCTAAGGCTAAACGACTATATAACGGAACCCTACCTAATCTACCGTTCTATTTCAACATTCACAAAGATATATCGAAGTTTTTTTTAATTTTTTTTATTAGATTTCTGTAAATAAACAATGCTTTGTTAAGTTAATCTTCGACTTCTCCCAGACGTGCTCATGTATTTCTAAAAGGTATGCCTGAGCTCTAAGAGTCTTACCTTGCAACAATGTCGTTGTTCCTGCCCTTTAGTTCGCATCATGATAATCAATTCCTCCGTGCCCACTAATTTGCCATTAGATAACCCATTTAACCCATTTTTGTAACTAAAAGAGATAGACACTAAGCTTGAGCATCATCCACTTTCTTCGCTTTCTGAATAGATATCTACCAGATACGACTGATTAATTATAGCGCCTTCTCGGTAGCGTCGTTATCAGCAACATGACGTTACCGTTGTTTGCCAATGTGAAGTGTGAAGTAAGAGTTGCAAGGAAAAAGGTCAAGAGGCGCCCAATCGCAAGATAGAAACAGCCAAACTCCGAATATATGACAAAATATACGAGACGGTGACTAATCTACTTGCTTACGCTACATGCGGAGCTATAACCACGGCAAATGTAAACAATGGAAGTAGGCAAGAATTGTAAAGACACAATCCATGGTTCGTAGGCTAGATGGGCTTCGGCTAAAAGTAGCTGACAACATAGTGCTTGGTCCGGCAGCCTGACCTTATGCCGTAGTTTGATTTGAGCTCCTTGTTGATCGAATGGCAGCTAGCATTAGCGTGCATGAGGTCTCCCCCTTACTGCTTCTCGGCTTGACGCGATCATGCTTCCATTGACATGTTCACATTGGTAGCTCGAAATGGATCAGGCCATCTGGCAGTTCTGGCCATCTAGGCCATCTATCTAAAGATAGAAAAAAAAAAGGCCGGTGGAGATATCGGGTCGGACGGCTTCAATATTAGGACACGCAAATTACCTAAGGTAGTGGGCCACCTGAAAGGCGGGGCGGACCCGTAGGTATGGGGAGATCCAACCGCTTTCGGACATATCTACGACGTAAATACGTCACCTTGTCATGTATTTCCCGCTAAAGAATCATCCGTCGTTTTAGATACAAATAGTTCGAACCGTAGACCGATTCCTTCTTTGACATTTGTCTCTACTCGAACAGTATTTTTGTCGCTATTCGTAACCCCCACCCCCTCGGCGCCCTTGGCCTCTTAGGTACAATACCTAAGGTGTTAGGTGGTAGGGACCCCTAGGCAGTAAACCGCCGTGGCTTGCGTGGCTTGCATGTTAGTCGCGGGAAGAGGGAGGAGGGAAAAGCGCCAGGGGAAGGGAAGGGAAGGGAAGGGATGATCGTGTACGCGACAGGTGGATATCCGACTTAAAGATCGTCGTGTTTCGTCTTTATTCACTTGCATTTCTCCGTAACTCAAGATCCACCTAACCTACCAGCCTACCCGTCTGCCCGTCTGCTCGTATACATATTTCTCCTCTCCCTCATTCTTGCATTGCATAACCTATGTTACGCAGAATCTTTGTTTGCTCGCCTGTCCACTTTTCTACAGTAACCTTCTCTTATGTTTTCCTAGCTATGCTGCCCATATAGTAGAAAAGGGGTTTGCCAATGCCTCCCTCCAAGGTATCCCGGGTTCTCGTCCTCACCAGCGTCGTGCTCCTGTTCCTCGTCACCTATACCACGCTGTACCTGTACCATAGTGCTCCTCCGTCCTACCGGATAGCAGACTCTCAAGTCGCGCCGATACAAGATGCGGCGCCTATAGACGACGAGCCGCAAGAACCGCAAGCTGCCCATGTCGCCTCCGTTGCAGAGACCACCCAACAGCCCACTTCGCTGGTCGAGTTGGACAGCAGTGCTGATGCCGGAGACAATCTTCAAGAGGAGCAGCAGCTACCCTTGCCTGGTCCTAAGGCATGCGGCGAGGATCTAGAATTCTTGTTGCGCGCCAGCATCGACCTGGAATTGACGGAACGAGTCCGGTACACGCGGCGCTACATCCAACCGCACTTTTCCGGTACAGTCGACAGAGACGATGTCATGAACATCACGGAACCTCTTATCCAGGGTGACATAGAAGTCGACCTGTATGACTGCGAGGAGGCTTTGATTCCCCCAACTGACCCGATCAAACTTCACGTCCCACACCCACACCCGGCAGCAACGTTCACGCATCTCGTCTTCGGCATAGCTACAGACTTCCACCGCCTAAATGACTCCATCAGGCCCTTCTCTCACTGGATATCTGGGACCGGCGCGAAGCTCGTAGCTGTCGTCACGGATGCAAAGGGGAAGTCGCCTAGCGAAATGGGAGAGCTGCAACATAACTATAACATTGCCGGTATCAACGCGACTCTGGTGGTACCCATCAATGATAGCTTCACGACATCAGAAAATCACTTCTCCGTCCTGGTCAACATGCTCGAGTATGGCAATTCCGATACGGAGTGGTATGGCCTCCTAGACGACGACACCTTTTTCCCTAGCCTGAAACCCCTCTCGGATAGCCTCGCCACGTTGGACCACAGCGTCGATGCTTACGTCGGTGCCCTCTCGGAGGATTTCGCCGCCGTGCGGACCTTCGGTTTCATGGCCTTTGGCGGCGCCGGCGCATTTCTGTCAGCACCGCTAGCCAAGAAGCTGGGCGACCAGGCGCTTCAATGCATCGATGGAGCAACTAGTAGAGAAGGCGACATCATCATACGCGATTGCGTGTACACGAATTCAAAGGCGAAGCTTACCATCCTTCCAGGTCTCTACCAGCAGGACATGAACAATGACGTGAGCGGGTTTTTCGAAGCCGGCTTGCGGCCCCTAAATCTTCACCACTGGAAGAGCTGGTACAGGGAGCCCGTCGAGAAGATGGCCAAAGCCGCTACGTTCTGCGGCGATTGTTTCCTCCAGCGTTGGCGGTTCGGAACGGATACCGTGTTCTCAAACGGCTTTTCTATTGCGACGTACCGGGACGGGGTCGCATCAGTCGACCTCCAGTCGATGGAGGGCACGTGGGAAAAGACGGGAAGGGATTTCGACTTCAGCATTGGTCCGCTCAGAGATCGGTTGCCGGCTGACAAGAAGAAAAGTTATAAATTACGAGACGCCGAGTTCGCGGATAACGGGGATCTGAAGCAGTTGTACGTACGAGTGGGCAATTCTTCCGCCGGCGAGCTTGATCAAGTTATCGAGTTAATCTGGCAAAAGCATTAGATGGCATTAGATGGCAGGCATTTTTAGGAGCAGGGGGCGAACAATGTCTTGGCTTAGACCGGTTTGGTTTAGGGAAGGTCATTAGAGACAGGAGCATGGCATTTAACAAGTGATTCGGCCATCACTGTGGGTTTGGCGTTTAGAAGAGATTATGGTTTAATTTATCAATTCGTACAATTCCTACCAACTAAGGAGCAAGTCTACCTGTAAGCTATGTCGTGGTAGCAAGTAACCACTGCTACATAGGTACTATATTGCCTGCCAGTTGTATAGTAGTTACCATGGCTGACGCAATGCCTTATAAATTAACATGTTCCTACCCATGAGTGCTTCTTACCTAGTTGTCAGTCTTTGTGTCACTCGTGAGTTACTGCTGAGTGTTTAGTGTAGTACGGGGTACCTAATCGCAATGAGTGGCAAGCCAGCACATGTCATATATCCAACATACGACTATAGACATTACATGATAGGTTTTCTACCTAGTACAAGGTGATTGTCCGATAGGATGAAACGTCAAAGAATAGGTGACCGTGTTTACTGTCTATATCTGCCGCCAAAACTCCTATATTTCTAAGCATCACTATTAAACAAGGACGACTTGAAAGTCAAACTGTAGGTAAGCATCAACCACCAAAACATTTGGTAAATGTGGTTGGTGGGGTTCGATGCTTTGGTATTATTCACTATTGTCTTATCATCGTGGCAACCAGTGCAAGCTCGGCAAACGTTTGGTTGATGACTGTAGAGACGCCTGACAAGGGCACTGGATTCTACACAAACCTACTTGACATGAAGAACGGAACAACACGAGTTGTGGGAAATGTCTTACTGATACAGAGCAACGAAACAAGCTCTCAAAGAATAAGTTGTTTGTTGCCGCAGAGATTGTTCATAGTGAGCATTAAGAGCTCCCAAGAACCGCGCCTACGTTGCCTGGATACAACTCGCGAAATATTGCACATTCTCGATTCCCTTTCAATTTCTACTCTAGTCTTTTGGTAACAGCAGCAATTCTTGGCTTTCTCTCTACAGTCGAAAGGAGTCGAAAGGACAGACGGAACAACAGCTCGTCGATTAGCCACCCAAAAGAGACAACAAACAGAAAATTCCACCATCCTCTCTCAAAAGTCCTCAAGTCATTCAGTCATGTCCTTCACACCTGCTTATTATTATACGCCAGTGTCACCGTATCAGCAGTACGCTCCGGAATACCAGGTGCAACTGATCAGCAACTGGATATGGGGTGTACACTTTAAGATAGCAGAGCTACAACAACGGCTGCAGGATACTCTGTACACCCTAACCCCTTGCTCCGCCGAGTGGTTTGCCGCAAATGAAGACATCGCCACGCAGCTGGATGCCCTAGTCTACGGAGTATCCGTGCACCGTTCTTGGTTGCAATACATACAACAGACGTGGCAGCAGGGGGGTCCAGAGGAGGAGCATGTCGTCGATCCTGCCCAGCTTGCTTACACGGCACGTCTCGACGAGCTAAATTACAAGCTCGAGGTGGCGCATGAGGAGTCTCTAAAGCAGAGGCGAGGAGAGCAGCATAGTTGCATTGCGGGAGCGGATTGATATTCAGGCCAACAATATTGATGCTGCTGGGTAGCAAGGTTGTTGATGTTGAGATCTTTGCTACGACCCACGCCGTCGTTATAGGTTTTCTAGCTACAATAGAGCCAAGGATAAAAAAAATAATACAACACAAAGAATTAAGATTTCATAGTGAGCAAGGCAACTCTATTGTATGTAACAAAGACACAAGTTAGGCACTTTTGTTGTTGATTTTGGACACAAGGGGTACGTAAGCACTAAAGAACATCAATTTAAACATGACTATTTTAATAGGTATACATTGATGTAAAAACCCGGCTATAGTTCAAGTTGAACATGAGATCCCTTGTCAGGAGAATTCTTTGTCATAACTCCCACCGTACGAGGCCTGGAGAAGAGATAAAGTGTCTGTCACTTTGTTCCTGTTAGATTTCAGTTGTTCCTATATTTGTCAAACTACGTAACATTTGAAACGAGAAAATAATGCCCTAGAGGTAGATCCGATAAGAGGGGTGAAATGTACTTATATTTCCCCAGCTCAGAGGGCTGTCAACTCTCCCTTACGTAAACCTCGCTATGTCTTAGCTCCCTGGCACCTATCTATAAGGCACTTCTCTTGATCCTCCCGAGTACCTACCTACCTAGGTTACTTATACTGTTGGGTACTAAGGCGTGGATGACTTCCGGCCTCTTAGTCTGGAAGACAGATATTACAAAGATGGCCTATGACAGTACCTACCTGTCACTGAAGAGGAGGGTAGTGTTCCATAATCACCAGCTCTATATCCGCCTCATTTATAAAGTGTTGGTCAAGAATTCAATTCGCTATTCGACACAGAGCAAAGAAAGGAATGGAGCAACATGTAGCTATCACATGGCACGGGTTGGTAGGAGTTCAGCTCGATGTAACTATACTAGCCGCATAGCACTACGAATTTTCCCGTGACCTCTTAGCTATTTCGCTCACTGACGACGCTCGACACACCCTCAACCCCATTGTACTAGAACTTTCTTTCTACCTTTATTTCCCTTCTTCCCTTTCCCACCCCCTTCGGCTTCGTTCTCCCCCGCATTGTCTCCCGCAGAACCAGACGGGTCTCCGTTTGAAGTTCCCCAAGAGAAACCGGTATCCCTTGGGCCGCTGGCATCTCTACGAACGCTCCCCGAACCGTAGCCAAATATCGTGGTTGTAGGTCTAGGGGCTGTAGGAAGAGCCGGAAACGCTTCGTCTCGGTTGGCCGACTTTGGAGGCCTGGTAGAAATCTGTGTTCCTCCGCTGGAACCCCAGAGGGCGGCGTTCGAAGGTCGATTAGCGCTGCCGGTGCTACTCGAAGGCAAGGCAGGGAAAGAAGTCGCCGGTGGTGGTGGCCGCTGACTCCGGGAGGAATTCGCATTAGTAAACAATGCTGACGATTGTTCCATACTCGATCGCCGTGACTGCTGAGTAGAGCTCTTGAGCTTCAGCACTCGAGTAGTATGTCTCTGGGTTGGTGCGGCGGCGGTTGCGACAGGCGAGCTCGCTGCCGCCGCGGCCCAGCCCGAGTTGGAAGTCGTCGCACCGTGCATGCCGCTCAGGCCGGGAAGGGTCGGGTAATCTTCGTTTATCGCCCTCCAGTCGTTCCATGCCTTGCGCAACCTGTCGCCTTTGCTCTTGTCCTCGAACAGATCGGCAACTTCGCGGACGAGCGTGCCGAGAGCGGACGATGCCGTGTCCGAGAACAGTGAGAAGAGCGCATCCACGAGCGCCGCGGCCGACATCTTGTCTTGTCTATAGGAGGATATATGGCTTCGAAAGGCGGCAACCTTGTTGGAATCGTTCTGTAGATGATTCGACGCTCGTTCTATCACAGCAGAATGCCGCAGAAGCCGAACACGATCTTCCGGACTGAGGTTCGGGTCTGTGAGGCTCAGCCCTGCCATTTCGAGAGCGGCTGGCGCGGGTACGGAAGGGGCTGGGGCACTGCCGCCAGGCGCACGCTCGCTTGTCTGATTAGATGAACCGGCATTGTTTGACGGTGCGGATGACAATTGGCCACCAAAAGTCCGGGTAGCTACCGATTGTGAGGAATGTATGGCCATCTGCCTCTGGAATGCAAGCTCGTCCCGTCGGAGGGGTTGTGCCGAGCTGACCGGGAGCGGTTCAGCATTCGGATCGCGACCCCTTCCTCGCCTCTCTCTCTCCCTTTCCCTATCCCCATCTCTGTCTCTGTCTCTGTCCCTTTCTCTGCCGGAACCACCGCCCCGCCTCTGTTGCTGGTAAGGTTGACGGTAATCGAAGCTGGCCATATCTACTAGACGGGCATCACGTCTCACGTCCTTGGACAAGGAGTTGGCATGCTCGCTAAGCTGATGCGCCTTCAAGTCTATCTCAGAGCCAAAGACGACAAACTTCTTTTCGAGACATATGTGGTCCGAACATGGGAAGTGATCCTTTTTGAAGTGTTCTTCTAGCGCAGTGTAATCTCGATAATAGTGAGGCTGTCTGGGGTCTTCGCGGTCGCAGAGGAAGCAGCGTTCGTGTTTATTCCGGCAGTGTTCATAAAGCTTGTCGTCGTCATAAAATCGCTGGCCACAGAAGCCGCATAGCGGATGGCCCTTGAAACCGGTCTGATCCGCAGCGCCGGGCCGGTCGTCTCCGTGCCGCATGTGATTCTCTAGCTCCTTGTCCGTGAACAGCTCATGCTCGTGGGTGAAGACCTTCTTATTCCTCGTGCATAGGTCGCACATCTTCTTGTGGTGCACACTACGGACATGACGGTGCAAGTCAGGCCAGCCGAGGCCGGCAAAGTCACAAGAATCGTCTGGGCAATTGTAACGCAAGAGCAGCACGGTATCCCCGACTATGTCTTCGTTTGTGTACCGAATGCCGATATTATCATCAGTGCTAGTTACGTCGGCGTCGGTATAGTCTTGGTATCGTTTCGTGGCATCGTCTGTGAAGAGAACAAACGGAGCGAGAGTCTGCGAGGGAACAAATGTTAACGCTGCATTGTCCTAAGTACCTAGGTAGAAGAAGCCGAAGCCGGCATAATGAGGAAGGGTCATACTCTACAGTGTGCGCACTCCTTATTCTTGTACAATGCTCTCATGCGGAGGGCACATATATGGCAGGTCCTGTGGTTACAGGGAGCAACCGACTGATGGATGACGGGGCTCGCGCAGATAAAGCACACCTCGGCCTCTACATCTTCGTCTTCTCCAGTCCCGCTCGATACGTGAGGCTGCGGCAACAGCTGCGCCGGTCTGTTTGTCGACTGGGGAGGTATCGTGGATGGCGTGGATGGCGCATTGTTGCCCCTACCTCTTCCGCGTTGCGGCCCCCCTTGTCCCCGACCCCTGTTGCCCGCATGTCCCCGGCCACGCCCTCTGTTTCTTCCTCTAGCGCTGCCCTCGCCATTACCGCGGCTCGTACCAGTTGGCGCATCGGCCGAGCTGTCTGCAATCCCAGACATGATAAGTTGCAGAGGAGCGCAGTGTTCGTTCGCTACGTGTAAGCCCCGACGTGAGATTTCTTGAGCTATGAAGTCTGTGAAGTCTGCAAAGTTTGTGAAGTTCGTGATGCGGTAGTGAAATAATCAGGTGGGTGTGTCGTTTCGGATTAGATATAATCGGCAAACGTCGAACGGAGCAACAAACACAGAAAGAGATGACTCGAGCCTTTTGGCAGACCAATGCCTGTTGTCAGTGGCAAGACAAAGGGGAAATGAACAGAGAAGGATTGGGAATTGGTGTAGGCGGTTAGAAAAATACCTTCCAGGCGAAGTTAAACATCGGTGACTCGCTACCTAGGTACGCTTACGGAAGATATTCGATGGCAATGGCACGATGACAATGACGAGTCGCAGTAATTTTGTGATGCCCGCTACGCACAGCCACATAACCGCGGGGTTCCAAGGTTACGATTTGCGAGGTGGGTAAATCTAAAGCCACAACTACCTAGTACATGCATATCCCCGGAGATATACCGACATGCTTTTATCCATACCCCATACTGCCCATACTGCCTGTCCTGCCCATATAACTCACCCACAGGAAGATACCATAGTCACCATAGAGGTTAGACTTGTACTTATCAAAGCATAGGTAGTTGTGTTCAGCACCATGGCTATAGTGAGAAAATAGAGCCCTCAGCTTTGCTAGAATTCCGCTTCAGTCTAATCAAATTATATTGACCAAAGTGTTCGCTACCTCCTAAGAAGAATTGAAGCATTGCCTCAATATCCAAGCACGCTACCCAGGTAAGCAGCAGACGTATATATGTGGGTGCGTAGGTAATACATAGCTAAGTCCGAGTGCCCGCCCTACTCCTCAACCTACCAGTTGTGTCCCATCGTAGCGCTATAGTGATTCATGTTAGACCGGAAAACACCTCGGCCCAGATACGGGGACCCGGTACGGGCGAGAATAACTGCACAGCACGCCACACCCATACCAATAATCCATATGCAGCCGTCAACGCATGAGTAGCTAGTCGGCCCCCCTCCCCGGCCGAGTAGCGAAAATATGCCCTCCGGTTCCTCAGAACTCACCCACAAGTCATTGCTGGGACTCCCTAACCCATCGTGTCACCTATTCCTCGTCTACGGGATAGAGATGGTTGCCTACTAGCTTGTTCATCTGAAACATGTCAACCTTGGTCTGCTTGAATACGGCTTGCATCCTATCGTCGCATCGAATCTGTCGTCCATCGCTTGGGTCTTGAAGTTGGTTTCCCTTGATGTGTGCCCATAATTTCTTAACTACCTGCGGTCGAGACAGCTATAGAATACCGGTTAGAACATGCTATTTCACCGATCCTCCAGTCCCGACGGGAAGCCAAGGTAGAAGATAACTCACCTGGGATTCTCCGCAGAGTTCGGCGAGCGGGAAGCTAAGGTTGAAAGGCTTCTGGAAGCCTCCGCCAGCCTTCCGTGGACGATCCGCGGATCCCTCGCTCGCAGCCACGTCGCTATCGTCGTCCGGCCCCACTTTCTTGCTGCTCTTCTTTCGAGGCGCAGCCTTCTTCTTCTTTACGGGTGCCTTTGGCTTGCCGCCGCCACGCGTCGCACGGGTCCGCTGGTTTTCCTGAGCCTGAAGCAGCGCCGCTAGTTTCGCGTCTGCGTCTTCTGTATCCTCGCTCTTCTCCTTGCGCTGCTTCTTTCGAGGAGGCGGTACCGACACCTTAATCTCGTCACCGTTAGTATCATCTTCGGCGTCTACGCTATGCTCGTCGTGGCCGTTAGCCTGCCGCTTGGGAGACGAACGCGGAGGCGACGAGTCAGGCTGGGGAACTGCGGAGGATGGCGGTGGAGCGACCGAGGAGATAGCGTCGAAACGCTCTTCTATGAGTGCCTTGATCGCATTCTATATAAGACGAGGTTAGCTTGACGGAAGGGATCGGCGCGCGCTACGGAAGGAGACCCGACACCACGACAAATGGGTTGCGGGAGGACAGGGCCCGTCACAATATGGTTACGAGAAGATGTAAAAGTGAACACACCTTCTGATCGCTGAGGTCTTTTCCGCCTATAGCGGTCTCGAGGCCCATGCGGATCTTCTTCCGCGTCACGGTCTCAAGATCAGCAGTAGCCAAGATCCCATCGATGACTTCCGTATAGCGGGCCTCCTCCTCCGTAGTCACTACCGCAGTTAGTTGAACGCTGTCTACCAGTACTTCCCGTCGCGTGCCCGGCTAAGCTGCTACGAGGACACTGTGACGGGAACGGGTTTAAAAAACAGGACCTACAAGGCGTAGTCATGGTGTCGAGGTGTACGCTCCGACCAAGTTTTACAGGGTACAACGCGGTCGGAAGCCCGGCGGTATGCGACTTGTGCGATTGTAGCTTGTACGGACCAACTGAATTGGCAGGAAGAATAGAGGCAGATTAACGCACGCGCGGTAGTCTTTCAAAGAGTCGATTCGGCATTTAGAGCATAGCGGTAGTACGATATCGGAGGGACGGGACGGTTGGGATGAGCGGTTGTGTATCGTGCTGTTGCGTCACTATCAACCTAACCAGAATCAAACGAGTGGCAGCTAGGTTAGTCGGTAGCGTTTAATTGCCCGGATAGGCTGTCAATGGTTAATCGGAGGCGCATGCGGAGGGATGCCAAAACAAAAAAAGAGGCAAGCATACCTCGCTACCTATCCCTGCCCACGGCTTATGCAGGCTCACGACTTTCGGAGGGCGAGACGATGCTGGCTCGATATAGAGCGAAGCCGTTACAGGACGCGACCTCGCAGGATGAGACGGCAGCAAAGTCGAGTTCTGGTGGTTGGTATGACTGTAATGAGCAGGTGACGTCTAGCGATGCGCATGTGGGTTCGGAAAAATGGAGGGACGGGATGAGGCTGATAGGTATGGTATGGGGTTAGGTGCCATGTAGGGTACCTAGTTATGGGGATGGGTATGCATGTATGCGTACCAAGGTACGTATATATGTGTGTATACCGTACGTTCCAAACAAAGACCCCGATCCACCAGCCGGAAGTAGGATGAGAATGCGGGATGCGAGATGCGGGATGCGGGATGCGGGATTGGTGAGTGAGTGTTAGGTACTTACCTACCTAACATGTAGGTAGTTCGAATTGTTGGACCCGGTTGTGAACACGATCATCAGACCGAATCTTGGTATGGTTTTTTATGAAGGATGCAAGGATGCATTTTATGGAAAGAGAGGTTCAGTCAAGACATTTAAATACCCAGGTGGTTTTGCTCGTTTAGACTTCTAGAAGACGATATTAAGTTTAAGTTGTATGAGCTAAAGTCACCAGCACAGCGCAGCGTAACTATCCTTCTTGAGCTGAAACAGCTTTGTACCTTGGCCAGGCTTTATATACTCTAGGACCCAATTATTACATACCTAAGCTATGTAAGTAAACTTCAGCCCAGACGTCCTCAGACCTCTTCACCGGTGCTTCACCTCAGATCCATTTAGAGACTAAGCGGGCAGCAGAAGTTTACAGATAAAGCTGACAACACATAGGTCACGCTTCCCGGCTTCC
Source organism: Hypoxylon cercidicola (assembly GCA_022578845.1). Classification (NCBI taxonomy): domain Eukaryota; kingdom Fungi; phylum Ascomycota; class Sordariomycetes; order Xylariales; family Hypoxylaceae; genus Hypoxylon; species Hypoxylon cercidicola. Next base: position 126,737 of record MU399507.1, read on the forward strand.
CGGCTATCACAGGGTTTTGAGCCTCTCAACGGCGCCTAAGCAACAGCGGGATGATCTACGGATCTACATAAATAGGCGACTCGTCCACAGACTAACAAGCTGCCGAGACCCAATAGGGACGGTAGCGTATACTACGAATGGATATGCCAATAGCATAGCACATGCCTTTTCACGACCAGAACATAAGAAAGATTGCGAAAACGAACATCATAGACCGATGATGAAGTAGTGGTATCAAGAAGTCACTTCCAACGCACATCTAGATGGACTTTATTATAGTCCAAACAGGCTGTAGCTCTAATTGGCGAGAATTACTAGGTGCACGCGCTAGAAGTCGGTAATACGCGACGCGCCATGCCGGCAGTGAGCTACATAAGCACTCGAAAAACCGGACCGCAATGTTACCGGGAAATGGGAAATGGGACGGCCTAGATTGTGCTGGACCGATCTCTTATAAGAGCTGCTCTCCCAGCATAACTGCAGTATCACCCATCCTCTTCCTCCATTTGGTTCGAACTGTACAGACGCCCACCGAGCGAGAACATTACACCAAATTTGCCCATATTTTCGACTATGGCATACCACTCATCCGGAGAGCCTAGGTCAGTTGGCTAACGGACTGGGCCACCGGTTGTTTTGAGGTCATTTCTATCTTTAACCATACTTCGCCGTTTAGTACAATACGTACAAGTCAAACGCATGCGATCATAAGCACTAGGTCTTATTCCTTGGATACCATAACCTAGCAATTAGATCAGACGAGCACGATCTTCCCTCATAATATTTATAAACATTCCTCACACCGGGATTCCTACCGTAGGATCTTGTTGATCGGCATGTGGGGAGGGTGACATAAAATATCCTCGCTCCAAAGCCTTGTATTGCTTCACGTGTAAGATTCTTGGCCGATCTGAGATCGTAACAAAGACTTTGCGCCACAATCTCGCCCAGCTCACCCAGCTAAGTACTAGGTTTAGGGTACAACTCCGCTTAAGATCCTACGCATCGCAAGAGAGCTGCGCCGTGATGAAGAGGGAATTGCGGAATAATTCCGCGGACAGTACTTTAGATAAAAGCATGAATCATAGACTTTCTTAGTATACTAACACAATTGCCTACGGGATATCGAATGTATCATCGCAAAAGATGGATTATCACCCTACTGACAACCGAATATTGAGAAGTCGTTCGATCTCGTAAACCTTCCAATAGATGATCAAGACGCTTCTTAGTCATCTAGCTAAAGTCGAACATTATCTGGGCCAGGCCAGATCTGGGTTGATCGGTCGATCTTTTCTACCAATCTATGTCTGAGCTTGGGCTTTGACAAGGGGTCCCTCGAGCGGCCCAGACAGCCGAAAGACAGGAGTTAGTACGAACACACTTTGCTCTTTGGGGAAAATGTTAATCTACGCGGCATGTGGAGAGCATTGACATCCTAAGTTGCGATTCTAGCTTGTTGAGGTTACTGACGAATTTATGTCCGAATCTGGCATTTGTATCGGTTGAGAGGCCGAGTCATTCAGGGGTCGAAATGAGCAGCCAAGGCCCCAAAACAGGCACCAAGCGAACTACAAGTGAACTACAAGCAAGCGTCAGACCCAAATCTCACTGATTACTTATCAGGTAATAATTACCTGTATTATTCCTGCGCGGGTGGTCTAGGTCGAGTGAAATGCGAGATGCGAGAGGGATGAAACCTGCAAGGTACGCCGGTCCACTCCCACACAACCGCTACCGCTACCGTCGTGAGGCGTAACATTGTGATGCCAACTATCAGTCTAGTGAAGGATAGTTAGAGCAGACGGCTGATTCTTCAAGCTCTACCCAAAGGGCTAGGCATTGTGTAATTTCAATATGTAGCATATGTATGGCAAGAGGTAAGTATATCGTGTAACTCCCGAAATATAAACCAGAAATAATTCAGATATAATAGCCCCCAGACCGTCACTTGAATACATTGAATACACCTCAGTACCGTTCCAATTTTCATTTCCCATGTGGTGATAAGGATAAACACGATGCCACCATACGCTACATATATACATTAGGTATGTAGAACATTGCTAGCCCTAGCGGACCACCCATCGCGAAGCATCGATATACGTAGCACTAGGTAGTCATGCCTTTGAGCCGGCGTATTATAGCCTTGAGACATCCTCGATAAAGAACATAGTAAAATAGCATGATTATGATCCATAAATGACGGTGCTAACATAGGCTAGTCTTCTAGACCGTCTCATCGGCCCTACGGCCAAGATAGCTATCGAAGAGAAAGGCAAGGCGCACAAAGAAAAAGCATCCGATCACCAGGATGCCTGGGTGATCAACAAGAGCCGGCTGATGGAGCTATGCTATAGGTAAAGTGTACTATGTAAAACGTTCTAAAGCACGATCTAATTCTCGGCATGGGATTCTAGCTCGGCGTTAGCTAGTAGTCTACTTTTTTCATCCTTGCTCCTGTATTCCTACAAAGGTTGACTGTTCGGGAAATAGAGTCACAAGAACATCATCCCGCTTGCTTGGCTTTTATCTCTCTTCGTCGTCGCTACGCTGCCAGAGATTTCCGTGCGCGGAAAGGACGGACAGACACACAGAATCATGGCCCAGGGCGATGACTATGGCCCGTTGGATCCTTCCAGCGATACTCTATCACCTCTATCCAACATCCATCGCAATGGACTCATCGCCGTGGCTATTTGCGGCATAGTCTCGTTTGTTTCGACGTCCGCGTTATTCTTATACTTGACGTACAAGTTGATAACGTGGCGAATATGGCCTCCGACGAAACAAGATGATGGACACCAAACACCGGCGAATGATCTGTCGCTAGGTCTAGCGCAGAGGAATTTTGGCATGACAAAGAAGTCGATTCCGCTGGAGCATCAAGACACGTCGCAACGAAAGCAGGAACCGAGAAGAGGCCCGCCAAACCAGTTCCTTGTCCTTTTATACAACTTGCTTTTCGCCGATATGCACCAGGCCACAGCGTTCATGCTCAACATTTCGTGGATTCAGAATAATGGGGTTGTGGTGGGCAATCCGGCCTGTTGGGCACAAGGCTGGTTCATATCGATCGGAGATCTGTCTGCGAGCTGCTTCATATGCGCCATTGCCATCCACACCTATCTCGGCGTCGTGAAGGGATACAAGCCGCCACACTGGCTACTGTACCTTACCGTAACCGGTCTGTGGTTGTTCGTCTATGCCATGACCATTGCCGGCGTGGCTGCAACCAACAATGGGAAAGGTTTGGGTGGCTTCTACGTTCGAGCATCAGCATGGTAAGTGATGACCCAACCGAGCCTTTCCTGCTCGAAGCTTGACACTGACAATACAAGGTGTTGGGTGAGCATCAAATACGCGGGACTTCGTCTGTGGCTTCACTACTTCTGGATCTTCCTCTCGTTTATTGTGACCAGCCTCTTGTATACCCTCATTTTCATTTTTCTCCAACGGAAGCAGAGCCTCTCCCAGCCCCTGTCTCACAGTCGTCCCTCGGCAACGGTACGGTCTGCTGCGAACGGCATCTCAACTCGAATGCAATCCTCCGGTCACCATCCGGCTTTCCTCATCTATCCGGTTATATACGTGCTGTGTACCGCACCGCTGGCTTTGGGCCGTGTGGTGACCATGTCCGGAAGAGACGTCAGCATAGCCTACTTTTGTGTTGCCGGGGCTATGATAGCCTGTAACGGATGGCTCGATGTGCTCCTGTTTACCACGACTCGACACTCTATCATTTTCAACTCGTCCCTGGACTCTGCCAATACAGGTCTGGAAACCTTTACGTTCATGAGGACACCACATTGGCGGCAGTACGGGAATATGATCTGGGTACAGGGCGGAGCTCGGGGGCGTAATGGGGAACAGAACCGTCAACACAGGAGGCGGAGAGAAGCCGCGTGGGGGCTGGGGAAGATTAAACAACTAACGGGATGGAATAGAATGGGCAGCAGTTCCGAGACTCGGTCCAGTAGCTGGTCTGGCGGCCACGGCAGCGGAAGCCAGGAGTCTCTGAGAGGTAACGCGGGGGCGGCCGAGACGGGAATTCAGATGGATACAGTTACGACGGTTGTCGTCGAGGTCGCGCGAGACAGCGTGAAGACCAGCTCGAGGGAATCATCTGCTCACTCGATCGACAGTTCGGAGAAGGTAGTTGCCGAAAAAACTTGAATCGACCTATCAGCTGATTACCTAGCCTGGGAGCTATTATGCTCACGTACGAGTCCCCCCCTTTGCCTAATGCTCTAATGCTTTTTGCGTTGCGAACCGCGAACCGCGAACTCGGTCCATCACTACGAGTTTTGTTCGGCCGCGCAGTCCATCCTTCTTCGTTGGTTACATGCCACCACCACGTCTTGTAGGCGGAACCAAAATCTTATACGGCAACGACAAACCAGGGATAATCTTCACACAGCTTCATCAAGAAATCATCCTCAAAAACGAATTTACTGGCAAGCACCGTGTCGTCGTGGAAGATAATGCCACCCGACGGATAGAGAGTGTAAGTTCTCTCCGGATCACGAAATATACGAGTTTTGGTCGATACGGCCGTAAGGAGGTCCCAGATTGCGCCGGGTTGCCGTATGCGCCGGGGGGCAACTTCGATCTGGACATTGACTGTCATAGTACTAGACTGTGATCCACGCCCAATCGTTCTTTGGGGTAGGCGTTGAAAGCCGATAAGTCCTCTGCCGTCTCCGACTATCAGCTCCTTGCAAGTCGCCTTGTTTTCGCGTTCATTCGGATCTCGAGGACATCCTGGTCAACCTTGAAATATTTGAAATCTGTTAAACTACGGCTATTACTTGTCTAATACTTCATTGTATCGCAAGTCTTTGCGGTTGCGTCTTGGCTGATCCCGTAGATCGACAGGGAAAGAGGTGGCTTTACATATTGAAAAGGAGTTAGCCAGTGGATAGACTGTTATCAAAATGGGATTGGAGATATCAGGACTGAGAAGTAGGATGTGACTGGGGTTTCAGTCATAACTGATGAAATGGACATCAGCGACGAGAAGGGCTCGGCTTTTATCATGAGACGCCTTGGAACCAGATTGACAAGAATCAATGTATCTAGACAAGCCACGATCTATTCGCGAAGTTCCAAATTTTGTTGGAACGAAACAAGATCTGGCGAGTTTAAGACAGTACAAGCATATAAGGGCTTGTTTACCTGTTTGCTTCTTGAACTTGGAAAAAGACAAGAGCAAGACGAGTAAGGAAGAAGTAGGGAGTTTTCTAACTTGACTCATCCATCTAAAGCTCACCTGAATATGTACATTAGGACATTAGGAGGTACCTGACCAAGAAAAGATAAGGTGGAGATTGTTACGCCATTCCTGCATGACTTGGCCCACGGCCCACGGCACACGGCACCCAGCTCGCTTCGCCCCTGCTGCCCTGTATGAGGATTGCACAGGATTTGCACAGTTGGGACAATTGGGAGCCTAACCGCTTATGCCATGCATGCCATGCTCTGTCTCACCAGCATTGCATCACGGAAAATCCTTCAGTATTCGAAAAGGACACCAAATAACATACGATATTTGTCCGTTTCGTCCTGTTTTCCAATTTCAATTCTTTTGTTTCTTTTGTACTGGGTCTTGTCTACTTGTCATTTTGCGCACCGTCTACCTGTCTACTTGCTATTCGCCAGCGTGGCAGCGTAGTTAGATTGGTATATTCGAACTGACATGTCACTATTCTCTATTATATGACTTGCCAGCTTGCCTGCTACACACTCGCTTAGGTAGTAAAATCCAAACGGAATAATATACAAACGCTTGTTCTTTAAATACCTACCTAGGCGGCATATTCCGTCTGTTGGAAATCGAATTACGTGGAATGGTCGCCGTTTAGTGGTCGAGACACAATTCCTTTGAATCCCTCCAGCTTACGGCTTACGACCAGGTTTCATCTCGGGGCCTCGTCCTCATCGCCCACTTCTACATTTTCCCGTTCACAAACACCAACCTGTCGCACCGGTTTAAGAGATCAGCATACACGAATCGAATCGAATCCACGAAATTTCTCGAGTATCCTGCTGGGTTTTTTTTTTTTAGGTACCTAGGTAATCGCAGGTAGTTTAGCCTCCGATCATTTGAGGGCTTCGATGCCCCACCGTTCGGCACTTTGCCCTTATCCCATTCAACCGACAAGTTCAGACGAGTTTGCAAAGCTTGGCCCATCGCACCGTTCCGTCCTTTATCATCGTCATAGCCGTCTCGAGTCCAGAGTCGAATTTACATAGTCTGCCCTCGCCTCCTTGTATTTACTAGCAGCCGCTCGTCCCTTTCCCTCGCTCGATCCGCTTTGATGTAATCAACGGTCACCCGTTGACTTCTACCCTTTGCGCCCGGTCATTTATCGACAACTCCGCGTTGACGTCTTCAATATGTTGCGACGGCCTCCTGGCGAGGGACGGCTTGTCGCCCAGCCGCGCAAGGTCCTACTCGCCTTTGCCGTCTTCCTCCTGCCCTTGCTTCAGCTTGTCGACGCTCAGCAGCAGCAACTTCGACAGCAGTCTCGTCCGGAACGGGCTCCCATTGCCAACGTCCTCAACGACCATCCAAAAATAGCAGTGGATAAACGTAATGTCCACAGCCCAGACGCTGCCAGCATCCAGCACGAGTCCGCCTTCGGTGGAGAACGAGTGGCGGACGACGTCGCCAAACCCTCCGAGGCACGGAGAGCTCGCGAGAAACGAGCTACGGGCCACGCGAATACAGCGACCATCGCCCACGAACATTTAACTCATAAGCAGCGACTTAGAAACGTACGCATTCCTAACGACGCGAGCGCCCTCGCGACTTTGGCTCCGGCTCCGACCGTTCGAGCACCAACTCCTAGACATTTGCCTAGCCTGCTTCCTGTTGCTGGGCTTTCCTCGCCGCACACTGCGCGGAGTCTAGAGAACTGGGAAGTGGAAGATTACATTCTTCTGGCGACCGTCGATGGACACCTATATGCTGTCAACCGCGAATCCGGCGACGAACGCTGGCACCTCCAGGTTGAACAGCCCATTGTCGAAACCATTCACCATCGTCTCAACGCTTCCCTAGCGGGCGGTAAAGTCGACCACGACCATAGCCACGAGTACGACCACAATCCCCTTGATGATTATATCTGGGCCGTCGAGCCTACCCAGAACGGCGCTGTCTACGTCTGGACACCCTCCGGTTTTGGCAGCGGTCTGATAAGCACGGGCTTTACTATGAAGCAGCTGGTGGAAGAATTCGGCTCCTACGCCGTTCAGAATCCACCCGTCGTCTACACAGGCCATAAGAAGACGACCATGATCACTCTCGACGCCGCAACCGGCCGTGTCTTGAAGTGGTTCGGGCAGGGAGGCTCTCAGGTCGATCAGAGCGCTACCTGCTTTCCTCCGAACGGTCGCTTTATCGACTCGGATAGCGAAGAGTGCAGCAACAGCGGTACCATCACTCTCGGCCGAACAGAGTACATCGTTACCATACACCGTTCCGACGATGGTAGGGAGCTTGCTACCCTCAAGTACGCAGAATGGGGGCCCAATAATTTCGACAACGATCTTCATCAGCAATACAGAACAACCCAGGACAATCGATACTTCACTAGTCAGCACGACGGCAAGGTATACGCCCTCGTGTATCCCACCGGTTTTATGTCCTTTGCGCTTCAGTTCCCCGTCCCGGTCGCCCGCGTCTTTGAAATTGCTAGGCCGGAAGATGTTCCGTCCGGCAGCAATCCCGAACTCGTTTTGCTTCCTCAACCAATCCCCCCTGCTCGAGATGAGGACTCGGCCCGCGCCAGAAGTGTTCGCGTCTTCCTCAACCAGACCGAGTCTGGTAGTTGGTATGCCATGTCCGGCTTGTCGTACCCTCTCATAGTCGATGCTCCTGCGGCGGAAGCAGGCCGTAGGGACCGATGGGATAGCGCGCGTACTTCCGATTCTCTCGATGCTACTTGGGCGAATAGGGTGCTGGTAGGGACTCACGTCCTGGGGAATGCGAGAGGCGTCACGCAGCGGCTACCGACTCTGCCTCCGAGCCTGCCTTCACACCCCTTTCCTCCAGAGCCCGATAGCGATGACAACGAATCCGCCGTGCCGACTCCGTTCCCCGACTCCGACTCCGAGTCTGAGCCCGCAAGCATTGTTGGAAGCCTCAGCACACTTCCACAATACGCTGCCGATAAGACTCTGGATTTCCTTATGAACCCCGTCTTATTAGCGTTTTTACTTTATTTTTTATTCCGCTACTATAGGGACCTGATTCGATGGTCCAAGCGACGCATTAAGCATAAGGGCTATTTCGATACTCTGACATATGTGTCATCGACAGATCCCAGCGAGATTCCTCCCCCAGAACGTATCACTGATGAAGTCCGTACGTCGAGCTTGGATGCGGATGAGAAACAGCACGAGCCGCTGACCATCGAGGCAGAGAGTGTGGGAAAGGCGGGGACTGCTGTGGTGTCCAGCGTAGAGCTCGAGTCGGGAGACGTAGACGGCGAGCGCGATCAACAGAATGAAGGAGACTCCCCCGAGAAGAAGAAGAAAGCTCATCGCGGACGGAGAGGAGGGATCAAGCATCGGAAGGGGGCTAAGAAGCAACGGGATGCGTCTGAGAATCCGGACGAGAAACTTTCCCTGGATGCCGGAGATGGCATACCGGGTCTCCAGAACGTCGGCATGCCGCCCAAGCTCGAGCCGAATGTCACGACGATGAACAATGATCCCGAGGACGTGAGCGGCCCGATCGTTAAGATCGGCGGCATCGAGGTCAACCAGGATGAGCAGCTCGGCATGGGTAGTAACGGTACCATTGTCTTTGCAGGAAAATTCCACGGTCGAGACGTCGCTGTCAAGCGTATGCTCACCCAATTCTGGGATATAGCAACTCAGGAGACTCAGTTATTACTAGAGAGCGACCACCATCCCAATGGTATGAATATTTCTCACCATTCGCATTGTCCATTCCTGCTTTGCACTGCTAATCTGGACGTCCAGTGATACGATACTTTGCCATGTCCAAGAATGACAGTTTCTTATACATTGCGCTAGAGCTCTGCCAGGCCTCGCTTTCTGACATTATTGAGAAGCCTGCCATGTATCAGGATCTAGCTCAAGCGGGCGAGATGGATCTGCCCCGAGTTCTACTCCAAATTGCACACGGTCTAGGCTTTCTTCACGATCTTCGCATTGTCCACCGGGATCTGAAGCCGCAGAACATCCTCGCCACCATGGGAAGAGATGGAAAACCGCGGCTGCTCGTATCGGATTTCGGGTTGTGCAAGAAGCTCGAAGGCGGGCAATCTTCGTTCGGCGCGACCACGGCCCACGCGGCTGGGACTTCGGGTTGGCGTGCGCCCGAACTGCTCCTCGACGACGACGCCCGCGAAAGCTCTACGATGTCGATGGCTAGCACGCATAGCGACTCGAGCCAATTAGTCAGTGCCGACGTGATGCCTAATCGTCGCGCAACTCGCGCTATCGACATCTTCAGTCTCGGGCTCGTCTTCTTCTACGTGCTCACTAAAGGACTTCACCCTTTCGACTGTGGCGACCGCTACATGCGGGAAGTCAACATTAGGAAGGGCCAATTCAATCTCAAACCGCTCGACGTGCTTGGGGACTTTGCACACGAGGCCAAAGCGCTGATCGAGACCATGCTCCGATCTGATCCTAGAGCTCGGCCATCGGCCAAGGACGTCATGTCCCACCCCTTTTTCTGGTCAGCCAAGGAACGGCTCGCCTTCCTCTGCGACGTGTCGGACCACTTCGAGCTGGAGCCACGCGACCCTCCGTCTAAGGCTTTGATGGAATTAGAGGCCTGTGCTCCCCAGATATGCCGTGGCGACTTTCTCAAAGCCCTACCCAAAGAATTTGTTGACAGCTTGGGTAAGCAACGCAAATACACGGGCTCGAAGCTCCTAGACCTGCTGCGAGCATTGAGAAACAAGCGCTTTCACTACGGGGACATGAGCGAGTCTCTGAAAAAGATGGTAGGGCCATTGCCGGACGGGTATCTGAGTTTCTGGACCAGGCGATTCCCCAACTTACTAATTATGTGTTGCATGGTGGTATACAAGTTGAACCTCGAGGAATTGGATGCCTTCAAGGAGTATTTCAAACCGAGGACGCCTCTGTAATACTCCATACGTACCTGTTCAATTCGTCTCGGGTAATTCGTGACCCATTCATGGTTGATGTAGTTGAGAGAAAATAAAATCAATGGTGGCTTTATCAGCTATGCTACAACACTAATTCTATGGCTTACCTTAGTGAATACCACTAGAAACGCATCGTCGTATATATATATGCGAGAAGACGAGTTACGAGAAGATGGACGTGAACGTGCTCAGTGGTGGAAGGTGGTGGATATGCGAATATCTACATGCTCAAGTTGCATACAGGTTAAGTATTTATGGATAAGTACATACTTATCTTCGATATCTTTACGCGTTTCTACTATCCAAACGCGTCTCAGCATCGAAATTCGAGGCACGCGTTTCCTTTTCCGCGGCCTTTTTTTTTTTTTTTTTTCAACCATATCAGCCACATTAATGTACTTATCTTCCAGGGCTGCTCGATGCTAATGTGACCTGTCACTCACGGAATGCCGCGGGAATACCACCCGCTAGATCCCTGACCTTCTCATCGCTCCGGATCTCTCGAGTGCACACTGTGTACCTATACCAGGTATATGTCCTTTTTCAGCCCCATGTACGAAAGAAGGGCTCCGACGCACCTACCGCCCTATCACACTTCTAGATCACACTTCTAGGATGACATAATTGCCTGTGAACTGTGAATAACCATCACCCAAAGCAAGAACAAACCCTATCATTTCTACCCTCTCTTCCGCCTCACAGGTATACCAATTCCTTTTCCTTTCTTGCCAACCTCAATGCCGACAACTCGACTAAGACTTAGAGGTCGCTGAAGAGAGGTCATCGCCATCCAACTTATCCTCCTGATATCCCAACTTCACGCGGTTTTCACATCTTGCATTCGATCTAACCGTCTATTAACAGTACCACTTCCAGCACAGGTCTCGGTTCGGTCTAGGTCTAGTCTTCTACCTGATGACTTATATTTCTTAAATCTGTGGCACTAGTAAAGTTCCGCACCCTCGGCGCCTTACCATTTCAACATATCTGTGTGATGATCTTGCCATCATGTCTACACAGTCCAAGGAGCACGAACTGCTAGATGGCCCCATGGGGCAACGCACCAGCTTAACTCGGTCTGCTAAGAGAACACTTGGCAAACGCGAGTCGGATGAAGTAGTTCCTAATTCCCAGAAATTGCCAACATCTAGCGAGACGAAAAACAAGTCTAGCAAGCCGGTAGCAACTGCCACCGTTCCTCCAAATCGTTCAAGTGTAGGCAAATGTCATGTTTCACCGATCCGATTCGTTCCTTGCTAAAACTTTGGTAGGCACACAGTGACAAGAAGTCAAGGCCTCAGGCACGGTCTTCTAATGAGTCCAAGATGGAGCTGCCACGAACGCCAGTTTCCCTGCTCGGGGCTGCCGTGAAAGATCTTTCTAAATATCGACGGAAACGCCCCACGGCGCATCTCACAACTCGGGCAGCGAGTAGTCCTATTAAAGCGCCAGCTACACAATATCGCAGTGTGGCTACACCGAAGTCGCTGTCAGCCCAGCGTAGTGGAGATCTCAAAGTCGCCATCAAGACATATTCCCGAGCGATGAGGGCAACGAGGCCAGCGAAGGTAACGACTGCAGCAAGAGCAACGACTGCAACGAGGACAATAAGTGCCGCTAGAACAACGACGAGTAATGGAACGAATCCGGCTCTCACGCCAAACAACCACCAGAAAACGCCTCGTAGTGAAGGTCGACAAGATCCGTACGACTTTCCATCCGACAGCGAAGCCGAGTATCAGGCGAGGCACAAGTTTGAGTCGATGAGAAAACCCTACGTCTCAAGAAGCTTTCCTCGCTCTGACCCATGCACCCCGGCACGGATTTCCGCGGATGCCGAAGTCATCTTGCTTGACAAAGTTTCAAGCAGCGAGACGCCTGGTTCTCATATTACTCCAGATAGTCACCGCACATCGCACATTGGCCGGTCGACTCGAGGGAGATTCCCACCAGGCTCCATAGTTATCTCCCTAGATGACTCTTCTAGCAATGAGAAGCCAGCCTCACCCTCTCCGTTCTCCAATCCTCGCCTGGATTCTGTAGATGATTCCCCTCCTTCTAGGCATGCGCCAGCAAGGAACCAGCCAAATGATAAGATCATTCTGCCGTTGTTAAGGTCACCATCATATTCTGCCGAAAGCATATCAAAAGAAGCGTTACGAAAGCTAGAGCTACTACCTACGAGTAGGGCTGCCGAGAGAGATAGGGGTATGGAGAGGACGAAACAGTACGTGCTCGCCGGTAGCCCTAGTGAGGAAACCACTGATAAATTCCTTGATATTATCAACACGAGGCCATTCTTAGCAGCCAACGGTCGTTCTTCACCATTGTCTGTGGTGTCTAAAACCACTTCTACCCTTATCGCCGAACAACTAATGGAAATGTATGTGCCGCCGTCAAACCAAGAATTGGCGGCGCTAATGAGCTCAAGTCCTGGAAAACAATTTGCTGGATATGACGAAGCGTCCGACTTGAACACTAGCCGTCTCAATGGTACTACCAAGGAAAGCTTGGAAACCCTTACTCGAATGTCCCCTGAGGTGTTGCGTAACCAGGGTACCGACCGGTCCAGCAACATGAATGGAAATGGAACGCCACAATCGACTCGAGTGTTGCGTTCGCGCTCGACGGCTAAGCCAACTCAGCGCGTACAGAGCGTCAGTCGAGTCACCGGGGGTGGCAAAGGGAACACACCTATTCCGCCCAAGGAGACCCGACCCAAGCCTGCTGGAGATCTATTCAATAGGAGCAGGGCAGAGCTAGCCCGGAAGGATGACAAAGATGCGCTGCCTGTGAAGACTAACATCGTCGTAGAACTGCCGGCATTGTCAGGAAACCAGCAGTCTCAGTATGATGTTATATCTCCTACAGGAGTAGACGATACTCATCCAACAGCCATCCCAAAAAGCTTCCAAGAGATCAACGGAGCTACTTCAACGATAGGCGAGCAATCGCAAGAATCGGATACAGAGGCGCTTAACTACGTCTTGCGCAGATCGCCTCAGTGGCTGAACGGCATCACGGGGCTGGATCCGGATTCGGAGGCGGAGAAGAATAGCGACGTTGCGACGCAAGTGTCGACGCCGCCACCTATCTTCCCGGCAAAGACATCGATTCCTAAATCGTTAGCACACACACCAAGCAAGGCTCGTCCAGGTCCCGAAGGCAGACGCTCTCCTAAGTCACCTCTATTGCCGCAGGCCGTGCCCCTCGTTCCCGCGAAAGAATGGTACCGCGAGGACCCAGAGGGTGCAACACGCCCCGATGTAATTCCACGTCCTAAAGAGGAGCTCACACAGAAGCAACAGCCACAGCAGCAAGAGTTTCTATCAACAATAGGCTTGACGAACGGCGACGTCGCTGTCGATGCACAGTCCTTGTCAGAAGAAGGTAGAAGGGAGGTGCGTAAGTCGCCCCCTACGGACGATGCTCCAGTAGAAAACCCGTCCGGTCATAAAAGGCAGAAGGTCAGCCATAGTCAAGAGGAGCAACAGCAGGACGCTTCAGCGCCGGGCGGAAGACGCAAATCCAGAGTGCGGAAAAGAAATGCTGGAAGAAAAGCTCGGAACAAGCTTAAATTGGCTGGTCATTGTCCTAATGCGCTTTCGCCTGGTGCCTGATCAGTTCTCCGGCGAAGATTTTGATTCCGGAGGCGGTGGGCTAGTTGATAAACGCAACTGTTTGCTAAGAAGGATAATTTCTTGGTGATCATACCCCAGGCTTACTTGGACGGCCTGCTAGTTTTCAGTCCAAAGAGGGCTACGAGCATGATGGATCAGATAAGACCCCCGGTACGCCTACAAATGTAATGAGATGTGGCTGGGTTAAAGCTCTGTGTATGAGTATTTCCAAGGTTGCTTGAGGATCCTTTAACGGGTGAGCTGGATCCATGCCTACCTCCTAGGTAGCTTAGTTTCCGATTGGTCTCACAAGTCTTGCTGTCGCGGAAAGGAACTGGAAGATCACGACGTATGGGAGGGAATCGCACCATTAATATATAATTTACCAACCATCCTACTCTGCTTCCCACGAATTCGTCCGTCCAGCGTGGCACTGCGGATTTGTTCCATTCGTTCCTGAACCAGATTTCTTGAACCAGATTTCTTGAACCAGATTTCTTGAACCAGATCGCATTCACTGCGGTCCTGGATAGCCAATGCAATGCACCAAAACCCGGGGTTCCAAACATACGATCGGTGGAGTATATTCCGGGTTTAGTGATTCGCGGAACAAGTCTAAGCCAGATATAGGTAAAGCCCCTCTCCTCCAACCTCCAAATACCTACCTAGGAACAGTAATTTCTAAATAGTACACGCCTAACTAGTTCCATCACGGATCGCTCGGGATCAAGTCTAAGTCTTGTAGTGCCAAGTTCATCTAACTAAATATTTAGCGATTTCGCGATCCTTCTTTGCAGAGATTCTTCCAAAGATGTCCGAAGAAGTAAGTTACTTCGCACGAGATGACTTGGGCACTCGAGAAGCTTCAGAAACATGTCAAAATCATCAGCCATGCTTGGAAAGTCTACTTTATCAGCTGTCTAGACCTCTTCTCTATTTCATTTTCGTTCGTTTACTTTTTCTTTTTGATTACCATCTTTTCTATACCGCTTCTGAAGCAAAGCGTCTAGACTCAAAACGACTATCCTGTCGTACCAACTCCAGTCAACAGCAGACAGCTCAGGTCGGCCTAGCAGAAAGCTTTCGAGTCGCTATCAAGTCCCGCGCTATTGTGTATCTTTCTCTGCTCGGCTGTATCCAGCACTTGCAGACCTTGCCGTTTCGGCGTGGGCAATTTTATAAAGATTCTTCACTCGTCCGCCCCAATCGCCATTCCTTTCCGCGACGGGCTCATCTTGGCGGGCTTGGTACCCAGGTTGTTCGTGTTCCGGAAGAACAAGACTCCCTTCCCTTCGCCCTTCGCACCCTCGCTGGGCTCGACCCATTGGCACATCCTCGCGCTGCGCCACATGGCCTTGACGAAGCCGAGAGAACCACCCCTCGTGTCCGATCGGTAGTGACGACCCATAACATTCTTGATAGCCTCGCTCGCCTCGTCTGCGTTGTAAAAGGGGATTGTGGAGACGTAGTGGTGCAGGACGTGGGTCTCGATAATGCCGTGCATCAGCTGACGGCCGATGAAACCGAATTCACGATCGATCGTAGCAGCGGCACCGCGCACGTAATTCCACGATTCCGGCTTGTAGTGGGGTAGGGACGGGTCCGTGTGCTGCAGGAAAGTAATCGCAACTACATCATGATCACTAATTAGTTCAGTTCACAGGAGAAACGATGAATATCGAAAACTTACCAAGCCAGTGGTTAACCCAGAGGTAAGGCAGAAAGTACCAGACGAACAAATTGCTCCAGCCGAAGTTGTTGCCGAGAACTACGAGAGTCGAAATGGTAATGGCCAAACCGAGATCACTCAGAAGAATCAACTTGGCGTCCTTGGCTTCGTACAGCGGGCTAGAAGGGTTGAAATGGTTGACACCGTTAAACCAGCCATTCCGCTTGCCCTTTCCGCGGCCCTCGCTCTGGCGTTCGTGGTAGTTGTGCCCAGTGACGTTGGTCATTAGGTAGTTGGGCCAGCCAATGAGCTGCTGCCCGAGGAGCATGATGAAAGTCACGATGGGCGTCTCCTCGCCGAGCTCGCTGAGCTCATGGGCTAGCTTGCCTAGGCGGCTGGCCCTCTCCTCGCGAGTCTTGGGCACGAAGACCATGTCACGCTCCATGTGGCCTGTCGCCTTGTGGTGCTTTCCGTGCGAGATCTTCCAGCTGAAGTACGGCACCAGAAGGGAAGAATGCAGGATCCAGCCTACAGTGTCGTTTAAAACTTTGGACGTGCTGAAAGACTGATGACCGCACTCGTGGGCCAAAACCCAGATGCCAGTGCCGAAGAGGCCCTGAAGGAACGTATACAGGCCCCATAGCGCGAATCGGGCCGGGGCATAGGGCACGTTCTCGGGTGTCACATAGGTATGGAAGATATAGAAAGTAGTGGCCAGCTGGGCGATGTCGCGGAAGACGTAGTACAAGCCCTTGACCGCGGACCGCTCGAAGCAGTGCTTGGGGATGGCATCGCGGATGTCCTTGATGGTATAATCGGGAATCTCGAAGTCGTTGCCGTACGTGTCGATCAGTTTTCCGTGGGAAGCGCTGTTGGTTTCGAAAGAGGACATGGAAGAGAGCGAGGTGGAGGACGCCGAAGGTCGAGGGGAGTCGACCGGAGAACCAATGGCGGTGGAGGGTGACGAGACGTCGGTGTCTGTGGTGGTGGAGGTGATGGTTCGGCGGAGGGCAGGATTCTGGCGCGGGACGCCGGTAGCCATTGCGGAAGCCATTGTGGACGAGACACTATTTCCTCCTGCTCGGATCTTATTGCGATTCAGACGCTAGGAAAAGAGAACCTTAGACCCCGAGTCTCACGAGTCTGATTCAATTCCGCAAGGACACAAGAGACGAAAACCCACGGCAGCGCAGCACCGGGAAGATCGCTTGACGGTAGAGGAGGTCAATTGGGAAGTGACCAAGACGGATTGACTAGGAGGGAGAGGTCTAATCACGGAAAAGTGACAAGTTTGCCTTATAAGAAAAAAGAGAAAGAAGAGGCTTGGGTTTGAAAGAAACCCTGCAGTGGCCGACTTAGCCTCCGTATTCCTATATGCACATAGGATACATGTACATAAGACGTATATAAACCTTATCAGATACCCATGTACCTTAGGTCCATATAGATATTTACATAAGTGTTGAAACAACGCCTCGATACATAACCTTATGTTAAGTAATAGCCTACACGTACGACTGGTACGGAGCCAGGAAGAAAGAGTAAAAAAAGTTAACCGCCATAAAGTTGTAAACCTGCCACTACTACCTCAGCCAGGGGCAAGGGGCAAGCGGCAAGCCAACAAGTTGTACCTCGCTTGTACAATAGGCGCCCCGACAAATTCTCTTAGGTACCTGCTCTCGGCGATGATCATGAATGGATACCTAAATCTACCATCTTACCTCCAAGTGTACCCCTCCGTTACCTTCAATGTTGTGAGGGATTAGACCAGACACCTACCTAACATACTTACATACCTATGTACCTAGGTACCTAGGTACCGATACCCCAGCTCAGGTATGCACGTTCCCATGCGTATCCCCAAAATCAGGGGACCAGCATCAAATGCTACGCCAGCACATGCAAAATTTACCTAAGGGGAAGAGGGGGAGAAAAAAGGATATGCAAGAAACCGGACAGCACGCATTTACTACTAGTAAAATTGTTGGTGACGGCTGCACTTCTCACCGCTTCGCGAACCATTTGTCGAACGGAGACCAAGTGGGCCACTGGCTTGTCCATCAGCAGAGCCAGACCCAGCACCACACGATGATCATACCTTAAGTTTGTAAGTTTCGAACTGCATTCTTTACATCGAGAGGCTCTGGATGGCTGCGTGGCTGCTACGTACGGCAAACTAGTTATGTAGTGAGGCTGGCTGGATTTCGTGATCGACCACCCAAAAGGATCTCGGGTTGCCTTTTATTGCTTCTTGTCAGACAGCCCGAGAAGGTCACCATGAGCCAAGGTGCCGTTCTTCGATGGAGGAGACGGCTGGAGTGACGTTTCTGCGGCTATCTGCAGACCGCACTGGCGAACCATACGAACGGAGCTGGTAACAAGTTATCGTTCAACTCGTTTTCAGCTCATGCTCATGCTCATGTTCATGCTACGAGACAAAGCCATGGCGTTGTCACCGAGTTTGACAACCTAGGATGAAGCAAATAGGCTTACGACAAGTGGCGAGGAGACTTAATAGGGAACCGGGGATGCCTCGCTTGGAATCCTAAACCGAACATGAGTACCTAACATGTCTTCCGGTCCAGCTGCAGAGTTTCACATCTGAAGTCTGTAGGGAAACGACCCCGAATATGCATGATATTCATGATGCGTATTTGCATAATGCTTTATTTTCCCCGACTCAAGCTCTCTCAATTGCATACCTTTGCCTTCACATGTCCGCTACTCATGCTGCCCCTGCTTTTCTAGCTCCCGAATCGTAGCGTCCATGTACCTGTAGGGTATAATTGAATCTGAATCTGTTCAAGGGGGCAGGGGGGTCAGGGGGGTCAGGGGGTCAGGGGGGTTGGATCCCTGATCTAGAAATGACCTCCAGCTTTCCCCGCTATATCCCTCCTATTTTTTATTTTTATTTTTTTTTGTTGGGGAACTGCCTTAGATCTTATCCTAACAGCATCAATTGTTGAGAGAAGCAGATCCTTGCAACCCTACCTAATCAGCTAATCCACTGCAACCTCAATGTACTTTGCCGGTATCCTCGAAAATTATTGCCTATGAATAGGTCGGCTAATACACGTGTGGCGGCAAACATGACTACATTTTCTTTGTGTTCCTGCTTGAAATGTGGTGGGCTTCCAGGTCATATTTGACATCAAACAGAAATTCGTGAACGAAAACTCGAAGTGTCAAACTCAAGCACTTGGATCAATACTTTCATCGTTACCTCGTTACCCACTCTCAACTTACCCTGGGACGCACTCTGTCATGACATGCTTCATGTAGCACACCCCACGTAACATTTAAACGTTCGTACAGAATTCGATGCGTCTGCGTCTGCTTTTCCGAGGTCAATGCTCTCTTATGCATGTGAAGTTGAACAGCAGCTTGATTTTCCTTCTCGCCGAGACCACTAGAGCATCATCCGTTCCGTCCTTGCTTGGATCTACAGTGCTTGTACCCACAGCATATAGTAGAAACGGTGTATATAAAGAAAACATTGCTTACCCTACTGTCCCGTGAATCATGTCGTACTCTGCCTTAAAGAGGATATATCGTTCAGCCGTTTAGCTGATTTAAAGCACACCGGCACGATTCCGAAGTAACATGGCATCGGCAGGTTGGAGAACGGCGGCTGTACCGGCCGGGGCTGGGCGGGATATATCTTCATCCATCTCGTTCCGTTTGGTTCGCTTAGCTTTGCAGATCTCGTTACGTTCCCTTTCTCACCTAAGCAAGGATAGCGGTAGGGGTTGTTTCCCTGTACGCTTCCTTGGAGTGAGGCAATATAACAACTTTTGCGCCTGTTATGGCATTGCAGGACCCCAGGGGGGCCTTTGAAGTCGACAACGTTCTGTCCCAACTAGACTTCTCGCTTACGGCAACCCAGCTCACATGCCAATCAGGTAATTCTAACCGTCCAGCTGTTGTCTAGTGCCCAGCTTTTGCCATCTCCTATAGGAGATATCTAAGCTGATATTTAATATATATTCCTAAACAGATGACAGCATGAATATCGGTTGACAAAGACTTGCAAATTCAACATCCAATGGAAGGAGAAAACACACACACACACACACACACATACACACATACACACACAAGACGGAGGGAAGAGAATATAGTTTGCTCCATGAAATAACCAAAGTACTTCGCAAAATATACGTGAATGATCTATCAGTACTTGACTCCTTAGGCTTAAGCTAGATCTATTCTTGCCATGAATGATTTGAAAGCCAAGAGAAAAAAGACTACATTCCAATCCAGCCAGCCAGCCTACCGACGCAAACCCCAGACCCAGAAAATAATACACATTCTTCCCGTTTCGACGCTTCAGAACTTAGTACCAATCAGCTCTCCCAATACTCGTAAGCGATCAACTACTACGAACGATTACGTCTGTCCTCGAGCGCTCGCAAGTCGTTCCTCATTTCGTCGAACCTCCCCAGAGTGCGGTGTTCGAACTCCCCCAGGCTCTGCGAGATGGTCCGGCCGACGATTTCCTTGATGTGCTCCGTGAGGCCTGTAGCCCCGTGCAGATTCGTCGTCAGCTGGCTAATGAGCCGGCCCCCGAAGCTTCCGAATACTGACCCGTCTTGCTCTTCTTCCTTTTTGACTGGATCGGGGCTCTGCGTCAGGTCGATGATCGGTATCATGCCAGATGAATTTTCGCCCGGCTTGCTCCCTCGGTTCCCGAGCTCGCCTCCGCTACCTTCCGTCGGCGGCGGTTGGGGTTCCTGTAAGTGGTCGCTCACTGACATCGTGTTAGGCGCTTGGTCCTCGACGTCGTCGTAACCAGCGACGTCCTCGGGCAGGTCTTGGCTAATAGAGAGCGGGCTGCTCATACCATATTGTGTGCGGTGTACTTTATTGGGCGTGCTATTCTGACTTTTGCTTCTCTTGTTCCTGCCCTTTTGCGGTGTGGCCGCTGTTAAGTATCTGTCTTGCTCTTCTCCAACGCGATCAGGGCTATCTGTCAATCTACCGCTACCCTCGGCCTGTTCTTGATCTTGCGTGTTCGAGTTTGGGGAAACTGTCGCTGTGTTCCGGGAAGAAGGTGACGCAGATGTCTTACGACTATTTGCCTCGCTGCTGTCCGTCCTACCGGGCTCGTGAGGTAGGTCGCTATTCGTCCCAGTTCCAGCAGGTGGCGTCTTCGACTTCCTTGCACTACGCCGTAAAGTACGCTTCTCGATGGCTGGCGGAACCGAACAAGTATCGGCATGCTTCTGCGCTGCGATTTCGCTTTTC
This sequence comes from Hypoxylon cercidicola, assembly GCA_022578845.1. NCBI lineage: Eukaryota > Fungi > Ascomycota > Sordariomycetes > Xylariales > Hypoxylaceae > Hypoxylon > Hypoxylon cercidicola. The sequence goes on from MU399507.1 coordinate 147,430, forward strand.
TGCTTGTTGGGGTCGGCGCGCTGCATGGAGGCTCGGGTCTTCGAACGGGTGCATTCCGAAACTAGGCTGGAATGGCTCTGTGCGCGTCTTTCGGTCGTCTTGCTTCTCGTAGCTCTCGAAGGACCCTTGATAGGACTATCAAAGGCGCCCAAAGTGGGAGACAGACCTCTAGTAGGGGACGACCTGGCAGAGAGACACGGTCTATCTAAGCCGCCAAAAATGGGAGATGGGTCTCTAACCGGAGAAGATCTGGCAAAGAGAGGTGGACTATCGTTCGGCACATCCGCTACTTTTGGGGATGATATGCTCAGAGGTTCAGGAGCAGCAGCTTCGCCCACATCAGAAGGACCAGTGCTGGTGTTATCGAGGTGAGTGTGGTCTGGATGGCAGATTGTGTCGTTATTACTTCTAGGATTGGCCATGGAGAGTAGCTTCTCCGACCGACCATTGCCGTCTGAGAAGTACTCTGCCGTCAAAGGTTTCTGTATCGTCTTTGGGGTGAGCGCCTCAATCTTCCGTACGAGAAGTATACTAGTCTTCCGGCTAGCCTTGCCTTTCTCGCTCACGGCCGTCTTGATCTTGTCTGCGTTCTCTCTCAGCTCGTGTAAGCAGGTTTCAGATAGGAGATGCTCTTCCTCAGACTTCTCGGGGCCAAAAGCGAGTATGTAGCCCATCCTCATCTCCGAGGCCCCCTTTTGTAGTCTCTTTCTACCCTCGACCTCAAGCCAGTCCTCGATTGCGATGTCGAGATCTTCGCGATCTGCACGCCGCGGGAATTCCTCTCCTCGGATTAGGTATCCTTTTGCCTCGCGACAGATCCCTTCGACCCAGGTCTCCACATTCTTTCCGCTCAGGGGGAAACGAGTATTTCTGTTCAATGCATCTGCTATCACGTCCCAGAAACTATCCAAGCGTTCGGACTCGTAGTAGACACCCTGGTACTCGGTACAGAGATCTAGCAACTTGATTTGAAATCGGCGATCTAACTGCGAGAACAATGGCATTTGGATCGTCGGCCTTGTTACGCCATGTTGCTTTAGAACTGGTCTGTGATCTAGTTGGTTGGTTTTCTGCTGAGCGGTCATTGAGTGCAAGTTCTCGAGAGTAGGCGAATATGGGCAATACACACGTTGATAGTAGCTCCTGCTTGGGCCACAGGCCGATGGCCCATCGTGCCATGGGAGCTAACCGGTGTGACCACCTGTTGGATATCCATGACCTGCTCTTGAAGAGAATATGATGAAACGCAACGAAGTAAGACACGATAGAATGTTTCTAAAATAAGTCCCAGACACGGTGACCCGAGGAAAACGCGAAAAAGCGCGACCAGGTATTTCGTGTGGCTTAATTAAGGCTTCTACCCTGTAGATCGGCTCAGGGGTCAAGTAACAGCCACCTGCCACTCCGTACCACAGGTAGGACAGACATGGATCTACAGCCCAAATTGGGCTTATCTAAATCGTCGTTCGTATGATGTACTTCTTGCATTAGGTAGTGATCTTTTAAAATCAGAGAACAGATCAATGGGCCGTTTCATTATGAGCCGTCGATGGGGAGGAGAAAGAAAGAAAGAATCTCAACCATTGACGTACTCTTTGCCAATGTGCTTATTACTGCCGCCATTGCTCAACCGAGTTTGTCCATGACTTGTCTGCTGGTGTCTATCTGCCTCAGATAAAAGTACAGCGTGGCATTGGGGCTGACACCGAGGCTGACACTAATGTCAAAGCGTAGTTTCGATAATGGCCCGAGAACTCTCCATGGCTAAAGCAGCAGCTTCAGAAAGAATACTATTCTACCATGCTTTAGTAATATCAATGCTGGATGCAGATATTTATTTATGTCTGTGGCTACAGCCCATCGATTCGGCGAGTATATCAAATGGTTGTCGAAAAAGGTTTGGCCGAGGTGATGCTCATTTCAGCCGATTGTTCATATCCTTTGAGCTAGGGACTGAATTTAAAAGATAGGAGGAGCAGGTGCTGCGTTACTAAGGGAAAGGAGATTCGATTGAAACATTCGATAGACGAGTAGTTGACGCCGAACATGATTGGTAGAAAGGGTTGTTACTATATGGTTCCTACAACTAGGCATGTACGCTATTAAGCTCTCTTCGACAAGACACTGCTTTCGAGACCCCTTTACCGAAGGCTGGTTCTATGAAGACGCCGCAGTATATATCGCCTAGAACTTGTCTCTGAACTAGTTTTCTGATTACACTGCCTGGGAAATCATAATCATAACGAAGAACAAAGCATGAAGTCGCAGCTCGGAATGCCATGCTATGCTTGGCCTCTTCATTATGACGGGTATTCTCATGGTCTAAGAGCTCATCTATGCTAGTTTTACAACTTTTTTTGTATGGAACATTCCATCTAGTGTCTCTCCCTTCTTCGTGGCGCCGCGCGGATTATGTCGTCCACTCTTAGAAGTAGCTAGATATACTTGGTTAATATTCGAGGAACGATGATCGCGAAAGCGGTTGGGAAAATGACTAACCTCTGCGGCTTCGCTTGCCGACGAGACAACTGCCTTCTTTAGCTTGTAACTCTCGATAACTCCTAGATCCCGCATGTCGGCTATTCCTCCCTCGGGCGTCGTCAGATCTAGACCGTATGTCGACATGCCGTCGTAGATGGCCTTGCGTAACCTCGCCACTAGATCACTCGAGTCCAATCCTGCGTTGTCGGCAAGGATCGTCGGTAGCTGTCTCAAAGCTATCGCGAAGGACGACACAGCCATCTGCTTCTTGCCCTCTACTCGAGTCGCCGCGCCTTCTACCGCCTTGGCCATGAGCATTTCTGCACACCCGCCACCTAGCGTCGTTCTCGGCTCCTTGACGGTCTGGGAGAGGACGGCGAGGGCGTCATGCAGCGAACGCTCCGCCTCGTCTAGCAGCTGTTCGGTGGCGCCTCGCAGGACGATGGTGCAGGCCTGGCCCGCAGCCACGCCTGAAAACTTAATAAGCGTGTCTTCGCCGATGATGACTTCCTCAATGAGGTCACAATGGCCTAGCTTCACCTGCTCTGGATGGTCAAACGTCGACGTGATCTCGCCGCCCGTTACTAGAGCTAGACGCTCGATTCCGTCGAAGTCGGCGTGCTCGATGGACATGATACCAGCATCGGTAAAAAGCTGCTCAGGCCAGTTGTAGATGAGTTGTCGGTTGATGAAACAGTTGATCCCGTGGGCCTTAATCCTGTCTACCTTGGCCTTCATCTTGTCCTTCTCGGCCTTCTCGAGTTCGGCTAACTTACCAGTCGAGCTAACCTTCATGCGCGCGCCGAATATCTTGACCTTGTCTGTGTCCATGGACGTATTGGCAACCAATATCTTGGCCTTCTCTAGACGTTTGGGTTGGTTTACTCCGATCTTCTTGTCGAGGATGAACCCCTCGTCCAGGTAAGAGTCGCTCAGCTTGCCGCCGGCTTTCTTGATGATCTGGATATGACTGAGATCTGAGGATCCCTTCATTCGTAGCACTGCATCGACGGCAAGCTTGGAAAAGAGGTCTCTATCTTGGGCGAGCACCTTGGAGCTTAGGGTCGTGCGGGCGATGGCGAGCAAGTCCTTCTTGAAGGCTTCGGGGTTCTTGCTGTGATCTACCGCCGAGCCTTCTAAGGCCTGCAGTGCGGCATGGCTCGCTATCCGGTAGCCTTCGATAATGGTCTGGGGGTGTATCTTCTTGTCGACGAGCTTCTCGGCTTCCCGCAGGAGCTCCGCCGCCAGAACGGCCACCGAGGTCGTACCGTCTCCTACCTCGTCGTCCTGAACCTTCGAGATATTGACTAGAACCTTTGCGGCCGCATTGTCGAGAGCGATGGACTTGAGGATGGTGGCGCCGTCGTTGGTGACCATGATTTCGGAGGTGGAGCTGGATAGTATTAGTCAGGAGATATAGATTGGAAAGCGGCCGCTGTAGGTTGCACGTACGCCGACTGCAATATTTTATCCATTCCCTTCGGTCCTAATGTACTCTTCACGAGATCCCCTACGGCAATGGCGCCGACGAAGGCAGCGAGACGGGCATTCTCTCCCTTCTCCTCGGTAGTGCCCTCCTCGAAGATCTGGGTAGGACTGAAAGACGACTAAACAGAATTATTAGTATAAGTCGGGAAGAGAAGCAAAATGAAAGAATTAGACTAATCGAGGGGAGATGAAAACGTACCATATTGACCAGTGAGTATAAGAGGTAGTGTGTTTGTAGTGTGTTTATGCCCTTGAAGCTCGAGTTGCTTTTGCGTGTCTGCTAACTCTGCTAACTCTGCTACCTTGTGGGCCTGGCGAGAGCTTCAGATGCCAAGGTGCTATGCGTTAAACATGAACTTTTTTCGCGGGACAGGACGGAAAAGGGAGTAACCTATTGCCGAAAGAGTACTTGTGGCTTCTATGGAGTTCCAGTAGTATGTCTAGGTACCTCCCTAGCGCTAGAGGCGGGGTGCTGCCCCTCGAAACTGGTACAAATTAACCAATCAGTTGTTATCGAGAGGGCGATAAGCGGATCTGTGGAGACACACACAACTGGGGGCACTTTTGTCTTTGACTGTCAAAAAATTCACCTGCAAAAAATATTGGCTGTGAATCTGGCTGCCTTTCCCCTTTAGAAACTCCATCTGTTTGGACGTCTACTGGAACCGCATTGCGCTACAATATATCTGTTAGCCTTTGCAAAATAACAAAGATCCCTCTCACCCACATCGAGACCCGGAGCCTGGCCTAACCCGAAGAATCGCGGCAATCTTCGTCTACCATCACTCTCCAAGGCGGGGCAGCTTCACTCTTCCACCCCACAGACGAGCCGACAACCCTCGCGACAAATACACGAACACATATACAACCACCCAATATGGCGCCCTCTTTTGATCATCTGCGCGACGCAGATGTTGACGAGGACGATTATGACGAGGATGAGATCGATATTTCCGATCTGCGCGAGAAGTACGAGGTACAGCTGGACCAAGGCTATGACACCTTCGTTGTCATCGACGGTTTGCCTGAAGTCAACGAGGAGCAGAAACCAAAGCTGGTCAAGTTTCTGTTGAAGAAGTTAAACCAAGTGGGAAAGACAATGGAAGACCAAGTTTACATGCCCATGGAAAATGGCAAGTCGATGAGGTATGTCTAAACCCGACCTTCGTCATGCCGGCGACAGAATCTATAAAATACAAAGAGCAAGGTGGGAACATGCGAGTGCTAACACGGTTGCAGATTTGCCTTTGTCGAATACGCCTCCCCTGCCGAAGCCGCCGCCGCCGTGAGGCAACTTGACATGGTCCCCCTCGACAAGAGACATACCCTACGCGTCAACAAGATGGCTGACGTCGACCGCTACGGCCGTGAAGGACGCGTAGACGAGAACTACGTGCCGCCGAAGATCGAAGAGTTTACCGAAAAGGAGCACCTGCGTTCGTTCTTGGCTGACCCTAGCGGCCGGGGTCGCGACCAGTTCGCCATGTACCGAGGCGATGTCGTCGGTGTGTTTTGGAACAACGAGAAGGATGCCCCCGAGAACATTGTCGACCGGCAACATTGGACCGAGAGCTTCGTACAGTGGTCGCCGCTGGGAACGTATCTGATATCGGTCCACCAGCAGGGTGTGCAGCTCTGGGGTGGCGCCTCGTGGTCTCGACAGAAGCGGTTCGCGCATCCTTTCGTCAACATGCTCGACTTCTCCCCCAGCGAAAAGTATGTTGTGACGTGGTCCAACAGGCCTATCTCTATACCCGAGGAGGGACACCCCCAACTATCTCTAGACGAGGACGGCAAGAATTATGTCATCTGGGACCTCGAGACTGCCAAGCCGCTCCGATCGTTCGCAAACCTCGACACGCCGAGCACTATCGATGCGACGGGAGCGAAACAGCCGCCCAAGTTCCCCTGGCCGGCGTTCAAGTGGTCTTCCGACGACAAGTACGTGGCTCGGATGACGCAGGGATCGTCCATCTCTGTGTACGAGCTGCCCCGCATGAATCTGCTAGACAAGACGACGATCAAGGTCGAAGGTGTCATGGATTTCGAGTGGGCGCCTTCGACGCCCCAGAGAGAAGGCGTGAAGCAGTACGAACAGCTCTTCTGCTTCTGGACGCCGGAGATTGGCAGCAATCCCGCCAAGGTCGGCCTGATGAGCATACCGTCTAAGGAGATTATCCGATCGCTGAACTTGTTTAGCGTTACCGACGCTAAGCTTCACTGGCAGTCGGACGCGACTTACCTCTCGGTGAAGGTAGACCGCCATTCGAAATCCAAGAAGTCGCAGGCCACTACCCTCGAGATCTTCCGCATCAAGGAGAAGGGCGTGCCTGTCGAAGTTGTCGACACGATCAAGGACACGGTCATCAACTTCGCTTGGGAGCCCAAAGGAGACCGCTTCGTCGTTATCACCACGCCCGAGCCCACCGGCCCCACCGCCGTCGCTCCCAAGACTTCGGTGGCGTTCTTCTGTCCCGAAAAGGCCAAGGGATCGGCCGTAGGTAACTTCAAGCATCTGCGCACCCTAGACAAGAAGAACAGCAACGCTATCTACTGGTCCCCGAGGGGTCGTTTCGTCGTGGTAGCCACGGTGGCTAACCAGCAGAGCTCGGATCTCGAGTTCTTCGACCTCGACTTTGAGGGCGAAAAGCCGGAGAGTGACAAGGATCTCACCGCGAACCTGCAACTCATGAATACGGCGGACCACTACGGCATCACGGATATCCAGTGGGATCCGTCGGGACGCTTTGTCGCCTCCTGGGCGTCCGTCTGGAAACACACCGTACGTTTTATTTTCCTCACTGTCCACAAACTAAAATTTGAGCGCTAACAACCGGCTGCAGATGGAGAATGGATATCACGTCTACGACTTCAAGGGCGAACTGCTACGAGAAGAACATATCGAAAAGTTCCGCCAATGGTTATGGCGGCCTAGGCCCCCGACTCTCCTCAGCAAGGATGAGCAGAAGCAGATCCGTAAGAATCTCCGAGAGTACTCCAAGGTTTTCGAGCAGGAGGATGCGGAACGCGGTGCGTCTGCCGACCTGGCGGTGGTCGAGGCCAGAAGACGCATGCTCGACGAATGGCTGGCGTGGCGCGAGTCGGTCGAGGCCGACCTCGAGGAGGAGAGGCTCGCCCGAGGCCTACCGGAGCCCGAGGCCGAAGCGAAGCAGGCCGAGAACGGAGAGGAGCAGGTCATCGAGGAGATCGTGGAGGAGGTGCTAGAAGAGAGCGAGGAGATTATCCCGTAGAACTTGAGCACACTGCACTACTAGTGGCGATAGGAGGCTGGGAACGAGCGGCGTTCTGTGTAAATGCATTTAATGAGGTATGCTGCTTGTCCGGTAGCAAAAAATATGGCATCGGGGATGTCTGGTTCACCGGTACCAATTAGGCAAGCCCTCGAAGCCTTACGTTTATTCACTTGTGATCATGCGTCGTGCTGAGTACTACATGTAGATAAATGCCCTCTTTACATTCGGTAGGTATGTACACGAGGTTAGGTAGGTATCTACTCCTTGCTGGTATTGAATGAATGGACAAAATGTGTCATAGACAAAACTCGTGCCGCTCTTTCGGCAGCGAGGCGTAGTAAGTGGGGACGCCTCAACTGGGAAGGTCGTGAGAGAAGAGTTGGAAGGGGGATTCTTACGAGGCTGAAGAGAGGGAGCACATGGACTGAAACATTGAAACATTGAAACCGATCAAGCACGTATGAGACTTGAGAAACATTTCCTATCCATCCCTACCAGGCGCGATGCTGTCGAACCCTTGGAAGTTTGTGGGATGCGGTAGACTGGCGGCGGTGAAACAACCATGTCGGTGTCAGCGCCAACGCCCGACTTCCTCGTGGCTGAGCCTGTTGGATCGTGGATTTTGCAATACTCACGTGTCAACTCACCGGTATTTCTTGCTACTCGTGTGGATCTGGGTATACCGATGTATACCCACTCCAGCTTCATTTCGAGCTGCGGACGGCTTCTATGCATGTATCGAGGCCTAAGATCAAGGCATAAGATCAAGGCAAAGCCCGACTAATACCTCCAGCCCTAATGACGTTATTCAGGTCCCGTACCGTATGTAAGTAAACGATTGCATTATCCGAGATTGTAGGTACATGTGCCTATTATGCCCGGATTTCTGTGAGAAGAGAATGGAAAGGCGTATACAAGACTGTAGTTAAATGACTTGATTGGTAGTCGTTTAATTATGGCTTTGTCCCTTGTATGTTGAATCCCCTATTTTTGTCCTGTAGAAGCGCCTAGCAAAAACGGTGTCCGGGTATTTTCAGGGGTAGACTGGCCTTAGGTAGCTGACAGTTGGCAGCTAGCAGACCGCAGGTGGCATGCTGACTGGAGCTACAGTGGGGTGGTTCCCCTGAACGAATGGGCTTTTTACCTTTTTAGATGGTGGGTGACCGGCGCTACGGTTACGCCAAGAGGAACGGTCTGCTTTCACACTTGCTTTGTCTTTGCAATCTCGTCGTCGCCCATTCCAACTTCCAACTTTCAACTTCGTATTTTTCCTCCATCTACTGCATTAGGGGGATCCGCTCGTTATCTGTAGAAGCCGTCTTTGCAGGATTTCAAGAACAATCTTGATATTCGTCCACTCCTTCAATTATTTCCGTCCTTCATTATTGGGTTTTCGTCTCTCACTCGCACGCATACGCAAACCAACGCACACACACACACAACACCCTCTTACCGTCCCCCACCGGCATCCGTAATTCTATTATCGTGTCGGTCCTCCTCCATAACAATACGATATATCTAGACGTGCATCGGAATTGCAGCATATACACTTTGCTATTAAATTGTAATGCGTCTCGGCCGACCCTCACTCGTTAGCATTGGAACGTTGAAACACCGCCGTCAATCAACTACACGGGTAGTCCGGCCATAAACAATCACAGTCGTTAATATCTTAGGAATCGACACCACACACCAGCAGACTCTACTATCGCGCCGTCATTCGCTGCTTACTACCTAAGATATACTAGGTATCACCTTTACTAGACGTCCTCAGTCGACAAGAAATAATTATCTATTGTTAATATCCGATAATCCGACGCATACAGCTGCTATCTATCTAGGGGCCTGTCCTGCCAGGATCGTGAGACAATTGGCAAGCCTTGTCTCACTTCACCACAACAACGCTCCCGCAGATCAGGGGCTTCCCTTTACGATCCTAGTCCGCTCGAATTTAGAAGATCTCGAAACGGCTTATCTCGTCGTGATTCGCTGCTTCGTCTCATATACTCAAACATCTTCGCCTTTGCCATTGCTATTCCTGTCTCCCCTGGCAGGCTTCTCCCATTCCTTCGCCCGAACTTCGATTCGAGCGAGCCGGCCTTGAGAATAATATATCGAGAGCCACCGGATTGCTCGTCTTCTTGTGGAGGGCAACCCGATCCCGCTTTCGCTATACCGAACCGTCAACAGCGAATTCATAATCCCTTCGCATATTCCTCTCGACATATTCAAGACTTGAACACCGATTCTTTTTGATACTTCTCTAGAGCGCCACCTGCTCGATGCTCGACAATGCGATCATGAGCTACGGTGGAGGACACTCAGAGGGGGTCGACCTCGCCATTCCGAGTCCCGGTTCACCGCCCGGCATGACTTCATCCGCTATTACTTCTAGAGCGTCGTCGGTGCGTTCCTTCAACTCCGACGGTGACGACGATGCTTCAACGACAGACGTCGCCCATTTCGAGGAGATCGGTCTCGACGACGACGTTACTTCGATTGACTCTTCTCATTTCCGCCACGAGCAGATCAAGTCGGCTCCGAATCCCTACAGTGCCACATTCGCTTCCGATCTTCGCGCCGCATCTGCGAAGCATGTTGGCCCCAAAATCCACCCCCAAACCCGGGACCTGGCTCGGCGGCCACCACTGCGTACCACGCCGTCCTTTCCCGGGGCCCGACCCGACGGCCCAACCCTGACCGCACAGTTTCGCGATACTACCACCCACGGTCTCAGCGCGGGCGTCGGCCCCGAACCCCAAAAGGGTCCATTGCCATTGCGTGGTCTTTCGGTGCGGTCTGCATCCTCGACGAACTTGTCGCGACGCCGAAGCCCAAGCCCCAATGTCTCGGCCCGGTCTGTTAGCCCCCGAAATTCCAATCTTGTATTACAAAAGTCGCGGCGAAGCAGCTGGCAGCCGGGCCGGGAACCGAAGTCGACAATTGACCTAGAGAAAGAATGCGATGATGATGATGACAACATTCCCGACGATCTCATATTGGACAACGTCCCGCTGTCGCCTCGCCCGCCGATGGAGCGGTCAGCCAGCCGACCAGGTTCAAATACTACATCACCCGAAAGACGGCCGAAAGAGCGTGTTCGTAGCGTCGGAAATGGCACGCCGCCGGTCGCGGTCCATCAGGGCTGCTTGAAGTCCCCAACGTGGAAGACATCGATGTCGGCATCTACAGACTCGTTCCAATCATCGACGTCTTCGATGAAGGGTCGCGCTAAGAGTTGGACCGCGGCTATATCGGAGCTGAGTCCCGAGGCGAAGGCCCTCACGGAGAAATTAGAGGAGCACGCGGACGAGCTTGACAAGCATGGTGTGTACCATTCCACCTACGACCGCCCAGCACCGAAGCCGCGGGTAAAGTCCGCCCTCGCGGAACTGCCTCCCCTTAGGCGGACCAATATCATGATTGATCCTCTGCCTGTATCTAAGGAGAAAGAGGCGGTGCTCTCGCGGACGAGGCCGTCCTGGCTACCGCCGAAGGATCCCGCGGAGGAGAAGAGACACATCAGAGAGTACCAGAAGATGATGGCGAGCAGCATCGACGCCGACAAGAAGCGAGAAGCAGCTCGGCGGGAGAAGGAGCGCATCAAGGATACCGCTGCCAAGGCGCTCATGCAGGTCTGGGAGGATGACATCCTAAAAAGGTGGGACGCCGCCGTTCGCGAACGACGGACTCGGGAATTGTGGTGGAAAGGCGTAGCCCCCCGCAGCCGAGGCGTTGTGTGGTCTCGAGCCATCGGGAACGAGCTAGGACTGACGGAGACGTCGTACCAGGCTGCCCTGACGAGAGCTCGCGACGTCGAGGACCGTTGCGCCGCTGGGAAAGCTAGCATCGAAGACGAACGTAAGATGGGTTGGTTTGCACAGATCAAGACGGACGTGGAGGAACAAACGGGGGTCGACCTCAATATTTTCCAATTTGGTGCTCCGTTACACCGGACCTTGATCGACGTTCTCCGCGCGTACGCCATGTACCGAAGCGACATCGGCTACTTGGCCGGTTGCAATGTGAGTTCCCCGACAATGATCTGCTACAGGCTTTGAGCCGTCTCGAACACCTACATACTAACTGGAGTGAATAGACCATCGCCGCGATACTGTTGCTCAACCTTGCTACGCCCACCGCTGCTTTCGTAGCGCTAGCCAACGTTCTCAACCGCCCTCTTCCCTTCTCTTTTTGCGCTTCCGACATAGGCGCCAAGACATCCGCGTACAACCTGGTCCTGCAGACGTTATCTATAAAGTCACCACGACTTCACCAACATCTGACGAACTCGGAACTGCGCCTCGAACCGGATGAATACCTCGGTGGCGCATTCGCGTCCTGCTTCACGCGGCATTTCAGCCTCGACGAGTGCACACGATTATGGGACGTATACGTTTTCGAAGGGGACTCGGTCTTGGTCCGCGCGGCCGTTGCTCTACTGCTGGACTTGGAGATGCCCCTTCTCGGCGCCCGTACAACGGAGGAGGTACAGAAAGTACTAGAAAATAGGACCAAGGCAGACAAGCAGGAGAAGGTCGAGTCATGGATGGCTAGAATTCGAGAAGCCGGCAAGTCGTGAACGCCCGCTGGCGGACAAGACACGCCAGATGATTCACCCCAGCGTATTGATTTCGGTATTACCCTCGTCGTTTGACGAGTGAAGCGTAATGTCTAACAATTTGATTAATGTCTATGTGCCACACGGCCTCTGTCGTGGTGGCTCCAATCTCAAGATAAAGCGGGAAAGCGAGGGGCTACCCAATCTAAAATAGATGGGACAAGCAAAATGGAGAAAAAACTCCAAGGAATGAATCAGGATGAAATGGGATAGGACACGAGAAATATTGGGGAGGTGATGAAAGAATCTAGTGACACAAGGGGGTTGAATCTCTAGTTGCCTAACTACTTACATTACACCCACAACGCATGTATTTTCTCTTCTTCCCTCCTCACACTTTACTTTTACTTTCTTGAAAATAGGTGAATAGCCCCCTTGTTTCCTGGCGCGGAAGCTCGAAGTTAGGGCCACCTTAGTTTAAAATTGAAGAGTTTGAGATTTTTCACATTTCCATCTTGACTTGATCCTGTAATCCTGGCAATGTAAATGGTACGGCTGGAGTTGGGCCTCTTCTCAATATCTTGAGCACCCAGTGTAAACCGGGACGAACTTGATGACTGGGTACATACGTAGAATTCATCCCATGTTTTGCATAGCCGACTACGATACGGACTCGTGTAATTGCGTAGGTAGTATTATACAATATTAAAGCTGTGAATCATGCGACCCCTTTTCCCTCATTGGTATTAATCATAACATCGTTTTCAGCAAGACGGCCCGACGACAAATCCCGTATTCATGTACATGTGTGTGTGTGTGTGTGTGTGTGTAGTTTTTATACCCAACAATATTTTCTATCCAATCTTATCCTATCCTATCCATTCCACTCACTCATGGCTCGCCCCTTCTTTAAGGGCAAAGCCGAGATCTTCCCTCCGGTCGTCCACGAGACGCCCCCACTCCAGCAGCAAGCGGAACATGTACACCTGCATGTCCTCCTTGCGCAGGGACCGGAGGGACCACTCGCGGCCGGCCCGCGCGATGGCGTCGGCCTCGGCGAGCCCGGGGCCGCCGAGGTATTCGGCGGCGGCCCAGAAGTCGCCGAGCCGCACGTCGAGCGGGACGAAGTGCCGCCACGCGTGCACGCGCTCCTCCCACCAGGTGCGGAAGAGGGCCGCGCGGTACGGCAGGGACTCCGACTTGAGGAAGGGCAGGAACCGGCCGCTGAAGGCGGCGCCGTCGAGGTCGACCAGGTGCCGGTGGCGCCAGTGCTCCTGGAAGTCGAGGGACGGCGGGGGCTCCGCGTCGAGCGAGCCGTAGAAGGTGAGGCGCTCGGCGGCGCAGTTCCGCTCGTCGCAGCGGTTGAAGTTGCCGACGAACGAGACGTTGAGGGCGAGGTGGTTTTCTGCCGAGGCGGCGCGTTGCGGGGTTTGCGAGGCTTGCGAGGGCGGAGAGGACGGGGACGAGGGAGGGGATGAGGATGAGGTCAAGGCGGAGCGCAGAGAAGAAATTCCGAGGTCTCTGCGGGAATGAATCAAGTTGAAGAGGGATTTGGCCCCGACGGATAACTTTGCCCGGGCGGCCATGTACACGAACCGAGCACGCAAAAATGTCTGCCAGGAACCTTGGATGGCAAAACCGTCCGAAGAGGCGCCGCGCCAATATATGCTATTCAGTTTCTGATCCCATGGTATGGTCTTGTTGTTCTCGATCTCCACCTTCTCGCCGAAATTCCACGGACTCGGATATAATATGTCGGCGAAATTGTAGAGGCGACTTTGGCTGAAGACGGGGAAGAGAGTATGCGAAGGGGCCATGGCGGACGGCGACAGCAGAACACCGTGCAGATGGGCCAAGTCGGGCTGATGGCACAAGTCCCCGGACAGGGTCCAGTTGGAGACGAAGCCGTGAGTCATGTGGGGAGCAGAGCAATCTAGACACTCTGCTTTCCTATTCCACCAGCGATATTTCTGTACTAGGGAATCCGCGGGACAAGTCGGTGAGATCCACTCGTAGAAGATCTGGCGCTTGGATCTCACCACGAACCAGGGCGACTGTTCACTCCAGATGCTCTCGTCCGCGCCCAGGTAGTCCTTGTCCCAAGGCGGATCCTGAGCGCCGCCGAACGAGAGCAGACTCTGCTTCGAGGCTAACCTAGCCCTTGCCTTGAGCCCCTCCTCGCTATATGCCTTCATACGGTCGAGAGGGACCGAGACGCGGCACTCGTCGTCCAGGTTGAAGGCGAGCTGCATATCAGGTAGCCAGCGCGCAAACGGCTCTAGCATGTCCTTCGTGACGTCCATCATCCACCTGTGGGTGCCGTGGATGTGTGGGGAGATGTCGATCTTGCCGTCCTCGACGATAATGCCCCCCATAGAGAGCGACGGGTGCTCGAGCAGATGCGTAGTCCTCTGGCGCAGGACAGAGGGCAAGGTGCCCCAGTACGGGAGGAGATCCGCGTGGATCTGATCGAAAGTGTCGATGATTGGGGACTCGACAGAGGTAGCGAATTCGTACCATTTGTCGAAGTTGGGGGGTGGCGGTACACCGTAGCGCCGCCTATATTCCGAGACAGCTGCTTCGAGAGACTTGCTCTTCCCGGCACCCGCTATCCAAGCATCCGACTCACGCCTCGCGTTGGCGATAATCGGGGCGGGCGTAGGCCGGAATCCTCCGGGGCTCATGAACAGTGTCTGACAGAGAACTAGGAGAAAGGCCACCAGCGCAAACAGCCCGTGTCGGTTTCTAGAGATGATGCCATCCCCTGAAGAGGACGGCAGCTGAAAACTAGCAGCCCTGCCGAGATGGAGCAAAATGCCAGCCCCTAGAAATAACCAGACGCCCGTCACAAGACCCCACCAGTTAGACCAGACTTTAATCATGGTCCCGTCCCTAATCCTCCATTGTATGTAGACAAACATGCTTGATATTGTAAGTAAGACGCTCACTGATGTGGGATGAACGTAGCCGAGGAGGTGGACGCCGGAGACGATGCCCATAGTCACAGCTAGGCTGTCGACTATCAGATCTCCGATTGTAAGCCAGGATAGCAAGATATTCCATCGGAAGTTAGCTCGATTGAATGAAGACCACATGGTGAGGAAAGTCAACACGGCTGCTGACGTTAGAAACAGGGTACCTAGAAGACGCCAGGTCCTGAACTGTCCGTCGCCGCCTTGGCGGAGCTTCGCAACGTGGGATATGAACACGGCATCGAGAGCCAAGGCGACGAGCTGGGCGAGAGGGATGAAGCGCTGGATGCGCGGGCTGGCGGGGCAGATAGCACCTGTGGTGCGCTCGGAGAGAAGAAGAGTGTCGGTGGCGGCCAAACCCCACAACAACGCGACGACAGCATATCTCGTCAGCGCCGAAGCGCCCGGAGCGCGCTCTCGAGCATCGTGGCCGTTTCTCGGCAAGCGTAACGGCCGAAGCTCAAGGAACTCGTAGATGGCGAGGAAAAAAGGTAGAAATGCCTACCCGGGAGAATTAGCAACTATCCCCTTAGCTGCTTCGTCGCGGAGAGCGGCACAGGGTGCTTACTTGAAGCCCATCCCACGAGCAGTGGATGGTACGAATAGTCCTCCAATATAGTATGGTGCGGGCGACTGCGCAGAAGAGCAGCAGCGCAAAGGAGGGCGAAAGAGACCGGAGGCGAAGCGGGGATCTTATGATGTCGGCGAGGAAGGTCTTGGTCGAAGGGCTGCCGTCGGACAGAGGCACGTAGCGCGAATCGGCATGGATTATATACTTGGCATAGGCTGGAAGGGCGAGGCCAGCGAAGAAGAAAGTCAAGATGGAGAGGTGAAAAGGTCGTTCTACGGTCAGTGTTAGCCTAGGTACTCGCGCGCGTACGTTGAGACGAGACGAGACGAGACGAGACGAAAAAGTAGATAGGAGAGACGGGCCGTACCGAAGGCTGCGCTTTTGTAATATCGAGACCAGACGAACGTCGTGCTCAAGCCAAGAATGCTGCCACGTGCGTGTCAACAAATTAAGGTTCATCTGTGGAGAGAAAAGTCTACGACGGGACGAACAACATGGGGCTGGTGTGGGTATTCTAGCTCCGCACGAAGGATTTAGAGTCGCTGTCATTATCACACTTACCAGGAAGCAACAAGGACAGGCTTCTGCCGCCACGCCATCATCTTCTCAGGTGCGATACGTCCTAGGTGTGCGCTTGTATGCGTACTCGACTCGGGGACGGGGGGAGGTGACTTTATTTCATGGTGGTGAGCAGTTGGCTTGGCGGATCGCGGTGAGCCATAACGGCGTAACGAGCTGAGCTAATATCGTTGGCAGTGTCGCGGTGTCGCGGCACAGGACGACAAGAAGCCAAGAATATTGGCACTACGAAGGGAATAGACCCATGCCTCGAAATTTCTAGCTGGCCATCAGGAGTAAGGAGTAACAAGGCTTACAGGCTTACATAGTTAGAAATGCAGGCCAATGCGACTCTGGGCCAACAAAAATGATTAGACGAAGGTATTATTAGACGGCGTCTAGGACATTCTTCTCCGAGCCCCGCGGCTTGGCTTTGCCAGCTGCCATTACCTGCCCAGCCTGCCCAGCCTGCCCAGCTAAGCTCACCAGGCGGTAGCTTCAAATTGGGTTTTGGGTTCTAATAAACTTGGAACCTTCAATAAATATAGCTCGAGCACCATCGTACACATTTCAACATAAGCACGGGGGGTAGATATCCTTATGTCAGCCATCTTGCTATAAGAGATGGTTACGAAGGCCGACAAGCTCTAACTAACTTCCACCGGCTAGACGACGCCTGTATAGAATGTGACCTGAAACCTCCCGTTGTTCGAGTTGATAGTTGATGACGGGATCGATGTTGATGTCGTCCTCCAGAAACACGCTTCGCCGATCCAGGAACTTGGTCTCCCAATCCCTCGTGGTGTTGTTCGCATCCTGTCCGATGAATCTTGTCGAGGCACCACGAGCCCGTAGCCTTCCGTGTGCGCGCCCCGGGCGGCGCCGACGACAGGAGGTCGAGCGTAAAGCCCCTGGTCCTGTCCAGGCCGTCGAGCGATTGGATGGCGGCGGCCCCGTCGTTGCCCCGCAGCATCGAGATGTCGCCCCACGCGGACCCGGTCCCGTTCGCGTGCTAGTTGATCTCCGCCCACGTCCCCAGAAGGTGCTTCTGCCATGAGGCTCCCCCGCACGATGCGGCCCGGGAAGGTCGAACACACCGCGACGAAGGCAGACGACCAGGGCGGGATCTGAGCGGCGCTGCCTGTCAGCACTCCTGGAGCGACTCGGCCGATCTAGGCACGGTATAGGTGCCTTTACGTATTTGTAGGGGACATAGTCATGGAT
This sequence comes from Hypoxylon cercidicola, assembly GCA_022578845.1. Taxonomy (NCBI): domain Eukaryota; kingdom Fungi; phylum Ascomycota; class Sordariomycetes; order Xylariales; family Hypoxylaceae; genus Hypoxylon; species Hypoxylon cercidicola. Next base: position 164,539 of record MU399507.1, read on the forward strand.
AATAGTGCGACTAGCTGGTGCATTATTCAGTTATGGGTGATCAACCAGATTGCCAATTTCAAATAATTATAGCACGCTAAGACTTCCATAATAGAGAAGTAACCCCTTACCAGAACGTACGGGCGACTGGTGGTCTGTCAAGGAAATCCGGGGAGGCCAAGCGAGTTGCCAAGGTCAAATTACAAGTTGGGGACACGGATAACCGGCTGCGCTCTAATCCATCAGGCAATGAACAGCTCCGCTCCTGGATTTCCAATAAAGGGGTAACATTGAGGCATTTGCTGCAGATACCTACGCTTGCATGTGTGATGTCCAGGACCACCGAATCGGTCTCTTCTTCGAGGTTGTTATCGTAGATGCCGCGCTCTGGAGGTCCCCAATTGTCGAATGTGCAATTTCCAGCGGCACAATCCGGCAAGATGGCCAGGTTACCGCTCGTTGGCTTGACCCAGGACGAGATGAGATCCAACAAGATTTGCGGATCCCAATCCTCTCCGAAGCGAGCTGAGCCGGCGTAGCCCCATCTTAACCAAGCGCCCTCTGCCTTCAAATTTCTAACGACGGGAATCAATGTGGCTGCGCCCATGGGCCGCGACTCGCATTATCAAAGCGGTCGAGATCTCGTAGGAGCCGGGACTAGGCCTCGTTCTTCCCCCTTTTAATGATGCACAGCGCCTAGCTTTCATGTTGATCTTGTCTCAAATAATCGTGGAACTAGACAATGTTTGTTTGTGAGAGAACTTGAAATATTATTTATTTGCTTGGATTTTGAAATCGAAGACGCCCCGTGCGTTCAACACCAACATCCCTGACACAATCTAACACCTCCAGATAGCCCAATCCTCAACCTCCAGCGTATTAACAAGTGATATAAATTAAATTATGCAGCAGTCACACGGCAAAGGGCACGGAATAATGAAGCAGAACCGGCCCGGGCAACAGCCGCCGCGGTCACCGCCTCGGAGGCCGCCAAACTCCGGCTGGTCAGACTGCGGACGTTGGGGATCTATTTTGAGTGTTAATGATATACTCTTTGGATATCCTCATAGTAGGGACAAAGTCGACATAGAAGAAGTCTCCCTGAAGACTTACCCATTGCTTGGAGAGCCATAGGTTGCGTGGTCTGGACGGAGTGAGGAGATGTGGCCCCGCTAGATGGCGAGATCTGATTGTTTGGCGTTTGTGTTTCCGAGGGCGACATGTTCGTGGTAATTAACGCGTTGCTTGAAAGAATATCAATGTAGATTGCTAAGATCGAGACGATGTTTAATAGAGATGGCTCAAGAAGTGCAAGATGAAGCTGTAACGGGGCTGTGCAGTGATACGAAACGAGAGCCCTAACTTAGCTGTATGATGATGACGTCATCTCATGCCACCAGCCTCCCACATTCTGAGAGACGCGTATCAAGGAACCGCCTGACGTAGCAAACCGCAAAGCCACCTTGAGTTGGCATATATTACAAGTATATATTGCAAGTAATACAGTAGCCCATTCATATACCGTAACGTGTCATAGTAACGATGACATTCATCTGTAATAAGCCCCTAGAAATTGAGCGTAGCTTGTATGGGGGTTTTTTATGGTGTTATATGGGAAACATAACTAGATCAATTTAATCCGATGACATCTCAGCTGAACTGCCTCTTCAACGTACTCTCTTCTTGCATATAATAGATATACAGTTGGATAACGGCATTCGAAACCAAACAGGTGAATCACGCGGGCCTTTTGGCGGGGTGCGGCTGAAGAAATCTGATAGCGTCCAGACGTTTCCAGTCGGCGTCGACGTCGGCTGTCTTGCATCCAACACCTCGTCTGATCACTCCGAGGTCTGCTTCACGACTGGGACTGGGTGAACAAGGCTCTTGAGAAAATGGAAATCCGCCGTGGCCGGGTTGATTGTTTGAAGCCGTCTGCCTTTATATCGGACGCAGAGAAGCAGGCACTCTGGATCTCCATCCCAACCTGCTTCAATATGAAATGTGACATCCTCTAGCTTAGACTCCACCGCCCTCCAGACTGTACAGGAAGAAGGTAGACTAGCAATGCAGAAGCTGGGAAAATGGCTTATATAGCAAAGGAGCCATACTCCAAGTTTGGTAAAATGGAGAGGCATTATGGGCAAATTTCAGCTGCGCCGATCAATGTGTATCGATTCAATCGGAGGCCGCACTACGTTTCTCGAGTTCAGCCTCAACGTATGCTAAAGATTATCCTACTATAATAACTCTACTTGGTATGCCTTGTGAACCCAAGGCTACCTAAGGTACCCGCTCATATACTTCGCAAGCCACGGCATGGTGTAAAAAAAAAAATTTAATATAATTCCTGCTCATCAGATCCTGTGTCATCAAAGTTGTGTAACTTCAGCTGCCAAGATGTCACCAAGACCTGTCTGTCCCAGGATAACAATAACAACCCTTGTGCTTGACGACATACTAATCGAATAGCCACAGACACCCGTTAATGCCTACCTGTCACCATACCAATCCTTCCCGGTTAACATAGACATTACATTCTAACCTAGCATTATCGCACAGAGGTAGCAGCCATGCAGCTGGTCGTTTTCTCCGCCAAGCCCTACGACAAGAAGTACCTGACGAGCGCCCGGGCGACCGAGCTCGACAGCTCCGCCGGCATCGACATCGTCTACCACGAGTTCGCGCTATCCCTCGAGACCGTGCCGCTCGCCAGCGGCGCGGCCGCCGTCTGCGTCTTCGTGAACGACGACGTCAACGCGCGCGTCCTCGCGTCGCTGCGCGCGAGCGGCGTCCGCGCCGTCCTGCTGCGGTGCGCGGGGCACAACAACGTGGACCTGGGGGCGGCCGCGCGCCTGGGGCTCTTCGTGGCCCACGTGCCGTCGTACTCGCCCGAGGCCGTCGCCGAGTTCGCCGTGTCGCTGCTCCTGACGCTGAACCGCAAGATCCACCGCGCGTACAACCGGACGCGCGAGGCCAACTTCAGCCTCGACGGCCTGCTGGGCCGCACGCTGCACGGCAAGACCGTCGGGCTCGTCGGCACCGGCCGCATCGGCGTCGCCTTCGCCAGGATCATGCACGGCTTCGGCTGCCGCCTGCTCGCCTACGACGTGCTCGAGAGCGACGAGTTCCGAAAGTACGGCGAGTACGCGGATCTGGACGCGCTGCTCCCGCAGAGCGACTTCGTGTCCCTGCACTGCCCCCTGACGCCCGAGACGCGCCACATCATCAACGAGGGCACGCTGGCGAAGATGAAGAAGGAGGCCATGCTGGTAAACACGTCGCGGGGCGGGCTCATCCAGACGAGGGCCGTCATCGCCGCGCTCAAGAGCAAGCACCTGGGCGGCCTGGCCTTGGACGTGTACGAGGGCGAGGGCGCGCTGTTCTACAACGACCACTCGGGCCACATCGTCGACGACGACGAGCTCATGCGTCTGACCACCTTCCACAACGTCCTGCTCTGCGGGCACCAGGCCTTCTTCACCGAGGAGGCGCTGCGCGAGATTGCCGACGGCACCATCAATAACCTGAGCGACTTCCTGCAACAGAGGCAGTGCAAGCACGCGCTCGTCCAGGACCAGGTTGGCTCGTCGCTGGATAGGAGAGACTCCGTCCCGATCCGGATTTAGAAGTCCTGGGTTCCTTGTCGGAAATAGGGCCATATCGGGTAAGTACCGAATTGCCTATCTGGTATGGTTGGGCGCGTGGACAGGAATGGGTTATGGGTAGCACGGGATAGACTGCGTAACTCGACTCATCCTAGTAAACGACTCTGTTGGTGACGGAGATATGACCTATGAATAGACGATATCATCATGACCTATGGTGCATTCAGCTTGTGGATATTTATATCTATAATAGCTATTCTGATTTCCAATAATGCTCGACTAGGCTCCTAGTTTCTACCTCCAACGGTATTCAAGGTATAAATCACGCCGACAATGTGCGTTGTCACCTCCGGTACACTCCGTTGATAGTATAATCTTTCTTGGGGCCCTTGACGGAATACGCCAGCTTCCACTCCCGCAGGTTCACGGCCTGGAAGTTGAACTCGTAGTGCACGTCGTACAGATCCTCCACGCACAAGTGACTCGCCTCGGCCAACCAGCCCCTCTTCCTGCCGCTATCCACCAGCTTGGCGTCGGCCGCAGCGCCCGTGCCGTCGGCGGCGGCCATGGCCTCCTCGTCGGCGGGCACGAGAAACTCCACCTCGTGGAACAGGTAGTCGGCGCGCGCCGGGTCGTCGGTGCGCGCGAACCACACGCTCAGCCGGTCCCGCTCCTCGTCGTACCGCCACACGTACCGCCGCGTCGCGCGGAACGACAGGCCCGGGCTGTCGCGCGCCGTGAACACGCCGTCCTCGACGTACAGGTACTCGAGGCCGAGGCCGAGCGCCGACTTGGCCCCGTGCGAGTGCGGCCGCCCGTCGGGCGTCCCCTCCCGCAGCTCGAACCGCGCCGTCCCCACGAACCGCCCCGACGGGTGCGACGGCAGCCGCGACGTCAGGTCCCGCTCCAGCCGCCACTCGCCGAGCAGCGAGCGGAAGACGGCGCCGGCGACGAAACGCCCGTGAGACAAGCCCGCGACGACCGTGTCGTGCGTGGCCCGTAGGCTCTTCTCGACCTCCTCCTGGGCCTTCGCGCTTCGGGCTGCTGGGTAGGCGTATCGAGCTGGCGTGAGGATATCCATAGCCTTGCCGTTGGCGAGCGGCGGCGTGTCGCCAAACGGGACAATGGGGATGTCGAGGGCGCGCGCGAACTCCTGCATCAGGAAGGCATAGTCGCCCATGGGGAATTGCGATGTCCGTGGGTCGGCTCGCAGGGCCAACGTCCGCGCGATGCTGTCGTCGTCCTCGAGGGCTTGCTTTAGCTCGGGAGAGGGAGAAGGGGTCGCCCACAGGCGCGTGACGAAGCGCGCTTGCATCTCCATGACGCCCCAGTACGGCGAGCGGTAAAAACCTACGAAACCCAAGGTGGGCAGGGAGGGGTGGTGCGTACCGTGAAAGGCGAGTGCGGCAGGTAGATTCGGGTGCGAGGGAGAATGAGAGATGGTCTCAAGGACTGGTTTGGGGAGAAGAGACAGTGATGGAGATGGGTCAAAGCCCGTTGCGAGGATGATGGCAGCGACATCAGATATCTGTTCGTTGGTAGGCGACAAAGTGACTACGTTCCCGGAGACCGACGACATCTTACCTCTGCTGATCTTAATGAGGCCCGACCGCACGAAGTCCATGTAGTACGAACTCATGGCTACGAACGGCTGCTCGTCGACCAGATCGCCATCGATCTTCGCCTCGGCCGAAAAGTCTGACTGGTTCGTTCCCAGAGCAGACTGATAAATGGAGTTCAAGACACGTGCCGAATCGACGCTTATGTGCCCCTGACTATTTGTCAGGGGCTGCGGACGGTTGGCTAGATTGTATGAAGGCAAGTCGCACGGGAGGAACGGCGGCGCACATGCGGCTGGCTGTTTGGCTGGTTACTATCATCCCCGACTGTTGAAGATGAACCTATGAACCCAGCGGAATCAAGGGCACCTACCTTGGGAGATGTGAAAAGAGGAAAGACCCAAGATTGTCGATGGGTGACATGGTGTACGTAATATTTCTCCGGCTCTTCAATAACCTTCTCCCCAGGGGAATGGATAGCGGATGAGAGATGGGTCGCGACTGTGGCGGCGGTCTCGATTCCGGACATTTGTCCACCGACAACGAGAATCTTACCTCGGCGGGTCGACGTTCCTAAGAGGCTCTTGATATCTCGGTACTTGCTACTGTGAATAATAGGCACGTCTGCCTCCATAGGCACATAGTCTGGCCATGTCGGCTTTCCAAAAAATCCAGTGGCTACTAGCAAGTAATCAAACAGCTCCGTTTCGGATCCACTGATCGACTCTGTCTGTACCTTCCACGTGCCGTCGTCTTGCAACTCGGCTTTCGCGACTTTGTGTCCGAGCCGTACGTCGGCACCTCCGTACTCGGCTAGATATCTTTCCAGATATTGGCCAACCTGCCACGCCCTGGGGAACTCTGGGTCAGAGTCATGCCAGGCAAGATCACTAAACTGGACGGTATGCTTGCTCTGGTTGGTTACCATGAACGGATGCACGAGACCGTCGCTATCACTCTTGGCTGTAGGCCATAGCCCCCCGATTCTGGACTGGGCCTCGAAAACGGTGACCTTGAACGAGTCTGCAGGTGCATCATGCAATAACGTCTTCGCCGCCACTAGGCCAGAGGGGCCGGCACCTGATCGCGCGTAAGAACTCAAGTCCGATACTGTTTAGGAGCACCAGTCCTACCGACGATGCAGACGCTCTTGGCCATACTACCGGTCCCGGTCAAGATTCGAGTTGTCCCGTAAAGTCGAGCGAGGATTATCGGGGCTTGGCAACGGAAGTAGGCCAGACTGATCGGAAGAAGTGTGGATTTTTGTGGAAGATTTGCGGGTTGCTACCTGAACCTATTCATGTTTCTTATCTTCCGTCACCACGTCTAAGGCGGTACTAATCATAGCAGGACTTGATCGAACTCGTAAAGACGAGATTCGGTATCTGATTACACGGTTTATCCACTCAAGTTCGGTTTCATTGCTGAGATAAGATCTCGCGAACTAAATCTGACACGTGAGACGCATCATTAAAACGCCGAATCCCGGTCGAAATCCATTAGGAGGTTAGGAGGTAGATACCACCTCCTACCCTCCATCATATTACCTAACCTCAGGTAGCAGGAGGTTCGTCCCAGCAATACGGAACAGTTCACACCACTCGGACAGACAACTTAATATATACGAAATTGCTATGTTCGCCGGAATATGCCCTTCACAGGCTTCCCTTGCTTTGAAGCGGTTTGCTTATAGGCGCATGAACAGGTACCAAGACTTTGATTGGCAAACACAATCCTGCGCAGGGCCAAGGGCCTTGCATTTTATCGTATCTCTACCAACTAGCTGCGGCGAGTCTGTCGCGCCTTCTACCACTCGGTGTCTAAAGCCGGGTATAAGGCGTTCCCTGATACGAACCCGAGACGTATCAAGGTATAGTGCTTATGTCTAGTGCCGGGTACGTTGTAGGAAGAGAAAGTCAACATAGCTCTAGATCTCGAATATTCGAATATTTTCACATTCTCAAGTCAAGACCACTACCCACGTCCCAGAATAGCGGTATGATCCTTCTACCAGTACCACGGAGCTTCCGAATCTCGCAGGATCGGCACGTGTTCAATAAAGCACGACCGTCGCTCATTGTTCATGCACGGGACGGGTATGCGAGTTCAAGCATGTTTCCGCTTTCCATGCCGTTGCTCATCCGCTTGCCGCGAGATTTTTATTTATTTATTGAATTATAATTACGCGTCGTCATTAGGCCTATGAGATGCTAGATCTCAACATGGACAGTGAGAAAGCTTACGACTCAACACCAATCTGCGGAGTTTTGAATAAGAGACATAATTTAATGGGCGACATCGAACCTTTGTGTCCTCTCAGCTCGAAACAAGCTTATCTCCCACGTGCCTATGTAATAGGTAGCCGAGGCCAAGACATCCGTCGGCACCGGGCTCGATGTTAACATGATTAGGGCTCTTCCCTCGATAGGTATCCCGGTCTCGCCGCGAGATAACCTAAAGTGCATCGGACCATACGACCATATAAAGCCTGCGTAAGAAGGCGAGCAGCATATGTGCCCAGCTCCCAGGGCCTATTAGGTATCGAAACGCGTCGAGGAAACGAGTGGGCTGAAAGGAGAGCTGCATTAGTTCCAGGTCTGTCCTACACCAATATTTTTGTCGAAGAACAAAACAAGGTATACCCAGGGACGTGTCATGCCCAATCGTCAAATCGGGTCTCGTATGAGATGGAAGTTATACGACTTTGTCCCCGTCTCTATCTCTAAAAGTGGTGGCGCAAATGGGAGGCGGTCAAATACCCAACGCCCAGGTTGTACGATTCTCCCTCGACGTCTCAACTTTTCGTTACCGCTGCGTGTTTTCACCCAAACTCGGATGTTTCTTTGCAACCGCTCGTCATGACGGATCTGCTGCAATGCATACAGTAGCATACAATACATACAATGCGTACAGAATGTAAGTACAGTAATAAATGTCGATCGGGAATGCAACTCGGTACATGTTTTACCCCGTAACTGTTCACGGCCAAGCTAAGGTACCTAGGTGCCTAAGGTTAGCTGGTTAAGTAGCGGGGCCCTGCGGTCTATGGGGGCGAGTACCGAGGCCAAGGGTTGGTTCCTTTAGAGCGGGCTGGCGGGCTGGCGGGCTGACCCCAAGGATCCATGCGGGGTAGCTTGCTCTAGCAGGGATATGCTGACGAGTGGCCAACCAGCCAGCCTGCCAGCCAGTGGTGGGACCCGGTGGAGAAGAAATCGGCCGGCAATGTCGATGACATCTCGTGAGGACGCAATATCCTGCTTTGTTTAATCGGTAACAGATGGTACCCATTGAAAGGTGGCGTTACGAAACATATAGCACGTAGTAGGGTTCATCACCCGAGCCTGTCCCGTCCTTCTTCACTCAGGTAGGACTCGGTAGGTAGTGCAAAGTGATAAGTGATATAGAATCGTAGGACCGAATCCAAGACATGTCAGACCAGCGTGGGATTCCGTACCGGTATAACATTTCTGATGTCAAAAACTCCTATTGGACATGAGACGGAAAAACGCCTTGATCGTGCGAGCAAATTCCCTTTACGTCTCACCGGCCAGCTTGGTCGCAAAGGCACATCAATGCGGCTGAAGGAGCCCGATCGGTATTGTGAGAACCAATCTCGAGGGTCTCGGTAGTAGACTTATTAACCGATGGAACCAAAGAGTAGGAATAGGTCGGCGTACCACGGTATAGGTAATGTATGTTTCATGATCCCTTCCCACACATGCTGCTGGCTGTCAATCAATATTACAACGTGGGAGTAGTCTAATAATAGGAGGAATTATGCGGTTATTTGTTTGGGGACAAGCAATCGTCTATGCCAATTTAATATACCTCCAACCAACTTATATATCCGAAGGTAAATAGACTAAAGCCTCCCTTAAGAAGTAGTCAATGAATTAATCAGTTAATAGGTACCATGTGAAAGTAACACAAGTGACCTCGTAACAAAGTTGCAACACAGCTGACTTGCTCACAGGGGCCTTTACTGTATTTAGTTGATAGTCTTGGCTTATGTATGGTTGGTCCTAAGTCAGCAGAGCGCATACCGAAAATTGACTTGTAGAACCGACTATGGTTACCGCAACACTACCTGAGATGAATCCATCTCCAACATCATCTTTGTACACCCCCCGACCCTGCTATCGTCTATGGCTCCGCTACACGTCACGACATTTACATTCATTTGGACCGGTTTGATTCGACAAATAGATTGCTAATATGTGTTTGGTTATCACATGGCGGTAAAGGGAGCCGAGATTGCAGTACAGATATGTTGCTGGACCCGAATCACTATCGTCCATCAGGCTTCCCATTTGCGCGACAAGGTACCTAGGCCATCCCTCGTCAAGGTTGTCTTCACCTCTGGGCTGCCAGATCGAGTAGGGTTCTTTTTAAAAGCCTTCCTCCAGGTTTGCTTTAACCTAGGTTAGCTTATACTGTACATACCTCCTAAGGTATGTACAGTACCTCATACGTCCACTATTTCCCACGCCTCTGCAAAGAAAGGGTACTCTTCTCCGTTAATAAACCGCCGATCCTCCCCCCCTTCATCCCTGACCCCCGCTGCTATCTCCATTTCCCTAGCCTTACGGACTTGGGACTCGGGCTATTATTGTCTACCGCACGTTGCATTGTCTCCGCATACGAGTACTAAGCAAGCAGCTTTTCCTACCCACCCTACATCTACACCTGCATAGCTCCACTTCCCACGATGCCTTGATCCTTCATTTCACCTCCCTCTCTTCACTTTGAATTTTATCTTTATTCGTCCCTTACTCGGATTGCAAGTCTCGTCGATGCTCCTTAAGTTCAATTGATCGCACCGATCGTGCTGATTCCTCGAGCGACTAGATTTGAGCTGTAACCGAAACACTTCTACACTGGCATCTTAATTCCGGCACCATTACGTCTTGCGCATTCTACCCGGTCTTTCTTATCACTAGATTTAGACCCTAACGATTATATATACGACGCGGCAGCGCACAACCCCAAGTCACCATGAGCGACATTGAGAAACCTTCGACTTCGCATGACTCTCAGGATGGTCATGTCGAAGGACTACCGCCCGATCCCGACGCTCATCTCAGCGAAGAAGAGAAAGAGAAAGTCGTGAGTATCATCCTGGCAACGCAGAGCAGTGCAATGACTAACATTTGCATCAGGACCGCAAGCTGCTTTGGAGACTGGATTGGATACTGATACCATGGGTACGCTGGTGTCTCAATGTCGATTTATGCCACAGACAACTGACGATGACTTCTAGCTCTGCATTCTTTATCTGCTTGCCTTTCTGGATCGGACCAACATTGGCAACGCGAAAGTGGCACATCTCACTGATGACTTGCATTTGAGGTTACCGGACCAATACAACGAGACACTCACCATTTTCTTCATTTCGTACTCCATTTTCGAGCCGGTGACCAACGTGCTGCTCAAGAAGATGCGGCCGTCCGTGTTCATCCCAGTCATCATGTAAGTCTGCAACCGTGATCGTTGGGTCCCAGCCGAGGAACATAACTAACGCCGTGTCACCCGAAAAAAGGATACTATGGGGTGCTGCTATGCTTGGTACGGGCTTTGTATACAATTACTCGGGACTCATGGCCGCTCGTTGGTTTCTAGGTCTTGCCGAGGCGGGTCTGTTCCCCGGAGTCAATTACTACCTATCGTGTTGGTACAAGCGCTCTGAGTTTGGTGTTCGTGCTGTATGTCAACCTGCCACCTGTGCCATTTACCCGTGTGCTCGGTTCGTGTCGCTTACTCTCCGCAGGCTATCTTCTTTTCGGCAGCCGCTCTCTCTGGCTCCTTCGGTGGGCTCCTCGCCGCCGCGATAGAATTAATGGACGGTATTGGGAACCGACCTGGCTGGGCCTGGATTTTCATCCTGGAGGGTCTATTGACTATCGTCTTTGCCGTCGCGTCGTTTTGGATGGTGCATGACTTCCCCGACCAAGCTCGATTCCTGTCGGAAGCTGATCGCGTTCGCGTTGTCCGTCGGCTCAAGCTGGATCAGCAGTCGTCGGCCGAACACGAGGAATGGAAGATGAGCTACCTTTACGCCGGTCTCAAGGACTGGAAGATGTGGCTCGGTATGATCATCTACATGGGTTGCGACATGCCTCTCTATGCCTTTTCGCTTTTCTTGCCCAGCATTATCCAGGAGCTAGGCTGGAGCACTACTACTGTTCGGTCCCAGCTTTTGAGCGTGCCCCCGTACGCGGCGGCGGCCGTGCTTACCGTGGTTATTGGCTTCGTCGCCGACCGAACTCGTCAGCGTGGTCTCTGCAACATTGTCGTTAGTTCCGTCGGTATTGCTGGATTCTTAATGCTTCTCGCCTCAGCCGATCCTAGAATTAAGTATGCCGGAACCTTTCTCGGAGCCCTTGGTATCTACCCTTGCATCTCGAACACCATCAGCTGGATGGCGAATAACATCGAGGGTGTTTACAAGCGAGGTGTTGTGCTAGGTTTCGTGATCGGTTGGGGAAATCTGAACGGTGTCGTCAGCTCCAACATCTATTTCAACGGGCCTAGATATCTCGAAGGTCATGGAATCATAGTGGCTTACATGGCGCTCTTCCTATTCGGCGGCAGCTTGCTGATGACGATACTACTTCGGATCGAGAACAAGAACAGGCTACAGGGGAAGCGTGATTACCTCATCGAGGGCAAGACTGCTAAGGAGATCGAGGCTCTGGGTGATCACAGGCCTGACTTCATTTACACGGTATAAGGGACGGGATGTGTGTATGAAACGCATGGGTGTGGTTAGGATGCGACAGCTTGGGTACCGGTAGGTACCCTACCTTCCGCGCTTTGATTCAAAACCTGTTTTGCATTGCGGCGGGATGGGAGTCTACATCTCTTTGCTTACTTCACTAGACTGAGAAGAGACACTCGGGAAGGATGGCAAGCCTTTTGTGAGACGTAACTTCTTGTTACTTATTCGACCTTGTTATATATAGACCTTTCGGCTCGGGGGTTGGTGCCGGTTGGGGAACAAGAATGTTAGGATACCGCATTTAACCCTATCTAGTATGTCAATGACGCGATGCCTTTTCTTACCTTACCAAACTAGTCTCATATCGCCCCGTGTCTAAGTGATCCTCATAGCCGCGATCTCGTCCGTTCTCCGTTGCTACATATACTCCATCTAGATTTAGGTGTATATTCGTCAAACGCAAATGGCGAGATGGAATATGCACCATTCTCAAACGACATCGTTCGAGTTGGCATCTGGGCAATTCCGTGTAACAACCAGGCAGGTACTCACATTGAGAGATGGAAATAATTAATTCCTGGACATGATTGAACGAAGCCGAAATATGATCACATACTGGGATAGGTTCCTTCATGCTATCATTGACAATGCTTGGGTTCAACCGACCACCATGTAGATCTATGAATCATCGTCAATGAGGGTCACTTATATCGTTACTACGAATCTATGTCATCTACGAGTTATTGGAGGTACCCAGGTTACAGTACAATTGTTCAATGTCTAAAGAAAATATCTTACTAGATAGGTTTATTCATCCCCATTAGATCTGCGGCCTTCATCATTGTTAGGTAGTTGATAGGTAATAACTCTAATATCATAAATGATGCATGAAGACAGACCACCTAGCCGAGGCAGCTATGGAAGGGGGGCTTGCTTGAACAAGGCCTACATTACCTACCTTTTGTTTTCATCGACGTCCGATCCGGGGTTGAAATATATCCATAGCAACGTACATTATGATTGCTTCAAGATTGGATTTATCCTTGTCTTCCTCGGCAAATTATCCGGATGGGCTTGGCAGACTCAAATACATGCATCATGGTTATGAATATCTGCTTTGCCGTGAACCCGTATGGGCATGGATCCTAAAGGTTTGTAAGCAAACACATGGAAACACATATCGAGAAGCTTAGCGACCATATAGCCTGATCGTGTACTAGCCCTAGTGTATTTGGCAAGATCAATATACAGCCTTGAGAATGTTCGGCTTTGTTAGTTTCATACCGGTAGATGACACCGCTATGAATTCTTGGTGTCTTAAGCCTTCGCTCCAGATCTTTCTTCTTAAGCCTTGAGTTACCAATATCAGTACAACTATTACCCATAGAGCGCGTACTTAACGAGACTCCCATGTAAAATACTACGAGCACATATTAATCTACCGCAGGGTAGGTGTATGTACCTTGAAGCATAGAATAATTTATAGACTTTCTAGTAATAAGATTTACTACTCCTTTTAACAAAGCACGTTATCAAAGGATACGTGGAGGGAAGTAGACAGTGCGACCTTTTCTTCGATCTCTTATGTGTAATGTTATACAGCATCTAGAGTGGCAGTTGGAATGTGGCGCAAAACCTGACTAAACTATACCAATGTCTTATTTCTTCACCTACCTCAGGTAAGTAACGAGTTAGGATACCTTATAAGCATATGCAAGGGAAACAGTCGAGTTCTAATGCTAGTCGTAGTAAAGTGTTACCTTGAGGCATACATGGAAGGTTGGGGTCATGTCTATTGGGAAATGTTGTTAGCAATATAATGATCGGATTATAAGCCGGTATCGCAAGTATACATCCGAGATAACAATCCAACCGGCCACGGGGACATGCATTCGACGTCTTGTAACCGTGCTCGATCGCGCAGGACTTAAACTACATCATAAGACCTGATTGTTACCAACGGATCGCGATCGCTGCCTCCTTATCCTGGTCTCGAACCTCGGCGCGTCTACGGAAGAAAACTACAGGAGTCTACCAGGCGTAAAGCACTCTGTTTCTCCCTGGCTTCCTATACTCTGGTACTATGCTGCAGCCGCGATGCCAACCTACTTCCATAGGCGCATATGTACCACGGGTAGCTAAAATCGCTGATACGAAAACCAGTGAACAGAGTCTCGGAACGAGGAAATTAGGTGGCTGCTTCATGGGCGCTTGTTTGCACCAGAGCCATGAGTCTCAACATGTTGGTCTACCGGTAGCTGAGCCAAGGAAAACCCTATTTGGTACCCGAGATGAGCAATGCATCTTTGGATTTTGGCAACTCGATGATTCCATTAGCTATATGTTGTAAGATCGGTAAGTTCATGGTTTCTAGGTAATCAAGTTTTTGTTATAGGATTCGAATGTAACTAGTTCCTCAGTCTAGTTACGCATTCCTAGACGCTCTCGACCGTATATCCTAACGAATAATCTCCGACTCGGGTCTCGGACTTCGGGTGCAACATGTTACTTGGTCTCGCGACTAGGTAATACTGGAGATAGGCACAAGCTAGACGGCCCGTCCCATTGACGTCGGTTGGAAGTACAGAAGTGATTGCACAAATATCGGCGTGTATAAAACCAAATTGTGCTGGATCAGGAGGCCCGAGTCTGGGTTGGGATTTGACACAAGCTTCTTCTTGTCCTCCTCGAGCCATTTAAACTCCCGAAACAATAAACTGGAGCCTGTTAAGAGAGAACTTGTTACACGCTTTCCCCTCAATCGTGAGCCGTGTGCCTAATTAGACCATGCAAACGGGGTTGGTTTGACGCCACAATGTAAGGAGTCGTACTGTCGTAGGTACCTAGTTTGCTGAGTATTCGGAGGTCGGTAGATTTGTTTTCCGCTGCTAGGAATAAGGGTCTGAGCTGAACTCTAAGAGTCAAATATCAAATATAACAACCTCAGCCAATCACAAGACACGAGTTTAGCTGCATCCGCCACAAACGGCAATGTCTGAGCGCGGAAATATACTTGCCTTGCTTCCCCACGGTAGATGGGAGCAGGGGTCGCTATCAGGTGGTCCCGCGCTCCACTTCAGCTCCCAGCTCTAGGTACGTGTACCCCTGGAAGAACTCGTATGGTTAAAAACGATTCCAAGTTTGGAAACTCAAAAGCTCTTTTTTTTTTTGGAGTGATTGATGCTGCGATGCCACCTGGGCAGCTGGGATAGTTGACTCTGCTGAGCAGAGCACAGACCTATTCATCTCGAAGCTATGCTCGCATCTGACGGGAAAGCTTTGTCACCAGCTGCAGTATTCCATATTGAAGCAGGTAACCTTAGAACGAATCCAGACAACTCATTCCGTGACCGAGACTTCACGGTCCTCACGTCAATAGATTCAACAACGCCCCCTTCTGGTTTCTTCTGGTTGGTCCAGCGTCTCGAATTCGGCAGTACCTCGCCTCGGTGCATTTCATTGAGATGTGAGAGCCGTTCGTCATTGGGCTGAGGCCGCATACTGCGTCATGTAGTGTAGCAAACAGCCGTCCGCATGCTGTTAATCAAAACCTTTGTTCACCGCAACGGTTTTTTCAAATTCAATTTCTCCGAGTAAATCCATCAGGACTCAGGACATATGCGCGTAATTGGACTTGGACATGGACATGGACATGGTCATGGTGGAGATATTCACAAACCCCATCAACTTATCCAAGGCTTCAGCTGCCAGGTTCGTGTCGCAATTCCGAAGAAACCATCCCCAAGGCAGTCTACCCGCGCCGGTCTAATGTAAGGGATCACCTAGATGTCGACACTTCCAAGGTCCACGTGGAGTAAGGTGCAAGCCGGACGGAATCGTTCTGGCACGGTAACGAATGATAGCAATTCCCATGGCAGCTGTTTGGCTCATCCAAGTCTTCCAACCTTCCAATGAGACCCAGCCTGTTTGTTACCCGCAGCCACCATGCAAGTAAATCACTCGCCCGATGCCTGACCAGTCATCGAGTCCTATCGGACAACTAGAGCCAAAAGAAAGGATGAAACGAAAAGACGGCCATTCCGCGATCCTGAATTGCATCTTTACGTGCACCATCTCCCATTAGGTGCCTCGGTCGGTGATGGATCTGCTGAGGCTCACCTGGTCATGCAGGCTGGGGGGATCTGCGGGGGAGCCTGATGTCAAGGTAGTATATTATACCTGCAGTGTCTTAGCTGCCGTGCCTGTCTCAACATCTATAGGAGGTAAGTATCAAAGAACGAAACTTGCCTTTCTGATGGGCTTAATGCAGACTTGACGCTTCTCGAGTTGAACAGGAAGGCCTAAACGAGCTAAGGCAGACAAAGTAGTTAGACCGGTCTATCTTGCAGATAGGTAATCGAACTTCCGAATACGTGGTGGGATGGCTACTCGTAAACAAACCGCAACATTAATTTACCTCGTCGTCTGAGCTTCTACTTTCTTCAGCCGTATCTCCTTGCCGTGTATCACAGGAAACGAAAGAAGGCCAGCTCGGGACTCGCCAACACCCCAAGACAGTCGTCTGAAATCGATCCCGACTCAGGGTATATACCTTGCCTATACCCCACACACCTATACGTTGCTTGCCCGTCGCCAAGTAGCCAAGGCTGAGGGTATATCCTTGATATGCACCCACCCAACTGACATGCTCTACAGATGCCTGATACCTATATACATTACTCCTCCTTCGCTACCTGCCGCTATGCAGATCGTGCAGCCTTTGATGTGATTTATATCTGACCAGCAAGCGAAGGTTGCGGATACGTGCATCTCTAACCTCGCTCGATTTCGCTTCTATCAGAATTTCGATACTCCAACCATCTCACGGTGCTCGCGCGTGGGATAGCTTAGCTCACCCTGCGCTTGAATCGTCCTCGAATCTGCGTAGCTCTTAGTTCGACCTACCTCCTCTTCAACATCTACAGCTGGTCCTAACACATACCTTTTGAGTAATGAGCCTATGCCACTCCCTCCTTACGCACCTAAGTATTCAAGTGTTACACGATACACGATACACGCTCCGACGACTCGACCTCCTTTCTTCTCCGTCAACAGCAGTTCGAAGTTATTCATTCATTGGCACGATAAAACTCATATAAGTCCCCTCTTTCGCCGTCCTTCATTTTTGGTACAAGTCGACACCATCATTTTTACGTATTTTCTTTTCCTCGGCAAACACTGTCCCTCACGACATCCTGTACACGCCTCGAAAGCAGCACTTGGCCGTCCGTCATCGAAACATAACTCGAAAAATATGGATACTTAGCTTTACACCTATACCAAGAGTTGCTATATCATAGTGAGCTACACATGCGTTGGAATTTTCTAGGATCATTCATTCACTACGAACATCGTGTCAGCAATGATGGATGGTGCTGTGCACGGTGAGCCCGATGAAAGCGGCCGGCTAGTTGCCCCGGGGGCACTGACAACGCATGACATCGAGATCATCGTCATCTTCGAACGTTTAGGTGCCGCCTTGTCTGTCACCGGGATTCTCCTTATTTTCATGGCATATGCAGCCTTTAAGCGGCTCCGTACCGTACCAAACACCTTTATCGTCTTCGCGTCCTTCGCCAACCTGGGAGCCAGCATCGCCTGTTTGATAGGGTACTCAGGGGTGAAAGCAGGCTCGGACAGTCGTCTGTGCCAGGCCCAGGCATTCATGTTCGAACTGTTAGTTTGCCTTGTCTCCCCTACAGAGCATTCCAAATAGGGGGATGGCGGAGTATCTTAACTAACGATTTCAGGTTTATGCAATCAGATCCGTGGTGGTCTTTCGCCATGGCCGTCAATGTCTACATGGTCTTCTTTTTCTCCGCAAACCCAAAGAGTTTTCTCCGCTACTGGTGGGCGTACTGCCTCGTCTGCTACGGGGTTCCCTTTATACCTTCCCTGTGGTTGCTTATTATTCGTGGCGGCGATGGGCAGAACGTATACGGTAATGCGACTGTAAGTCAACACCTAGCCTAGTCGATGCGCAATACGATGCTACCATGCCCTTGCTGACAACATCAATGCCAGATTTGGTGTTGGATAGATAAGGACTGGTCCGACCTACGCATCTACACGTACTATCTCCCGATATGGGTCTGCATTATCCTATCGACATGCATCTACGTGGCGGTGGGCTACTACGTCTTCAAGCAACGTAACCAGCTGCGAAACTTATCGCTAAGTAACCCGGCACGAGATCCGCCAACACGACGTGACTCAGGGGAGAAGGTAAGCAAACTACAGCTCCCCGTGTTGCTATCAGACGGACTAACAACAGCCCAGACACTCTTCACGAATGCAGCTGTGATGGGCAGAATCAACAGAGAGGTGGTCCAAATTACCACAGTGAACTCGGCAACGGAGCACGAAGCCGGTGTGTTGTCGTCCAGCGCCACGCCCATAAACTGGTTCAACGGACCGCCGGACGACAAGTCGTGCCCGGAGAGCCCAGTGATGCCCGTCTCGCAGCCGAACCCGTACCAGACGACGGTGACGCGCATCACGGCGGACCGGGCGCCACGGGAGGGCATGGCGGCGCGGGCGCGCAGCAACTTCCGGCGGTGGTGCAGCCGGCTCGACAACATGGACCCGGTGAAGCTGGCGTACCTGCGGACGTCGTTCGTGTTCGCCATCAGCGTGTTCGTGACGTGGACGCCGAGCAGCATCAACCGGGTGCACGACCTGGTGTACGCGGAGCGCGCTAGCTTCGCGCTCAACCTGGCCAGCGCCGTCGTGCTGCCGCTGCAGGGCGTCTGGAACGCCGTCATCTTCTTCTCGACGAGCTGGCGGGCCCTGCGCCGCGAGGCCCGCGCCCGCGTCGAGGCCTGGAAGGGCATCCCGCGCGGCCACCGCGCCGCGGACGCCGTCCGCACCGAGCGCGAGCGCGACCGCGCCCGCGACCACGCCCTGCAGCTCGCTAGGCGCACCCGCGGCGCCGACGACGCCGGCAGCGACATCAGCGCCGCCAGCACGCTCGCCGGGACCGGGTCCGGCTCCTGCGGCGGCCGGGTCCGGGTCATCCACGACGGGTCGCTGACCAGCCTGCGGCTCTAGACCGTCGTCGGCCGCCTGCTGCAGACTCGCTGGATGGTTGTTTAATGTAGGGACTATTAACTCGGATCTTGGAGTCCGGCGCGTTCTGCAAATCCCGGGACGGGCAAGACGGCCAGTGTACACACGACGAGGCGACTATAACACACACAGCACAGCACAGAGCACACATACACACGCACCCCTGCTAGCTTTTTCGATACCAGATAGACAGGTGGTTTTTGAAGGATTGCTTGGTTCCCGAGTTGTGAGTACCTAGGTCAGTCGGTTTTGGTGGGTTTTATTTTCTTACGTTTTGTTTCTTCCGGGTCTGGAACTTGACGGTGTCTTGGATAACATGGATGTTTTGGCTACGCTGTCGCCGCTACGTGCTCAAGTAGGGTATACCATTTTTGTATGCAAAGTCTTAATAAAAACTCGACTGGGGCTACTCTTAGTCTGCGTTGTGTTTGAAGAGGTGTCTGTTAATACCATTGTTTCTCCGAGGGCTTGTGTTTCTCGTGTTGTCTACTTGTATATGCCAAGTCGTGTTTGCGCGGGATCTTTTCCGTTGTCATTTTTGTCTTCGACTACGTTTCCTATTTTGAGATACCGAGTTAGGTGCCTGGTGAAGCTGTTCTGTGACTCAGAACTGGTTAGAGGTGTTGCGGAATAATCACATAATTCAAAGGTTCTATTAACTGGCGATAGGTGCTGCAAAGTTCTGTACCTGGTAGATAGGAGGTATATACCTCGCGAGATACTAAGCTTGCACATAGATTGGCTCGAGAAACCGAATCCTAGAACTGGGGGTTGGACAGCCATAGCTATTACCTTAGGTACCTGGTAGCTTTACAAAGCGGTTGTAGTGCTATAGATACCCCTTATTATGATCACAATTTTTTAGGTGGTAATAGGTCTCAACTTTGCGCGAGGGTAACACATTCACATTATTGTCTCCCTCACATACAAAATATCTCTGTTTGACAGATGAAAAGTCTAGAAATTTCGGGTGACCACCTCATAAGTCGTCCATACACCCCAACCTGTCCCGGTACCTCGTACATTTCTCGGCCACATCTGTATCCGTAACCCCTGAGCCAATTAACGCCGTGGTATCATTCTCCTATCCCGTCGTGGACTGATAACGGACATCCCTTATTCCATGCCCTTACTTCGCCTCCCTCGAAAAACAGATCTCCGGAATATCTGCTTTCTCCAAAATCGTAGGATCCTCGCGAAATTGTTGAGTCTGCACGACGTCTTTCAAGGTACGCAGCACATTCCTTTCGACATAGGATATGGGTTCTCTAATACCAATAGGTTCGGACATGACTCTTTGCAAATAACGAAGCGCACTCTGCAGGAATCGCACCTTTGCCTCAGTAGGCCACGGGCCGCTGGGGTCAACTGCTTGAGTGATAAGGGCTGGTATATACGTGACCTGCACTGCTGTGTTACCGCCAATTCCGTCCTTGTTGAGGGCTTCACACAGAGGCTGTTTGACGCTGTTCTCGAGAGAGTGCCACGCCGAGGCATATAGTTCGGCAGTGTTTCGATCCGCTACACTGCTCATGCATAAGATTCGTGCGAGAGCTCGGTTATCTTCATTGTTCAAGTCGAGCGCACGGAACCCCTTCTCGCGTAGCAGGTCAAGCCGACGCTTCAACACCAGATCGTACCCTTCACGCAGACTTAATTTGCCTTCGATAATGCCTATTCCGGCGTCGTACACGGCGCGGTAAGCATCGTAATTGGATTGAGTAAGCTTCTTAGCGCAGGTCCAATCCAAGTGACCAGCTGCACCGGCAATATCGAGCAGCTGTTCCATGAATCGAAGCTTCAAACTGCGCGGGTGTTTTTCCATACTCTCAAAGGCATCTAGGGCTGCAGCGACGTTCTCTGCTTGGGCTAGCTGTCCAAAGTTGAGTTTGGCTCCTAGTATCATGCCGCGGAAGATGTCATCTTTGTAGTCTGGCGAAAGGCGGACCAAGCACCCCACAAGGCCAGCTTTCACCGCTTTGGCCAATATCATATCATGGTTCGTAGTGTCAATATTTCTGCCCGTCTGTATCTCGTAGTCGATAGCAAGCTGTTTGTCTTTTCCAATGTCGTTAACCACCACGGATAGGATGAGCGCATACAATTCATTGGGATCCCTGAAGGTCTCCTGATAAAAGTCATGGATCACCTGGAATGTTTCACGGGAGAGCTTTAAGGCTTCGTCTTGATTCCCGACAAGGATTTCGTACTGGTTGTTGTAAATCCATTTCAAAGTCAGGATGCTGATAAGGGTGCGATTGACCTCGTCGTGATCCTCGTCTTCTGGGTACACGATCTTTGAAGGCGAAGGCGCCGTCAGTTTGATATCGCTTTTTTTGCCTCCGACAGAGTAGGCAGACTTGAGTCGACGCAGCTCATCCTTGAAGTCATCGCGGACGAGGAGAAGCAAGTCTTGGTCGGAGAGGGCAAAAAGCTCATCAGGCCGGGAGACGTATTGGCGGAGGGATTTGCCGCTAGTAGACATACTGGCGGACGTATTGAAGACTCTAGTAAATCGAGACTTGAGAGTAGTGAGGAAACTGAAGGTTTTCATTGAAGATTGAATTGCCCAGCACAGCCTGATAGTCCTGGGCGGGCTGTGTCGTTATATAAAATAAATGTGCAGGGGGTCATTGTGGCTTGCGAACTCATCAGCTGATAAGACCGGCTATTAGATCCATGTGTGACTTTGATGAGTGACTTTGGCGTGTGAGTTAGGTTGTGAGTTAGGTATGTTAGGGGGTCGGAGTCACTAGTGACACCTGGATAAGGAAAAACTCCCATGGCAATCTAGGTACCTACCTCTAGGTTACATACCTACCTAGTCATTGTGGCGGTGCGCAAGATTCTGCCTTTCCCGTCTTCCGCTTTAGTGGGGCCGGACAACCATCCATAAAAATGGATCTCTCTCCGGATAATATCCAGGTGGCTGACGGCCAAAGCCCCGAACACTAGAAACCAACGTTTGAAAACAAGCATGCATGACTACCGCTCCAACTCTCACCTCCTATGAATGAGATAATGGGACTGAAAGAAAGGGAGGCATCCCAACGTCCCATGTTCATTCCTATACCCCAGTCGCATCACAACGACTAGCACCAACATAGCACCAACAAATCAAACATGACGGTCTTCATAGTCATAGAACCAGGCCCGACTTATTCTCCAATGATTATGATTGCCTATGATATATTTCAAGTTGAATGTAGGACATCCAACCCATGTCCACGTGCCTAGGATGCGGATCTCTTCCGCGCTTGGATTCGAAATGAAACGCTCCCCCTCCTGATCCCAACTAAATAAATCGCCGACGTCCAGATCAACCAGCAGATGTATATACATCAAGCACGGCAGGGTCTTGCTGCTTTCACATCTGGGCTAGTGAGATCGATAAAGCCAGCGTCTTAACGGAGGACTGGAGACCGTGTGCTAGAAGTACTTGTGGAGTAGGAAAAACAAGCCCATTGTACTAAGATATTCAAATCACTGTAATTCATTGTTTTCACTGAAGTTACTATAAATTAACACTTATTGTTTTGGAATACTTATTTAAATTAGTATCGATATCCAGAATTGTGATCGCACTTAGCATCATATTCTCCAAGGAATACCCAAGCAGCACCTAACACAGCTTTCATATTAAAATATCCTCGCTTCGTACCGATATCTTCATTCCGACGATAATAACGACTCACAATGGCCAAATGCAGCTGTACTTGTGGTTGTGAAGCTCAGGCCCCCTCCGGCAGGGCTCATTGTGATTATTGCCGAGCCGGAAACTGTGTTGGTCCTTCGAGCCGAATCCTAAGCTACGTCACTGATCCCATAACTGGTGAGCTTAATATATCCTCAGGAATGTCGACCCAGACGGCCCGGGGTTTGATCGGAAAGTAGATTTGCGTAGACAAAGATGACTTTATCCTTCTATCCCTCGAGGAGGTTAAGAACATGAAAGCCAATATCACGTACTCGTACATCCAGGCTCAATAATTAATCCAATATAGTATGTTGCTTAAGAATGCGTTGTCCTGCTAGTTTGATTCCCTAGGAGGCTGCCCAGGGGGCCTTGCTAAGTTGTGTGTACCTTCTAAGCTATGCCTCGTTCTATACTCTTGGGTCTCAGTACCAAGCTAATTAGAGCTTAACATGTTACTTGTACGTTACTGCGACTTTGTCTTTATTCGTTGTAGGTACCTAGACATGTCCTTTGTTACAAAATGTAATCATCCATACCGCCATTTCCACACACAATACCATCATACTGTTGTAGCATTTCAGGAGGTGAAGATAAAATACAAGGTATGTTAGTAGGCCCAATTATCTTCTCAAAACACTGCCCGCCAAGACGCCGTAGGCAGACATAGACGACAATGCAAGGGAAAACGTTGGCAAGAGATGTGACACAGCCACCCAATCTCAAATTGATAAGTGTATTATTCTATAGCATGGAATTGGTATCTCCATCAGGAACATCAGCCAACATCAAGTTTCCGCATCAAGTATGCAACGTTGCACAAGGCCCAGAATCATCGCATTTGTCTCCCGGTTCGCACCCCCTGGCGTCATGGTGTAGGTTGCAGCATCCCTAGTGATGACTGCCGTAGAGACCCATAATTCTAGTTCAGCTAGAATCGGGCGGTCTGCCGGGTTGGTTGCCATGCATGCAGCAACAACGAGCCTTAGGTCCCCCATCTGTGCTTGGGCACGGGTCCGGGTCCGCCGTATCCCTCCTCTGGTAGTATGCCAGAAGCAGGACACAGGAGATTTTTGCCGCGACGGAGTCTGGTTAGGTCCATTTCTATCTCCTCGCCGGTGTACTTTGAATCTGTCTGGAGCAGAATCATAGTAGCCATCATCTATTCGCCTACTTGTTAGTTACTCTGCTTGCTTTCCTCGTAGGCGCTTTCCACGTAATATTCCTATATCTTCTATGTTCCGTTGTTTCCTCTCCCATTCACATTCGGGTAGCGAGTATATATGAGTATGAGTCATGTGGTTATCAGGAGAGTTTCAAATTGCCGCCGCGTATATCGTTGTTAGTTGATGATGAGTATCGTATTCCGCATATCGAGTATTTAAATACGAGACTTACTGCGATAACCCTGACAGCTGTCTAGATCGCCCATTGGTCTCGTTTCTATCAGGATTGCCCGATAGTCAAGCCATGGCGATGCATGTCCGAATTACTATCAAGGAAGAATATTAGTGTCCTATCCTTGTGTCAAGTAGTCTTTTAGAGTAGAGCACGGTGAACTGACTACATAGAAATACCATCCAAAGAAAACGATTTGGTAAGCTTACCAATCCGACCCGTCTCGATCGCTCGATGAAAGTCCATAGAGTCCCGTTCGAAAGAGTTTCTAGAAATACTCACGCCCAGCCTCTCTCGCTTGCGGCAGGAGCTAAATGATCATCGCGGTTATTCTGCATGCGCACAATATGCTTACAGTATTGAAGGCTCTACCAGTTCCAGCGAACGAGTTAGCGGCCTTGATCGTCTAGGTATGCCATGATTAATACCTGGAGCAGTTTTTCCCACGAAGCCCTCCACATCCAAACCCTGTGCTGGGTCCGCGAGTTTGACCACCGGCGAACAAGCAATAGGGCCCCGTTTTGGGTTCGCGTACCTGAGCTTGAATATTAACCCCTGGCCAATGTCTTTCAGGATATGACTTGATAATTCCGGCCCGCCCTTGCACAGCAGAACGTCTGATCCGTGTCGAGCGGCGGAGCAGCATTGCTCTTGACGAGGTTAGCAAAGCATTCAAATACGTGCTTAGATCACGTCTTTGTTATGCCAGCCGACTCGCTGAGAGTTATTCCGTTTCCTGTAGAATTTCTTTTTGTCTAGGAGATAATAATGCATTTGTTCATTAGTATCGAATTTTCTATGTTGTTATGAGGGTTCATTCACCCACGATCATCTCGAGAATAGATACTCTGCAGTGAAATATTATACTATTTTATATCTCCCTTATGTCGTGGCACAGATGCTAATACCCAAATCAACGTATTCATTCGACGCTAGATCAAGGGAGAGGATCAAAATTGTCATTAAGCTATGGAGTTAAGAGAGCTGTCTTTGTATTGTGAGGAATGCCTATTCACCACCCAAGCACGGATTAAACTTCCAATATTGTGTACCAAACCAAACCATATATGAGATTAGTTCCTATCGTCGCGCCTGTAAACATTGTTCTCTTTGTTGTGTCATATAGTTAATACAATAGGGGGGGCAGAAACTATCTAGAATAACTTGATATTAAGCACCTCAGGTTCAAATACCAGGTTTCTACTAATTCCAGTCAAGGAGAAACTATTCTTATCCACCTCTCAGACCAGTAGCTAGATGATTACTATACGGGACAATATCCGTCTTTGTGAATCGTGATTATTACAGAACTATATAGAAGTTGCTCTTTTCCAAGGTAGTGAAAAATAACATCATCACCCGTCCAGCACTTGGCAAAAATCAGTGCGCTATAATTACAAGGGCGCTAGTGGATAAGATATGCTATAATGATTTTCTTGTAAGGAGTTTAGGGGGGATTAGCACTAAGATGCAGCTGCCCGACAGCTGAAAAAGCCCCTATTGGAGAAGAAAAAAAAAACACACATAGCCATAAACTTGATTACAAATACAACAAATTGAACGTCACCGATGGTTACAGCTCGCAATATTGCGAGATTCTGTCGTCATGACGTAGACTCCCTTTAGCCCCTCGGTATATATTTACAGCGACCCGCAACGTCATTGAGGTCACCTACGACATCCCCATCTCCAACAAGCTCAAATTGATTGACGTACCAAACACAATCATGGCGGACAAGTTATACATTTCCGAGACCCCAGAAGACGTAAAGACAGCCAAGGGTCTGCATCTGATCACCCAGAACACGCCGAACGGACAGGCGGTGCAGATCTTGCTGGAAGAGCTTGCGGAGACGTACGGGACAGAATGGACCACTACCTTGATTGATATCTCTACCAACGAGCAGAAGAAGGAGTGGTTTCTGCGATTGAATCCCAACGGGCGCATCCCCGTCCTAATCGACAACCACCAGAGCCCCCCTTTTACCGTCCATGAGACATCTGCCGAGCTTCTCTACCTCTTGAAGTTTGCTGACAAGGAAGACAAGTTCGGATTCAAAGACGATCTCGAGCGCAGTGAAGCACTACAATGGGTCTTCTTCTGGCACGGCTCAGGCGCTCCGTATCAAGGGCAGGTTAACCACTTCACTCGGGCTGCTCCGGAGAAGATCGAATGTGAGGCCTTCGGGAAACCCTCGAGGCATAGTTTCTAATTAACGCTCCCCAGATGCTATCAATCGCTTCAGAAATGAAACCCTCCGCGTCTACGGCGTACTCGAGATCCGGCTCTCCGGAAAGTTCACCGGCGAGCCTAGAGAGTACTTGGCTGGAGCAGGCAGGGGAAAGTTCAGCGTCGCGGACATCAAGGCGGTACGTAGATGTCTCGGAAGAAGTTCTTGTGCAATACAATTACTAACATACAAAACAAAGTGGCCGTGGATTAAAGGATGGGAGCGCAGCGGGTTTACTAGGCAGGAAGTTGAGCAATTCCCGCATCTACTTCAATGGGTTGATCGGATTGCTCAGCGCTCGGCTGTCCGGAAAGGAATTGGAGCCAAGTATGTCAAGTCGTAAGCTGCGAGATTGGGAATTACAACGCATGATTACCACCTTGGCGATCTTGCGTCTTTCAAATGGTATTGTTGTGAACTCGGTCGTTCGTACGTATAGATTGTGATTGGTGTCGTAGAGCTTATCTGCATATCTGCAAAAAAAAAAAAAAAAAAAGTCGCTGCGGGCGGCAGTTACGGATAAGCGGAAACCTCCGGGCTGTGATATCTTGCTTTAAGTACCTACCTAGGTAGACAGTTGATTTAAGAGAGTGATTAACAGGTTACTCTCTTATTTAGCCCTTCACTTCCTATCGTAGGTAGTTGTATGTCTTCCTTCATCTAGGCATTCAAAATAGTGACGCGACAACGCCGGCAAATAACCTGAAAATGGGTATCAAAGCAGAGGATGTCTTTAAGCCGGAAATATTGGCAAAGTACGACCCGGAGATGGTAAAGTATGTCCTCGAAGCAAAGGCAGCCGGCGTGCCCGCACAGCACGAATTTCCCATCAAGGAGATACGCGCGGACCCTGCTAGATTTGCGGCTACTTGGTCGAAAGATGCCAGCGGGTGTGAGAGGGTTGTCGAAGGCGGGGTAACTTCGAAGGATGGCACCAAGGTGCCGATCATGATCTACCACCCGGATCCGGCACAGTACGGAGAAGGCCCGTACGGGCTTCATTTGAACTTTCACGGTGCGCGGGACTCAGGAGACTGAGATGGGGTCTACTCCGTGTTGCTGACTCCAACGCGTAGGGGGCGGCTTCGTTCTGGGCGACCTGACTACTGACACTGAATTGTGTCTGAGCATGCGCGACGGCGCGGGCGTTGTCGTGATCGATGTCAACTACCGACACTGTCCTGGTACGTCTTGGAGACGATAATTAGATATTCCGCGGCTAATTCCATTAACCAGAAACACTCTGGGGGAAATGTGTCCAAGACGCTTGGGCTGTGTTACTATGGGTATGTTCTTAATGAGCTGAGGTTTCTCGCTGCCGTAACCGTTACTTCAAGCTAAGTCGGCGACAGGCTCGAGAATCGGCAACTTCCCTGAAAATTAACCCCGACTCGATCTCGGTGGGTGGAATATCAGCCGGAGGGCAAATTTCACTCATCCTGGCGCATATGGCGCGGGATGCCGGGGTTCCGCTCAAATTATGCCTGGCGAGTGTGCCCGTTACGTCGGAGGGGTTTATATATAGGGAGTACACCGAGTCGCCTTTCGCTTCCTTTCACGAATTCGCTCATGGACCAGTTCTGCCGTGGGCGCGGATGAAGTTCTTCGGAGAACTCTGTTTCCCTAGGGATGACGTCGACGAGATTTGTGCCATGTGGCCTGACTGGTGGGTTGCCCCCTTAAAAGCCAAGAACTGGACAGGACTGTGCGATACCTTCATACGAACCGGCGAATGCGATCCGCTCCGAGATGAGGGCGAAGCCTACGGCGCGAAACTGATCGAGGGTGGGAACAAGGTCACTATAAAACGGTACATAGGAAGCCCGCATATCTTCATGTACCTGGACTGGTATCGGAAGCACGAATACGACATGGACACGAACGCGGCGCTCAAGCATGCGCACGGAACGGCTTGAGGAAAACTCTTATGTGTATGTTGCTGTCTAACTGTAAATGATTATCTAATTTTTGGAGGGGTTGAGTGCCACAGTTACATGTGGCTGTAGATATGGTGCTAAGCCACTTGGCTTTATTTACCTACCGTGGACGGCTTCGAAAAGATTTATCTTCAGGACCAGCTTAGAATTCAGATCTATTGAAACTCCTCGACCCTTGTGGTGCAACCTCCGTAACGGTGTATTCTTTTGTAACGATGATCCGGTCATTAGGCCCCGTGGATCTCGAACGTCCAGGCACGTCACCGTCCGCGAATGAGATGACCGCGGCCTGATGTTGAGGAAGCTCTATCGATGTGTCGTCGCTGACTGACAGGGTTTGTTCCCGCTCGGTTACGATATTATCCTTAGAGCCCCACGTTGTGTCATTCGGAACTGAGGCTGATGGCTTCTGCCGTCGCCCCGGTATGCTACTGAGCCTGTAGCCCCTGCTACCTTCAGCCTGGCTCGCATTTTTAGACCTAGTTGCGCTCCCGGCTTTCTCGATGAACTTTCTGAATAGCGGGTACACCATTGGCATGTTGGTCAAGACAACTGAAACGAACGACTCGCGGACAGACCAGTAACCTGACTGGGCTGGATCGATGTCGCCCAGCTAGATTGGGTCTGTTAGCATCCTTCTCTGCTCTAGGGACATCTTACACGATGCAGCCCATTATGGGATACAGGACCGAAGATAAGTAGTACAAGACTTACCGTTAAGATAGATACGCATCGTAGGATTCCGAAGGCCATCTCAAGGAGACCACCACTGAACATGACGAGAAGCACAAGCTTCTTCCTCCACGGCAGATGCGACTTCCACACGACCTAAAACAGCGAGTACTGTTAGTATCCTCTTCATTTCTCACGAAGATGGCTGACGTACGGGCAGTGGAATGGCCATCAGATAAAAATCTGTGGAAGTGTTCATGATCATCACGTAGATGGTCTGGAGAGAGGAAATGGCGGGCATGCAGTGATCTGGAATGATTAGCAAGTTTCCTCCACGACGACTTTTCAACTTATATGCTTGCACTCACTTCCAGGATCCGGGTATATCTGCCACTGCTGGTTGAAGGGGATGCATTTCAAGAAAGCTACGAGCAAACAGGATATGTATGTAGCCGCAAGAACAACGATGCCCCAACGTATCCAGCGATGCATGTTGGCAACTCCGTCCCTACGATGACAGTTAGCGCTGCGGACAGATGAAGTTCACTGAGTCATCTTACGTGAGACGCGCGTAATAGACCAACCAACAGGCCTTTAGCAGCCAGAGGAGCGTGGTATATAGAAGGAGGCCGACAACGTGAGTCTTCGAGCCGTTTACACGCAACCGCCACTCATCCGACTCAGGGTCAAGGACTGCGCGCTCGGCATCCGTCATGTTATTGTTGGCCAGGCCAAGCCAATACGCCACAGTGATATGTGCCATCACCGACTCGGCAGTGTATACCAGCTGACCACCATCCGTGTTAAAATGCGTGGAGGAAGAGCTTAGAATTCTGAGATTACTCACAACGGAAAAAAGCATGATGGCGTCGTCCCACGACAGACCGCGCCAACCCAAGTTCGCGAACCGACTGTAGTAGCGGAGGCCGATGACGAGGTACGCGGTTCCTTGGAGGCCCCAGACCTCCTTGACGAAAGCTTCCGCAGATTCTATCATCGTCAAGTCTTCTAGTGACCATTCGAAACGAACGAGGACTTGGCGTAGAGACGTAGAGACAGCTGTCCCGGCAGTGGTCTCTAAGATAATATACCTACCGAGCGGCCGGGCTCCCTTAGCTAACACAGGTTGGCACTTCGGGGGTTCTGGCCTCCGGTCTCTGTCGTATTTCGAGAAGAAAGAAAAGTGAGATCTCATATACAGCTCTACCAAGATCTTCATGTCGAAGTAATAGCTCGTTGTGATGATAACCTATAGGCATAAAGAACTCTTTATGAGCAATTCTACTGGTGAATGTGATATAGAAAACTCCAATTGCCTGTAAGAAGTCATTTCAGCCTTGTAACCACGCCACGGCCAATCACGAGAACTAGCACATATCGCCGCATGCTGAAACAGTGAGATATGATAAGAAAAAGAGTTGAAAGGCAACCAACTTGGTCGAGGCGGAGCGTAGCATTGCGTTGGGCTGTTTGTATATCCCATGTTGTTTCCATTTGCATGCATGGTGGGTGATATGCATGCATATGATCGTCCCGATAATCCACGCCGTTTACAGGTAACGGGGAGTATTATTAGCAGGCGTCTAGGCTCGACTGCTACGTCCATGATCTGATTACCGTTTTCGGGCTGGGAGAGCCAGGCTCAACTTGAGCAAGACTTGTAACTGGGAAAGAATGAAACTCTCCTCCCATTTTCCCTAATGTTGGCCATACAAGAGTCTGGGCATCACTTGGCAGCTTCATGTCTCTTTCACTTCTGTCAATTCAGGAGCTTCCGGCCAGTCCCTGTTAGAATTGCGCCATACACCTCATCACATCAAAGCTGCCACAGGCCTACCCGAGGTACATGGGTGAGATCCTTCCAGAATATGGAAATGCTAGGCGAGCTGATCTAGGTCTTCTGTCATCATGGACCACGACATGAAACTGTCACACCACGTCGGTGAATATTCTTGACAAGTTGCCTGGGGCCTGGGGCCCGGGCTCGTGTGTAGGGCTATCAGTGTCCCAAGTCTCTAACTGTTTCGACTGGTCGTAGGCATGCTACGGTTTAAGAATGGAGAGACGTATTTCGTACAGATCACATCAGACGAGCAGCATGGAGATAACGCACAAAGATGTTTGCTTTTACGTCCTACTTTATATATTCGTATAGGACGGACGATAAGCTTTTGGATGAATAGGAACTATCCACCCAGCTGCTTATTCGCTTAGCCCTGCCGGTAAACGTGTTGCTTATGGGTGTTGCATTGGGAGGATTGTGGTGCGGACCGCAACGCAACCGTGCCATCAGATCTCTATTTTGTGGAGTCGATAAGGGGTAGGGAGGCCTAGGGAGGCCTGTTCATAGGGTAGGACGGGGGTAATCGGCGATAGAGGTATCTTGGGTATGGATTGTCAGCCGTAGAACACACGCAGGGCCGCGCGCACGGCATAACCACCAGGCAGCTATCATTAAACCTGGTAGCCCAGCAAGCCTAGCTCGCGTAGAGGAGGGACTAAAGAAACATGTCGTATTTCACCACATGCAGCACATGGTGACCAGACCGATTAGATGAAGAATGGCAATTGGTGGCGCGGGCTCCATTTCGGAGAGTGGGACGTCCGGCTTTTCTTCTATGGAGAACGAGCAGAACGAGTTGTCACGTACGACAGCTTCTAGGTTAGCGTAAAGTAGAATCTCTAACTAGTAGCTCCCTAACTGCGCTAGGTATTTCTTTTTATTTTCTTGTCCTAGGGCCGCTTCCCAACAGCTTGGATGGTTCTTTTTTTGTAGACTCTGACAGGACCCCCACGGGACTTCCCAGGTGCCTCTTCCGAATCCCTTCTTGTTGTTGGGAGGGGGTAGGGGGGTTGTACCACCCTACGCCCGTCGGCTAGTGTCCAAGGGAGAGTCTCACGGCGGTTGATTGGTGGCCGCCCGTGATGATACCCGCAAAGGTTACAGTCAGCTCCATAGGAGACCGAAACCCCAGCCCGGCAGTCAGGTTCGTGGTTTGCCGGGGTTTGCATCCGGGCCACGCTGACGGAATGGGTGCCGCACGAACACCATCTTCGAAGGGATCTTCACCATATAGAATGGATGTCTCAGGTCCTAAATGATTTCTCGTATGTGTTTGCGCCACATTGTAAGAACCTCTGCCTTGATCAAGACTCTCTTGTGCTCCTCTCCCATAAGTTGAGCGCGGGGTACCGGTACTACACTACTACACTACTACACTGCAACCTCTTCACATTATTCCTGCATCTTGAACTGTGATTTCACACACTACAGCTGCCTTGCCGAGTTAGGACCTGGAGAAAGCAAACATGGCTACGAACGGGCTGCCTGAGTCGAACGTGGATGTGTTCGTCTTGAGTATTCCTATTTCCCCAGTAAACTGCTAACTTGTCGACTAGCCTCATCATCGGCGCTGGCCCGGCGGGGTAAGTCATCAACCTCCTTCTCACGAGCTTCATACTTATGGTCATGTAGGCTTATGGCAGCATGCTGGATGGCACACTGCGGCGTCAAGACTCGCATCGTGGACAAACGGAACGCCAAGATATTCTGCGGCCAGGCAGATGGACTCCAGTGTCGAAGTCTTGAAATCTTCGACAGCCTAGGATTCGCTGACCGAGCATGGAAGGAGGCAAACCACATGATAGAGGTAACACTACACCACCATACTTGATTGACGAGTCTCTCGGCTAACTTGTACTGCCCCAGATATGTATGTGGGTGAGTACACTCGGTAATCGTACACGTGTATGCCACGCTCTTCTGACGGCATTGCTTTAGAATCCTGGACCTGACGGGGTGATCCGCCGGTCGGACCGTATTCCAGACACCGTTGTCGGGTTATCCCGATTCCAACAAATCGTCATACACCAGGGGCGTGTCGAGCGATTCTTCCTCGACAATATAAAAAAATACTCCAAGGATACGATCCACGTAGAACGTGGGGTTCTTCCCGAGTCCCTCGAGATAGATAAGGCCAAGGTTGAGGACGAGTCTGCATATCCGGTGACGGTGACGCTGCGTCATCTGACCGACGAAGAAGCTGCCCCTGAACAGCAGGTAACCGGAAGCAAGGCTTCAGACGGCCTCTTCCGGAGCAATCTGGTCTACGACGATGACGAAAATGATTTAATACAGAAGAGCAAGGCTCGAGCTGGAACCGGAGAAGTCGTTCACGCCAAATACGTCATCGGATGCGACGGTGCGCGTAGCTGGACTCGACGGGCCTTGGGCTTCGAATTGAAAGGTGAAGCTACCGACTTCATCTGGGGCGTCTTAGATATTATCCCTATAACAGATTTCCGTAAGTGACCATGTTGATACAGACTTCTCTGGCTTTGGACACCCCGCCCCTGACCTCCTTTTGCTAGCTGACATTAGAATGCGATGTGCGATTCATTCTGCCGAGCATGGTAGTTTGATGGTGATTCCGCGAGAGAACAAACTCGTGCGATTGTATATCCAGCTGAAGGAGGTGTCTCCCGATGCTTCGGGGCGCGCGGATAGATCTAAAATCACCCCAGAAATCATCTTCAGCGCCGCGCAGAAGATCCTGAGCCCTTACAAGCTCGACTACGTGTATTGCGACTGGTGGACTGCGTACCAGGTATGATTCGACTATTGAGCATCCCATCACCCTACGTAAACTGATCGACGTGTTCCAGATCGGGCAAAGAGTTGGCACAGAGTTTGATGCTCATAAGCGCGTATTCCTTGCCGGAGATGCCGTGCATACGCACTCGCCCAAGGCGGGTCAAGGTATGAACGTGTCCATGCAAGACACCTTCAACCTCGGCTGGAAGGTAGCCCTTGCTGCGAAAGGTGTCGCGAAGCGTAGCATCCTGAGCACCTACCAGAGTGAGCGACAGAACGTAGCCCAGGCTCTGATTGACTTCGACCATCGCTTCAGCAGACTCTTTTCTGGGAGACCTGCCAAGGACGTGATGGATGCTGAGGGTGTCAACATGGATGAGTTCAAAGCCGCCTTTTTGAAAGGCAACATGTTCGCATCCGGCTTGATCGTCAACTACGGGCCGAACAATCTCGTCGTGAAGGCTGGCGAAGATGACGGAAGCAATTCGGCTGCCACGACAATCTCAGCTGATGCATTCGCAAAAAGCCAAGCTCTCGCCACCGGCCTTCCTGTTGGTATGCGCTTCAATAGCTTCAAGGTTCTTAGCCAGGCGGACGGTAGACCGTGGCATTTCCAAGAGAAGCTAAAGTCGAATGGCCAGTTCCGCGTCATTCTCTTCGCGGGCAACATCCTTAGTGCTACGCAGAAAAGGAGAGTAGAGAAGTTCTGTGAGGCCCTTGATCTGCCCACAAACTTCCGTCGCTCCGCCACCCCTCCCGGCTTACCGCTCGACTCTGTGATCGAACTGTTGACGGTCCACTCGGCCAAGAGGACCGATACCGACCTGCTAAGAGACTTCCCCGAGATCCTTCACCCCTTCGACCCGCAAACTGGATGGGACTACGACAAGGTGTTCGTCGACGACGTGAGCTACCACGAGGGCTTTGGAGATGCGTACACCAACTACGGCGTCGATAAAGAGAGAGGCTGCGTCGTGGTGGCGAGGCCTGATCAGTATGTTGGCTGGGTTGGCGATATAGATGACTTTGACGGGCTGCAGAAGTACTTTGAGGGTTGTCTCGTGCTTAACCCTAAGACGGAACTGCCGCTGCGTTGATTCTTGATTCCTGGTGGCAGCGTATTATGAGTGGATTGACATAGACAAGTAAGTCCCGGTCTGAAACTCGGTAGATAACTTAGAGCACCCGCTACCATTAATATCATACCACTTTACTCATATTGACCTATCCTGTTACATGCCGCTCTGTAGATTAGACTGATATACTAAGAAAAGAGCATAAGCTCTAAGCTTAGGTACACATTCAGGGCGAGACTCATTTGGCATACTCTTGTATACCACGCTTGCAGCAAGATACCTATGACTTCAGGGGTTGGCACCTAACCAACTCATCATGATCGATAATTTTGGAAACGCACCCGTAGTCATGAAGAAACGTGTGATGTGAGCCGGGTGATGAAAAAGGTGGACACGATGTCCCAATTATCGATGTCCAGCCAAACCCAGTGATAGTTGGCGAGAAGAGATCGATGAAGCCCCATCATGTGAGTGAAGTTGCCCTCTTTCAGGAGGAACAACTACCATAGCAGCAAGTGCTGGGCGCGTAGAATAATTTCTAAAAAATGAAACAAAAATATCTCATCGCTCATTCAACAGTCGACTACTCTTTTCCCTTTTCTTCTTTTCTTCTATTTTTATTTTATTCTTTTTCTTAACACACGAGCCCCTTTGTTGTCTTCAGCCCTAAGACAGAACAACACCAACCGGGATTTTTATCAGCCCTGCCAGGCTATAGTGTCATCATAGGAGCCGATCGGCTATGGCTCTTGTGGATCTTTCACGTTGAACCTACGATTACATGGTTTCGACTGGCTGCTATCAGCTTAATGGGGCAAGGTCATACTGTATGGATTGCGTTCCAGAAGGCGAAGAAAATGTACTAAGGGGGGCGAAGGAGCGAGGCTATGCCGTATAGAATAGGAGCTAGAAAGACTATAATTAGTTTCTTCAACTTCGTACCTTGATTGGTGACGGATTTAATTAACTAATCCGCCCTTCCCCAACGGGAAGCTTGACATCTTCGCTGTGCCGTCCACATCGGCACCGGGGATACGCTATGGCCTGATCTTCGCATTATGCGCATGTGTATTATCTCCGGTCAATGACACGAACTCTTTGCAGACGCTAATAGGTCGTCTCGACGACCCGTCAAGTCTGTGTGTCTGTATCAGCTCCACTCAAACTGCTAGGTGTCATCGTACTAATTTGATATCATGGCCAATCCGCCGATCAGACAAAATCCATGCTCCATACAAAAGGCCAGGACTTACACAGCGGCTCTACGTCGGCCGGCCCTGGATACCTACCTTCTATCGGTGCCGTCGGATGAGACCGAAGATGGATAGTGCGTCACGATATATCTCGGACCTGCTATCTTGGCAATCCCCAACTTATCGGTAAAGGAGTAGCACGTCGAAAGACCATACGAACTTCGACTCTAGCTATTCAAGTGCATCGTCGAGTATGACGCAGTCTCACCAGTATGCGATGAAGTAGGAAGACTCTAATAACGGACGTGTCGGAACCGAAACTGCTGTCCCTTCCTTTGCCTCACTTCCACATCCAGTATTGTGGCCGAGTATAATTGGGTGGCTCTGTTCTGCCGTGGTACGGCGCAGCAGTCGCTTCGGGACGACGGATGTGCCCGGGACACTAGCAAAAGAACATATAGACGAAGGATGTAATGGTCGTGAACCCATATCGTAAAATGGAGACGACATTCAATGCTACTTTTCGCTGGGTAATACCTTGGACCCTATTACATCCGACAACTGCGTCAACCATTTCTCCTGTTCCGTCTTGGAATCTGATACGCACCTTATCTCCAACCTATTCGACGGTGCAGGCGCGTCTTTTCAACTTAATAGTTCCCTTAGATATCAAGCTCTCCATGATGTCAAGCAGGTCTGCGGTGGACACAGCTCTGACAAGACCGCGAGTCGAGCCCCGCTTTTCGCCGAAGCCCTCTGCGTCAAACATGCCGTGCTCGAACTCGGGCTTAGGGTTCATTTCTCATCTCCACAACTTCATATCGTTCTCGAAACCTTGGATCGACGAGGTCCATAGCACCCAAAGAGGTCAGGTGTTACCCAATACTAGCACCAAGAACGGCGATGGTTGAAGGCGTTCGGAGTGATTTATCCATAGTCTCTCCTGCGAACTGCTCTCCATCTCCATGGTTTCCCAATGAGAGTCGGAAAGCCTTGAAAATATCTTAGAAGCGTCTGTGGCTGGCTGTACAGAGAGGGGTGAGCGCACGCCTTATACTATGCGATTGATTCGTAGATGTAGCAAAAGAGACATTGCGCTGATGCATTAGCAAGGTGACTCGCAGGAGCTTCGTCGCAAAGGACATTCATTTGCTCACTGGATGCTTAATTCATCAATATTAGCGAACCAGTATATATAAAAAACCGGGATAATCCATGAGATGCTTCAGGATATGAGCGGGCTGACGAATAATCCACGAGCGCGGTGTGGTCGGATGAGCCGCAACCAAATAGGGCTCTATTATGGTACCGACCCCGACGCAGAGACGCGGCACGTCTATTGTCTCTTTGATTCCGAAGCTGCGATATACAACCTATGTAGAAGGTCGGCGTAAGTGGACCAGTGGATTAGATACCCAGGTAGGTTGCGACGATATATAAAAAGCTCAGTGGCATTGTCGTACGTTCGTGATGATTATGTTGCACATATAGAAATCCAACGTGGGTTATCATGCAGGCAGGGGCAGGGAGTTTGTTAGTGGGGGGGTGTGACGCAGGCTCAGGGGATACAGGGCTCGAAACGTGCTAGCCCTGGCACGTGAATGCAAATCAATGCCTAGCCCTGCTAGCTTGGGGGCAGGGCTATCGATTTCCATGGAACCCAACCATAACCATTAACCATAACCATAACCATAACCGCGTCACGCAGGTCACGTCACCCATAGGTATCATTGGCGATCTAGTATCGAGTATTCAGCTTGAGACTGTCAAGAACTTATGGATACCTATAAGTTAAGAATCCTTCGCAAATTCTTTCCCTCTCACAATGTCAGGACAAGGGGATCGGCGAGGGAGATTGTCATGGTGGTAATGGACTAACTACACTGGTGTTAGGGCTCCTAATTGTAGCTTGACGCATAAGATATGTTGCCAGCTAGCTGATGGAATACTCCGTCGGCTACAGCCTAAGCCTAAGCCTAAGCCTAAGCCTAAGCCTAAGCCTAAGCCTAAGCCTAAGCCTACATACAGATACAGGGACTTATCAAGAAAGGGTCCTATCCCAGTGGATTACTATTACTAATTAAGTGCGTCCCTTCAGCTCACCTTGCCGTAGCTGGTCATTCGTTCGTGTGTTACTAACCTCTTAGTCAAGTCGTACCAAAGCCATTTCGGTGATCTGACTGACATATTACAAGTTGCCCTCCGGAAGTTGGCATTATTTCTGTTGAGTGTCCGTACCTGGTAGGTAAGTAATAAATATAGACCTCGTATGTGACGAGGGTGGTCATGCTGAATCTCGGATTTAAACGAAGACCACACCGCCAGTCGTCGATCACTAGTCGCCAAAATGATCTAGGCTCTTTATGCATCGGAAATAGAATTTTTGGGTCGTTTTCCTATTACCTATAACCGGTCCCCAGCATACCAAATCCGTCGGGTTGCACGATCCCGCATCTACGGTAAGTATCAGTCATTATCTACGCCAGTGCATTTATGCGTAATTCTTAATTCTTACTCACTACAGGCTCTAGCTTTCGAGTAATGAAAGAGTTCATCTCATAAGAGTTAGTTGTGAACGAAGAAGCCTCTCACACCGAGACCAGGAATTGAGTGGTCACCGTCTCGAGCTCTCGGAGACGCATCCGCGCGTTCATTCGCCTGCCTCGTTTTGAGGCTTACTTAGACTTCGATGGAAATATCCATACCTGCAGATAGATCGAGTTAAGTTCGTAATACTCCAATACTCCAATCTCAGAGTGGCCGTGGTGGCTGTTGGAGTGCGGGACTTAGACGACATTGCCGGGTCTCTGCATCGCAGGCTCGCCTGCTTCCGACGCTACCATAAGTCTACTACTCTTAGGAAGACCTTTCCCGAAACCCCTGCACCGTGCAGGTCTCGTTTACCTCCGTTCACATAAGGACCGATGTCACATATAGATTCCGTCGGCTCTTCTCCCGATACGGTGGACACCGGTCACGCAAGCGCCTCCGCGTCAAATGCCCAGGCTGCGGAGAAACCGACGGCACGCAAGCCGGCCAGACGCGAGCGTGTTGCTTTGGCCTGTCAGAGGTAAGTAGCATCGCATGCTCCCTGGAGAAAGCACGAGTTAACTACTAAATCTCAAACCAAAGGTGTAAGACCAGAAAGCAAAAGGTATGTTGGATTCGCGCCGACAGCTAATCCTGTGTCATCACTTACGCCATAAACCCCGATCTAACATTATTGTCCGATAGTGTGATGGTCAACGACCGGCATGTGGCTCATGCGCACGTCTGTCGTTGAAGTGCGGTACGTTATATCCATCGACATCGACAGGGACTGTATTCCTAACACGGTAAATCAGTTTACGTCGTCCCACTTGTGCCGGCAGCTGGGGAGAAGAAAATCTATATCAAGGCCCTCGAGCAGCGCGTTGCCGAGTTGGAGATTTATCTTGCTTCGATCGGCCACCCAGCAGTTGGCACTGGTCAATTGGCACGTCTGGGGCAGTCGACAACGTCGTTGCAACATACACCCACAGTCCCAGTCGGCCAGATTAGCCAAGCACCAACACCAGAGCTAGGTCAGAGAGACGGAGAGGATGATGCGAATGATATTTTACTTGCTGTTAGAGACTTGTCTCTTTCGGCTTCCGGTCATTACATCGGAGCTTCTTCGAATATTACCATAGGGCGGGTGCTTAGCTCCGTC
Source organism: Hypoxylon cercidicola (assembly GCA_022578845.1). NCBI lineage: Eukaryota > Fungi > Ascomycota > Sordariomycetes > Xylariales > Hypoxylaceae > Hypoxylon > Hypoxylon cercidicola. The sequence continues at coordinate 203,957 of MU399507.1, forward strand.
GTACACAGCCAGGGAACTTCGATCCCCGCTGCTCACGAAGACCAACCAGGTCAGAGTGAAAATGACCCGGCACCCAAATCGATATACTCGACAAATGCGGGCGACATGATTGGAGTTCCGTTTTTGAGCCCGCAGATCGCCGAAAGACTTTTACACGGTTGGTTTCGTCATATAGCTACAAGATACCCCGTGTTGCATTCGACTGAGGTGGTCAAGCTTCACTATAATCGGGATGGCCTCACAGATGAATATGAACGGTCTATTCTACATCTCATATATGCGGTGAGCGGGCGCTGGCTAGAGTCAGCCGGCGAAATGGGACATTTCTTCAGCGACCAGCATTACGAACTCGCCTTCGACGAGTTAGATTCCGTGCTCCGTCTTCGGGATTCCCGCACGGTCAACTACTTACTCCTCATGGCTCTGTACTGTACCAGAGCTCCCCGGGACCCGGGGGCGTGGACGTACATAGGAGCTGCGATGAAATTATGCATAGAATTGGGCTTACATCGCCGGTCGTGGAGACAGCAGCCGAGCGTCGAGGGCGAGATGAATAAACGGCGATTTTGGACTGCGTATTTCCTCGATCGCGATATTTCTATAGCTCTCGGACGGCCTCCAAGCATATCAGACCGCGATATTGACGCAGAACTGCCCTTGGATATCAACGAGGACACTATTGACGAGGAGATCATCCGTCAAGCCTCCATGCACGTTAGCAATATCCCGGTCAACCCTCCTAATACGTTAACATCTTTCATCCACCGGACACGGCTTAAGCAAATTGAATCGGAGATTCAACACGACGTTTATAGGGTAGATAGACCCAATGATGCCTCCGACGCGACCATAAACTCGTTTCTCGACCGGCTGAACGCGTGGAAGGACGCCATCCCTTATGAGACGGCGCACTACGTTCACAGACAAGAGGACGCATACGAGGGCGCGGAATTATATACCCTTCACTACCACCGCTGCGTTCGCTTCCTGTTATACCCGCAGCTTGCCAAGAATCCGGTCAACCTACACTACCTGAAGATCTGCGCGGAGTCCTGCGCCGGCATCATCGCAGATTACCGTCGACTACACCAAGCTTTCCCCATCGGGTTTTCGGCGCTGTCGATACAATCTGTGTTCTTAGCAGGTAAGCACCATGCACTCACTAACGTTTACCCGCGAGAGTCTCTCTTGATACTAAACGGTGGGACAGGTCTGACCCTGATCTACTGCGCATGGCTCGCCCCTCCGAACTTCCTCCACGTCGAGGACCCGCTGACCGGCTGCCAACTCCTGCTGTACATTGTGACGGAGCGCTACCCGTCGGCGCGGCGGTACCGCGACGTCTTCGAGCGCATCAAGTCGGCCGTCATGGGCATCGTCGCGCAGGGCAAGCACGAGCCGCGCAACCCCGTGCCCATCGACCTGCACGTCCAGAAGGGCTTCGCCAACCTGGAGGGTCAGTGGGCGCCGGGCATCGGCGCCGATTTCTCCCACATGGTCAACACGATGACGGGGAACACGGCAGCCGCCGCGGTGGCGCCGACGTTCGCCCTGGGCATGGACTCGACGGCGGTGCTGGTTGGTGAGCATTATCCGGAACAGCCCGCGCCGAATCTGGGCATGTACGAGGTGTGGCCGGGCATGTCGCACCCGATGCCCCCGGAGCTGGGCGACGTGAACGCCCTGGATTCCTTTGGCGCATTGGGGTTTAATTGTCCGAGTTAGAAGGTATATAGTTGTATATACCACGCCGTATCTCGTATTTATAGATAGCGAATTCGTCCGTATTTGTAACAGATCGGTGGCTCGCCCCCGAACTTACCTCGTAACAATAGAGAGAGCAAGTGTAAACTAGTCGATCGTCTCCCAGAGATCCTCGCGGTGTATTTATCGGTGTGCGCAATCGACCCTACTCGTCCCCGTGTCGAGGATCGGTGACCATCTCGGAACTAAAGATCCGAAAGTGCATGTCGCCCCCGCTTAAGTGTTGCAGATCTAGGTGTTCTGCCATCCGAAGAGATTTTTTTACGTCCAGGTACCTAGTCATCTCCCGATCAGACAGGCTAGGAAGCGCGCCGAGCCGCTATGCCGTCGGATGGGCGCTCCCGATAATCGCACGCTAGGATCGTGCCGGTCCAGAGTCTCCTTACATCCTATGGAGACCTGCTGTACCCTCCACTGTAACTGTATGCAGGCAATTATTATATTATGTCTACAGTCTCTTCACTACGCATATAAGTAATGGAGGATGCCCCTGGTCATAAGAGGCATCTACCAGGCAGGTACCTAAAGGCTAACGTTAGGCCTGGGTGCACGAGCCGGGTGCCTAGCCGGTGGCACTCGGGTCCGACGCCTCATGGCACTATATTGAAAGACCTGCAGAACGCTACAAAAGCAATGTATTCATTCATCCCTTGCCGCAGCTGGCTCACGTAAGCATGTCAACATCGTATGAAGCAGTGAGGACCTTGGAGGACCGATGACGTAGTATAAGACCGAGAGCTTCTTATCCACTCACTCCGACAGATACATATTTCTTCTCGATCTCATTTTTCCGTCACTGGCATCTGTCACCGCCTCTCTATTCGCTAGTAGGGACCGGGGAATAGTCACCAACAGCTTCTATCTTCCCCTCGTAGCCTACCGCCTTGGCGAAGTCCGCCAGGAACATCCACCTGGCCTTCTTGACCCAGCCCTTCTGCGCGAAATCGTTGGCGCGCTTGGGGAAGAAGTCGACCACGCCGAGCATGTACTGGTCGTGGGCCGGAACCACAAGGATGTTCTCGTGCGCGTCGACCTCCTGCAGCTTCCTTATCGTCTCCGTCGCCTCGGCCGGGTCGAAATGGACGACGTACGGATTGTCCGGACTCCTGGAAGACGGCACGTAGAAGGGCTCGTCCTTGCCGGCGCGCAGGACCTTGTCGAACAGCTCGCCGGGGCAGGGCGTCGCGGAGTGCGGGAGGAAGGGGTGCGGCGAGATGGAGCCGGGGATGTTCAGAAACTTGCTGGGCCGCAATTCGCCGTCGTGATGCACGGCGTCGCCGCCCATGAGGATGAAGCTGTCCGGGTTGCTGGTCACGCGCGCCAGGCCGCAGATGTGCCCGATGCAGTGGCCCGGCGCGTCGAGGAAGTAGAAGGACCCGTCGCCGAAGTAGTCGATGGCCGGGAACTTGCCGATCTTGATCCCGGAGCTGGAGAAGTCGAGTTCTTTGACGTTCCGGCCGATGTAGTCGGCCTCGAGGATGAACACGGCGTCCGGGTTGGCGGGATAGCCGGGGAACATCTCCCTCTTGCATCCGGGCCCGACGATCAGCGTCGTGCTCGGCTCGAACGTCGACGGGTCCCCCGTGTGGTCGAGATGCGCGTGGGACCACACGACGGCCTCTATGCTCTTGGTGTCGACCCCATGCTCGTCGAGGACCTCGCGGACGCCTTTCGGCACGTGCAAGGACCCGCCGGCCGCTTTCAAGCCGCGCAAGAAGTTGGGGGGGAAGTTCCAGTGGTCTTTCCTGAGGCCGAGGTCGAAGACGATAGTTCGGTTGAGAACGGGATGCTGGACCAGGAAGGAGTAGATCGGGGCCGCCAACCAGTCGTGGCCAGGTATCTTGGGCTCGAAAAACCGCAGGGCGCTGGCCCCGTGGATGGTGCCCGTAGTGTTCACGATGGACACATCGACGGTGGATGCGGATGCGGGGATGTTCAGCTCGGGTGGGCTCGCCATGGTTCCTGTTGACAACTAGACTGTTGCTATACCTATACCGATAAGGGGAGCTCAGTGTGCTTTTATACACAGCCAACCCCGCCCGCTAGTTTGGTCGGACAATCCCACGACATCCGGGGTTCTATACGACCAATGACCATTAGTCAGATAAGCCGACGAGTCTCCGTCTCCTCGGTGCCACCTATTCGTCAGCTATACGCATTCAGACGTCGTTTGGCACCGGACTTGATATCGATCCGCATTGTTCTCTCTCATGGATATGTTTTCCAAACACCACCTCAATCGGACGGTCGGATGATTGGTCGAGAAAAAGTGTGCGTCTGAAAGGGAGTGGACTGCGCCGCGAGTCCCACAATATCTTCCCAGGCTCCCCTTGTCCCCTCGGACGGTCGGAGCAGCTGCTAGTACGCGAACGGAGGCCCGTTGCACATAGACAGATCCCGTCAAGACGCCGTAGAAAATTACTAGATTTATTTCTCGGCCGAGTCGGTTCGTATATTACGTGAGCTTATGTTTCGAATCTTATGTGTTCAACATTCGGTCGCTGTTATGCAGTGCGCCATGAGCCAAGGACCCAATGACTCCCTGCAATACAACCCTAATGCCAACCCGGTCTTGGGTAAAATCTTCTCACCTCATAATACCAACGGCGCTGGTCTTGACCGCTTTACTATATCGGTCTCGCATTTTTATCCCTCAAAGGTAAAGCCGAGGGCATAGCAGAGGGTAGCATAACCCCGTCAAGTTATAGACGAAATTCACGACTATCTTATCTCTCGAGGCGCCATCTAGCGGTCTGGATTACTTACACCACGAAATGTTACTCCTCGTTGAACTGATAAAAGGCTCAAGCCAAACCTTAGACCTTGTAGAAGGATGTACAAGCCGCGTCTTACAGCCCGTAGCTTTTTCAACTCCTTTTCCAATTCACCATCGTAATATTCATAGATGGGAAGCATTTTGTGTATATTAGGTATAGTCTAAATGATATGAGAGGGCTTGACTAGAGTGCAAAAGATGTGATTTCCTGATGCCAAGGTGCAGATTCAGGATATTCCCAGAATCATTTTTTCCTAGTTCAAGAGATAACGAAAAAGATAACTTTTTATAAGCTTTATTTCTTACCTAAGGCTCGCGCAAGCCTTGTCCAAGGGTTAAAAGACCTTATAGATCCCCCGGTAGGTATGCGAGGAAAACACTTGTGGAGGATCATTATCCCGCCATTTGACTTGACTCAAATCATTATGGCTCCAGTACCCATAACCTCCTCGTTTCCAAATATCTGTTCTCTCCCTTCGCGTTTCCTCCAGAAACTCTTGACGAGCCGGAGTGTTATATTTCTCCAGTTCCGGGTCGTTAGGATTCCGCGGCCCGGGGATCTCAAGATCGCCCAGGAGGCCGGCGGCCATGAGCCGCGAAGAGTTCCAGAACGGAAATGCCCACTGCCGGTGGACTGCCATGTCGGAATTGGCCACCAATTCGCTGGGTATATGATCGCGGTACACCCACTCCCACATAGACGCCGGGCCAGGGTCTGGATCTCTATAGAACGGTTTGTTGACCACGAGCTCTTTCTCCTCCTCGTCCATTTCAGATAATGATACTAGGGGCATCATGAACGGGTTCGCGGGCCTCCCCAGTCCTTCAGTTAGGAAGAAAGCTAAGCCAAAGGGCTCGTCAAACATATCCTCCCCGCGGCTCAACAGAGCATGCCACTGCGTGTAGCCGGAAGCTTGTGACAAGCGGTAGATTACCTCTACACCTTCAGCCAAGATGTATTGCGCGTCGTCTAAATGGTATGGGTCTATGTAAGGAACACGCAAATACCCCCAGGTAACATCATGCTCAACGAGATAGTTAAAGGCTGCAAGCAGTCCTGTGTTAGCCGTGGGCAAAGACTCTTTGAGATTCCATTGCATATTGGGATTGCTTACGTCTAGAGACCACCCGCACAAGATGTTCGAAAATGCATGCCAGTTGCTCCAATTCCCAGGTAGCAAAGTGATCGAAAAAAATATCCTGGAGCTCTTCCTCTTCGACTGGGAACAAATGCCCGACTACATTGCAGTACAGCTGGAAACGGTAAAGCGCGCGTTCGAATCGATACATCTCCTCGCAAGTAGGTGCGGCTGGTTCTCCTTTCGCTAGTAGGCGTGGCTGCTTCTGTAGCGCCTCGTCGGCAGCCTGCTTGGCGAGGTAGGTGACTTTAGAATGAAACTGGGCCAAAGGTAACGCATCGGCAAGTTTCCACCTGGTTGGAGCAGGCTCTCTGTGACGGAGGTTCTCGGCGAACTTGATCCCCTTGCTCACTGAAGGTTTGCCCAAATTCCGGGACTTACTGACCAGAATAGCCTCAGGTAACACGTCGTAATTGACCTGCCGTAGCAAAGCTTCGCCCGTGATCAGTTCTTCGGCAGCTTTGAAAGCATCAAAGAAAGTGCGGCAGGATAGAGCAACGTTTCTCAATGTTTCCACGTCGAGGTGTGTGAATACTCGCTGAAGCAGTTCAAGGGGAAGCTGATCCATGATGAGATGATAAGAGTAGATTTGGCCGAGCTGTGGAGGGTAGGATGCAAATCGAAATGGTGCAAAGAACGAAAGAATGTCAGTTGTGAGATGATGGAGAAAGAGAAAGACTGAGATGATTCGAATTGAATGACAATGGGCGGCGAGGGTAAGATGTTGTTGGTTCTATAAAGTTCTCACTGTATGTTCGGCGCCTAAAATGGACAGGGTAGAGGTACATTAGGAGGTACATAAGTGAACGCGGCGGGGCCTGCTGGTAAGGGTTACCCAGCCACGATTGCCGCCAGCACAGACGCGCCCCCACAATCTGCTTTCCAACTTCACCCAGAGAAGAACGATGGATTGTTCAAGGCTGAAACCAACAACTACCTATACTAAGCCAAATCTGCCTGGGCTGGGCTGGGCTGAGCTGGCCAGCTCTCAAGTACCAACATCCAGAAGTTTAGATACCTTTACTATGGTACCAGGCAGCCAGGCCGAAGTGTTAAAACGTTGTCAGGCAACCTGCAAGCCTGACACAGACCTCTGCCATCACGGGAATTGACAGTGTCATAAGACTTGCCCCCAGCACCATTGTAGCAAACTACTAAGCCACCGAACGTGCGGAGTGCCACCAAGGCTGAACCAGGATCCGTTCGCAACAATGAGAGAACTGCCCCTGTCCATGTCTTTGGTCGTGAGTTATAGACCTGTTGCTGGCGGTTAGGCAGTGGGTGATTGAAGGTTTGTACACTATCGTCTCCCTCGTGGCGCTGTGTTGGTTTGCAAGACGACTGGGAATAGTTCTCCTGAACCCAAATATCGAACGCTTCATTGGTCTTCGCTCAAAGATCCTCTTATGTAGCCGCTGGAATGAAGCCGCCTGCAGACAGTTCGATCACCAACAGCAACACTCTGGCGCCTTGCAAGATGCTGTCCATCACAGCGAATGCGTATCGTCTATATAAGATGGCTTTTGCTACACGTATGAAGATGTTCTGGGTATTCCCTAAGACCTACTATCATAATCCGTTTGTTTGATAGCTCTCCGGTTGCAGATCACTTGCTGGTTTCTGGTGTCATCATCATTTTCTGTTCTTTTCTGGTCAGACGACTGGGCTTTCTTTTCAAAATGGCAAATCGAAGTGGATGGTACGAAGATGCTGAGCGGACATACTATGCTGATGAGTACGGACGTCCTATCGTGGTAAAGGCGAAAGGCTATCAATACCATTCTCCCGACATGAACATCCCAACGTACCAGGAAGTAGTAGGCGGTTACTATAAGCCTTTCAGCGGAGCCCCCAGCAGCTATCCACCGAGCAGCCAGCCGAGCAGCTCTACTTCAAGGTATACAGACCGCAACACACCTTATTTCGGTCCGGGTTCCGAGCACAGCGGGCGTGGACATGTTGATCATCCCGCATCGAAACCGTCTGTATGCGGCTATTCAAGGCCGGGAATCAGCACTGATGTCTATCGTGACAAAAAAGCTCAGTTCGCAGCCCCCGGTCCGTCGTTTTCCGCCTACGATCAACAGTATGGGCGTTATAAGACTCTGGGCGATGAAGATGCAGAGGCAGGAGGTCTCTATGTAGACTGGAAAAGGGGCACCGCGCGCGAGCCGACCAAGGAAGAAAGGCGAGACCATCCTGAACTTTACGGCGGGAGGCCTCTAGGGACTTCGGAGTGGCATCAGGAAGGTGCTAGACGGGCCAGTGAAGCAGCTCGCGCATCTCAAGCGTCAGTCATTCTTTCATCTTCCTTCCTTTTAGTTCATTTGCCCTTTCGACTCACATTCAAGTACCCGTTCTTATACATGACAAAATGAATAACAAATATAAACTGCAGTCACGCAGATGCCCGTCAAGCATACCTCGAGGACTACATCGGCTATCATGAGCACCGTTACCTTCATGGTCATCAGACTGCCATTGGCATGGTAAGAAAGAGAGAAGACAAATATGAAGGGGAGGTAAAGAACCATAACGACTGGCATTCGGTGAGTGATCTTTTCATACCAGCAGGCGGCTAGATACCTAGGTACTCACATCTATTACAGCTGGAAGATATGCGGAATGCTGGCCGAGCCAAGTCAGAGCGACGGGCTCTGAAAAGACGTTAGGACCCCTTTTTCATGCTGCAAGACTCCTACGCTGTAACAAGCAGGCCTGTTTCAAAGATTTCGGTAGTATGCGCTATACTACAGCATCTAAAATGATGTATGCATAGCCACGGCAGAGTTAGGAACTACCATGTATGTATAATAGGGAGGAATAGGGTGTTATATTTTTGAGAAATTTGGTTATTGTACTACTAAAGATGGACAACCTGTATGGAAACATGAAATTTTTGGGAACGGCAAGAGTTACTTATTTGAAACATTCATATTTGAAATCTACCTCTTATTAAACTACCTGCCTAGGTGCATTATGTTACTTGTTATTTCCGTACAACCCGGTACATTTATACCAACCTATCGTCTTACAAAGGCACAAGCGTAGATAACCCTTGCGTTGGCATTAAAGTATCCGGGTAGTTAGACATCTAATCTAAGAAGCTAAGGGAAACGGAGATCCATTGTAAGTCTATCAACTCTTCTGCTACACCGTTTATTAAAGAGCTCTTACTTCACTATTCCCACCCAGCTTTCATTGATATTTCGTCAGTAAGATCATTTCATAATTAATCGTTATTACCTCTTAGTATAACCTATCTCAATTGTAACTTATTTATTCCGTACCCCTGAATGCGTTGTAAATGTATACAGTAATCGTATTCTTAGTCGAGTAGGGCTATAAATGTTTGATCTACCGCAATAATATAACAGGCAGGTACTTTCTTTTAATGAAACATCCAGTCATATAATTGCAATTTTTAGGTCGAAACTAAGCCTCGTCAATGTGTTCTGTAGTGGTCAGCTTCTTTTCCGCACCCGGTGAACGGCTTTCCACATCTTTCAAAGCCTCGGCCACAATTGACGTCTTAAAGCTCTTGAACTTGCGAACCGAGACACGGTTCGCAAAGAGTTCGTCGATTTCTTCTAAAGTCCTCCCTTTTGTCTCAGGGATGCAAAGGAAGAAGAATACAAAACACGCAAGATTTGAGGCAGCCCAGACGTAAGCATATTTTGCTCCCTATCAAATCAGGTTAGTTCAATCACTCTTAAGAGAAATCATCGATACGCCTCTGAGACTGCTTACCCAGTTAAGATCCTCTGGGTTGATGAAATATGGCGAGCAGAATCCGGTCAACCAAGCGAGGAAATATCCTAGACTGATGGCTGATCCCACAGACCAGGATCTCAGTCTCGTACTCACCATCTCTGTCGCTGTCGGATACGTAGCATCTCCAACAAATGCGTTATAAGAGAACTGGTATAATGCCGTAAACGCAATAAGACAGTTTCGAGCCGAGATAGTTCCTGGGGCCACAGTAGCGGAAACCGCCATTCCAAGCATGGCGCATCCTTGAGTGACGGCGCCGGTCATGAGAACGGTCCTTCGACCCATTACATGACGCATGAGGTACATCCCTACGTTCACACCAATGAATCCTAAGCATCTAGTTTCATGTCTGTTAGTAACTCATCGGCTCATGTCTCAGAAGAGTTGCGGCCTTCGAGGATAATGTCTAGCCAGACCTGAAATTTGAGAAAACAAAGAAATCGTTTCACATACTGCAAAAGGGTCAGCTATAGTTATTTGAATATGGAAAGCAAGTTTGAGAAACCAGATAGGGTTCAAGACGTGAAAGTACGACATGTTTCACATACCGTGTTCATAACTGAGAATCCGAACGCATCATCGACCGATAGCCCGCTGACTATAAGGAAGTAAGTGCTGTATGAGATAATAAACCAGGAACCCGCTCCTGTCTGTGTCGCGATGACACCGTAGCAAAGTAGTGTACGTCTCAGCTCGGTTCCTGAAGTTCATCAGTTCAGCCGCCCCAAAGTTGGAAAAGTGAAATTAAGGCTATACCTTTGAACATATCCAAAGGTCCAATCGTTTTGACTGTGTGTTTCTCTTCTTCGATGCCCTTCACTATCTCAACCCATTCCAGCTCGAAGCCTTCGGGAGATAGCGAATCCCCTCTTAGCTTTTTAAGAGACTCCCTTGCCGCCTCGGGCTTTCCTTTATACAAGAGATATCGGGGCGACTCGGGGACGAAAAAGAGGCCAACCGCGAGAAAGGTTGGCACGATGAATAAGGTACCGAGCGGAATTTGGTAAGACGCCTTGTCCAACCGGTTTTTAGTCACATTGGTGACGGCTGCCCCTACGATGCTTCCAATGTTGACCCATTCTGAGAAGAGAGCTACCATTACGGCGCGAAGGTGCGCTGGTGATGCTTCTGCAGTCTGTTGCTAGTTAGTACCACACTGTACTTGCAGAAAGCTCTCTTGTCTTTCTGTATCTTCACTCAATTGATGAAATCTGAGCTCGTATAAAAAAACTGGGAAATGTAACACACTAGACCTGCATTAGTATCTATTTTCCAGAAAAGGGGGTAAGGGGTGTTAGGATAAGAGATATCTGAACCTACCATATATATTCGAAAATGTCACCAAAAAGCCGTTAGCCAGGCCCAAAATCAACCGGCCTATGTAGACGGCGACTTTATCGGTGGTGGATATCTGGATAATACACGCGATCGCGTTCAGAACACAGGCAAGCCACAGCGCAGTCTTTCGGCCAAAGAAATGGGCGAACGCTCCGGCTACGAGCGAAGATAGGAAAGCGCCTAGTGTTAGAAGGGACCCTATGAGACGCTGGAACGTTCCCTGAATGTCTTGTTATTATGGTGAAGAACGAAGGTCCCGCGAAAGAGTCGACTTGCCTCAATTGCATATCCTGTTGCCTGGCTGGGATCTTTGTACCCAAACACGGCCAGGAAGCCCGGCATCGCCTGCAAGGATCCGATGGCGGCCGAGTCCAGTCCGTACTGCATGTTTGCTATGGCCACGATGGCACATATCAGTAAGCATTTCCTATTAGCCCAAAGGGACGTCTCTGGGATCTTCGCAACGGCCGCCATGGTTCTGGTTTCACTGTATTCTAAGCAAAAACGAAACACAGCAAGGAGTTACCTATACCACCGCGTCCGAGAAGGAGAGTGTACCAGGCAGAACTGCTATTCGCGGTCCGATGTCAATGGCCACAGACATGTTATATGAACTCCGGGGTCTACCCCAACTTTCCATGTGGAGTTGACAAGATTACCGCGGTGGTAGCAACACGATCTTCGCATTTTCCCTATTGTTGACAAGCGCTTCCCAATTGGTCCTCCCCGCACTTCGGTACTTGCTTTCCAGTCGACGACAGCCCTTCTAGGCCAGCAGAGTGTTCATGTTGCTCGCATGTCCCCTCCGCAATTTATATGATGGCCGATAGTTATGCTCCATACGGAATGAGACCTTGCCAGTTGGAGAGGCACCTTAGTCTGAGGAATGTAACCATGTAGGTTAGGTATATGGGAGGCTGGTTCATGACTGTTGTTGGGTTGATCGACTTTTGCTATGAAGCTAATACCAATATCTTTTCAGACATGTTATCTTCAATAGCAGTCTTTTGACTTGAAACGTTGTTGTGTCGTCCTCGATAGCTTTTGCTACACCTCTCACTATATGATGATGGCCATACGAAGCGCGACTCGGAACCTCTGAACCCCTATTTAGCATACCGTTTGTGTGGAGTCTCTCGATACGGGCCTTAACCGTATTAGACCGTCGCAGGTTGGAGTTTGCTGGTTACAATTTTGGTGGTAGATGTTGCCTTACTGTATCAGCCGTAACGCTAAGCTGTTACGAGCTTCACGCCCCACTCTGATATCGACACCTGGCAATTGAACCGTCCAAAGAAAAAGAAAAAAGGGCAGGACTCCAAAAATTTAATCCAATTCCATCGAACAACGACCCTGCTCGTGTACCATTAACAAACGTAATTGATGAGCAGAGAGACTTAACTGCGGCTAGTTGTGCCATTTCGGCATCTAAACACTGGCCATTACTTCTATTGAACTTCTATTTTAACTGTATTCCACTAAAGTTGAGCTGGACTTGGGTCTCGTTATGCGACGATGAGGTTTTCCATTCTTTCTGTTGGCCTCTTGGCCATCCTCACTCCATTGACGTCGGCTTGGACGAAGGAAGGTACGCGATGATATAGCCTTTCTCTACTAACACACACTTCATCATCTGCTTACGCGTCTCCCTACTAGACCGTGAGATCTTCCGTCTACGCGACGAGCTGGCGCAGTATGAGGGCCCCGACGTCACCTTCTACGACTTCCTCGGCATCACGCCGCAGGCGAGCCAGGACGAGATCAACAAGGCGTACCGGAAGAAGACGAAATCGCTGCACCCGGACAAGGTCAAGCAGCAGCTGACGGCCGAGCGGACGAAGAACGCCAAGAAGAACAAAGGGAAAGGCAAGAAGCCTGGCGTCACCGTCACGAAGCCCCCAACCCAGTCCGAGATCAAGGCCGCCGTTAAAGTCGCCGGCGACCGCCAGGCCCGCCTGTCCATCATCGCGAACATCCTGCGGGGGTCGGGTCGCGCCCGCTACGACCACTTCATGGCCAATGGGTTCCCCGTGTGGAAAGGCACCGAATACTACTACAGCCGCTACCGGCCGGGGCTGGGCACCGTGCTCGTGGGCTGTCTCCTCGTAGGTGGCGGTGGCTTCCACTACATAGCCCTATACATGAGCTGGAAGCGGCAGCGCGAGTTCGTCGAGCGGTACATCAAGTTCGCGCGCCAGGCCGCCTGGGGCGATAACCTGGGAATCCCCGGCGTTGACGCCGCTGCCACTCCGGCCGCGCCCCCTCCGCCGCCCGCAGCGGACGACGACCAGCAACCACCGATGGCGATGAACCGCAAGCAGCGCAGGATGCAGGAGCGAGACGCGCGTAAGGAGTCGGCGAAGGAGGGAAAGCGCCAGCCCCGCGGCAGGGCTCGTGCCGCACAGCAGGGAAGCGGGAGTGCGACACCGGTGCCGCAGGCTCAGGGACCCGGCCCGACTGGTGCGAAGAAGAGAATCGTGGCCGAGAATGGCAAGGTTCTGGTTGTGGACTCTCTCGGCGACGTGTACCTGGAGCAGGAAGATGCCGATGGCAATATGCAGGAGTTCCTTCTTGACGTGAGTCCCCCCTACGGCATCTGTGAATCTGATAGATCAAGACACCACAACTAACACCCTGCAGCCCAACGAGCTTCATAAACCTACCGTCAGGGACACCGCGCTCTTCAAGCTGCCGTCCTGGGCCTACTCCGCGACTCTCGGCCGAGTCTTCGGCATACCGAAATCTGCCGACAACCTAGACGAGCACGTGGACGAGGACGAAGAAATAGAAGTGGCGGAAGAGCTCATTGACGACTCCTCGTCCGACCAACCGCAGCGCACACCGTCCACCGACTCGGCCGAGGACTTCGAGCTGCTCGAGAAGAGCGTCGACTCGCTGGCGGGCAAGCCCGGCAAGGCGACAGGTAGCCAGGCGCAGCAACAGAACAAAGCCAAGAAGCGGAACAAGAAACGTTAGAACCGGGTCTTGGACGAGGAGCAGCATAGGGAGTTGATTCAGGAGAAAAATATCCGCGAGGAACATTGGTCACTGATTTCGCGACGCACCGGATAGCCGACGAGGCGAATGTAGTTGCGTAATGCTCTCCTACTGCGGTTTTCTATAACAGTTTAGCCTGACATATGTAGCATATATAGCTGAAACAAACTCATTAGAGCTCATGACCTTGCTACACGTGCTGATGCCTGTTTATAATGCCAGGTTGATAGGAGATATTATGAAGGTAAGATACATAAAGCAGCGCATATCGCTCGGTGGCGAGAGTCAAATATCTTTTTAATTTTGCTACACGTAATGGCTTTTCGTCTTTTCGTCACGAGGGACGACGCTATTCACATACCACATCACTGAACCAAACTGAAATTGACTCGCATGTGTTTTAAAAGACTTTTATTCATCTACGATCTGTTGAACACTTACAGGTTGTGGAATCTGTACCATACCAAGGCGTCTGTCTGAAGGATATATAAGGTGAAAGGGGGAGGGGGTCTTGGCCTGCGTACGAAGGTGGTAGTGAGGAAAGGTAACGGGGTCGTGGAGAGGACAGGACGGGTAGTAGATATGTATGTGGTGGAGATAAAGAGATAGGGAGGCTACGGGGTTCGGGATAGGTGGTGCAGTTCATACATACCTTGGTAAGAGGTAAGCTAATCTCTCAGAGATTCTGGAAGGCAGAAGTGTTAGCCATACACTTGAGCAATGGGGGGATGGGGGGAAGAGATATAAAGGCTATGAGAAAAAAAATCCTCAACTCCATCCTCTGACATGAATTGATGTATGTGCAGTCCAATCTGAATATTCCCTTAGGCACGTAATCCCCCCATGTAGCCATACCGTGTCTTTATCCCCTTCCTGTGCCACGCATTGCCAGCCAACTTCCACCGTACGGTATCTATCTAGTTCGAGTAAACTGTACTAAGCTGCTCTGCGCTGTTCTGACATAGAATATGTACATGCCGAATCAAAGCTCCATCTGCTGAAATGCCCCGTATTGGTTCTCCATTGCTTGTTGTTGCCTAGCCCAGTCGCTCTCGTATACTGGGTCTGTTGCCGGACGATAAGTAGGACCGCCGACCGCCGTTCCAAAGTGGCTGTAGACATCTTTAGGTATCGACATGGCTTCCTCGTACTGCCGCTTCGCGGATTCCTCGTACTCACGACGGGCCAGAGCCTCGTAGCCAGACATCATATAGGGCTCAGGGTCCGACATGGCGACCCATCGTCCATCTCCAGTCTGAACTGGCGTCAGGGGTGTCCCGTCCATAGACGTCATTGAGTTCCGCTGTTGCTCCTCTGCTTGTTTTTGCTCGTATCGGAATTGGGCAAGAAGCTCCTCTTGCTCCACCGTCGTGCTAGTTAAACCTACAGCCGGGCTGTCCCAATTTTTCGTAGGAGGGGAGATCTGCCACAGCTGGATTAAACGCAACTTCTGAGAGTCGTCGGCGGCCTTGAAGAGCTCTAACTGTGCCGCCCCTAGCGCCGAATGGTCAATGCCATGTCTGTGCAGGATAGACTCGGCAGTCGGCTGCTGTGTCTGGGGTGGTTCCGACGAGGGCCGCTGGAGTTCGACTACGGGTTCATCATCGTGAACGAGATGGCCAGAATGATGGTAGTGTTGAGAAATAGAGTAGGTTATTTCGGGCTCAGCCGTTCTCGGTATCTCTCGGGAAGGCTGGACTTGTTGCGGCTGTAATGTTAAGTTACGAGAGAACATCGCAGCGAGGTCATCGCCGGATTCTATGTTGGGTTGAGCGTATGTCATTGTCTAATAACAGTTAGAAACAACCCGAGATTCGAGTGCCAGGGATATTCACCGCGAGATGTTTTAACGACTTAGATAACCGAGTTCACACACTGACTGCTTGACGGGTGCTGGAGCTGCCTGCAATAGCAATAGATTGTCGCAAAAGTTGACGTGAGGAAAGCTGTTCTCGGTGAGAGGTGATGGTGTTGGTTAGAAGTACTGGATATGAACAGAAAGAAGCGAGCAGAGAGTAGTAAAACGAGAACTGCAAGAACTCTTGTCTTATATTGACTATGCTAAGTACTCGAGCGGTGCTAGAACCGTTGTTTCACCTTGAATGGCAGAAAGTTAAGGAAGTAGATAATGGCAAAGAGGACGGAGAAGCCCTTTTTGTTTCCTTTGGAAGTCGTTGTCTTGATAGTCTAGCGGTGGGCAAGCGGTCAATGCTAAGGCTAGACACCCTAGGAGAGGCCAGATGGAAGCGGGGGGGCAAAGGGTGAAAGAAGAGGGTCCTAGCGAAAGGGGGGAGGAGGGAAGAGGGAAGAACAACAATGAGGGATTATCAGAAAAAGGTAAGAGAAGGCAACTGTAAAAGTAGCCTTGGATGGGAGGAAAGATTATCACGAACACGGGACGATGGCGACCTGACTACGGTGATGGGTGATGAAGTGGCAGAGCAAAGGGAGGATGATGATAGGTTTTAGGCGTCAGATGACAATAAAGAGAGGAATGATGAATGTATCGAAACGCGCCGGAATCTGACGGGCATTTCGAGGCACGAATCAGAAACCATGGTGGGGGGGGGGGAGGGGTAATGTATGTGTGAAGTGGCAGAGTCTCTCTTGGCTGCCTTGGGCCTACAGCGGTCTTCGACGAGCCCGAGGGGCCATTTTAATGGCATTAAAGCCCGCTAGGCCGGGGCTTGTTGGCGCCCAAGGCTACCCGAGATCCACTACAAAGCCCAATCCTCGTTTGTCTCTCAGTCTCTATATCTCACAGCGGATCTAATAATGTATCGTGCATTGTCCTCAACTCTTTCAATGCGCTCGAATAAGAACAAACATGGCGAATTTAACCCATACAATGAGAATAATTAACCACCTCTACTGTGAAGTTTAACAGGCACCTAATATAAAGACAGAAACAACAAAGTAGTGCTCGAGATCCTGAAGGTCGTATCCCAAAGCCGGGAATTCCCGCCTTTGGAGTTGCCTGCCAAACGCGACTCTGCATCCTACATAACGCAGGTAGGTTACCTGCTTAGCTGTTTCGTGCTTCCATGCATCATCTTTGTCAGCACTCGACGTGGACCTCCGACTCACTCCACAGCTCAAGATTGTTTGCTACCTGTGGATGTTGAGATATTGTATCTTACATACAGGACTAGGAGCGCGGGATCGCTAATATATATCTAGCTTGGAAGTTGTTGACGATTCACGTCGAACTCTAGGCAACAACCATTTACATACCTTAGGTACCAGGTAGGTATGCATAGAGACAGGGATACCATCAAAGCTTAGCGTAGCGCCCTCGTTCTCGTGGCAAAAGCCATCGGCGTCTAGGAGTTCACCATTTCATGTGAATTTCAAGTAGCTACATCTCTGACAGACAGATATCTCTTGAGACTGGAGACGATAGAATAAGTATGACGGGCTGAACGATGTTTTAGGTTCGCTGACGTCTAGAAGGTGTAAGCCGCATACCTTAGAGCTCCCCCTATATTGCTTATGCGGCACAAGATATCCCGAATGAACTAGCTATACTGATGCCGCCACCCTCTAAAAGCAAGCAGACTGAAAGGTCTATCAACATTTATAAAATTCGAAGTAGTTTGCGGGTGGTTATGACAAAATGGAGAGCAACAGAGCCTTCTCCTAGCTCAATATTTGCACATATACAATGGCACCGAAAATCCTCTTCGTTCTCACCTCCTACGGAGAGATCCTAGGCCCGGATGGAAAACCAATTCGACGTACTGGATGGTATCTGCCCGAGTTCGCCCATCCCTACGACGTTCTCGCGCCAAAGAGTGAGATTGCGATCGCTTCAGCCATGGATCCAGGACGACTCGTCGTCCGCCACCTTCTACAACACCAAGAAGGCGCTGTGGGAGAACACGGCCAAGGTAACCGACTTCCTCGGCCACGTCGACGAGTTCGACGCCATATTCTACCCTGGAGGACATGCCCCGATGTTCGACCTCGCCACCGACAAGGGCTCGATCGCACTGATCAACTAGTTCTGGGCCAAGGGCAAGGTGACGGCCGCGGTGTGCCACGGCCCCGCTGTCTTTATGGACGTGGCGCTCCCCAGCGGCGAGAACATCATGAAGGGCAAGGACGTGGGCTGATTTAGCAACGCCGAGGAGGACGCCATGGACATGTATGGCCAAGTACATACCCTTCGTACTGGAGGACAAGATGAAGGCAGATGGGGGAGTTTACCAAAAGGCTGCCGACTTGTGGGTCCCGACTGTATGTGTCTCTGGGAAGCTGATCACGGCCCAAAACCCGGCTACGGCAAAGGGTGTTGGCGAAGCTATTGCGAAAGCCATAGGTACGTTCCTTGTCTATGATGATCCCCGAATATGGTTAACTGAGTACAGGCATCTAATAACATGTTACCATTAGCAGGTGTATTAGACCGTGATACTCCGTGCCTTACTCCTTAGATACGAGATTAAAACATCGTTTCCCCTGCTGCCTTTATGGCCATTTACTTTAGCTTTGGACAAATTCTCGGGCGCAGGCCAGTTACTCTCTTTTACTTCAGACACCACCTCGTAAGTGATCTCGGTAAACTTCGTACCTGATAAGGTAACCTCCATAGGCTCGGGTATAGTTAAGCTCTCCAAACCCGAAGCGCACGCGCGTCATCACAGGCGATCGGTTAAAGGCACCTAATTGATCAGCCAATGGGCAATGGTAGAATCCTTCGGCAAGGGTGGCGTTGCAACTCAGCCTCAGCTTACTCTTTCCGTCATCCTGGACATGCCAACTTCGCAAGTTCATTAACCGTCACGATATGAAATATTTCAAGAAGGATAGCCTTTGATGATGTTTGGACTCCTTAGTGATATCACACAGGACTTCAAAGATGCGGCTCTTGAATGCTGAAACGTTAGAGCTCGATGAGTTCTTTGACGAGGACATTCCGGCCTATGCCATCCTCTCGCATACTTGGGTAGAGAAGAAAGAGGTTACATTTCAGGATATGTGCGACCCTGAACGGGAAGATAAGCCAGGGTTTATTAAGATCAGAGGCTGCTGCGCTCAGGCTACCAAAGACGGCTTCGACTGGGTATGGATAGATACCTGCTGCATCGACAAGACGAGCAGCGCCGAGCTCTCGGAAGGTGAGCCAAAGATGACCGGGATTGACAGCCGTCGCTCTTCTCGACACGGATTCAGCTGATATGGAGAGATAACTATAGCGATCAATTCTATGTACCGCTGGTACGCGGAATCTAGAGTATGCTATATTTATCTATCAGATGTGGACGCCGCCGAGGATCCAGGCAGCCATAACTCTAGCTTCAGACGGAGTCGCTGGTTTAAAAGGGGTTGGACGCTCCAGGAGCTTCTGGCCCCGGCTGAGCTACGATTCTTCGGGTCGTCCTGGGATGAGCTCAGAACCCAGGTAGTCAAACATCCAGTCACCTCTCTCTCCAGTCAAGCCCAGAGCGAGAAGGATAATCACGACTTATCAAATATCGTCAGAGAAGTAACAGGAATCCGGAGTGATATCCTCGCCCATCGCACCAGTGTGTTCAGTGCCAACGTGGCCGAGCGTATCTCGTGGGCAGCCGGTCGGTCCACGTCTCGTCGCGAGGACAGAGCATACTCCCTGTTGGGTTTAATGGATATAAACATGCCTCTTCTTTACGGTGAAGGAGACAAGGCGTTCATCAGACTCCAAGAGGAGCTGATTAGGAAGTCATACGACCATTCATTATTTGCCTGGGGTCTTTACGCACGGTCTGCCGTAACGTCGCATTTGCCGTTGCTATTAGCCCCATCCCCCGACGCATTTCAAGGTTCACAATGGAAGCCACATCAGGGGGTTTTGACATTTGACGACGGTCACTATCTTGCGACCAACCTCGGACTTCACATTACCATGCGCATCATTCGGATAGGGAGACTTGAAGAGCAGGACTTCGCCCTCGGCATTCTGAACTGGAAGATGACCCGCAATCAGGTTATAGTATTACCTCTACGGCTTATGGATAGCGGAAGCACAAATCTTAAGCTACATTTATTCTTCAGGGTGGAGGGATGTAGGCCATTTGAGCTTCCATCGGAGTGGGAGAAAGCCTTACTTCCACAGAGGACTTCTATTTACTTGGATCTCCACGGAAAGTCGCCTCTGCTCCAACTCCCTCGTCGTATACGCCTTGACTACAGAGCGTTGCTCCATATAGGCTTCCGCCTCGTCGACTACTTCTCTCCGACTCCTTTACAGTGCGAGGCGTCGTCGGTCGTGTTTCCTGATGCTGGCCAATCTCTACTCAGAATGTTAACGAGACACGACACCGCGCTCCTCGTCTGGTACCGAGGGACGGAGACAGACCATGAGCTTCAATTGACCCACACGAGATCCGACCGGACGGCGCTACAACTACTGCTCCCGGATCCGGGCTTCGTCGGCCTACCCCCTATTGAGGTTGTTACTTCAGCTTTCACTCTCAGCTTCGAAGCTTTGCAACAAGCATTCCAATGGTTCCCCGGGCCGAGATTCGCAATGGACATGGACGATATCGGGTTCCACGCGCATTTCACATTAGATGATGTCCCCTATATAACACAGCCTACGCGTTAAGCACCAGTATCTTTTAGGCTAGCTCTTGAGGAGGTTGCTGGTAGTGTAACTGCTGGGGGGGGTAGTTCCTTTGGCAAGTACAGAGAATCGAGCTCTGATGGTGGCGTAAGACCTTGGGACCCGCCGCTATATTGATATGGATGACCAGCCGTTTGGTGATGTTCCTGCATGTTAACGTCGTTTCCGTTCTGGCTGTTGTTGATCGCCGCATGTTTGGCCATCCACCTGCGACGCGAGAAATAGTACACAGTGACAAGGAAGAGAGCGAGCCCGGCTACTGCACCAACTGTCGTTCCAGCGATCGCCCCTGTAGACATTGCAGATCCAACCTGTGTTGGATCGGGGCTATTGCTCCGGCTGGGACTAGGACTCTCGATGCTTCCTAGAGCAGAAGAGATCGGGAAGAAAGAGGAGGAGGTGCTAGTGACGGTAGAATAAGCGACGGAAGACGTAGCGGTAGGGAACACGGATGTATCGGCGGCCGTAGCGGCAAGCTTCATCAAGTTGACGTAGCTTATCTCGCAGCGGACGTTATCTGCTGACATCTCGTATCCCGAGGCACACCTCGTAGATTGGGGGCAGCATGCGTTTGTCGTGTTATGTTCCAGAGACACGCAGGATACGGAGTTCGTGGAGTCGCACACGGACGCGAGGTCGACGTAGCAGTTATCATTGTCGCCGCTGCTATTGTGAGCTTTTTCAACTTGAAGTTCGAGGGCAAAAGGTTACAGTACCTTCCTACACAGCACCATCCTACACCAAGTTGCTGTACGCATGATGGATACATCTTCCCCGTCTCGATACCTTCTCTTCTTTTTAGAAAGTCCTGTTCTGTTCGTGGGACATGTCCTACTTACAGCAAAGTGTGTTGCTAGGAGCACATATGGAATTGGCCCTGCCATTACCGAGAGCATTTGAACATGTATCTCTTTTCCAAAGAGATACCCCATTGCCAACTCGATCCACTTCAGTTCCAGTCTCTTGAAGTTGTTTGCCATCTGGCTATAACATCGAGGATACGGGCGGTAGAAAAGCAATAGACAACGACCACGCTATAAGGTTGAAGAATGGCATTATGCTCATTAACGAAAGGATATCGCATGAAAACTCACTATAGCCAGCGAGGTTGTGAAAGATAAGAGAGTATGGGATGCCTCTTGTAAGATTAGCAAGATTTTTACGAGGTTTCGGCGAAAGGAGTACCTATTCCTTACGCCTCAGAGCGTAACGGTTGGTGGTTATTTCAGACATGCCTCGGTGGACATATATCCGTGCGCTAAGTAGGCTCCAGGTTGGGCCTCGAGACACGGGAGACTGCAGTGTAACCAATACATCTCTCCTATTTATAGATATCGAACACCACCAACCCACCAACTAACCAACAAAAAAAAATTCAATACAAAACATTCGTTCACTTTCACTTCAAGTGGCAACGTGTGTTAAACAAATTCATAAGGCTTATTGCATCCTTATACATGTCGAAATTTACCTCTAGGTACTCTTACAACGTAGAGTTATCATCGTGAGGTTTCGACTTGGACCAACTACATCATGTTGACAAACCGTCGCGCACGGCAGACCACCTACGCTCTATTAGCCTTCATCGTCTTTGCCGTGACATTGCTTCTGTTATCAACTAGGGTTAGTCATCCTGTGATTGTCGACCGCCCTGCTACTTTCAGAGGTGCGGCTGGGCTGTCTTTGGCCCGCCGCGAGACCGAACTCGTAGTAGCGAGCACTACAAAGGAGGACCCGTCATGGGCATACCGGCACTTTGCCCATTGGAACCCACAAGTCTACGTGACGGACAACCAGTCGGCGGGCCTGCCGGTGCCGCAGAACAAAGGCCGCGAGGCTATGGCATATCTGACGTACATCATCGACAACTATCATGATTTGCCTGATGCCGTCCTCTTCGTACACGCGTCGCGTTTCCAGTGGCACAACGACGACCCGGACTACGACATGGTGCCCACCCTACGCAATTTCCGCCTCCCCTACCTGCGGGAAGCCGGCTACGTGAACCTGCGCTGCGTCTGGGTAATCGGCTGTCCTGCGGAGATCCGCCCCGTCGAAGACGAGGAGGACAAGGACGAGGAGGAGGCAGAGGCGCGGGGTGAAAGAGCCGATAGAAAGCCCACCTCCGCCAAGGGCGTATTCCGCCGCGCTTTTCAAGAGCTTCTCCCCGAAGTACCGGTGCCGGCCCTCGTCGCCGTGAGCTGCTGCTCGCAGTTCGGAGTTACGCGCGACACGATACAGAAGCACTCACGGGAAAGGTATATACGGTTCCGCAACTGGCTACTCCATACGACCCTAGACGACTCGTTGAGTGGGCGCGTGATGGAATTCTCGTGGCACAGTAAGTTCCTTGGTGTCTTGTCCCCTTTTCCCTTTTCCCTTTCCCTCTCTACTTCTCGACTCTCTCTAACTAGTAACCATCAGTAATTTTTGGAGCGGACGCATATCACTGCCCGTCCGCAGGGGAGTGTTACTGTAAAGTCTTTGGGCTGTGCGACCTCGCATGCACCGATTCTTCCTGCGACGGCAGATATATCCTACCCCCGTATTCGAATCTCCCAGAGGGATGGCCGAGGCTGGGTTGGGACCACGAAGACCGGGGGTACACGGAATCCTTGGAATAATGACACAGGGGCCATGTCCGAGCGGCCTAATAGCATAGTAGGTGCTTGAAGGGTTTCGGGATAGGTTGTAATCTCAAGACTCAGCCTCTGCATCAAAGTAGCCGTGCCTCACCCATACCGAAATATTGCAGCCATCTTGGGAAACATTTGGTTAACCTAGAGCTAGACTTCGATTCAACTGAAGAAGGCTGAGAAGCATGCCCGTCTGCATCAGACTTCTGTCGACAGGTGAGACACGGAACAAGACCACAGTCCTTGTTGTCGGTCCTCTGCAAGCCCAGGGTCTCGATATTTGACGGCATGGGAAATAATGGTCAACTAGGCCAAACGCAAATGTGGAATTCAATACAGATGGTCACGGGATTGGTTGCATTCGATTGGAAATACAAGATAAGTGGTGAGATATACGGGCACATTACCTTCGAATTCTTAGAGCATGCAGTCATGAGCCCAAAGAAGAGCTTGATGAATATGTGTGCGAAGAATGGGCGAGACAGTGCACAAATGGAAGTGAAGCTCAAAGGGACACCCTAGTCGGCGAGCAAGTGAGCCGCAGATGGGAAGAGTATCAGAATTCATCACGGATAAAATGTGTAACGAAGCTTGAGACTTGGTCTCCGCTCAGCTATCGAACGATGACTCGTACGTGTACTTGTATCCATTATCGAGGCGGGCTTCCGCTAGAAAATTAAGGGAGTCAGAAACTCAGCAGAGAAGATCTCAACTGGAGAGGTTTATGGGATTAGACACCGGGAAGATCTTCGAGGATCTCACTTGCTTCTCGCGGCGGAGAACCAATTTCGGCTGCCCAAACACTTTGGCTCTGTTGATTTTAGATATCACTGTTGATTTTATATATCATCGAGGCTGTGTCAAGGGAAAGCAGTAAGCTTTAAGGGGCTTAGATCAACACCACAATCGAAGGGGGTCCATGATCCAGAATTTGAGCTGCAAGTGACGCAAACCTGCGCAACAGCTGATTATATTCTTCGGATCGCACAGCCCTTTCAACATGGAAAGTCAGTGAAACCATCGACGATTTCCACAGAGACGTGGAAGAAAGCGAACTGAACCGACGCGGGTGGGTAATGCAGGAAAGAGCACTATCGAATCGCACTCTATACTTCAGCAACACCCAGGTGTATTGGGAATGTGGTGATGGCGTTAGATACGAGACGCTCACAAAAATGAAAAAATAAGTAGAACCACCATCTCGAGTAGTAATTGTTTAATGACCATGCTGTCTAGTCGAAAAGCCGCCTTCATCGGAGATCCCCAATTCCCCTCCAGCGCTCTAAAGTATTATAAAGGCGGCCGGATATCAACTGGGATTCGTCTCTCAGGGCAACGGTTGATATAGTTTAGTTTATGGAGTATCTACCTTAGGTACCTAGGTAGATACCTATCTCCTAGTTAATCTCCGCTCCATCTTGAAATTCAATATAACTTTCTTAGAACAACGTGTAATTACTTATATCGGTATCGACCACATCATACTCGTTCTAAGACTTAATGCAACGGGGGTAGTTATGAATTAATACTAGAGGGGGGCTGTTAGATACTGAGGGAAATAAAGCCCTTAGATGAGGGAGCTGTGCAACCTAGACCTTATGACAATGCAATCATGCCCAATAGACCTCATCTGATTGAACTACGAAGTGGTTAGAATAATTGTTTTAGCAAGAGCTATGATCGATTGCCTATTCTGTGTACTTGTTAATCAAGGCTTACATGACAGACTAAGGTTAACACTAAAGTCTAATCAACTAAGACGAACCAACTCAACTTTACCGCGAAGTAAGAGCAAAGTTAGCTACTTCATAGAGGTCCTCAAAAGTGTTAAGGTTCCTAGTCTCCACTTATGTGATAGAAAAGAGGTCAGTCACTAGGACCTCCTTTGCCTTACGATCACGAGCTTAACACGGGTTTGTTCCACTACCTACCTGGTATTCACACGATGATAGGTAATCAATTGAAGTGATAGGCGCTGATTTAGTCAGTGGTGCCATGAGTTTATCAAACCGGCTCCTGCCTCCATTCACAGTGAGTCACAGTTCCAGTTATTTGATGAAATATAACTGTTGTTTTTCATCATTTATTCGTAAACTGCGATTTATCAAGGCTATTTAATCCTTAGCCCCCCTTTTAGGAGCGAGTCCACTTCTGAAGTCGCTCCCGCTCGTGATTTGTCCAACGTTACACCTGCTCACATCACAAAAAGGAGGTTTGTATCTAGAAACTGTTAGTAAGATTTTATGCCAGATGCAGTATGAAAGACTCACCGAGAGGATGACTGCAGGACAGTTGCGGCTTCTGGCTGTATTTGCTCTCCAGAATATCGCGAATGCTGTTGAGAAGCTCCACGTAGCTCTGCTTCGGGTCCTGCTTGAGAGCACTGATGAACGCGTAAGACATTGCTCCGGTTGCCTGCGCAGCGATGGTAGCGTCCGCGCTGTAGGATTATTAGTATTATCAACTTAAGAAAAGGTTGCTTGTGCTTGTCACTCACGATGTCTGATCATCCTTGCTGCCAGACCACATGATAACATCTGCAGGTGAGGTCTACAGAGCCCGAGGTTAGTAATATTCAATATAAGATATGTGGTGAACCATATATTTAAAGAGTCACTAACCTTGGTTTGAATGGTCTTCTTATACCCGTCATCTCCTCTGTAAGCAGTCGTCGCAATGCCAAATAGACTTTTCGCAACACCGGCCATGTCGCCCTTAGTATAAGAGGAAAATGCCTTAAGCAGTCCCTGCCCAGCTTCGGCCGCAAGGTTGGGCTCTTTCAAGACGCCCTTGGTTGAGTAGAGGTAAGGCAAGTCCAAAACGGAACCTGAGTGGCACGAATCAAAGATGCAAGTCAGTCGGACTCCCGCGACAAGCGGGTTTACGACTAAGATAAAATAAAATAATTAGATTCATATCCAATCTGATAGGAAAAGTTCTTACCTTTCTGGTGAAGTTGGTCGTCGACAATGTGGCCGGCAGTCTTGTAGTCAACAGGGTAAATGACCTCATCATAACCGTCTTCCTCATCCCCTACATCTATATTAGCTTCGGACTTCATAACAGTTCAGGCTTTTCGTACCATCTTCATCACGTGCCTGACCACCGTGGCCAGAATAGTGCAAGAACAGAGCATCGTTAGGTTGAGCACCAGACACGAGCCACTCCATGGCTCGAAGCATGTTCGCCTTGGTGGGGATCATGATAGGATTCTGTTGGTCGTCCGTCAAGATGATCATGTCCTCTCTCTTATACCCATATCGCTCAATGAGGAACTGTGAAACGTTTTTCGTATCATTGATGCAGCCTTTTAGCTCGCCCTGCTGGCCAAAGTAGTTTATGCCAATCAGCAACGCCTTGCGTTTACCGGAACAGTTGGAGTACTGGAAAGTATAACCCTCCGGTGCGCCGTGGCCGAACTGTTGTGGGGCCGTTGGAGGGGGAGGTCCGGATCGGTGCTGACCTCCATAGCCCTGGACGGAATGGACGGGATAACCGTAGGAGTCTAGACCAGCTGGTGGGGGATAAGATGGCGCCGGATAGTGGTTGGACCCTTGGTGATGTGACGAGGGAGGGCCGCTCGGAGGACCATACCGATCATATCCGTGCTGATGAGCCGGGGGACCAGATGGAGGCGCATACTGATTGTAGCCATGTTGCTGAGGAGGAGGAGTACCATATGAATTGTATCCGTATGGGGGGCCTTGAGGGGGACCATGAGGAGGGCCGGAGGGAGGACCGTATTGATTGTATCCTTGAGGGGGAGGTTGTGATGACCATTGCTGAGGGGGAGGTTGGTTATATCCACCTGAATATCCCCCACCGTATCCCTGATCTTGACCCCAGCCCGACATTATCGCAAGTCGAAGATGGTAAGAGAAATATCACAAATTTACGGTCTAGCGTTTGACCTTTGGTAGCTGAAGAGAAAGCGGCGAAGATTGATGAAGATGTGAAATGTTATGTGATATGTTGAGAGAGAGACCAAATGTGTTTTGCGGCTGACGAATCGTAAACCAACTACGAGGGAGCTAAGAGGAGCTAGCGGTGCCGATAGCCGCTACTCGGTTTGATTTAGGGCTGATAGTGAGCTGGTAACACTCCTTTGTTTCAGGGGTACTAGCGCTAGTACAATACAGGGATTGGGGCGTAGCCTGTAGGGTGGGATGATGGAATGAGGGGCAAAAGAGGCCGCCCATGTTAGGTATCTGCACTGTTTGCACCGTATGAACTGAGCACATATGCACCTAATACAGCTAATACCACACGCGTGAGTCCCTTATTGACCTGTGTTCAAAGCTTTACGTGGGGAAACAGCTGGAGGCCTTCGATTTAGATGAACCTTAGCCCTGTCCCGTGTCCCGGGACCAACCGCTGGCAGACTGGGCGGGGTAGTATGCAGATGTAAGATCCCTAAACTCTGCTAAATTAAGACCTGGAAAGATGCTTATACAGAACTTGTACTCGCTATTTCGCAACAATCATGACACCCGACAGGTCCGCGTCCGTCTTGGCATCTCATGCTTCCTCTTCTGAGCTTCCCTCAGGCTCTATTTATTGATGCTTAGCTGCCCGCTTGGCCGAGAAACATCTGCTGCAAGTTTCAGCCAAACAAGGATTCTCACCCACTTGTTCATTGCAACCTTTCTCCCTCACGGCTACCAGCCCGCAGATTATCAGTCCAACCACTGATTCGTGAGCCATTCACCATACTTGGCCACACATTATTTCGTAATAAGATCCTTCGTTCCAACATATCAGTATCTTCTCCCTCCAAACCAAGCCTAGCATAAAAAAAGCAAAGGGGCAAAGCACCAGAGCAAGACTACATCCACAATGTCTTTTTTCAGTAAGCTAACTGATAAGCTGGACGAGCTGAACATTGGTGGTGGCAGTTCAGAAAAGCCCAGAGACAGAGAAGGCTATCCAAGTGAGTCTGTTATGGTGCCGTGTCCGGATCTAAGCAGAAATCTGATTGCTATCACAGGTCAGAGCTATCCGCCTCCGTCTCAGCAATATGAGAGCAGTAGCCACAGCCAACAGCCGTATCCACCTCAATACGGCGGCAGTCCCGCTCCGCCATCAGCTGCAGGCCCGACTTATGCGCCGCCGTCGGACAAGCCTCCGATTCCGGCGGGCTGGATACCGCAGTTCGATCATCAGTATCAACGCTGGTACTACGTTGAGCAGAGCACTGGCCGTTCGCAGTGGGAAGCCCCTGGCTACCATGCCGGAAGCCTAGGCGAGGAAGATCGAGGATGGAACTCTCACGGCGACTCATCCCACGGCGCACCGGGGTATGGCTACTCCTCCCAAGATTCTCACGGTTATAGTGGACACGGTGGCGACCAGGGATACGGACACGGGAACTACGGCCACTCCGGTGAAGGGCACGGCGAATACAGAAGCGAGGAACCCAAGAAGAAGAAGGATCACAGCGGCCTCCTCATGGGTGCAGCCGGTGGTCTCGCGGTCGGTGCCATCGGTGGCGCGTTGCTGGCCAATGCCCTCGGTAAGCCCCCTTTCCTCCAACCACACTTAGACCCCCACCCCAGAACTCCATACTAATTCAATTTTAAAGACGACGACTCGGATGAAGAGCGGCACCACGCACCGGCTCCCGTGTACGCAGCACCCCCTCCGGAACCTGTGTACGAGCCGGCCTACAACGCGGAAGGCGAGTACGTAGACGCCAGCGACCGAGAGTCGGTTCGTTCCGCTCGCGAGGACTACGAAGAGGCGCTTGCCGACGCCCAGAGTTCCTCCGCCAGCAGCAGCGACCAAGAAGAGCTGGAAGAAGCCCGTGAGGAGTACGAAGAGGAGTACGAAGAAGCATATGACGACTAATGCCTTGGTCCGAGCCTCTAAAGCTTGTGCTTGCTGAGCAGATCGCGGGCCAGAGTTACGTAGGTAGTTGTGGGGACGCCGAGGTACCTCGATTTCCACGAAACCTATGATCGAGTGGATTTCATAGACTTGACGACTAACGAACGATATGAATTTACCAAGCGCATTTCCAGGCAAAATTGCCCCTTTCCCTTTATACAAGTTCCCAGCGGTAGCTTCGTGATATATGTCCCTTTTGTAGTCGCTTGAAGCCCAACGTGCACCCTGCCCTACGAGAAACTGACCTCGATACCGCTCAGCTTGCCCTCCTCGCGCCAGTCCCGCAGTTCCTTGGCAAACCCCATCATGCCGCCGCTGTACGGCGACGACCGCGCCCTCTTCATCAGGTCCTCCGGCGTAGCCTTGGGGTCGACCAGATGCCCCTCGTTGTTCATATAGCTCGGCGTGCAGACGGTCAAGGTCGCGAACCGCGCGGCGCCCGCCAAGATCTTCATGCTCCAGGCCTCCTGGGCGGCCTCCTCGACCTCGATCGCGAGCCCGTTCCTGTCCAACCCGCCGGCCCGCCGGTGCGCCGCGGCGGCCACGTACGCGACGTGGCGGCACTGCTGGTCCAGCGGGTGCGCGTGGTTCGCCGAGACGCCCGTCTGCGTGGGGCTGAGCCAGAACAGGTTCGGGAAGTGGTGGCTCGCGCACCCGTGGAGCGTGGCCGCGCCCGTCGGCGCCCACCTCTGCGCTATGGTCTGGCCGCCGCGGCCCAGCACCGCGACGCCCGCGCGCGCCGACGGGTCCGCGCCGTACGCGGCGGGCGACAGGTACCCGGTGCCGAGCACGAGGACGTCGAGCGGGATCTCCTCGCCGTTGGCCACGACGCCCCGCGGCGTCACGCTCTCCACGCCCTTGCCGTCCGTGTCGACCAGGTGGACGTTGGGCCGGTTGAACGACTGCAGGTACGTGTCGCTGAAGGTCGGCCGCTTGCACCACATGGGGTACCAGGGCGTGAGCTTCGCGGCGGTCTCCTTGTCCTCGACGATCTCGGCGATGCGCGTGCGCAGCCGCGCGCTGTTTTCCGCGTCCCGCGCCAGGAACTCGCCTATTAGCTCCGGAACCTTTTCGGGCGTGACGTGCGCGAATTCCGCGTCGGCGACCAGCGCGGAGTACGCCCGCTGCCGCGACCACTCGTCGTTCACGAGGTCCGGGACGCCGGGCGCGTTGGATATGTTCAAGGCTAGATTTTCCATGCGGGCGTTCTGCCAGCCCGGCTCGCCGGCGATCTTCTTCCACTCCTCCGGATCGGTTGGCTTCTGGCCGCGGCGGTAGACGGCGCTGGGCGTGCGCTGGAACACGTATACCTCCTTCGCGTGCTGGGCAAGGCACGGCACCACCTGGATCGCTGTCGCGCCGGTACCGATGATGCCGACCCTCTTGTCCTTCAACTTCGATAAGTCCGGGAACACTTCTTCGGACGAACCCCCGGTTACGTCGTAGTTCCATAGCGATGTGTGAAAGAGGTCACCTCTGAAACCTTCAATTCCCACGCCACCAAGTTTTGGTACATGCGGCCTGCTCAGCAATCCGGCCGTTAGCCACACAAATTCCGCCTTCACGGTCAATGTCGATTTTTCCGCACCCTTGGGCCCTCTCCCAGTAGTCATGTCAGCTTTCCACAGGCGGGTGGCATCATCCCATTCCAGCTTGTCGAGCTGAGTCCGGAACAGAATCTTGTCTTCGAGGTTAAACTTCTTCGCCACGCTCTTGAGGTAATTGCGAATCTCGACGCCCGGGGCGTATTTGTGCGAGGGCATGAACCCGGTTTCTTCGAGGAGTGGCATGTAGATGTAGGACTCGACGTCGCAATGTAGGCCGGGGTAGCGATTCCAGTACCAGGTCCCGCCCACGCCACCGGCGGTCTCGATGATACGGATTTGGTCGGCGGTGAAGCCAGCCAGGATGAGCCGTACCGCCGCCAGGATGCCACCAAGACCAGCACCGACGATGAGGAACTTGGGGCAGTCGCCAGGCTTCAGGGGAGAAGGTTGCGCGTCCAGAGCTTCATGGTCGGCCCAGATGTCGTCAACCAAATGACGCAACCTGTCGGAGTCGCTTTGCTCAAGCACCTGGTACTGGGCTGTACCTTCAGGGCGTATACGCTTCTGAGCTTCTGCGGTGTACTTCTCTTGGATGCGGGCGAACTCCTCCATTGTGTTTTTTTTTTGTCCTTGGTATGTGTCTGTTTTCTTGGGTCAATTGCGACAGCTGACTTCTTGGATTGGTTTATGCTTCAGAGCTGGCTATCAGGAGAGTAGGTATCTATCCTCTTATTTATAGCACAAGGGTGGACGCTGTAAGAATACGTGCCTTATGCACCTAGGTACATGCATGCATACAGAAGGTATGCAGTTCCTCCCCTCAAGTCCATTGGTCCGTGTATTCCATATCAATTCAGCCCATTGAGATGGCACCATAATGGGATTTAGGTATACCTAGTGGGTAGCATGTTGCGTCCTGACAAAGAATCGATCGGCGAACCCACTTGGTTGTAAGCTGCTAAAGCCCAGGGGTATAGATGCAGGGGACTACAGTATACCCGATCATATCATCGGTCTGTAGAGATAAAGTTGATAGACTAACTACCTACCTACATGTAGGATGTAGTGTAGGTAGTCAAGGGGATGATGTATGGCTTGGAGACCTGCATACCTCCTTGGCCAACATGTTCTAGCCTCCTCGGGTCCCCCAGTACCCCTCACTACCTCTCACCGAACAAACCAAGATGGCGTATTCGCGTATTCGCGTTGGGAAAAGAAGTCGTATTCGCGTTTCACGATGGAACCACTAAATGGGTCAATCATCACATCCTTCGCCTAAAAGTACGGGGTTCCTCGGGTCTCGTAACAAAGTCTTGGTAAGAAGATATACAAAGACAAAGGCGACGAACATCCTTGCAATCTCTATAGTACAGTAGCATGGCTTCGCATCCTTCGGATACTGCGTCCCGAAGGATGCGAAGTTACGAAATTACGACGCCAGCAACGAAACCACCTGAGTAACGAAATCAGTACGTACATGTCTTGTTTCTATAATCCAACCGCGTGCAGGTGATTGGTACCTACTAGGTAGTACTGGGAAAGGGGGGCGGGGTACAATTCTTGTCTGGCCTTACAATTACAGGATGTGGGGCAAATAGAGAAAGATAAAGAAGATAAGATAAGATAATTTTAGAAAATGAAATTTTATTCGAATACTTATTAAATATTTGAATGTTCGATTTTTTATTTTTATTTTTATTTTTTTGCACGGGTGGGAAGGGTTTATAGATTTACGGATTTACGAATTTACAAGGTTTACCATTGCACTACAGCTGTTAACAGGTGGCGCCGTTATTTTGCCTTTTACCCATACCCCTGAATACCCCACTAAACCCTCACAACGCATCTTTTTTTCACAATGATGGTAAGCCAGACAAGAATTGTAAGGCAAAACAAGAATTGTAGCCCCTCATATTTTTCCGCTATTAGGTACCTACGATGTGTCCTAGTCGATGATATGTAACTCCTTAAAAAAGAAATGTGACAAGCAGAATGAATGATAAGACTGTCATTCCGTTTAGCTAAGAGGTTAGTGAAAAGCCAAAGCTTGGCAAATTTCAAGTATTACTTGTCGTATATAGCATGACTTTGAATAACGCTGTTTCTTACCCGGCTCTCTTGGTCTTTCATTGATCCTTCTCAAGATTGCTTCTTTTTCTCTTAACAAAGCGACAGCGTCCGATAGAAGGTAACTCAGAAGATTGCCAAGGCATTAGGCGGGGAACCAATCAGCCCAGGTATATTCAATGGCACTGATGTGAGTAGGAAGCTGTATCTCCCCGAAGCCTTGCAGTGCTCGGAGAGCGCCTTGAGATCCCAGAGCTCGCCAATCGGCATGCCGAACATCGAAAGCAGCCACGGATGGAGAACTGTAGGTCATGTGAGTGTAGACTCTTCGTCCTTGCTACTACACCAACGATGGGGTATTTCGTTTGAGAGTTGGTACTTACAGAGATCAGTGGCGCTGCCAATGCTTCCATCCTCTTTTAGGGGCCGCAACGCTTCAAACGCCCACGCGTCGCCGGCGACAGCAGAAAAATGCTTATTCCAGAGCCACTTGGCAGACTCGAGAACGCCATGCACGCCCGAGATCTTTATATTTTGTAGCTTCGCGAAGTCTTCGGGACGCGGTGCCCCCAAGACTTCGGTGAGCCCCGTGCGGACGATGAGGACGTCGCCGTGACGGAACTCGACACCCTGGTCTTTGGCTACGGCCTCGAGCTCTTGGACCGTGATGCGGTGGCCGTCGAGGGGGTGGCAGACCGCGTCCTCACCAGTTTTACCCTCGGCTTTGGCCCGCTTCTCAGCGAATGCCTTCCAGTCTATGAGAACGCCTCTGGCGACTATTCCTCCTGCGGCATGCCAGTGATCCAGGGTAGGCATGCTATTCGCAGCCGTAGTCGCCGCAGAAAGCGCCTCCTTGGTGACGGCAATGCCATTATACGCCAGGCCCGAGGGCTGATGCTGCCAATGCACGAGTGAATCCCATTGACTGCTCATTTGGGTGTTGAAGTGAATCTCGTCGTCCCAGCCAGTTCCTTCGGATATTCCTGACTCACACAAGGTCATCTGTTTATGCGTCGTCGGCACCCTCCCCGGTAGCGGGAGAGGCATGGCATTAAGGGGCCAGCTAGGTATATATCAATCTCTGTGCAAGCTTAGCGTTTCCGGTGGGTTATATGGGTGTCAACTCACTTTAGTGAGATAGATACACCATCTCGGGCTTCTTTTAGCGCTTCTTTGACGACTGATGGTACGAGGAGGTTTAAAGTGCCAAGTTTATCCTTCTCGCCGTCCTTATCAAAAATACCCCAGGCACAGCCCTGTGGCATATTTCCCACCTTGGGAAGATTATCGAAATCCGGTATATTCACCGCGTCCATTTTCTGTAGCTTGAATGATCCACTAGGTATCAGGCGAATGTGATTTGTGGGTTTGAGGTTGCAAGAAGGTACTGTATGGAACTTTTATGTTGGGATAGGGACCTAGGTAGTTACGCAAGGGATGAGATGCGACGTTCTACCCTGCTACCTTGGCATGTAGGTAGTATTGTCGGTCGTAAAAGTTGAGCCGCCAAATGCAGGTTGCCGACCAGCACGGCAGATCGCATGACTCTGCCGCTGCCATGCATAGATGAATTTCAGGTAACACACGGCAAATGAGCATGTGGGATTCCTTCCAGTCCCGTATAACGCAAACAATGTTATTTCATACAATCATCGGAGGAGTCCTTTGAATATCTTTTGTGATAACGGCGTAGGTGCGACTTTTATATTTTGGAATATTCTATTACTAAGATCGGGGAGGAATTATATTAGGTACCTATCATCTTGATTGGTCCTCATTTTCATTGACCTTGGAAGCTGTGACTATGTGTAAAAGGTACCTCTACTCAGTTGACATGCTCTGGGGTCCATGACGAAGGCTGGATAATTGAGTCGTAATAGGTGTATAGTAGAGGTAAGACCCCTATATTATAAGCATAAAAGCGCGAGTCGTAAACTTAGCAGTATTGTAACAGCCAAAAATACAGCAACGCAAGCAAATGTATAGTACCAACAGGACCAGTGGTCCGGTGTCACTTCGTAAACTCTTGTATCGCTGCTATATGTAAACCCAGGACTATTTATTTGTTGTTGAGAATGAAAGAACGTAACATGTCCAGTTTCCCCAGGGGTAGTGATGGAAACATTCGACTGAAACTGATTTCCGTTCACGGATACCGTATTATTTCGGTACAAAGTAGTATTTTGTGGTGGTGGTGCTACTTCTATCCTGTTCCTTTCATGCGCAAGGACTAGATCCGAGGTGTCAGACATGTTGAAATACAAAGCCTATTCGACGCGAGTAGTAGGTGTAAAATGAAAAATGTGGAGTGTTCAGACGAATGATGTTTCTTAGCTTGTTCATTCATTGTCCTGTCTCACCCCAAGTTTATATGCAAATAAGTACAAAGGGGTTGTGCCCCTGTTCCTTGGTTCTAGGTCTAGAATTTTCCAGTTACTGCTACTTACGATAACACAGCGGGTTGGAATTATACTCTAGAAGCGTCTAGGAGAAGTTCGCGAATCAAATCTTAACTTCATTGCATCTAAGTAAAGATCAGAGAATATTACTTGCATAAGTCAGAGCGAATACCACCTATATACCTTGCTCGTGTTCGCAGTGCGGGCATGGCAGGGGCTATATTTGAAGTACAGAGTCGATGAGAGGAATTCTCTGACTTCTAAATGCTAGAGTCTAAGTTGGCATAGAATATCTCATCTCTTTCACGATGTAGTGACCATAACCACGGCATACTCCTGGGTACGTAACCTCACCATCTAACATAAGTGTAGCAAATACTTGGGATTATTCTCGAAATCCCCTAGCAGAGCTTACTCGAAGGTTCCTTATGTACCTATTATATCGTTCCCACTCAAGCTTCACATTTCCGAACACGGCTATTCGATTCCAAACGCCCCATTTGCACATTTTCTACAATTATTATGCAACGATTGTTATATTTAGTCGATTTCCTTTGTTTCGGACAATTGCTTGTTTGGGGCCTATCTGCCTTGATTTCCTTGTCGTTGAGACGGTATTATAATGACGACGATCCCGCCCTCCACAATGGACCAGTGTCATTGGCTCGCCCAGGCAGTCTTTGTTGAAAAAAAAAATAACCGAGTATAATTTGGCAGCTGCCAACGCATCGCCAAACCGTCAGCTTTTCTCTTTTCTCTCGTGATTATGGCTGCTAGGGTTCTAACCCTGGAACAGTTCGAGGAGTTATGCTCTGCAGTAACTTCTGATGTCTCGTCCCCATGGAGCATAGATGATCTTCCTGGGGACGAAACTTGTAGAACGCCGATCGACTTACCTCCCGGAGTGTCCGCGGAAGACTTCAACGGCGTACCAACCATTCCACCGCCAGGTCTATCCCTACCAATAGGCATCGAGGAATACATGAGACCACGCGTTCTTAAACCGGGAGATATCGTCATGTTTCATCAAATGGCCGAGCACTTCACGGGGTACGACAAAGAAGGCAACCGCGTCATTTTGAAATTAAAATGCATAATGTGTAACAATAGGCTCGATGTCCCTAAACAGGTCGCGCCTCGGGCCAAAGATGGTAAAGTCCCCGAGCCTTTCACTGTATTGCCGTGCGGCCACTTCTTCGGCTCCAATTGTCTGGGCCAATGGGAGTTTACAAGGAATGAAGAAGGACTCGAGCCTGACTGTCCGTACTGCCGATTCTCACTTGTCCATCCAGAATGTGGACACGACATTCAACTAAACCCATACGACCCACGCTTCCCTCGCAGCGGCCAGACGCCCCCCACATTTCCTGAAAACGGAGTCGTGGCCATCAGCTGTGAATCGTGCGCGAAGATGGACTTAGCGTGGTATGCCCGGAGGTTAGTTCAGAGGGTGTATCCGAATATTCCCGATGAAGTGTTCAACGATCCAGACGTGTACAATTCTGCAACCTTTAAAGAATTTAGACATTGTTTGTGGGAAAGCATCGAAGAGGCCTGGGAATTCGGTAAAGAACAATTCGACTCTTGGTGAGGAGGAATAGTCATTACCCCCCCAAGCGTCGCGTGGTCGCTAACCATAAGCATAGCT
This sequence comes from Hypoxylon cercidicola, assembly GCA_022578845.1. Taxonomy (NCBI): domain Eukaryota; kingdom Fungi; phylum Ascomycota; class Sordariomycetes; order Xylariales; family Hypoxylaceae; genus Hypoxylon; species Hypoxylon cercidicola. The sequence continues at coordinate 240,532 of MU399507.1, forward strand.
CGGAAAGGGGCGAAGGTGGTGAAGGGAGTGAGGATGACTCCGTTTCACGGGACCACCGCCTCCTATTGCTTATAGGTGTAGTAAGTCATATTAACCCAAACATTTTTGAGGACGCTAAAGCCACAGTTTCACGGTGATCCTTTTACGAAACATAAAAAAGTTCTAAGATATCGATTGGAAATTAGGCTCTGCCTAGGTAGTTAAGTACATGTTGAAATAAAGAATCTTGCCACTCCCGATATTTTAGCTACGTGACAAAGGAGATGTTATGCCCTGTTTGTGATGTTGTACAATTCCATCCCTATATCTATATGAGAAAATCCTACCCAGTGTTGGGCTACTTTCCTATGATTATAATATGCCCCCTTCCAAATGTCAATGTTTCTTAATCGATTCCAAAGTTTCACTGACACCAGCAAACTGTAGTTCGTTCATAGTCTCCTGCCACAGTGTATCGGTGGCGGCCCTCCCCTCAGGTGTATACAGGAAAGAGTTGTATCTAGATGTTATTAGTACAGAACGGAATAAAGGAGGTTATCAAGGGCAACATACGGCGTGACCTTCCAGCTCATGAGAAACGACCCGTGCGATTCCTTGCCCTTGGCAAAAGCCGCATCCAAGTACGTCGAAGCGCCATCCGTCACATTCCTTCCGAATATGGCACCGAATAAAGCCCCCAAAGGTTTGAGCAAGGTGGGAATGTCACGGCCGAGGCCGGTCCCCTTCACATAGCCCGGACACACTAGGTTGACAACGACGTCGTCCGCGGACACGTAGTCGACGAGCTTGTAGGCGAACATCTGGGCTAGTACCTTGGAGAGATTATACTGGCTACCGGCAGCGAAGGTCTTTGGGTCATCCATAGTCCTCAGAAGAGTCTTATGATCTTGGGCCTTTGGCAAAGGCACGATGAGACTAAGGGCGGCGTGGACGATTGTTAGCCGCCCAGGTGTGCTAGGAGGTGATTTGCTCTTAAGGATAGGCAACAGCAAAATCGCAAGGAATACGGTTGAGAGATAGTTGATCTGGATATGTGCTTCGTGGCCGGTATTAGACACCGTCTCGTACTTGAACTTGGAAATACCGGCGTTGAGTATGACCATATCAATACGGGACAACTGGCTGTCGACACGCCGGACGAAGTCCTGGATAGAATCGTATTGGCTCATATCCAGGAGCATGACCTCAATCGTTGCTTTGGGGTACTTGGCTCGTAGTTTATTCGCGGCGGCTTCTCCTCTCGCACTGCTCCGGACGGCAAGGATCAAATGAGACAGTTTTAGGTCCAGCATCTGCCTGCCTGCCTCATATCCCAGGCCGGTGTTTGCTCCGGTGATGATGGCGACTTTGCCGGAAAGGTCGGTGGTCTTCGGCGGTCTTTGGGGCTTGGTGCGGAACTGATTCCTGATGAATATATCAGGGAAAAATGGAACGTCCAACGGTGCGAGGTCTTTTGAAGTGGCCATAGTGAATCCTGATGGAAAGTTGTGTTATGGGATTGGCCTAGGAATGATATTATAGATATGATATTGTATTGCTGCCTTTGTACGTGTGGCATGATGGGTATGACGCTTTATATATGTAAGGGGCCATCTCAGCGCTGCAACTCCTGGTGTATTCGTAAGCCATCTTGTGAAATGTTATCTCGATAATGTTGAGACTAAGGCTGAGTTGGAGTCTGGATCTGATGATTTACACGGGAGGTTTGAATATAACTTCGAGTTACATAATACCACGAACATGGATCTGCGTCTTGGCTTTAATTTCATCCAATGAAAATTGGTCCTCGTCTTAATGTAACTTCGACCGCAATCATGCAGTGAAGCTATACCCAAATCGGAAAACAATCTCTGTTCGAGCTTAGCCTCATAGAGCTTAGCGTCCTATATACGGTAGAGACGGCCGTATACTTGCGTGGACCTGTCGTCTACTGACTACCTCTTAGATATCCCAGGCTCTCCTTTCTCGATTGTTTTCCTATCTAGGAAATCAATCTTTGCTGTCGTCTTTGAACCTGTGTCTTCTGATGTCCTGCTCATACAGGTATACAGTCTAGTAGTCGTACTCTGACTGATCAAGTATAACCGATCCCCTGTGGATGCTGAATTAGAAATCAGACGGCATACTACGCTATTATCGATTTGGATAATAAAGTCCCAATGGCGCCAGCCAGTAAGAACACAGGTCAGCCCCTTAAGTATCCAGTTTTGGCAAGTTCTCACATTGATATCTGTATCGAGCAGGAGGGATACCCTTCATAGTATCAACGGGGACGAAGAAGCCCGACCCTGAAGTGCGGAGATTCATCAGGAGCCACGTAATGATAGGGAAGAACCGCGGAAAGACTCTACTTCCGAGAAAGAAGAAAAAAGCTGGCCCAAGCACTGCGGTGGATTCAAATGGTGATAACTCAACTCTAGATCGTGAATGCTCCGAAGCCTCATTGGCTACAGCCACTCTCGATATCATTCCCCAAAAGGTCGGCTCCGACTTGTCATTCATCCACTTCGCAGACAGGATAGACGAGTCTGCTATAGCAGTCATCTTACAGTGTAAGTTACCTGCACCAAAACGAAACCCCTCCCCCTTTTCTCCGATTTATTCTGGCTGCTCGAATGCTTAGTTTCATATCATCTCCACATAGTCTCCAGCATCGCAAAGAAAGCACTCTTCCCGTTAGAGTCATGCATCAACTTCGGCGCCAAGGAAAAGGCATGGATGGAGGCATTGACTGTTGATGCTGCCTACCTCCACGCCATGGCCTTCTCGGCGCAGGACTATTTCGACCTGTTGCCGGGTCGTCCGACATCGTGCCGCAATGCGTCTGCCCGCTTGGCGGCTCCCCATGTCGTCAAGACCCTTCAACTTCTGCGCGAGAGACTCGAAATGTCGGAAGAGCACGACATGAAGATGGTACAGGGATCGTTCAGCACAGCTGCTGTAGTGCTGTGTCTCGCGTTCCACGCGCATATCATGGGCGAGCAGCAGGCAGCTCTGCACCACATGCAGGGGCTTCGGAAGATTATCGATTTAAGCGGCGGACTTCAGGGTCTCGAAAATAATATGAAACTCCTGCTCGAGGTACTTAGGTAGGAGTCTGACTAATGGAGTAGCTTTTTAATACTCTCTAACCAGGATATAGATGCGATATAGGCATGGCTCTACACTACGGCTCCAGGCCCCTATTCTTCGCCAATCTCGCGCGGGAGCCCTACTGGCCGTATCCCGACTTTACCTCCTATTCCCCAGTCTGTTCTTCAGCCTTAGAATCCTGTAAACTTATCTGCGGCCTAGACCCCGAGTTATTCCGTGCTTGGGAGGTAACGAAGCAGTTCAGCACTCTCGTCAACCACGCAGCATCCAGACATCAAAAACTGCCCAAGGAGTATCTCCTCGACACCATGGTGTCTGTCATGTATCCGATACTCCATATGTCGTCCGACTCCTTCGAACGCAGCTCGCTTGACGAGGCGATCCGTTTAGGCCTCCTTGCCTACTGTTCCAGCGTGTTTCTCCAGTGGGCCGGCGTACGACTCCCGTACATGCACTTCCCGACCATGTACCGGAACTGTCTCTTCAACCTACAACTGCCGGAGCTAGACGTAGACAGCGACAGCTCGTCGTCGTCACCGCTGCTGCTATGGCTCCTGATGATTGGTGCTGTTTCTGTGTTTGGAGACTGTGATGACGTCTGGTTGAAGCCTTGGCTACATGTGAACATGGAACTTTGTGGAGTGGGCGACTCGTGGGATGCGATGCGCGACGTATTAAACTCGTTCATGTGGATAGGGCTGGTCCACGATATTCCCGGAAAGGCCGTCTTCGATTCTACCCTGTCGTTAGATCTAAGTTTAGAACTTCATGAATGAACATAGCAAGAAGAGGGAGACCAGGTCCCTTATTTATGCCCATCGTAAGGTTACATTTGGGAGGTTTGAGGGCCTTTCGCCCTCTCATGATGTAAAACAATATCGTCGTCGTCGTCGTCGTCGTCAGAATGGAGACAATATGCGCTGCCGTAATTGCGATGCAAACCATAAAAAGGACAGAACCAGGCACGAGCCTCCTGGTCTTCAAGATGCAAGGAGCCCAGGAGCGTACTTAAAAGATCTAAAGCTATCTGCCATCCTACTATTTCGTCTCTCTCGTTCTTACTGTTGCTCTGCAAAACTCTCCCACTCCTGACATCTCCACACCACTCACATGAACGGGGTTTAGTAGTACCTAGGTAAATACCTGCCCACCAGTGACTCTACGCGGTTGCTCGGATACAATTGGGAGGCGGGAGGCAGTTGTAGCAACCAGCCCAAACCATTTCTCACAAAGGAAGAAAAAAAAAAAAAGCGAGTACCTAGCAACTGTTAATCTGCGCCCTCTTATTCTTTCTCCATTTAAACCTTCCACCTCCAGCAACACACGGGAGTCTGTCATTCACCAGTGTCAACAACACTCCCACTTCGCGAATTGGTCACTGCCATCTCACGTTGTCTCACATCATCGTCATCCACGATGGGCTGGGAGTCGAATCTCGAAGATCTTTGTGACAACTCGGCTCCGGCCACACCTGCCACACCTGCCAATGGCTACGAAGCGGAGTTTCCCGCTTTGCCCCCGGCAGCTAACACGCCCGTCGCCTATCCCGCCGTCTCGGATGCCCTGAAGCAGCTGGGCCAGGATATTGATCGCTGCAACGGCCAGACCACAGCCACCATGGAGGAGCTCGGCCGTCGAGTCTCGGCTCTCGAGAAACAAGCGGCCAGCCCCCCGACCGTCGCGACCCTCCACGATAAGCAGCTGAAGGAGCTCGCGGCCCTCCACGAGAAACAGGTAGCCGACCTCATGGCCCTCCACGAGAAGCAGGCAATCGATCTCGCGACCCTCCTCGAGAAGCAGCGAGCCAGTCCCGCGGCTTCCTGCGATAGCCCTGCACCGGCGGGGAACGTCCATAGCTCTGGAGCTTCTAGCTTCCGAGGAGCCATGGCCGCCGGCCGCAAAAAAAATACCACGGCACATGGGAGACTAGGGCCTATGTCAATGCTAAGCCAGGGCAAACGACAAATGCTAAACCTACAGCGTCCTTAGAGCTCTCCGCCTTCATCTCTCTGACTCCGTCTCTCTGTAAGACTCTCGCACCCCCGACATCTCTCCACGCCGCTAACACGCGCAGGAAGCAACTACGATGCGACGGCCATCTCGACTACCGAGTGCGCAGCACATATTGTTTCCCCGTCTACTCGAGCCCGTCTTCTCCGCATAGCACAACTCTCTAGAACGTTAAGGAGGGGGGGGGGGGTTATGCGAGCTAGGAAGAAAAGGCCCATGTGCGCGGCGGTCGAAAAAAATGCAATAGTCGCGTGTAAAAGTAGCTTAGCTGCCTCATTAGATCGTCGACGGGAGGTTGTTACGCAGTACCAAACGGGGCAATAATGCGAGGTGGATTAAATACCTGGGTAGATGCTAAGCTAATACACCCGTGAGGGTCTGACGAACACGCGACAATCCAGATATCAGCAACTCCTTGAGTGGCCCTTACACCCTATGCTACAGCATATTATTTTAGCCTCACAGGGTCGACGGGCATAATGTAAAATTCCAATGTAATTCCAATGCAGCACACACAAGGACACGCCGCACGCAATGCAATCTCAAAATAATCAAATTTCCCACCACCCGGACGTACAACACAAAGTCATCGCTCGTATCTGGGCAGCGGCTCCGACCCCGTAGCTCGCCGAGAAGGGAAGGCAATCTCGTGGTAAGGATCGGGACTATCGTAATCGTGATCGTCGTGAAGCACCGGGGCCGTCGGTTCCTGGCTTCGCGTCTGATTCAAAGGCGGCGCCGACGGCTCCCCGCCGTCGTAGTCATCAGGGACCTCCGGCGGCGCGCTGGCTTCCTCGAGCAGCCGCCGGCGCTCAAGCTCCTGCTTATCGTCGGAGTGGCGCGCCGTAGGACCCATTGGTGTCAGATCGTCCAGCAGAGGCGCTGATGGTCCTTCCCCTACGTCATCTTCCGGCCCTGGTAGTGAGATATGGCTATTGGAGGTATAAACATTATTCGCCGGTTGTGTAGGAGCTGCGCTAGGCGCGGATGACTGTGAAGGTCCAACCTCTGGCTCCAAGGCCTGCTGGGGTGGCTGGCTGGGCAATAATCTCTGCTCTGCCTGCCGCACGCGCTCTTTCTCCGACAGCTCACTCTCTCTAGGGACTTCCGGAGGTGGTATATAAACTGGAGCATGAGGTTCCCGATTTTGAAAATCATAATATGATGTTTGAGGAGATGCACCCGGTGGGAAGTAAGCCTGAGGCGATGCATCAAGCTGCTCAGGAGGATAGTCCTCGCTATAATTCACTTCGGCGCCGTATTCGTTTTGCCAAGTGTAGTTGGGCTCGGCCTCTTCGGCGTTAACACCTTCGGAAGTAGGCGGCTGCACTGTCAGAGCTGGACGCACTACAGACTTGCCACGAGAGCGAGTAGAGTCCATAGTGCCGACCACAACCTCGAATGATACAGATATGACCCCCTTCTCCCGTCTCAGATGATCGGTGTCCACTACTGTGCCATTCCAATTCGCAAGTCGCTTCAGATCGTATGCTCCCGCCGTTAAAGCCGGGTTTCCGCCCGAAATGCCTACAGAACCCATCCTATTCGTCTGTTGTGAGCTCCCTACCGATTGCCCGGCAAGCTTTCCGCCCAGATCGAGAACGACCTCGACGTGGTATTTGAAACTGATTAAACCTCCCGGGACGTTCTTTATGCTCGGGAATACATCTTCCGGAACTCTCACTGACGTCGTAATATTGGCCGTCAGAGACGCAGGATCGATGATAAGCGGCGCGACGGCTTGGGAGAGATCCTTTCGGAAAACGCTGCACGAGCCGGCGGAGGATAATGACAGCCCTCCGAGGCCCGTCCTCGACCTCGGATAATAATCCTCACGCTCTAGTCGTTCAGCTTCCTCTTTGGGTAGATCTGCAGTGAAGAGAGATATTGGCGGTGAGTAGTCGACGCGGCTCTGGCGGTAGAGTGTGACGATAATACCGTGCATGCTTTTCATGCGGCGGTTATGCTCGACTGCAATCCTGACTGGCAATATGTCTCCTGGAAGACAACCCCCTTTCAGCAGCTCGACCGTGGCGGTGATCTCCCTGTCATCACTACCCGACGCTCTACTTGCGGCTACGGACTCGGCACTCGCATCGCCCCTAAAACTATTAGAACCGCTGTTATTGCTCATAGCACTTTCGCCACTGATTTGGCTTTGCAGGTCGCCAGGTATTAAATCGCTCCGCAATGGACTTCGCGGTAGATGACTTCCACCTGGTGTTACCTCGCTAAGACTAACGGAACTTCCGTTCGAGTTTTCGTTCACCCTCGTCGAGTCGAAGTCCGACGATGGGTCCTGCGTTTCCGTCGGCACCGAACCCCGCTTGGTCGCCGACGCGACTGTCGGAACTGGCTTCTTTCTCTTCTTCGGCCGTCTGCGCAATGTCTGCATGCATACCTTTCGTTCTCGTGGTGGGACAAGCAGGCCAATATCTACCTTCTCGACGAGCGCCACTTTTGTTTCACAACTGGAAGTGGCTGATATGGACGTTGGCCGTGTTAAAGTAGCCGTGATCATGTAAGATATGGTTCCCCTCTCAAACTACATGAGTTCAATGTTAGTATGGAATAGTAGTCATCGCGAGGTAAACGGGTCGTACATCGATGCTACTTGGCAGCCCCTTGGAGGGGAAAATCAGGTCGAATTCAAATTCAAATCTTGACGGTTTGAGCCTGCCCTCGCCACAGAGGACCTGTTCATCCTGAAAGAGCGAGGCAAGTCCATTGCCGAAATATCTGACATTTTTATTCCGATCGTGGGATATTACGGCGGGATTGACGGGACTAAGCTGTGCGCCGGCGCCAGCATGCTTGTAGACGCGAACGAATCCGTGCAGAGCGACGGTTAGGTGCGTGAGGCGGATAGGTTTAACGACGGAGAGGATGACATGGCCCTTGACATGGTCGCCGGCAGAATACTGGCGATGCGGTTCCTGAAGGCGAATGTGGAAGTCGGCAAGGTTACGTGTGCGGGATCGAAGGGGCGATGTCAGACGAGAGAAGAGGGACGGTTTAGACGGTGGGTCGTCGAGGGGCGCGTTGTGGGCTTTGTCGGCGTCGGAACCCATCTATTCGGCTTGTGTCAATTGACAACGGCGTGAGTGTCTTGCATGACACCACACGAAGCCCGTCGTCGACCGTCGTCGGGTATGTGGAGAGGGAAAGAGAGGAGACGGCGCTCACGCGCAGAACGAACGACTCGGATTGCGCGTGATTCAGTCCTTAGTGGCAGCGACAGCGGTCGCGGTCGCGGTCGGGCCGTAGTCGGCGGGCGAGACACGCGGGGCCAGTCACGACGAGAATGGCAACGTCGAGGACCCCTTAGGGAATCCTAATGTTGTAGGACGCCGTGAAGGTAGGCGGAAAAAATACTCAAGGGTTTTGGAAAATAGTCTGTCGGGATTGACTTTTGGAGTTCACCAAGATCTTGGGTGTTGCATATGCCAAGCTGTAAGAGAGTCTTGGTAAAGGAATTGAGTTGAGAAACGGCTGCCAAGAGATGTCCTCTAGCTTTTATTAGGCATTATTAATACATATGTAGGTTCCCCGTTGGGCAATGCTGGGTACCTACTGGGCAAGCTTGGTAGCGTTGGTAGCGTTGGTAGCGTTTGGAGCTTAGGGTTCTTTGGAAGGGGGGAGGGGCTAGCACTATGTAGGTAGGTCCCTGAGGTAGCAGCTTAGAGGTCGCAAGCTAGGTTAGGCACATCAAAATGGTTAACCCCGGGCCTATATGTGACTGTGAAACCTGATAATTGACTCGTGTTTGAATTGGACCGGAAATTGAATCTTGAGTGTTGAAAGCAGGTATTCACTTTAGGGAATGGTCTGAAGATACAAAGTCAATTGTGAGAATGTCAGAAATGTATGTTAGAAATGTATGTAAGTATAAGAATCTGACCGGGGATTTAGCGTGGGAATGGAATCTCGGATGAAATCCGTCTCGGCAAGGGGACCAGAGTTAATATATAGGAGGTAGGTGTCATGTAGGTATGTAGGTAAATAAAATACAAGACGCAAGGTAACCAACATATGTCAGCTTCCATTCTTAAAACTCCTACCTTGTCTGTGTTACTTGTGTACCTTGCGAACTGTTCTCGGTCCGCTCGAAACTCGAAACTCGCTCATGTGGGTGTGGCGCGCTGGCGCATTGGCGAGTGTCTTGCGTCACGGGCTGACGGCTGCTTGCAGATACATTAACCTCTTTCCATACCCAAGTTCTTGGTATTGCTTGAGTTGACGACAACTAGGTCCACCTTTTCCAAATTGCTAGTATTCATATCGACACAAAAATAAACGGCGAGTCTCCCATTCGGGTAGACTACCTATGTACTTGCGCAAGGGATGAAGCAAGCCACTCCTGGGTTCTCGTGTAAGTACCTAGCCTAGCCGCCTAACCACCTAGCCACCTTGCCGGGAACTGTTCAAGATCCGACGTCTAGACCATGCTAATACCTGTAGACTCGAGGGGGCTGCAACTAGCGCACATGGTACATTCCTACACAAAATGCACGATGTCCGAAACGAGCCATCATTCGGCAGAAAGATCGTTTTTGTGACTGGGTGATATCGGATGAATGTCGGAGCTCCTTTTCCATGTGCCAGAGGCGTTCTCTCTGCCGTGTTGCCATGCTGTACTATTCCGTGCCGAGGGTGCTCATAACACCGAGTATTGCTATACCAATCAGTCCATGGTAATAACGATACCTAAACAATCTGTTGCAAATTGTAATAGGACACGATTATACGATATACAAGCTACCCATCCAGGAAGACAACAAATTGGTTCAATTGGTTCCATCAAGGGAAAGAGAAAAGATGGAACTGTTCGAGATATAGTCATTCGATTACGTGTAAATCTCGTTGATGCGACTTAGGATACGCCATCCGGTCGGCGGTATGCTTCGTGATCTAGTGGACCGGTTGGCATGGGGAAGACGACAGACAACGTGTTTATTTGGCAAGCCGCGTAAGAAATAGAAAACATGCGATGCTATCATGTGCCCTGACGGTATCCCTATGCATATACCTACGTGCTAGGTAGCTAATATGCCTGCACGATTCGATAACCGGACTTTGGAGTTTTATTTTGGTCTCCTAGGTGCCGGCACATCCTTTCCTGATATAGGGGGCCACCTCTTCTCACGCGTGTTCAGTGGTACGTATTAGGTAGTAAAAGTTGACGTGGTGTCGTTTTTCTTTGCACCTCCTCCACATGGTCATGATCTCCGTTTCTGCGCAGGCTGTGATAGTCGCCGTGGCTTAGAGACAGGCGCTAACGGTGCTCCACAGTGTTAGAGGTGATCTACCTAGGTAGGAAGTGAATTCGATGTACCTATTCTGACGCGAATTGTTAATATAGAAGTGTGGAATTTTTGTTTAGCTTAAGAGACAAGCGGAAAGATGTAGGTAGTCTAGAGCTCTTTAGTCCGTCTAATTTCATAGTGTCTCTTATGAGGTCAGACGAGCTTCCCGTCCAAGTTGGGCTTAGCTCGCCGGCACCTAGCCGAAAGTATGGTCTGTGCGCTAGCTCCCTGGAATGCCGCCAAAGTCTAGACCCGAAGATGTTCGGTACTTAAGGGGTACATATGCAGTTAATCGGTGCAGCTAATCAGTCACACTACATATTGTACTACTATGTACTGCAGGGTGTTGTCAAGAGAGTCTGGACATTGCGTTACACTTCATATTATACTGTTATGTAACCATCCGCGAGGTTAGTAATCAGTAGATGAGGGGAAACCATGTGCCTTGATCTTGGAGAGACAACGGGATTGTCTCATAGGTTCATTCATGTTACTCAATACTAAACACATCGAAAGATCACCGAGCCGAGCAACGCGGAAAAAGGGAGATGTAAATCAAGCCCGGTTCGTATTCCGAGCTATATCTGATTGACAGGTTCAATACATTATTGCCCGAAGAACTATCCTCGGTCGGAGCGGCGGCTTCTGTGCTCAACCGCATACCTAGTATTCCCCCCAAACGCCGGCAATGCAACGCCATCTTCATGCAAACCCCGTATAACAGATCTCTAGTCCAACGCCTCGCCGCTCAAGATGCTCTTCAGAATATCAGCACCGAGTCCCTCCACAGCTTGCTCTAATTCCTTCTCTCCCACGCAGCTTGCCACTCGTTTCTCGTCCGCCAATCCGACACCAGTAGCGAACCCGTTCCTCTTTCCCCTCTTGCTCGGTGTCTGTAGCATGCCAAGAGATCCCGTCTTGCCATCCACAGCGGAGATCAGAGATAATGTCTCCAAACTGCTTATGACCTCGCGAAACTCCGAACTAGACAGGGGATGCAATACCGACTCCCGAGTGCAAAGTAGGCTGTATGCTTCGTATAATAGCTTGATACTCGGAGCCATAGTTTGAGACTTGGATGGCGTGGTAGGTATTGATGATATTCGTGATGCTCTGTTCCGCTTCTCGAGCGTCACTAGGGAGCACAGCGCTGCCTTCTGCTGCAGATTCAATGTCTTGAGTCGCTGGTTTGTCCCATTGCTGAAGGCAGCCGCCGTGATCTTGTTGAGGTGCCCTATGCTCACGCGAGGCGCCGTCTCCACCGTCAAGGTCCTTAACGACTCCGCCAGCATTGCCGATGGACCTCTGTCCGCCGATCGCTTCGAAGGCGAAGATAAATTTATATTCTCTCCCAAGGGTTTCCGTGACGGTGTGGCCAGGAGCATCTTTTCCTTAACCTCGACCTCGTGCTTCTGCTTGGTTTCCGTCTCCACAAGGTCAATGGCTCTCCGACAGATCTCGAAGGCCTTACGTAAGTCACCAGTCTGACTTGATACCTTGCGAGAGCAGAGCTCAACCGCTGCTGGGTGAAAGAACGGCAGAGGGCTACCCTCGGGTACTAGGCTCTGAAGACGGGTCGTAATAATCGTCTTGATCTGTGCTGCGGAGTACGGTAAGAACGGGAGGAGATCGGGCTTCAGGTTCCGGGACTTCAGGCGCGGAAGAAATCGATCTGTTAAATCCAGTGCGTTTGCGATGCCGACTAGCACGAGACGTGATGACTTTTGCATGGACCATTCAAATAGTCGATAGAGGCTTTCCAGGTCCAGTGTGAGAATGTGATCAATCTCGTCCAGAATAACCAAGTAGACCTCAGTCGACTTCTTGCGAGGTATGAAGAGCTTCTGGATGATTGTAGCTGCGTCACCCTCGGTGATATCCGACGCGTCGCAGACTTGGTCCAAAAGAGTGCCATAGAGGTCCTTTGATGATTTTATGCTCATGCAGTTGATATAAACCTTCTTCACCGTTCCCTTCTCAACTAGCTCTTGAGTGACCTCGTTTACCATCGCACTCTTTCCCGTTCCCGGTGGTCCGCTAACATAGATGCATCCGCTGGGGTTTGGTTTCGAGCATCGCTGGAGGAAGCTCTTGAGCTGCGTGCGCTCACCGTCTCTTCCAATCAATTGACCCGGATCGGCACTTCGGGAAAAGAGCTGGCGCGCGTGATGATAGACTGTTTGTACGGCAGTAGGTGTGAGAGGTGTTGTTGGGAAAAGTCGCTTCGATACTTTGCCAGCAGACATAACCCGATGACGCGGTGTGACGGGCACTTTGGAAAGAGCATCTCGGAATCGAGGCGTGCTCGGCGTGAGCGGAGTGCGTTCTACTGCTATTTCAATCAGGCAATGTTCTTCGTTAGTATACGCGGAGCATCTTACCTTGCTTCCTGCTTTCCTCACCACGAGCCCGTCGAGAAGGAGTCGACTTCACCGGTAATTCTTCTCTAATCTCTTTCGCGTCAGTGTCGCAATGGAACTCGTCTTCGACGGTAGCTTCCTCCGGGTCGATATTTTCGTCGTTGAGTAAAGTACTACGAGTCTGTCTTCTTGTTCGTTTCGCAGGTACATCAATCGGCCCTAGAGTCGGTATTAGTATGTAGCTATTTCCTAGGACAAGAAACCCTTTCGCCCTTACCCCGGTCCTCTGAGCCCCTAGTTCTCTTTCCTAAAGTAGACCGTGCCATCTCGGTTGCAATTGTTCTCGAGGAAAGTACGAAGCTGTAAATAATAGTGCAGCGGAATGCAAAGTCTTTGTGTAAGGTAGGAGGAATATTTCCAGGTAAGATGGAGTTTGAAAATTGGGTGGACTCAGGAAATTAGACTGGGGAAAACGCGAGTCTATAAAACACGCGACACCTTGTCGCGTAACGTGGTTTCAACGCGACCTTGCTTTGTCCACCCAGGACTCACGCTGAATGTGGCTGGTTAGTGGGGCCTAAAGGGAAAACTGTGGAGCATGAGTTGCCTGTAATGTTCATGCTTTAGCCTCCCCCACCTTTGGCCCCTAACCAGACCAGGGTCGTTTTAAGCTTAGACCAGGACTGGAACAGGGCGAACTCCGAGCAGCTGGAATGCTATTATCTCTTGAGCCGCCAGCTGCCGGCAACAAATACAAGCAATTGATTAGTCAAGCACATCTGCAACCGACCGTCGGGTATCTATCTGTATCTCTGTATCGCCACATTACTCGGATAAGACCATGATGAAGTGCGTTTTCCAAATCTCGTCTCTGACTGGTTGTTTTGATATCTTCTTATAACTTTGTATCCCAGTCACAGTGTTTGGTGGGTAGGACGGCTTCCATGTCTGTATTCCTTTTCCCATGATAGATATGACGGACGATGGTAGCACGGCATACAATAGCCGTATCGAGGCGCTTCGACAAAATGAGTATCCCATGCTACGAGGTAAGGTTTACCGATAGCTTGTCTTCGCATATGTTGTCTGTTCGTTAACAAGCTTTGCAGATGAAGTTTATCTCGATCATGCTGGGACGACGCTGTATGCAAAGTCTCTTGTAGACAAATTCGCGGCGGACATGACGTCGAACCTCTTCGGCAACCCCCATTCCGCTTCTTCGTCTTCACAGACTTCCACTTCTCGGATTGAAGATATTCGGCTCCGCGTTTTGCAATTCTTCAATGCCGATCCCTCCGAGTTTGACCTCGTCTTTGTTGCCAACGCAACCGCAGGTATTAAACTTGTGGCCGAGGCATTTCGGAGCAACTCTCTTGGTTTCGATTATCTCTATCACCAAGCATGTCACACTAGCCTCGTAGGCGTTCGAGAAGAAGCCACAAATAGTCTGTGTCTCGACGATTCTGCCGTACGAGGATGGATTGGCGGTACCAACCCCGTCCACGAATCTGGACATGACGGACCGGTCCTTTTCGCCTACCCAGCGCAGTCCAACATGGACGGCTCTCGGTTTCCTCTGGATTGGTCCGATAAGTTACGCAAAGGTACATCAACATTAGGTCGTCCAGTTTACACTTTGCTTGATGCCGCAGCATTCGTCCCAACGTCCCCTTTAAATCTTGGCAACTCGGAGACCGCGCCGGATTTTACTGTGCTCAGTTTCTACAAGATATTTGGATTCCCGGATCTCGGTGGTCTCATTGTGAGACGCCAAGCGGCGCCAGTCTTCCAATCTCGAAGATACTTCGGGGGCGGCACGGTCGATATGGTGGTCTGTCTCAAGGAGCAATGGCATGCTCCCAAAACGCAGGCGTTGCATGAGTCGCTAGAGGACGGAACGTTGCCAGTGCATAGCATCATCGCTCTAGACTCCGCCCTTGATGTTCACCGCCAGTTGTTCAAATCCATGGGAGATGTCTCATTCCATACCTCTTTCCTGAGTCAGCGATTGCATGATGGCTTGACTACTTTGAGACATGGAAATGGCCAGCCAGTATGCGTCGTGTACTCACAACCATCATTGGCATCGAAAACACCAAACTCCCCTTTGGGGAATGGCCCAGTTGTGGCCTTCAATTTACAGAATCATCTAGGAAGTTGGATCAGTCTAGTTGAGTTCGAGAAGCTAGCGGTGCTTAAACGATTTCATGTCCGCACTGGAGGGCTTTGCAACCCGGGTGGAATTGCGCGCTCCCTCGGTCTAGAGCCGTGGGAAATGAAAAGAAATTTCTCTTCTGGTTTTAGGTGCGGAACCGAAAACGACATCATGGGTGGAAAACCGACAGGAGTTATCCGTGTAAGTTTGGGAGCCATGAGTACGATTTCGGACGTGGACAAATTCATTGCTTTCATCGCCGAGTTCTACAGGACGGAGAGTATACATGAATCCACGCTTAGGACTACAACTCCAAGCTACCAGGATCTCCCGGGTCTATACGTGGAACGCATTACGGTATACCCGATCAAGAGCTGTGGCGGATTTCACATCCCCACTGGAACAACGTGGGAAGTAAGAACAGAAGGATTAGCATGGGACCGGGAATGGTGTTTAGTTCATCGAGGTACTGGACAGGCATTAAGTCAAAAACGCCACCCTCGCATGGCTCTTATCCGCCCGGTTATCGATTTTACGAGCGGACAGTTGCGGGTTTCGTACCGGGGTCCTTCAGAGCAGGGCTTGGCTGAAATATCCGTTCCCTTGTCAGCAAATCCCAGCCTGTTTCAAGCAGATACTACGTCTAAGCCGATGGCGTCTAGAGTCTGTGGTGAAGAAATATCAGCGCAGATATATACGTCTAGCGAAGTCAATGACTTCTTTTCGACTGTTCTCGGCGTACCATGCGCACTAGCCCGCTTTCCCCCGGGGGGCATGGGGAAGAATATGCGCCATGCCAAGGCTCACCTACAAAAGCATCAGAAGGTTAACAGAAAGATACAGCACAAGATGCCTTGCCAGTTCCCAGGAATAGATACGCCCCCGGACTCAGATTCAGAATCCGAGAAGCAACGGATCTTACTATCGAATGAAAGCCCTATCCTTGCCATCAACTCGTCCAGCCTTGAGGTGTTGAACCGTCAGATAACCGAACAGGGAGGCAAAGCGGTCTCTGCAGAAGTATTCCGTGCCAATATCGTCATCGGCTCGTTAACTCGTGGCCCGCGGCCATTCGCGTATTCAGAAGATCATTGGTCCGGTCTGCGGATCGGACAGCAAAACTTCAAAATGTTGGGTTCCTGTCGAAGGTGTCATATGGTATGCATAGATCAGGAAACGGCCGAAAAGAGTGAGGAGCCATTCATCACCCTAACGAAGACAAGGAGGTTCGATGGTAAAGTGTTCTTTGGGACGCACATGTGTCATATTCCCTCGTCGAGCATAGGCACCAAAGAGGCCCAATTCCCTACTGTCACAGTAGGAGATAGTGTGCTTGTAGATCCTACTTAACAAAGCTTAGTACGATCTAAATGCAGATAATAGCAAACTGTTGTCTTTCAACATACATCTTGATTATTGAAATCGTTCCAAGATACGTTGGTGCTTTCGGGTATGAATGCTCGACTTTAGGAGGGTTATTGTTTTAGATTAGGTTTGGAGAATTGGACACGATTGGGCGTAGTCAACATTGTCGTTGCCGCCGTGGTCTCCTGGCAAATTTTACCATCACTACCTACCTAGACCTAACTTACGGTACCTATTCTTTTAACTGGTCTTAGCTTGATAAGGTTGGCACCATGCAAACTTCAAAGGTCCTTTAGGAAAACTGCCCATGTTACCATAGAGGTAAGTTGCATAACCTTAGGCAATTGGCTACAACACCTGGATTTCTACCCTGCAAATCGAATTTACTCGTCTATTCACCCTCATCCAACCCAAGCGAGTACAACTCATTCCAAGGGTTGCTATTACCTACATCATCAGCAAAATGGGTCGACAAACTAGCCTCCTAAAGATAGTTGCGCAACGAGCTGCGCAACGAGCCAAGCATAGCATTCTCCATCCGTCCCAGGCAATGCAGGCAAAACGAACGAGGACAAAATCCAAATACAAATTCAACTTCGATCCCGAGTATGTTAAGGCTGCCGACTTGAAGTTTTCCTGCAAAATTAAATACTCGTGTCAACTGTCGTTGTTAATCATTCTAAACTCGCGATCTTTTGACACCCTACGCCTTATTAGCCATGACGACTCTCGTCGCTCAATTGAAGCCGAGCACCGCAGAACGAGCATTTCTTTTCACAACTTCTTCGAGGATGGACGTCTTCCCATTAAACTCAGCCACCTACGCATGCTAGAGGAGCGTCTCGTCGCGGCTCTTTCCGCCCTACACGCTAACAGAATATACTACCCAATCTCTGCCGGACTAGTCAGATTTTTACCACCCTTGGACGATGCTCCAGATGACGCTATACCAAGGCTCTATCTTAACTACAACCAGAAAGCGAAATGGGCTTCCCGGAGACTTCCCGAGACGTGGCAGGCCGATCAGCTTTCGCACGCTAGATGTCTCTTTCGCATCCCTAAGGCAAGCACCAATACCTAAGAGACTCTACAGATTCTTATATAAGTCAAGTAATTCTAATAATATTCGCAGCTATTTCTTCAACTCTGTAGTTCGCCCGATGGATTCATATCATTTGATCTTCAAGAACAACAAACTCTCGAAACCTATATCAGGGAGCTTAGCCCACCCTTCCATCATGTTGACCTACTCATCAACGCCATTGTCCCTATGACGGCACAGCTAGCAACTGCAGTTATCCTGTACTTGGTCAAGAAAAAGAAGGGGCAAATAGCTCACTTCTTTTTCGAAACCCTTTTCGGTCCATGCGCACCTTTGCTTGATCCTAAGGCGTCTCCTCAAGCCATCTTCGAGATTTATCTACAGCAGCGGCGTCACCAGTACATCGCCGAAAGCCAAGAATGCAGTATAGTGGTGGACAAGAGCTTTGAAGACGAGGTGCTACGTTTCTCACCCGAAACACTGGCAGTGTTTGTTCGTTGCCGGGCTGAAGTTGCGTCGATGCTTGGGGATGACGACAAAGAGGAATGGTGGCTCATGGAGAAGAACCTCAGGAGCGCGCTGTTCCAAGGATCCATAGAACAAATCCGGAGGGAATAGCCGCCTTTGGCTATCGAGGCGTCTGAATTCGACATAAATAGGCCAAGTTATCCGGTCAGTCAGATTTAGTGATATCTCTGATATGTGTATAGCACACAAGCCTAAATAGCTTTCTGGCATAGCACCCTGCTTTATACCTCTTAACCTATACAGGCCCAGATTGCCATTTCTCGAGTTGACCTTGTATAGTGCTTCTTAATATACCTAACTATGATCCTTTTTCACTCTACTACGCGGGAAAAGTCCTTAGTTTCCTTGCTTTCAGCACATTTCACTTTGTTAAGCAGGTAAATAGATTAAGTTAGAAGAAACTGCAATCGCCGAACACGTAAAAGAATTACCTCTAAAATATGCAAACATCTCGATCCGTTAATGAATCATGTCCCTGAAAGTCAATAATTAACTATATCAAATTACCTCTTCAGGTAGAAATTATTAGTGAGCAAGCATGTGTATATTGTTCACTCTCCTTTTCTTCAAGTTGAGCCTGTCAGATGACTTCCGAGGGACATTTTATCTGGTTACAGTTCATAAGACCAGGAGTGCTTAGCCAATCGATAGACACCTATTCTGACTCAGAAATAGACAAGTCGAGTGCTCAAACTCCACTGTTAAACCATGATTATAATGTTGTCAAAAGATGAAAGACAGAAATCGAAAGAAACCCGTATACAACTTAATATTTATCCCATCCCTAATATCACTTACCAAGCCCCTTTAACTCGCCCGTCAAGATTATGGATGCTTACATTATTACTCTAGTGACAATATCTACCAAACCTGGTTGGGAAAGGTTAGGTACATGTAGCTCAGGGGGACTTAGGAAAGAGCCTCAAAAAGAATTTGGTTGTTATAGGGAAAGAGGACAGTAGAGGAGACCCGGGTGGGAACGCTTGGGGCATCTACCAACTTCCATATTCTACAGAGAGAAGGAGCTGTTTGAGCAATAATTTTCAACATATTTAAGAGTCCATTTCCTTCGCCGAACCCTCCCTGTACCATAAAAAAGGTCAAGATTCGACTGTTCGCAAGTCTACCTTTCTCAACCGAACCAACTCGCATCCCTATCTACTATCCCTATCATAGGGGAGCATAAGGCACCTAACGCATACTTTACAATCACTAAAGCAACCTCCAATACTCGACCGCTCGCAAATTCATCTTTCTCGATTCCTTCAGGCACATCTCCGTCTAGTAAATCTGTCGTAAGGGACAACTACCTAAGGTACGCATAACTCATATCACTCTAACAACACTCTTGCAAACCCATCTTCCTCAGCCAGACCAGCTTAACTCCTTCACTCGTATTTCCATTTACCGAATCCATCGTGTGGGCATCGGTACACATACTTCCGATCCCTAATACTCAACATTTTGCAAACCTATATTTCCACAAAGCAAAGGAATTTCCTTCACTTGCATTGTCACCTGCCGAACTCACCATTGGGTGTCAGTACAGCTCCTTCCTACCCTCAGTACGCCACTGTTTGCAAACCCAACTTTTTCAACCATAGCAACTTCCTTCAATCACTTTTACACCCACCACCCTATCATAGGAGAACTCATTTACCTCCTTTCTATCATAAAATAATCCAAAGACTTGATCGTTCTGACTCCTTGAAACTCCACTGTTCTCAACCAAATCAATTTCCTTCTCTTACGTTTCCCAGACTCACTACATCCGACATAAGAGAATCGATACACATTTTTTCAATCACCAAACCAATCAAGAGTATTTACGTTTCCTAACCTCATCTGACCTATAGGTTTACTAAGAAATAAATTTATTAGGTTACCCATCTGATCCTGACCTACCTACTGATCACCCTTCGGCAAAACTACCTGGGCCATGTCACCTAAGACTAAGACTAAGCTCCTACGAAGAGCTCTCCCTCTTCTAGATGGCCTGATTTTCGAGTCAGCCCTCCTTGAACCCAAAAACTCGGACGATGCTTCCAAGGACGAGGGTGGTTCTTCTCAAGATCCCGGCGGTCCCTCTAACAACTCTGCCAGTCCCTCCAACGCCCCTGTTTCCAACGACCCTGTTGGTCCCTCCAATGATCTTGGTGCCAATGAATCTGCTGGTCCTTCCAGCGACTCCGGTCCGTCCAATAACTCAGGCGGTCCTTCCAACGACTTGCGAGATGTTCTCTTGCCCTTCGTCCCGAGCAGAAAGAAGACGACCCCCGAAGAAGCTCGAGACGTAATCTTCGAGACAGTCCGCCAAGCGTTCCTCGTCACCGTGAAGTACGAGGACGTGTATCGCCGCCTCTCCGGTAACAAGGCGTTTTGGTATCTGATCCTCGCGGATTGGAACTCGGCCCACGAGGCTTCGCCATTCCCTGCTGCTTCCGTAGAGAAGCTCATCGCCTTGTTCGTCGCCGCCCGTCGCCGCTACGAGGCGGAGCCCTCGTCTTCCGGTGCTGCCAACATCGGATTAACCATGTTCATCGATCGTTGGATTCACATAATCGATGATGTCAACGTCGCAAAGGCCGCAAGAGCTTCGCGAAAGCTTCCCAGCTTGAAGCCCCCCAAGGACGTCGAACCCGAAACCCTGGGCTCCCGCACCTGGCCTCCCGCGCACTTCAGCGCCTTTGACATCGCCATCATGGGCCAGGCCGCAATCCGTGAGAAAGTCTTCGGCGTTGATCACCTGCACAAGGTCGACGAGGAAGCGATGCCGACGTATCCCACGGACCAGTCTCCTCCGTTGGATGTGCGCCGTTTCCTCTGCGGGGTGTCCCTTGAAGAAACGAAACCTAGATCGCCAGTCTCCCTTTTCCTTGCCCCGGTCGCCTTCATGAGCGACGAAATCCGCCGCGAGTGGTACCTACCCACAGGCCATAAGTCCCGGCTCTATGCAACAGTCGACGAGTTCATCAACTACGCCCATGAGGAGTTTAAAACGACTGCGGCGAACGCAACGGGTGTAGTGGGTGTGAAGCAGCACGTGATTGGCCTTCTTACTCCGTGGTTCTTCGAGAAGGAGTGGCTCATTTCCACTGCCCAGGAGAGGGATCAGCCGATCCCGATTGTTTGGCAGGGAGCATGCTTTCGTGCCGGCATGATGGTTTGCCTGACACGGCTCAAGCGTGTCGATGATCACCAGGCTTGTCGACTGGTGTTATTCAAGCCGGGCCCGCCTTACTACTGGCGACCTGCTCAACCATCCGACCGGCGCGAGAAGCAGGAGTCCTGGATTCGGGAACTCCGACAAAAGTTGAAGCACCACTTCCGGATTGCGGAGACCTGGATCGGCGGAAGAGCTGAGCGCCACCACGGACCATCACTCGAACAGCGCCCTGTCACAGCTGATTCAGTGGAAACATCCTGCGAGATCATTGAGGAGATGAAAATTTCAAACGGCACCGTTCCCAATACGAAGGAAAATCTGCTGGAGAGAGGTTTCGAGCTGATCTGAAGTTTGAAGTTTAAGGGGGGAAGGATGATGTGGATCCCTGATTGGTGGAGCTAAGTACGGCAGATAGTCGTAGATACAACTGCGACTATCCATCAGGACCAAGAGCATCAGGGAGGTATATAGCCTCAGTAGCATCAATCGCGTATGAATTCCAAAGTTATTAATAAAAAAAAACGCCTTGTTTCCATTACTCTAAGGTTGCTTAGTTCTGTGATACTTGCCCGTAGAGCAGCAAGCATATTAATGTCAAATTACAAACCACCTACTAACTATCAAACTAACAACCGTTGAATTCGTACAAATTCAAGAATGAATAATATCGTTCATTCTTCTTCTCGAATGAATGACCTACCTAGCTAGATAAGGAGATATGAGAATTAAAAGGTTAGAGAAGGTCCAAATGAATTAAACGTCTAACAACCTAGCAAAGGTACAACAATAACATAAATCGAGCCTCTGCCACTCGAAAGTAGCTCATTGAGCGAGACACATAAATACTTAATTGATTAGATAGGTGGTAACATCTATGAGGAGACCAACGTTTCGATTCGGCTGTGCTCGGCACAAAATAGGTAACTGGCATTGAGTAATACGATTTGCCAAGTCGACAACATCATCGCGAAATATGAAGATAGATAGATATATGCCGAGCATGACCTTTTTCTATGGAATGAATGAGTGTTTTAGCTGTGCCGCGAGCGTATAGAGGCGGGCGTGGAAGTCTCCTTTGATATCCTTGTTAAAAAAGACCCGTTCGATACTCTATGCCCTAGATCATTCAAAAAACCATACTAGCTTCGTTCGTAGTATGTCTATTACTACTTAGGTACTTGTTGGAATATAACCTTCCTTAAATAGAAACTCTTAATTACTTGCGTTTCTAAATAGGAGGTGGTAGGGGAATGGCGAAGGTCGAGGAGAAACAAAAGGGAGGGCAGAAGGGGTGAAAAAAAAAAGGAAAAAGAAACTTGCCATGAGCCAGATTCGAACTGGCAGCTCCGGGTGCTGACAGATACGGCGTCCTTTAAGCAAAAACAAAAAAGAATTCTCTAGATCTCAAATAGTCAGTCAGTAGCCTCAAAGACTTTTGGTTAGGCATTGTCTCCGAACAACCCGTGAGTCCATTAGGAACAGCCGAAACCGAACCTAATACCGAATGGCGGGGATCCGATAATTGAGATGCGCACCGACCAACCGACACTCGAGAGGTGAGAGAGCGAGTGTTACCACTCAGCCATTGCCCATTGCGGGGTGTTGACTTGTTTGTAAAATTCTTATTGTTCTTTCATAATATAACCCTTACTGGCGGGGTTATTTCGGATAAGCTTGACATTTGGACCGGGAGGGAGAATGATATTGCGCAGCTAATGCCAAACTGCTATGGATAATCACTAAGGATACGTATGTAGATGCGAATTACGATCAAATCGAACCCGCAACTATTCTTGCCTTGATACATTCTGTGGTTGTTTGCACGCCTCTTCGAGGATGCTGATAGTTATTGCCTGAGCTTTGGACGGAGATACGTTCCTACTAATCATACATAATTCGAGACAATCCTAGCGTGAGGAACATCATTGTGTTGGTGGTATTCGGGTCGGCCAGCTGATGATAATATGCCCTAAAAGCTCGTAGCATATTTACCTTGCCGTACGCATAGCACCTATCCATTATCGTTAAGCTTAATTAAATATAAGGCTAAATAGTATTTGTTTTCTAACATTAGGTACTTATACGATTATGTAGCCGTTGGTTGATTGGTCTGCTCGGGTCATGTCACGATGCCAACCATGCGATGGGGAAAACAACTTAAGGGGCTCCAAGGCTTTGTGTTTATATAAGAACCAAGACAAAATGACCCACGAACCAAGGGCCTAGCTTTATCCAGCTCTAGGGGTGACCAATGCTACTTATATAGCAAGGGCCAAAGGTTCTAACAGGTTATCTCTGACCTTAGTGACGGATTTCTTCCTTTCCGTGATAGTCGGTACCTGCGATCTTTCCTCGCTCGCCATAATAGATAGCTTTTAGGGTGTAATATGTACTATACTTATGAAAAGGAAAGAAAAAGAGTTATGAATTAAAGAAAGTAAGTAGTTCTCGGACGGTTCTAGATGGTTCAGCTCTTCAAATCATCTAAGTTCACGAATCATTTGCAATGTATTAGGTTTCTCCACGGGCGCATGTATGCCTCTGTGGCTTCACTGTCATAATGTAACTAGTTACAACTCTTAAATTACACACCTTCTTCTGCGCTTTTTCAAACATACCGTGAGATACACCTTCCTTTGTCCCTACTTCACCGACAACATCGAAACCAAACTTTGCGTATAAGCGAACTGCGGCTGGCGAAGCTAGCACAAATGCATCTCTTTCACTTCGGTCTGCCTTTTCACAACCCTATTGCATAAGCATAGATCTTACACCTTGGCGTTGATAAGCAGGATCCACCAATATAATCATAAGCCCTAAGAATAGAAAATTAATAAGTAAAAGAGAAAATATAAATAAAGCAACTCACGCCAAATATTCTTACGGTCATGTAATATTCGAAACGTCTAGCTAGGCATCCATATCTAGAGTGTCTGGATTCGGAATAACACCATCATTTTGCTTCGGGCTACTCAGACTCTCAATGACTTGGGGAGCCTCGCTCTGTTCCAAGGTCCAGCAGGCAAATCTAACAGGGGTTCCATATTCAGTACAAACTTTACGAAAGTTGGATCGCTGCTTTTCCAAGGTGTGTCTTAAGTTGTTCACCATCCATCGAATTTCGCTTTCCCAGATGTCCGGGCGCGAGCGTGGGAACATTATAAGGTGAAGTAGATCATCTTGGATGGTAAGGAAATCACATTTTCGGATCAGGATGTCAGCGTCTGTGACTTGGACGGGAGACGATAGAACAATTTTCTCGCAATGAGAGTTTGGATTTGGTGACAGCGGCATGGAATTGGGAAGGTTACATGAGAATAGAGCACTGAGTCTGATATTGTATGATGAACTAAATGGAAGACTTGCCAAGACTTTAAAATGGCCTAGCGCCGGATGTCGTTGACAGTGGATCCCTTGAATTTGAGCCGCAAACCCTTAGTAAGACGGAGCTTGGAAGAATGTGGCCCGAGGATTACATAACGCAAGTGGGGGACGCCAGAGGGGATTTGCCTTTATGCTCGGGCCGCCGTCAATTCTTATTTCTCAACTTCCATCGAAATGGCACAGGCACGCGTTTTCCACATTCCAACCACCGACACGTATGCTCTATTTATTAAGAGAGATCCGAATGATAACTCATAACCATGAATCATACAGGAATATTAGCGCTAGATCCGCGAGTTATTCACTCGCGGATATTCCTAATTATCCCTGCACCATGACGTTCTAGTTCCGTTGACCTCATCAACGGATTAGAGAACAGAATGCAAACACCTTCCTTGCGGGTGTCTAATATCCTAGGGATATCCGACCCGGCCATGCACCGCGCTTAGAAATGTTGACCGATCGGATCGGTAAGCTTCGCACCCTTCTGTTAACCTTGGCGTACTATTATATCGTAATGCACAAGCTAACACAGTCTCTCCTCAGATACATCTATCAGTCTTCCCGCTTAGAACCTGTCGCAGGTTCTCCGCCTATCTCGAAATGGTGCACGTGGTGATGTGAAGCATAGCGCCACTCGATACTCGATCCGTCCCGGCTTGTGGTCCTGGGCAGGACGTTAAAAGGCCTCAAGGAGTCGTGGGATGCATGGTTCGATCCCCGACACGGATGGTCCTGGGCATGACGTAATGATAAAAGGCCTTCTGGATGCTATGGAACACTGTTACGTCCTAGCATGACGTCTAAGCATGATGTCTAATCCTAAGCCGGACACGTAAACTACCCCCGCGCGGCATTGGCGGCGTTGTGTTTCGCAACACAATCACGGATGTACGGCTACTACGGAATGCATGAACATAATGAATTTGTGGCATGATTCTTCGGTTGCCGGCATAATAGAGGTAGATGGCGTTTCTCGCCATGCACAGTAAGTGTTACCCTTTCATATCTAGCCCGGAGTATTAGCTTACAAGTTATGTCGAGCAGATAGTCGATCTAGAGGAACTCTAAGTTCGGCAAAGTTCTAATTCACGCTCGACACGTCAGGTACGAGGATATTGGTAATGTACCATCTGGTACCACGGTGACCTTCAACAGAAGGGATCATGGAATGGCAATTTCGTTCTCGGCATGAGCATAATTCGAAGCGTTTTCGAAGGTCTAGGTACCTCTCAAGCGCTAATACTGTGAGTGCTACCCAATAGAATTTCTTATCATTCCCTCATACTAATGCCATCTGTAGCAACGAAAGGGTCTCCATGCTCGTCGTCCTAGGCACGACGGTAAACGGCCTTACTCGCTCTGAATTTCAGAGTAACTTGTTGGATGAATACATCCAAGATCTTAGTCCAAATAATGGGAGCCATTATTTGGAAGTACCTATTTTAGGTGAACGTAGAGTCAGGGAGCCTGCTCTATGGAATGACCAAAGAGTGCAGTCGTAAACTCATTGGCGCCGTGCGTGGTGACTACAGTTCGAGAAAATCGTCGCAGGGCATATCCCTTCTCAACATCAGATTGCGACATGATGGTAGAGGGATGCCAAGCGTCTCGATTTTTGCTCGTATGAACGACCACGCACGCCTGTACTAGTCGAATTTCGCAGCTCAGCTAGCCAGTTCATAGCGGCTCTGGGACTTCTTTTCTTTGTTGTCATGCCTTGTGGGAAAGGGGATCCCTTACCACATGTTCGAATTTTTTTCAGTCGAGTCGATACGTACAACCGAGTGTGCCTACAACATTATTGGCATCTTGGGGCATCACTTGCAGCCGCGCGCAGATTGGGGCGGTAAAGGATCCTTACCGATCCCCTCGTTAGAGGCTCTTCGTGATGTCGGTACCTCCATAAGCTCGGGTTCTTTCTGAAGGAGATAAGCGCGATAGTAAGAGCAGTATGCCGGAGCGAGAGGGATGACTCACTTATCTTCATCCCTCTCGCGACCGTCGGCAGAAGCTACTTTGCTCCGGAGCCAGCATCTCGGACTAGGCCGAGGAGAACCCTGCCCACGTTGACAACCTGCCTCTTTGCACCTAGCAGACGGCCTTTCCGGGCCCGAGCCGGTGCGAAGCCCTCCCGGAGGCGTGGGCGAGAGCTTTGGAAGATGAAAAGGTCAGCAAGACACCCGGAAATGTTCCGCGTGTCCAATGTCTGTTCCTGGGGCTGGGGCTGGTCGCGTCTCCCACGCTTGGCAGGGTTGGGGTTTGCCCGCCCTGCCACGAAGGCCTCCGGCTCGATTGAGTAAGAATACACAATCCGGGGTGAAAAAAAAAGAAGACACAACCGACATGGACATCTCGCCGTTGTGTCTAGGCAAAATCAACTTTGACTTAATATAAGTTACAAAAGAAAAAAAAAGAATAATAATCGACAATGGAGGCAACTGGTGGGGGATTTGTATCCGGGTGGGATGCCGCTTTGGATTCTCTTGCCGATGTAAATAGCTGGGTAGCTCAATTTCAAGCCAGACATTGCCTCCAACTGTGACTGATACTCTATCGTGACATGACTGCACTTGAGACGTTATCCCACGATCTTAATTGAACGCGACTCAGTCCAGATTCACCGGAGGAAACTAACTCATAATGAGTATAGCTAGATGTGATTTCTCACTCGGCAATGGACATGCTTAGAATGATCAAGACTTAGCATCTGAGATTAAACCCTTGAAGATACCTACTCGGCGACACGCGATATAATACCCATGCCATCTACGGATGTACAACTGAATTAGAGTGGATAAGAAATGTGATGACTTCATGAATATCTGAACTAGTAATTGGTTTTGTTAAACTTGCTGTCGGTTCGATACTAACATCATACACTACTCATACGCCGGCTGTACTATTTCCTAGCCACCGCAAGGGAATTGACAGATTGTGTCTCTACATGTGGCATGGTCTCCGCCCTTTCCTCTCCGGGGCCCTGCATATTCGCCTTTTCATGCTGTATAAATGCCCAATTTCATTTACGCATGCTTCAAGTCATCCGCGAACCTATCGTCTGCTTGCTCTCAACCGATGAATTTGATTTACTTCGTTGGGCTCTGTGGGCCACGGGTGAAGCTACGAGTGGTTCGAAGTCAGCCTCTCGTGTTCTTAGGGCTTCCGCCCTCGTCGTATGGAGATTACATAAGAGGCGGGTTAGAGAGAGAAGGGCAGGTTAACTCACTTGTTCCACATCTGTCCGAAGAAGCCTGCCTGAGGTTTCTGGTCGTGCAGGCTGGCCCGTCTGGCCACGGAGCTGGCGTCGCTGCCACGCTTCTGGTTCATCAGACCGTCGAAGGTCGGTCCGGAGCCCTAGATGTGCTTGGGTTAGTGGCAGCTATCACGACGAAGGTCTCATTCATGAGAGTGGTGTATCTATGAAGAGGCAACAGGATGGAATGGCAATACATACTCTTCGTCGAGAGGGGCTGGTAGGGGATTGCCCGCTGCTTCCTTTGTCGCTGTCCATGTTGGATAGTAGTATAGTACGGAGGCTTGTTATTGTTGATGGTGTTGGTTTATTTGACGTGGATGTGGTTTCACGAGGTGACTTTGACTAGCACAAGTGTGGGATGTTGGAGAAATGAATAGGATAGGCACGAGTTGTTTGGAGAAGGAGGGTAAGCTCTCTTTAAGTAGGATCTAGGCATCTATGTAGGAGAGGTATCTAATGGAACACGCGACCTTTGGATTCAGACGGCGATAGGTTCTTCTAAAGCAATAGCTACCCTGCCCTATCTGCTACGGCGCTACTGCATATTCCCATTGTCTTGACCGGGACTGATTGATCGGTGGGTAGCTTCTAGCGCAGCTAGTAATTGGGGAAGGTCTAGAAATCCTCGATGACTTCACCAATGAGGTACGACGTCGGGTTGATCTAGTGCATGTTCCGCCGCCCGAGCCAGTCAGCCAGTACAGATTATGGCTGTCGGTACAGTCTGTCGGTACATATGGGCGACAATATCGACTACCGCGTACACTATCAAAGAGACATGATGACGGGAGGTCGATCCGTAAGCAATATACTTCTGCCTTCAGAGGGAAGCAACGTCATAGACGAGGTATAGCTCTTATGCCTTGCCCGATAGGGGAAGATGTACACACCGCGCCATCGGGTTTCTCACGCAACATTCTTACCCCGCAAAGAAACGAGACAAGGAGATCGCAGAGGCTGATATCGCCGGTCGAATCGGATGGCTTCGATCGCCACGTCCCGCTGCCTTAACGAGTCGCATGAGTATGACACCACTTGAGGTCTCGGGGGTCGGTCTTTGTCTAGGGGATATCGGGTGAGTAATACAGCACGGGGAGATGGATTCCTTTGTTGTTGTCGGAAGGTATCAATTTAGATTGAACATGGAATTTTCATATAGCATCCAATGTATACAATTCTCGTCTTTGAGGAGACACTGTACGCATCGTACGAGGCCAAACGAAAACATCAGTCTTTTTCATTGGTGAGGTGGTCTCTGATACCAGTGATGGTACAGCAACATCGCTGAATAAGGGGAACAAGACAGGTGGATCGATGATGCAAAAGACTAGTAGGGTCCAGACCGGTCCACCGACCTACCGGTCGCATGCTCCACTTTCCCCAGAAAATCCAATTCGACGGCTTTGCGCCTAGCATACGCTCCGATAACTTTAGTAATCAACGAAGCTCTACATACAGAGAACGTACATAGATAGGAAGCACACGTTACACAACAAGACGAGGGACAATATTAGGTATATTATAGCTAGCAGGAACTGTCCAGCTAGAGCTATCTTTTAAGTTAACCATAGCCTAGCAGACAGAACTCAAGGAGTACAACACAACGCCATAAAATATCTTGCGACATCTTAACTATTAGAGCAGGTCAGCCATCTTAACTTATTTAGTACGACAATAACAAACAATTGAATAGCCTCTTCAGTTCTCCAAGGTGAATGGTAAAAGTCTCGTCATGAAGAACTCCGACAGTATGCAGGAAGTTTTATCATCCGAAAGGCTCTCATCAGAATAGTAAAAATGGACGAACCTTATTGTAGATTACTCATGCACGATGGGGTACAGATCTAACGTTACCTAACGTGGCAGCCAGGTTAGCGACGTCGACAAAAGCGTACAACTTGCAGAGCATGTGTGAAAGCCATCAGCCTATCCATGTTAGTTTCTAATATCCCAACAGTCAATGTGGGGACAAGTATATACCTCATTAAATCAGATTTTTGTGAATGTTCATTTCCAAGCCCAGAGGACAGGATCAAACAGTGTGAATAATGATCATCATCTTGCGAAAAGAAACAAGCAGTAAGGAGAAAATAATACCTGTCGAGCTTCGTTAGCCATGCTCCAAATCCTCGTATGAAGTAGTGTGTGGCTCGACAAGACACAATCAGCTGACGAATTCTCAACAAGAATTCCCCGTGCACCTCCTCCCACAAGGGTTGTACGGCCTTGTTTTGAACGAGAGAAGGGACGAGGGTTCGTTATGTCCGCCCGTTCGTTCAATATATCCTCACGTGGGTGTCATGGATAGATGGATTGGTAGTGGGAATATGTACCTATTCGAGCCAGCGAGTTAGCAATGTACACAAGTATACATGATTCAACAAGTAGCGAAATGGATTGTGAGGTCAGACAAGGCTGAAACTAAACAATTCTACATAATGTATTCTGAATGAGGAATTCCCTAGGTTTGTCGGTTGCTTCATCACTCCTCGGTGGGGATTCCATAAGGATAAAAAATTGGGAGACAGTACACACCTTTTTCAAAATGGGAGAGCATATCGACCAAGAGCCGGTGACACCGTCAAAAATGACCTATCTAGATACCAGTCAGCCAACCGTTAACTAAGACAGCGATCTTGCATCCATAGATGTAAGGCGTTTGCTCAGGGTAATTCTAGAGACTATATCCCCATTGTGTTGTAAGAATTGGATTGTTCAAAGTTCTTCCTTCATCACAGCAAAGCGACGCGAGGGAGGACGGGGGGACGGAAGGACGACGTTGCTACTCACATTATTTTTAATTCGTAGTTTGGTGAGTATCAAGCAAGAGTGCCGAGGGAAAAGGAACAAAGCTTTTAGGACTCTGTGTCCGAATGCTTCGAGGTGCAAAAGAAGAGAAATTGTTTGAAGACAAGCGAAAGTTTTATGGGCGTGAAGAAAATAAAAATTGTTTAGTGGGGACCTCAAGCGCTAAGGACCACCTCGGAAATTTCTTACCACAAGCTCCGACATCCTTACCTAAGGAAAAACCCCGGCGTGGCGAAATGCTGCGCCACAGCCACCTTACCTAAGCGAATCTTATCAGTTTAATGTGCCTCGTCATTGCCCAATCTAATCTCCTCTGTCCTCCTCCGCCAGATCACCACACTCCTCTCACCCCGTCCGCCGCATAACAGCGACGAACAGCAGTGAAGAAAAAATGGTCGCCCCTCTAGGTGGCATATGGGCCCCCGCGGCGCTGCGGGTGGTCCGTACTGCCGCTTACAAGGCGAGCAAGCTGATCCGGGCGAAGCTCGCCGACGCCGCGCGCCCCGTCAACACCGCCCTCGAGCCCGTCCTCGTGCGCAGCACACACCCGCGCCAGCCCGTGCACCCCTCCGCGCTCCTGCGCCAGCAGAAGAGCGCCAGCCGAAGATGGCACTCGACGGCCACGTACCGGAACATCAACGCCGCGGTCCGCCGCTTCATGAGCACCGGCCGCCTCGACGCCTCGGCCGCCGCCCGCGTCGACCGCGCCAGGTTCCTCAACACGCAGACGGGTAGGGCCGTCGCCCAGTTCACGGGCCGCGCGCCCTTCGCCAGCACCCTGCGGCCGAACCTCACGGGGGGCGCCCTCCCGCGGACCGCTGGCGGCTACGGGTTAGGATCCGGACGGATCGGCGGCGCGCGCTACTTCTCGCACGCGCCCGCGGCGCAGGCCCAGGTCGTGCAGAACGTGTCGGCCGCCGTGCGGGCCTTCTGGATCTCGGGCCAGAAGGCGCAGTTCGACGGGCTCAACGCGCGCGGCGAGCGCAGGTACAGGGCGGTTTCTACCCTGCAGGACGAGACCGCGCGCAAGATGGCGGCGGTGTCCCGCAACGTGCCGGGCTCCTACATCGACTTCCGCCTGAGCCCCACCGTGACCGCCCTGAGCCCCCTCGCGGCCGCGTTCCCCTACCCCTCCGCCGGCTTCAAGGCCCCCGCCCTCGATGCCACGACCCTCAACACCGACGGCTTCCTCGACGTGCTGTCCGTAGACTTTGCCCGCGCCCTGAAGGAGTTGACCATGACCTTGGCCGATATCAAGAAGCTCTCTTCGCTGGGCGACCTGCCGATACAGCTCGAGAAAGGGAATGTGATACGGGTCCGCTTCCCGGGCGTCGACGCCGAGACTGTCGAGTCGCTGTGCGACGACCTCGGGCTGACCAGAGGCGTCGTCATGGAGGACTCCGACTTCGAGGCCGACATGGCCGTGAAGATGGCGCTGAAGTTCCCCTTCGCCCCCGGTGCCGAAAACGGCAGCAGTGGCATGCAGACCCTGACATCGCCCGGCGGTTCGCTGAGATCCCAGGACAGCTTCTTCGCCACGGGGGAGGAGTTGTTCGAAGACGGGTTCAGCGAGATGGAAGACAATCCCTGGCTGTCCCTGCCCGACGAGACGGAGGAAGGCTACGAGAGCATATCGCCGCCCATCAGCTCGGGCGAGCACTGCTCCGAGGACTTCGAGGGTCTTGAGGGCGTTTATAGATTCCTGGAGGAATGCGATCGCGCTCGTGGCGGGTTCTGAGCGCGCGCTTCGGAATGGTATATGCGAAGGCGTACGGTTGATTTTGAGGGATACTTGTTTGGACACCACACTCATTGTACTGAGACGTTAGATGATCACATAGCCAGTGTGTCTACTAGTCGCACATGAATTTTATATGTCTATATACTATATATGTGCCATGTTTGTGAGTTGAATAAGTGAAAACGGTTGATCATCTTAGATGGAATTTGATTTGGGATTTTAAAAAAAAAAGGTGAATTATCAGGAACCGGACTCGAACCGACGTCTCCCTTGGGTGGTCTCTCATCCACTTGCCCGCTGGTATATAGGTTATCTCCATGGGGCTACCCCCTTTCAACCAGCTGAGCTAAATGTCCAGAACACCTGGGCGACTTAACAAATTAGCCCAGCCTGACTTGTGAAAATCGACTGTACTATTTGGCTATATAACCCTTACTTCGGATGGCTTCAGGTAACTGCACTGTCCCTGTGTGGAGTTGTCCAGCAGCCGTAGATATCTACTAACAGTTGCTTGCCTGCGGTCAAATCGATCTCCCTGAGTCGCTTCAGTACCTATAGACCTCACGCGTCAAACCTCGTCTTCCGTTTCCCAGCACTCTGCTTTGGCGCACCCCCCTGCGAAGAGCCTTGCAATGCTGCAGCACTATGATCGCCTCCACTGGCCGCAGCCGAAGTCGAAGCGGCCACAAAATCCACCGGTGCTCCTTTCCCCCTTGCCCTCGCCTTCTCGACGTCCAGCTGGCTCTGCCGCAGCTGCTCCTTGTACGCCCACCTCGGAAAGCCGGCCGGGTCCCAGACGTCCTCGCCCAGCGTGGTGCGGTACTGATCGGCCGGACCTCCCAGCTCGACGAAGGTCAGCAGTTTGTCCATGAGCGCCGGGTTGCTCATGGACGGGTTCTGCGCGATCCGCGTGTTGAAGTGCACCCCCTGCTTCTTCAGCTCCAGGAACCGCTCGAATTTGGCGCTCGTCGCGGGCGGCGGCGTGCCCGGCGGCGACGGCGGGATGTCCGTGTTGGGCAGCGGAGGCAGCGTCAGGTCCCGTAGGAGAGCGCGGGTGGCTGTGTATGGTGATCCGGGCGGGAGACCAGACCCGCTGCCACCTTCATCGTCGTCCATAGGTGCTTCTTCCAGGGGAGGGAAGCTAGGCCCTGCGGCTGGAGTTGGGCCTATTTGAGGTCCAAAGATGGCTGCTGGTTGCTGCTGCTCAACTTCTTTCTCTGGTGAAGCGTCGGGCTTTGCTGTGACGCCTGTCCACTTGTTAGAAACACATATCTAGAAGATAGGGTACGGCTTACTTGGTTCTCGGTTCACGACGACAGTGGCATCTTGACTTTGTTTCAGCGGCTGGCCTCAGTAGAATCAGTGCTGTTCATGGCCTACCCGTGTGGCGTCGTATTTCATCTCATGTTATCATTCATACCTTTGATGATTTTGGCTGTGGCGCAACCTCTTCTTCGTCGCTGCTCTCGTAGCTCACAAGGCCGGCCATCTTATACAACGGGAGTGAGATGGTATAAGAATTATATTGGATTTTTAGGTCATAGATATCTGATGTTAATCCAATTTGCTGGATTGGTTAAGTTATTCGCGTGAAGAAATGAATATTTGCTGGTCTATCAGGTAGGTTATTATATTGAAGATATGTAGCTATCAGATATGCTTATGTCATATGTGGGTCAGCTTAATGCATTAAGCCAAACGCAGCTGGTGGCAGGGTACGTACCTCCGATGGCCTGGAAGGCAGAACTGACGCGCAGCTCTAAGCTTCCAATACAGCTTCCGGCCCATCGTCAAATCGTCAATAGACCATCATCAGCCATCAGCCTTGCAACATTTCTTAGCAAGCTACAACTCAATACTCCCGAGCCGCCATTTACTTCACCGCATCGAGTACCGGTCCGACAATCTTGCTTTGAAGCAGTTTTACATCAGCCTTTCTCTACCGAACCCTCATCCTCTCCGCTCAGACCACCAACATGGACCACAGACCGCAAGCTTGGGGTCGTGTAAGCAACCGTCTACTCCCTAGTCAATGACGAGAACGAGAACACTAGCTAATTAAGTTCCGAGCCATACAGCCCAGAGACGACGTCTACGGCGCCTACGATGCCTCTTACATGCAGACCAACGGCCCCAACCAACATACCCAATCCCCCATCGTGACGGGAACCTCGGTGGTGGCCATGAAGTTTAAGGATGGCGTTGTGATGGCGGCTGATAACTTGGGTATGCATTACGCATTTATTCTATCTACCATTGTCCCTCTATTATTGCTGCTACTATTTCCTTTCCCTCCACCTTTCCCAGTCCTTCGTACTCGTGACCTCATGAACAACCAACGCTAACACATTCGTCCCGAACAGCGTCCTACGGCTCCTTAGCGCGCTTCACCGACGTCAAGCGAATCCGGACCTTCGCCGACACGTCGCTCGTGGGCTTCGGCGGTGACGTGTCCGACATGCAGTACCTGGACCGGCACCTGACGGAGCTGGGCATCGACGAGGCGTACGGGTCGGCGGCCCACACGCTCAACGCGCGGTCGCTGCACAAGTACCTATCGAAGCTGATGTACCACCGCCGCTCCAAGTTCGACCCGCTCTGGAACCACCTGCTGGTGGCCGGCCTCGACGACGACGGCAAGCCCTTCCTCGCCGCCGCCGACCTGCTCGGCACCGTCTTCACCTCCCCGTCGCTGGCCACCGGCTTCGGCAGCATGCTGGCGCAGCCCATCATGCGCAAGTACGTGCCGGACGAGGAGTCGGTCGCCAGCATGACGCGCGAGAAGGCGGTCGAGGTGATCCGCGAGTGCATGAAGGTGCTCTTCTACCGCGACGCCCGCTCCCTCGACTCGTACTCGCTCGCCGTCGTCACCAAGGACGGCGTCGACCTGTCGGAGAACGAGAAGCTCGAGAAGCAGAGCTGGGCCTTCGCCGACCGGATCAAGGGCTACGGCACGCAGACCGTCTAGAGCGCGCATTCCGACGTGGCTCCTTTTCCTGCTGGCGACCCTACCCCCGGTACCTTTTTTATCTGCAGAGGCGGCCTACCTTATCGCCAAGGTCGTGCGCCCAAGCGCCAGCGGATGTGTTAGCCAGGCCGTTGCTTGCTCGGTGGTAGCTTATCTACAGGGTGGTCTTGGGGTTGGTATTTTCCATCGGCACCGACACCGCACATCAGGCAAGGGGTCTTATTAAATCCAACTAAAGAGAGAACAAATGGGAGACACTACCCTTCTACTAAGCCGCAACGCTTTAGGGAGAAGAGAGGCATAGGGGCAGCAGGAAATGAAATTCTGTAACAATAGACAAGACAGACAGCACGAATGTCAGCATTGCACTAAAGACTACTTTCTGCCTGTTGACGACCAATGTGATAGTATCACAAGTGTGTCATTCATCAGTAACCCATATACCGAAATAGTCGTGTGAGGCTTTGCGCTATGAGAGCAGCTGCGTGAGCTGATGGTTACCCTACACTTGGCGTAACTCAGTATACGGCCGTTCTTCCTGCCTAACTACAATACAGTCTTCTATAGGAGACCTTGCCCACGCTTCCTAGATGCAGCAAGGGAGGAGGGGGGGGTCGATCTGGTTGATATTCTGCTCATGCGGCCTGATTCTTCGTTGAGAAGGTACCAGTCCGACTCCTTGTTTGGTGGCTCTCCCCCTTACACATGTGGCAAGCTCCTCCCTTTTTTAGTACTTGGTTCCCAGTGAATGCAGTTCCCGCTACCAGTCGCCCTTTTGGTAAAGCAATCGGATCATCTAGGATTGTTGTATCAGGTTGTGGAAATTTGTAAGGTATCCCTTGACCTATGGACGGAAATCGTGGATGGATGTCGGTGGATTTGGTAGTACGCGGTGATATACTACGTCGTGTCCGGCGAAGGAGAGCATCGGCAAGCTGCGATTGGAAGTAACCTCTCTAGGGACTCCTATGTATATCGTCTCGTATAGACTGTGTTACAGATGCGTGAAGCTATCAGCTTAGTGAAAAGCCCCGAGGGTGCTGCGCCTCTCACTGTGGTTGGATGGTTTTGTTATTAAACTCCATAAGTGTTAGTAGTCACCGACCACCTTCATACCCCCCGTTTGTTAAGCTAAGAATGCCTTCGGAGAAGGGTTTGTTTAGTATATTATGTGGTTGCACTAAATTTTACTGGATTTCGAAGGCTTCAAGACTCACCCCCTTTTTATCATACCCCTATTTTTATATTCTGTCCCAGTATTCTAGACCAACGAATATTTACGAACAAATCAACAAGGTAAGAGAGTCAAGTCATATTAATTACTTAGGGAAGCTATGAGAGATTGCTGGATTAATACTCACTGTTTGTAGGCATTCGCAGTTACAATTATCTTTTATTTCATTCTCTCCTTTTTCTATCTACTTGGTACGGCGGTGA
Organism: Hypoxylon cercidicola; assembly: GCA_022578845.1. NCBI lineage: Eukaryota > Fungi > Ascomycota > Sordariomycetes > Xylariales > Hypoxylaceae > Hypoxylon > Hypoxylon cercidicola. The sequence goes on from MU399507.1 coordinate 277,154, forward strand.
AGTCGCCTGGTTATTATCCGAATTTTATATCAGATAGACACTCTCGGTCTTGTGGGTCTCGGTAGCGGCCTCGCCTTTCATGATTCCGTCGACGTACGATGAGCCGATCATGTGATGGCTCCCTGGCACCGGGTTGCCCGAGCTTGGACGCAGAATGAATGGCACATTCCCCCCGTTAAGTACCCAGACCTGATCTCCAACGCTGATGCTATTTGCACCAAAACCCAGCAAGCCAGCCTTGGTAATGAACATGCTTCGGTGACACATATTCCCAAATATACTAAAGCACACCTCATTTATTTCGCCAGTCCGGACAAATTCCTTTGCAAGAGCTATATCTTCTTGCTGAGCCTCATGCTCGAGGAAAAACTCATCTTTGAGGACTAACCCACCTAGCAATCCTCTCCAGAATGAGTCTGACCAGTTCTCTTGGATGTTAGAGCCTTGAAGGTATTCTCGTCCCTGATAGAACTCCTCGGCAGTTCGATACCAGTCATTGATATAGCTAATAGCGCTCTGAGGTGAGATGCATTGTATGCCAGGCCTGTCGTCCTGTAGCTTTGTGCCGGTTATGGCGGTCTCGTCGACCATGTAGCCCGACAAGGTTAATACATTGTATTCGGGATCGAGCCGGAATAATTCCCAGTCGATTTCCTTGTTGCCACAGGCCCTATACTCGTAGTAGACGTTTACCAGATACCAGGATGCGCCGTCACCATTGACACTGAGTCTGTGTGGACTTCCGCTGAGACCAAAGTCGAACGCCCAAGTAGGGATATTTGGGGTACTTCCCGGTGAACCAGCATAGCTTCCCAAGGCCAATGGATGTAAGCCCTTGGAATTTTCAACAAGGTCCGCGGTGAGCATGGCAAAGAGGCTTGCTGGTTGAAGCTGATAGTTACAACACTCTGACCGGGGCAGCGTTCCTGGCGGGAAAAGCCCGAGAAGCCCGTAAACCTTGTCTAGGGGGTTTGTAGCTCTACGAAAGCTCCACCGGTATACCGTAATAAGAGGTCCCTCCGAAGAGTTCTTGGAAAATATTAATCCATTCGTCTGTGTGAAAAGGCGGTTGATAATATCGATATACGGCCAAAATATTCGAGGAACAGGTTGGGAAATACAACTTTGGCCAGCGTTGAGAATAGTTTCCCACGAAATGGACAGCGGACCCCATATCATACAGGCTTTTGAAGGCAATATTGCTTCTTGCAGGGTCCAAATCCGATGCCACCAGGGGTGCTCGTGTGAGGCGATTGACCCAAACGCTTTCATAGTGTTAGGCAAAGTCTGCTCCGATATTGAGCTATAGACGCTTATGCCTGGGGGACTATCCTGTGCGAGGTCGTTGAAGAAGCGAATGACGTCTAGAGCTGATTGGGCGTCGGATAGTTGAATATCTGATCTAATCTCGCCAAACCAGATGAGACATTGTTTGGTTTTCGAATATATCTGGCGCATCAGGGGGATTTGACAGGCTTTCTCTCTATTATCCTCTTGGTTGATGCATATCTGATCAACCCAAAGAGCCCTGGTTTCCAAGTGTCTGATCCTTCTTAGAGCTGCCTCCAGGGTTTTCGTGATTGGGACATTATGTCCGTCGACTTCAATCAGAGATGTGTTCCTAAAATCTCCCCATACATATGAAACGGTTTCATAGTCGGGGTCGGATGAAATGGGAACAACACGAGTTTGGCATCGAATCGGAGCTTGCTCGTTTTCATGCGACTCCCGAGGTAGCAAGTCCAAGATCCGAATCTCTGTAGCTGATAACATGGCTACCCATATAAGAGCGGCAGGGTCTCGATGCTCTTAGGAAGTAACTAGACAAATCCGGGGACTTGATGAAACCTATTCGTCTTAAAGTGGAGATGAGCTGGTTCTGAACATTGGCTTAAGCTATCCGCCATGCACACTTGGACGAATGAAAGACGAATGAAGACAGCTAGTGCACACTATCGTACGTCCCCACTCTCGATACGACATTATATGTTACGGTAAGCATGGGGAGCGAATATAGTAGATATAATACTTAACGATGATAATTGATCAGGACAAATGCTGCATAGATTTGTTACTGTGCTCATATCCCATACCCAAATGGACATGAATACAATATCGATAGATCACGGGGTAGTATGGATTGGGGGGAAGGTAGATAGCGATTCTCTCCTCTCTGCAGACCTCCTTATTATCCCTCAATTCCGCATTCAGGTTATAAGATATTAACGCTCAAGAATGACCCATAAAACCAACCGCCCATCCTGATAGCTTTTTTTTCTTTACCAACTTAACTCTTGTGTCGGATAGCAAATCCACCCAGGACGTGTTATAATCGTACAATCATCCAAGCTTACTCGACCGTCACCGACTTGGCCAGGTTTCGCGGGAAGTCGACGTTCAGGCCCTCCCCAACAGCTAGCCAGTAGGCAATAAGCTGTAGGGGAATCACGTTCAGGATGCCTTGCAGGCAGTCAACTGTCTTCGGGACCTCGATCTTCTGCGCCTGGCTGGCTTGGAACTCTTCGTCAGCAGGGTTGCAGATGACGATAGGCTTTCCACTTCGGGCCACAACTGTAGATTCGTTAGGAACTGTTCGGTTTTCATGTGAGTGGGAGGGTGTTTTATTTTTTTAACTTACCTTGTTGGTAGGCGTTCAGCGACTTCTTGAAGAGATCGTCACGGGTCAGGATCATGATGATAGGAAGGTTCTCGTCGACGAGAGCCAGCACGCCGTGCTTCAGCTCACCAGACATAACAGCTTCACAGTGAAGGTAGGAAATTTCCTTAATCTTCAAAGCACCCTCGAGGGCAGTCGAGTACTGGCTGCCGCGTCCCAGAAGCAGTAGAGACTTCTGGTTCTTGAAAGTCTGGGCACAAAGCTGCTTGATAGATTGGTCCTGCTTCAAGATCTCCTTGATCTGTGTCGAGATAGTGGCGAGACCCTCGATAATTTCTTCGCGCCTCTTCTGCTTGGACGCCCGATCCTCGCTAAGAGATAGGGCAAACATGACCATGGCAATGAATTGCGAGGTGTACGCCTTGGTAGAGGCCACACCAATTTCAGGGCCGGCGTTCACGTGGACACCGCAGTGGGTAAGGAGGGAGATAGAAGAACCCACAACGTTGACGATACCGACGGTAAGAGCACCACGCTCCAAGCAGTATCGGAGAGCCATCAACGAGTCGGCCGTCTCACCAGATTGCGAAACGAACACACACGTGTCATCACGGAAGACGGGGGCTTCTCTGTCGAGGAAGTCGGAAGCTAATTCCACGGCAATCGGGATTTCAGCCAGCTCTTCGAAGATACCTCGGACAGCCATGCAAGAGTGGTAGCTCGTTCCGCAAGCGATGAATATGATACGTCTGCATCGGCGGATGGTTGCAATATACGATCTCAACCCACCGAGCGTGACGGATTTGTGTTCGACATCGAGACGACCTCTCATGGTGTTGACAACAGACTCGGGCTGCTCGAAGATCTCCTTCTGCATGAAGTGGTCGAACTTGCCCTTCATGATCTCCTGGAGCTCGAGCTCCAGGGTCTGGATGTTTCTCACATTAGAGCTACCATCAGCTTTCTTGAGGCGATGGATGTTCAGCGAGCCCTCGTGGATGTGGGCAATGTCGTCATCTTCGAGGTACATGACCTTCTTGGTGTGCTCGATAATGGCAGAAGGGTCAGAGGAGAGGAAGAACTCGGCGGGCATAGGCAGGCCATCGTCAGTCATAAAAGCGCGCGACTGGGAGCGGTGGAGGAGGGACTTGTCGGCGGCACCAAGCAGAGAGTTCGGAGCCAGGAGGCTGTTGGACTGCTTCTTCAGGGCAACGTTCTGAGAAGCGGCCTCGGCGGGCAGGACGCCATTCTCCTCGGAGTATTCCACATCGACGAAGTCGACCTTCATGCGCTTCTGGGTCTTCACACCAATGACGAGAGGCGAACCCTTGCGGGCGGCAATGACTTCATGGGGGTAGTGGACGGACTTGATCAGCAAGCCGTAGGCACCCTCAAGCTCGGTGATGACAGCCTTTGCCAGGTCGACAAAGTCAATGTGGGGATGTTGGTCATATAGGTACTTTGTGAGCTTCGCAATGCACTCCGTATCGGTCTCGGTCTCGAACTTAAAGCCCTTTGCGGAAAGGAGGGTCTTCAATTCCTTGTAATTGGTGATGATGCCATTGTGGACGACTGAGAATTCCCATGTGGGGTCAGATCTGTTCAAGTGATGGAATTAGCAAGGGGACTCGTAAGCTCTACCATGTACGAAGGTATTTACCGGTGGGGATGGCAGTTCAGCCGAGAGGGAGGGCCGTGAGTAGCCCATCGAGTATGGGCAATACCGGCATGTGAGTCGAAAACCTTGGTGAGGTCTGGTTTGGATTCTTCAATGAGCTGCTTGAGCTTGGCGACCTTGCCGACTTCCTTGAAAGCCAAAACCTCGTTCTTCTTGTCGCCGTCAACAGCGAGACCCGCCGAATCATAACCACGGTACTCCAGACGAGAGAGGCCTAAACGAAGAAGCAATTGTTAGTATTTGGTTTCCAGCTGCACTGTTCGATTGGGGACTGCAGGATCCAAGCAGCTGGAAGCGAAGAGCAGGTTGCGGCATTGTGTCTGTGTCTCACCGTTGACGAGGGTGTCAAGGATAAATTTCCTATCCTTCTCGACCAGGTAGTTGATGTAACCGAAAATTCCACTATGAAAGCTCCAATTAGTACTCTGAATTCATCGCAACGTAGTGTCTATAGCTTTCGGCCTATGCCGCAGAGGGTTGGACTGCGATGGCACAGGCTGAAAACGGGGGGTGTTGAAGACGAGCGTCCCGATTTCCTGGGAGCGCAATGGAGGGGGGAGGGGATCGAGGGTCGAGAGTGTTGCTCGGGTCCTACATACCACATCTTGCTTGTCTATAGCTCGGTGTAGCAAAAAGTAATAGTGTGTTCTCTGCTAGAGCTATTGATCTCGTCTCTATGTGAAAGACTCCAAGGGTAGGGTATCAACAATAAACGAAAGTCAATGGCGGTGAGCTTGCGAAGAGGGGAAGATTAGGGATTAGGAGAAAGGCTGAAAGGATAGGTAGAGTTTCCAGAACTTGTTTGGTGAATTGGGGAAAGCAAAAGCTGAAACTTTTTAAAAAAGGTAAAAGGGACGTCTGGCTTTTCTACCAAAAGGTAAAGGGCAAAAGGAAAAAAAAAAAGGGTTTCCTCTTCAGTCTTGGGTTAGTGGTGACTTGGTTACCAGGTGAGGCAGCGCGTGCAGTGTGCAGTTTGTAGAGTGTAGAGTGTAGTGTGCAGTACGAGGATGTAGCTACCGTAGTACAATACATACAAAACCCACTACGTAGTGGTAGAGGGGCGAGGGGCTACCAGGGCTCACCAAGCACCAAGCACCAAGCACCAAGCACCAAGCACCAAGCAAGCAGCAGGGGGTGATGCGGGCAAGGTACCTAAGATACATGTACGAGGTACCCTTTTCACGATTTCATGCCTTACTCATGTCGTGCAAAGTACGAGCAAGGTATCTGTCAGCTAGAGATCCCCGGCTATCGTAACCTACGAGATACCCTATAGGTACCAACTACAACCCCTACCCTCCTTTTCTCATGCAGTTGCAGCGTATTAATGACACCGCACCCTCATCAATTGCTACGTGCTGTTTAAAAAAAAAGTTTACATCTTCATCATTTTCTCTCACGTCCATTGGACTATGAGGTTTCTATTTTCTAAAGTCCAGAACCAATTCGACCCTTTTCATTCATCACGTTTCCTTACTTTTCTATTTTTCGTCTTTTCCATTCTTTCTAGCCTGTATGTGCAAAGTGATGGCTAGCGGGTATATCCCTAGACCCCTACCAAGTCCAGCAAGTCCCAGCGTCCCCAATCCCAGTGCCGCAGTCTCGTCATTCTATTTGCTGCAAAGGCGGGATCCAGCTGTCAGCCCTTGTTTTAGGTACGGTCTTTGAATGCCGCCGTTTCTTTGTGCTTCTGCCTCTCCTTTTTCGCGGCCGATCCGGTGCTCCAGACCTATGCAGCGTCCCGTGCCTTTCATCGTCTGGGCAATGTACAGTTTGCCGATACGATTACAATTGGTCCCCTTTTTTAGTCTAGAGAATGCAAGATCCGTACAGTTGACTACAGTTGAATATATCTCGTAAAGGATATTGCAGCAAAGTCTTCTCGCAGAAATCGCACCAGATGCCAACCAATGGCCTGCGCCACCACCCGATGGAGTGTCAACGCCATTCATTGGTGTCTTCGTGTTCAATGAAGATCGATTTACAACATGCAGGGCCGGCTGGCCGTGCGCTGGACCATCCTGGCTGCGGCCCCTTATTTTGGGGCTGTACCTGAGCATCCATCGGCTTGGCCATACATATGAGGCTTGGCCCAAGTCGGCCAGAATGCTACTCTCCACTCCTCGCTAGCTTGTTGGAAGTCCCGATATCAGAAACAAGTCAGCATCCGAACACGACCTCTTCTGACGGCATTCTTGAAAAGGGGGCCGCGTTTAACGACAATGACGCGGCTCCCTTTCGGCTTGCAATGCCGTTGTCACGGTAATATCGAACCTCGTATGAGCGTGCCCGAATCTTCGGAACAAGCCATTTGCAATTCGACGAGTAGATATCTCGACCAAATTCCGGTCGCTACGGTCTACCACAAGGAATGTCGCCATCATCCTTGGTGATAACTAGCGACCCTATCCGAGCGGCTGAGCTCTGGGGGAACGTTCATTGTCATGCAACCAGATCTTCTGGCCTGGTTTATCGATCCTATCAGAGAAAGTACTCCTTATTAAACTTGTTAGCGTTGGCATTCCTTTACCATCTATGTTGGTAAACACCAACCGGAAACGCGACGCGATTAGCTGTCGTATTTTATTATTTCATACGTCTCCTCTCGGTCCCGGTCGCCGAGGATTCTCGGACTCATGGTGTAAAACTCCTCCAACATTACTTCATATTCACATATCGGTACACAGTGGCATCTTCCATGTCATGGCATATGAGTTGAATTAACCCCCTTTCTATCTACCAGGCTGTGCCTCCGCAGAGCTGAGGGCGCTATGTATAACGAGGGCACCAGCCACTAATACCTACAATAGTATCGTCACCCACGCCGGTCGTCTAGCTAGCGATTCGCACCTTTTGCGCGCCTGGCAAGGTTACCTAAGAATAGCAGTGACCCACCCAATAGGAGCTCCCCTGCGAGGCTCACGCCTGGCCGGCTACCAATCCATGCAAGCTTGACGGTAACCCACCCACCACTCTGATGTCAGATGAACAGGGGGGCTGCCCTGCATGACTTTATCCCGGAGGCCTGCAAGTCGTGGGAGTCCGAACGTGTCTTTTCAATGCAACACTAACCATCACACGTGGGAAACACATAGTACTAATATTGCGTTTCCTTACTATGATAGGTAGAAAACCTCATCGCCAATAACCGTTAGCTAACTGATCTGTAGCATAGCATGTCGTGGTACAATGACTTTTCTCGTTGTCAAACTTGGTCGTAATTGCGACTTAACAATCTGCAAAGGCACTTGCGTAATTCGTACGATTCATGCGCTCTTTACCGATGAGTTCGATACATCATAATGAGGAGCTCAGTTCGACAGCTCAATAGGTAACAAAGCTTGTATCGAAGCTTCGAGCCAACCAGCCAGCTTGGATACATCCGCCATGACTAGATAACCTACTTATTGCACAAGGCACGGCTTTATTACGATACTAAACCCAGATATATTGACGCGCCTCATCCATCAAGTTCTGATCACATCCCAATCGATGAGATAATTCCACGTGAGACACGACTAGACAATTCAGTCCTGCAAGTGACTAGCATGTCTGTGTAACCGCAGTTAGTTAATCGACGTTATTGTATCCATTAATATATCTCGGTATCCGTTCCAGACCTTAATCTTACTAGCAGGTTGAAGTTGTGATCGTCCCAACCTAATAGGCTATACACACATATGCGTTGTCGATATCAGCTCTGTTAAGCATCTCCAACTTCAGCATTGTGGGTATCTTCCGACTCATGAATTAGAACTTCGGGGAAGACCCATTCGTGCTGTACAGGTAAGCTAAGATGGCCAATTAACAGAATTCTTTACCATCTCTTCCACGACCAACTCAGCCCTGTGATCCCACCTGTGTTCAGTTTCAGCCAATGTAGGGATAGCTTGGTCACATCGGCTTACATAGATATAATCCTCCTAAGGACCTATAGACCTGGAAGAAACCAGATGGATTGCGTCTCATGAAGGATTATAGGAGCTACCTCAAGATACCTAAGGTAGCTTCATGTAGGTCAGGCTAGGTCAGTCCTAAGTTATCCACCTTAGCTTCTACCTTAGCTACCTACAGTATACGGCCAGCTATCAGCTTAGCTTCCGCATGACTCGTATCTTACAGCAGGATTGTGCGGTATTGTTTCTACTATATGTAAGGACGCAATAAGTCCTATAGCATAAGTTCACGTCTTATGACATAAAGTGTTTAGCTACTGGTAAATGGAAACCTGAGCTGCCTCCTACCCCCTACCGAACACCAAATGCTACAAGCATAGGTAGGATCAATGGAAGCGTTGGCTAGTGAGACGATTTCATGGCTATGAATGCTGTTGGTCCATGACTCGCGATTCCTAATAAACAAGTATCGTGATTGGAAATTTCGGTAGTGTTATGGCAGCTTTATAGGAGGTATACATACGATCTCTCTGAGTAGAAAAATCTAACGTAACACACCCCCTGAAATGCCAACTTCGCGGTGGCCTACTGGTTGTGAGCGACGTTGTGTTATGTGCTTGGTAACATACGTGATAATGTAACGAGGCATGTCAATTCCTTATACGCAACAATCACCAACACCTGATACTATCCTGGAATAGCGACATACAGAGATCACTGCTAGCCTTACTTCCATGTTCTAGCATCTGACATAGGGTATTGTCATTATAGATAGCATGGCAGGTGTAGGGCTGCCCTTGATCGAGTATCCTCTTCACTGTATGTAAATAACCTGCCCTATTTATATCTAAGGGGTATGTTGGTAGTCGAGTAAGGGGCTTAGATGAGGGGTGAGGTTAAGCAAGAACAAAATAAGGAATTCTCGGGATCCATCACCGATTGTATTATTAGCGATGCCCTTGGACTTCTTCGCTTTTCTACATGATATGTTTACATCGAAGGCTTAGTCTAGGTAGATATCTACCCAGTTGGTTCATCGTTCCAGAAGAGGAGTGCAAGCACTGCCAGCGACATCGTCTCGTGATGATTTGGTTTCGGGTCATCCCCCCAATCTGGAAAACGCAGTAATGAACTTGATCTTTACGCCTCGCGTTCTGATTTGCCCTGTCCGACGTTCTACCTTATAGCTTCTGGTATTCTAGCTTACCCTCCAACTTCTTCGCCTCAGCTAGCTTCCGCACCGCCTTGTTGAAGTCGTCCTGGTTGACGGCGTCCCTGTAGGCCTTGATGGCGAATAGACCGCTGTGAATTGCAATTAGCACTCTCCGTTTCCATTCTACGCGGCAAATAAGGTCGTATAAGGTAAAAATAATACTTACGCCTCCGTAACCACATTCCTCAAGTCCGCACCGTTCAGCCCATCACTCATCTTGACCACACTCTCAAAATCGATATCGCCCTCGGTAACCACACTCTGGGCGTGGATCTTCAGGATCTCAAGGCGGCCGACCTCGTTCGGTAGCGGGATTTCGATCTTGCGGTCGAGACGACCGGCACGCAGCAGCGCCGGGTCCAGCGTGTCGGGCCGGTTCGTGGCCATGATGATCTTGGTCTTGCCTAGGTAGTCGAAACCGTCAAGCTGGTTGAGAAGCTCCATGAGCGTACGCTGGATCTCTCGATCTGCACTAGTTCCCTCGGAGAACCGGCGACCACCGATGGCATCGATTTCGTCCATGAATATGATACACGGCTCGTGCTCCTTGGCGTACCCGAACATCTCTCGGATCAACCGCGCCGATTCACCAATATACTTATCGACGATAGCTGAAGAGACAACTGCACGGATGAAAAAGCGAGATGTTAGCCAAAACATAAGTCTGCCTGAAATCTGCGTGTCGTAGAGAAGAAATCCATACCCTTCAAGAAGTTGGTCTCTAGACCGCTTGCCACTGCCCTCGCTAATAACGTCTTGCCCGTGCCGGGTGGTCCGTAGAGTAGTACACCCTTGGGAGGTTTGATTCCGACTCGCAAGAAAAGCTCTGGGTTCTTGAGGGGAAGCTCGATGACCTCGCGCAGCTCACGGATCTGGTCGTTGAGGCCACCGATACCAGCGAAGCTAACCTGGCCGGGGTCCTCTAGTGACATGTTGTAGACGAGGGGGTCGACCTCGCGCGGTAGCATGCGCATGATAGTCAGAGTCGTCATGTCGAGGGCTACGCGCGTGCCCTGCTTCAGCTTTGCTTTGTCGACTTTCGATCTACATCCAACGACGTATCGGGGTCCCGACGAGGCTTTTACGATAACTGCACCGTTGCCACATATTAGCATATTGTCCCCGACGCACAGTAGACACGTAGCAAGGTTGGGAGTTTGTGGGGAGGGGCGGCGGCGTACATCTTTCCTCGTCGAGTTGCTTCAGGACTTCACCAATGATTTGCCCTACACTTTGCAGGGCCTTGATGTTTTCCTCTGTCTGATTGAACTCCTTCTCCAAACCCTTGATATCTAAACGCAACGCCTTCAACTTGGACTCCCACTCGCGCGACTCAATAAGCTTGGCACGGAGCGCCTGGAGCGCATGATCCCGTTCTTGGTCGGAGGCCATGGTTGTGGAGTTGTGAGGTTCGGATACGTATTATGTCGTAAGGGAGTGAGGATGAATGTCGGAGTGGCTAGCGGGGGTTTACTTGGGTTGCGCGGTATTTGGTGCGCCGGATGGATTTTGTGCTTGTATTGTTGTGTACCTAAGATAGAAAAAAAAGTGATGTTGTATTGAAAGTTAAGATGTTTCAATGTTAGATAGAGCAATGGATGGAGCTTAGACGAGGCCCCGGTTACCTACGAGCTTTGCTGATGCAGCTTCCGTTTGCCTAGCAGCCACGGCCGGGCCTTGTCAGCTACGGACCCACCTGGATTACCTAAAGCACGATACCTTTGTTTTTAGTCTTCGTACAGTCTTGTTGGGTTTCACACGGACAAGATACACTGTATAGAATGGGATCTCGAACTTCGCTAGATATATACCTTATATCCAACTTATACAAGAACATATATGAACTAGAACTCTGGTATACACTGAGGATCGCCTTTTACACAAGCAGTTAAATAAGTTACGGTCTTGAAATACTAGAAACAGCTGTTCATTACTTTGCGTAAGCTGATACCCTTGAAGTCCGAAGCCCTCGAGAGTTTCCAAATAATACGGCGTTGTCAACACTATGCTTTTGGGTATATGATGTAAATCGTGACACAGAGGTGTCATCCTCGCGCATCCAGCATAGTCACCAGCTACGATATACGTTCCCTCCTGCTCACTACCCAGGCATGATGAAGTTCCTCCTAATACTTCCTGGGTAGAGCCTCGTCTCATAAACTCGTAACAATCCTCACTCGTGAATACATTTTTAATTCACCCACTCAGCCGTCAGTTCTTCACGTACTTTCTGACACCACTTCCAGATCGCCGCCTCGAAGTCTACCCACACTTGAGGATTGCTGTTGTAAACGACCCCCATAACATCCACCTTGAGTATTACTTCCCAACGCAGCTCGGCCGCCTTGATCCAGTACCTCAGGTTTTCTGCACATCTGTAGGGCTTTTGCGTGTCCGTATGGAACGTGCCGATGGCGCCAAATCGCCGTTGTGATTTTCTGACGGCCGCGTTGTGAAGCTTAACGAGCCTGAGTCCATTTTGCATGCTCTGGAGAAATGGTGTTGGCACTTCCCCTGCCTGATCGACCGGCGTCCACAGAGGCAACGGCTCGGCTTCTGTGTCGATCGAGCTTAGAAATGCGATCTCACGCTCCACTTCCCTTCCGGACCAGTCGCCGCGTAACCACGTCCAGCTGGCTCTCTCAGCACGCTCGGCCATCTCCATCTCATCCTCTTTCTTGAGCATGACACGTATACCGTCAATCCAAGAGCTCATTGTCTTGTGTTCGTTCCCGCGAAGGCCACCGGCAAAACTCCTAGTTGCCATGTGTTTAAGGACTTCCATGACGGAAAGTAGCTCCGAGCGTATCTCCTTCTCAGATTTAATGGCATCTAAGCGGTCTGGGTGCTCGTGTGATGTGTAATAGATTTTTGCAGCTCGGATGGCTAGCGTCATGACATCAAGCAATTGCACTCCCTGAATTTCGTACCACGTCTGCGACGGTGGCGACTGGATTGTAGAAGGAGGAGCCGATTGTCTGACTGACGGACTTCCCGATAACGGTTCTGCTTCCATTAATGCCCTTGATGCAGTATCTAAAGCCCCTTTCAGGTCTGCTTTGAGCTCCTCAATAGTAGGCGGTTTAGGGATGTGTTTCTCTCGATGATTATAGGTACTGGTAGTAGGCGGCAGGACGTCTGTATCTGGATCCTCGTAACCATCAGAGTAGAAGTCGTCTCGATCTTCAGTAGGCGACTCTACCATGGGAATACCACTAAAGGTTTGAGCACCAAGATCTGGGCTACTGCCCATCGAGGCGTATGAAGAGTCTACATCCGAGGCAGATGCCTTTGGGCTGAGCATGGAGGCGGTGTCTAGTTGCGACAGATCTAGGGTTGCTCTCGGGTGCCGTTTTCTAGCCAGCTGACCCCCCTTTCCATCTAGCAACCCAGTTCTCGCAAAGTAGTACTGGAGATGTGATATACTTCCCAAACTCAGAACGCTATCTCGATGTCTCGCACTAGAAGCAAAGTCTGTCCCCTGGGGCTTCGTATAGCCACGTCTCTTTAAAGGTCTGTCGTAGCTCCCTGTAGATTGGCGCGAGGACGCAAAGCTGACATCTGATCTCCTGGATTGATAGCTAGAAGATGATGCCCTAGAGAATGTATCACCGCTGAACGAATCTCGATACGAACCATCTGCGCTCGAGGCGCGAGAGACAGACGAGGCGGTCGAGAGGCATCGAGCTGAATTTGCTCTGTTGGAACCTATAGCCGCAGAAGGTGTTGTCTCGGGCGACGGGGAGTCACGGCGAAACGTTGGCCGTTCGTCTTGATTGGCTGCCATGGTTGGTACCTTAAAACCGAGGGTATTGATATAGGAGTCAGACTGTGAATACAGTCGTAAAAATGCGTCGTTTAGCTGCAAAGTAGAGCGCTGGGGAGCGGCTGAGGCGATCACGGCTGGTTCGAAATCGGAAGGGCGGAGTGCGCAGCGTTGAATGAAGGTGGGCCCGATGCTGTTCAACAGCTTCGAATTAGATAGACGTAGGTGTGTAAAAAGAAGGTCTTGTGAATAGCCTAGTGAATGTGAGCTTCACGGGTCTGATGAATCTGACAGCGACATGAAGAAGCAAATGTGAAACCAAGAAGGCATCCAAGTGTCGAATAAACAATCATATCATAGGTGGCAGTTTCCTAAAACCCCCCCATGAGCCCGTGAGATCAATTTGGGGACATCTTACCCGCTTCGTACCTAGCGTCATCCAATATCGTCGACGAAGTGGGACTTTGGAGAAAGTGCAAGGGCCTATAGAGAAATTATGTATTTTGATGATTTATTCGCGTCAAGTCGGTCCTCGGCTTGGTGGAGACGCGTAAAACGAATCGAAAAAAGCCAACCAATGATGGCGACTCTCTATGCCCCCTTTAACCCCTTTTCGCTTCGCAATGTCGCCTTGAGAGAAGCACGTCCTTCAGCAATATGCCAATATCACACTTTCTTCGAAGTCATACTTTGCTATCCCACACTTCGAACGTGCATCTTGAACAGGATCCAAGGTATTTAAGTAGAAAAAGTGATTATGCCTGACGGAGTTAGCAATCGCTTACTTCTATGTCATGATTGTATTGTGTACCTGAGGCATCGAAACTAATTTGGACTGAGTACGGCTGACCGGGCAACAAGATTTAATTTCATTCCTCCTTGCGAACCATTCGGCCGTGTCTCCCTTCGCTCATAGTTTGCTTCATCGTGGACATGCCCTGCACGAGACAAATCCTGACCGTGGCTTTCTCCAGGTTTTGAGATCCATAACGTGGTCATACATTATCCAATAGCTGCGATCACCCCGCAAACAACACAAACAACTGGTCCATCCTGCAAGTGATGGCAGCTCTTCGTATTAGCAGTCGACTGCAGATGTGTTGCAGGGAGGCAACGCATGATATATAGAAAAGACACACGTGCTTGGGGATCGACGTATGTTATGTAGTTCGAGGTAGACTGTAAATGGCGTACAAGGCTTGTAATTGTCCCACAAGGTTCCGTACATAGAACTTGACATTAAGACGGGATAAAACATCCAAGTTCATTATCAGTGACTTGAACTGATTTATGCACATCCAAGCCGGACCTCATTTCAAGTGTCAAGCCTGCAGCGTTGCAATGTCTCATTCCTCATTCGCGTCTTCCTCCATCAGTCCCGACTGGCCGAGATCAGATAATGCTGGATACCTGGTCCTGGCAATCCTAGCCAACAGTTCGGCAAGCCACCCATGTGGCATTCCGCGCGCACGAGGCACTCTGAGGCATTGTCTTTCATATTTGCTGTCATAATGGCAACAGGGAACACTTTAGATTTCCGATGAGAAGCGAATAAGAAGATTGAATTATATTGAATTATATGCTGGTTTAGGAAATCATTGCGGCTCACACTCGATATACTGCGAGAGTGGGAGAGAGAAATATAATCTTATGGACCAGTATACCGACGAAAGAACAGGATAGTGTAACAATCCGCTGGGAGGCCAGCTTGACGTTATGTATCGTACCATGTCCACACTCACTTATTACTAGACACTGTCTGACAGCTGGGTCTTCGGGCTGGGTTCCTGAAGACGCAAAATCGAGTCGCGAGTGATTATTACCGTTGACCGGGTCAGGTTGAATGACCACTACCCCAGAGAGTGTGGGTATCGGTCAATTGCCTTGTCTACTATTTAATAAAATGAATCGTACCTAGGTCATGCGAAACGATCTTTCTTGTCTCTTGTATTCCTCGTTTCTTTCTGCTTGTACATAAGTGTACTATTCCGTACGTCAGAGGTATGAGTCGTTGCTTTTTTCGTCGATCGATTGAACGGGACCGAGTACTACGGTGACTTGGAAGCAAATCGGTTAGGCATCGACGCTCTCCGATAAACCTTCTCCTTTACCATTTATCTTTACGGAGTTCAAAGTTATCCTTCATACTATATCCCCTCGCTGGAACCAGTTGCGTGCCTATCCTCTTCGTCGTTTGTTCGCCCGCTACTCTTGTCTGGAGAGTGCCCGACACGAGATCTGCAGCTGCAGCTGCAAGAGAATATTTTAAACCTTCGGCTTTCCCCCCTTGCTCTCGTCAAGTTGATTGGTTTCCGGATCGTCCAAGCAAACTGGAAGCGGAATCGGGTAGAATCATCGAAGCTTGTGTATTGAAAACGAAGACGGAAGACGATTAAGGAAAAGACGCCAAAAGTTGGTTCGGCCCACACGGTCCCTTACACGGTTCCTTACCAAGTCAGATAGTGGAAAGCCTTTCACCAGGGGGCATCCCCAGGCCCTCAGGCCCTCAGGCCCTCAGGCCCTTTGCCGTCCTTTAGGGTGCCTGCCTGAAATTTCATTAAAACGCGAAAGTAATTGGCCATTAGGGATTAGAAAGCATGTGGTAGGTACTTGGGTACTAGGAGCCCCACCAATCAAGCCTATCTGCCTATGCGCAACTCGCCAGACACGCCAATTCCTCGTCCCGACCACGTTACGTGTAATTCCAACTTCCAATCCCATCCCAGAAAAAAAAAGGAGATCTTCCCGTGGTTGCAGAAAAAACAAGGAGCCCATTTCAGCGTCTGTGCAGTGCAGTAGGATAGTGGGCAACAACACAGCACTGCTCCCTCCAGTTAGCCCAGGATAACCAGACCAGAGACCAGAGGGCAGAGGGGAAAAGAAATCCATACGGGCATATATCATTTGCATAGGTCCCTGTAAATGACAGGCCCATCTGGAGCCGGGCTAGCTGCACCAGCACCAGAATCACCACCCGCGCGTGCTGCAGCGCCAAATACTCCATCGCCATCGCCATCGCACCAAGACTACCAACATCATATATCCCAACCTACCTCTTCTCGCCAATCTCCCACACCGACAGCCTCCGCTTTTTCGGAGCCAGGATTGTCTATCCCTCCACAACAAAATGCCGGCCCGTCACTCGACCTTTTGACCTTTTCTGACGTACCGACGGACCTGGTGCAACTCGGGCCTCTTGTCGACGCGAACAACAACGTCAACACTAATAATTCCCCTCCCACAATCAAGCCAAAAGGCCATCAGCCGCGCAAACCTTCTCCTGGCCTAGCAGCTCGTCTCAAAGCCTTAGGTTTCGGCACCCAGCGACATTCCTCGCCCTCGTCTCAGACCTTCCTTCACGAAAACATTGGCCGTCTTCCCGAAGATCAACTCCGACTGCTCGACCAAGCCCACCAGGCCAACTCTACGGGACTAGTTGTCGAGCGACGCGGTCGTCCCTGGAAGGGTGCTGGTGCTCCTCTCCAGCTGTTAAGATCAAAATCGAGTCGCGAGTCGTTTCGGAGTCGAAGGAAGAGCGCGAACGAGGAGGAGAAAACATCACCCATTCAGGCCGAATCTTCGTCCAAGCCTGAGCTTCTGCCCGAAATAACAGAAGCGGCGCCGTTGGATATGGACACCAACAAATATCGATTGCCCGACCACACCAATGGAAATGGCACCAAGGCACAGTTAGACACCCGCAGGGAACATCTCGAGCGAGACAGCCGCGTTCCCGAACTAGAAGTCGAATTCGAAGATACTCAGACTCCACCTCCTTTGCCCCCGAAAGACACGCCACCAGAAGCTCCAGCTCCAGCTCCAGCTCCAGCTGAATTTAACACCGCCGATCTGCCCTCCTACTTTAACCCTCTTGGTCTTCAGCGGCCTGGGTCCATATATACCATCTCCCGTGCGTCCTTTGCCAATCAGTTAGCCCAGCTTACCGCGCTGCAGCTACCCGATGCCGAACTGCTGTCGAGCAAGGTTGCAGCTATCCCCACTGCCCAAGCAGCCACAAAAGCCCTATTAGGCGCGGCGGACCAGATACGAGGATGGATCATGAAAGCGTCCGAGGTAATTGGGGGGTTGGATAGTGACGACGATGTTGAGTGGGCAGCAGCTGGTGGTAGGGAAGGGTATGAAGAAGTGGAAAATGCCATTACGAGATTCGAGAGTCTTATCAATGTCTACGTTGGCGCCATCGAAGAGCTCCAAAATCGGCGGGATATTGCCAATGTGTCCAGCGAGGACCTCCAGAGAGCTGTCGCGCAGATGGAGTCAATTATGAACGAATGGGCAAAGATCCGCAACACTTTGAACAGCACCAAGGGCCAGGTTGAGACGGCCATGGAATGGGAGGAGTTGTGGACCATGGTTCTCGGCGATATCCAGAACGAAATGGACGATCTAAGCCGACTCATCTTTGAGATGGAAGAACGGCGGCACAAGTCCATCATGGCAGTTTCTAATGGGGATGGTGTGGACATTGGCGACCTGGAGACTATCGTCGAGGAGACGCCCCCCGCCGTCGCGCGCAACAATCGATTCAGTGTCCCTTCGTTTCCCCTTAGTCCAAGCTCTCCGGGAACCCCTGCTCTTACCCAGGACGACTCGAGCCTGCTTGCATTATTTGCGAGAATGCAGCCGCTGAGGGCGTCGTTGGACTTCTTACCCATGCGGTTATCAGTGTTCGAGGCAAGGGCTTCTGGTGCCTTCCCGACGGCGTGCGAGGAGCTCGAGATGCGAAGATCGGGGTTAGAAGCTAGCTACAAAAAGCTCGAGAAAGATGCTGAGTCTCTACGAAGAGAACTCGGGGAGGACAAATGGGTTCTCGTGTTCCGCGGTGCCGGCAGGCAGGCTCAAAAGATGATCGACTCGGTGGACCGAAGCATGGCAAAGCTGCGCGAGGCCGCGGACCAAGGGTTGCAGCTTTCGAGTCCTGCGGCCATGAGCAAGAAGATCGAGAGTTACGAGGCCAAGAAGGTCCATTACGGGCCGGCGATCGAGCGCGTGCTCTCTATCATCGACAAAGGTGTTAAAGATAGGCTTACCGTGAATGGGGAAATTCTTAGGCTGCATAACGAGTTGCAGTCAAGGTGGGAAGAAGTGAGAGAATCTATAGGGAGAATGGGCGTCGTCTTGGAGGAAATTCAGTCGGATAAGCAGAGCCAACAGCTCCGGGACTCTATCTCGAGTATGCTCTCGAATGATAGGTCTACTCTTGCTAGTGGCAATGATACCCCGGGAAGCTCGCCGCCGTCGTCAGTCGTTATGTCTAGCTTGGGCCTGGAACCAATCACGCCATCGACACAGAACAAGAGACGCACCCCGGGCAGCGGTGGGAGCCATCTACCTCAACCTTCAAATGCCCGCAGGGGCAGTTCAAATCTCGCACCCCCTTCACGTCGGCCTCCAGGGTCACGTTTATCTATGCTGCAACCAAGCTCTTCCAACTTGACACCACCTCGAAGTGGCAGTGCTACTCCTCTCGCAACTCGCCTCCCGAGATCTACCTCTAACACCGCTGACGGTCGTCCACGATGGAACACGTCCACAAACACTAACGATTCTGATGTGGGACACAACTTTAAACCTCTTACCCTCACCACGCCTAGCCCATACGCCAAAAAGACTCCTACTTCAGTACACTCCACATCTTCCATGACTTCGGCCTCCGGAGGCTCGAAGCTTCCTCTCCGCAGTCCATTAGGGAGAGCTTCTTCGTCGTCACCGGTTCCTGAAGATACGCCTCCTAGGAAGAGTGGGTCTCGGCTTTCTTTCCGTGAGCGAATACACGCAGCTGCCTCCGCTGGACAATGCGCTCAACCGTCTGTTGGCAAACCTCGGTTGGTAACACAGGCATCTACTCCCATCTTCGACAATCGCCGAGCTTCCATGCAGCCCCCGAGACTAGACGGCAGTAGCGTGGAGACTAGGCAGCGGCCAGCTAGTTCCTTAGCAACTAGTAATCGACGCGTAAGTATGTTGCCTCAACCAAAATCAGCAATAGAAAGCGTGACGGGCCGTCATAGCCCTCAAACGGCTGCTGCGGCTCGTGTGGCCATGCGGAAGGGCAATAGTGCAACGGAATCGAAACTAAAAGACGACAACAAACCTCGTTGGCACTTCTAAGTAGCAAATTCTCGCACTCGTTTCCAACACCATCTCGCCGCTCGCCGCGAGCACTACAGATGGGGAGGTCTTTGTCCCCTTCCTTGTAACTATCCCATTTGTCGAAAGCCCGCGAGACGGGCCTCATCTCATTTTTTTGAGTTCGATTCTCATTTCCATGATACCACGGAGGACTGCATTTCGAAGACAACCGGCATCTTGATTCACCTGTTGGTAATACATCGACTATTGGCAAGCCAGCCGTTTCGGTGCAGCGCTATCGAGCACAGCAGGAGGCATGTTTCCTTGCGGTTTGACTATCTTTCACAGCGACCATATTCCCCCGGCCCAATATTCTCTGACGAGGAAACGAGGGCAAACGCAGCATGGCGAACGCGGAGGTGGGCCAAAGGCGTTCTCAGGGATATTTTTATTCCAGGTTTTCAAAGCAAAACGGAGTTGTCTCATACGGAAACGGTTTCTCCACACCAATGATACCATACACCTCTTTATGTCTTTTTGTTGTCGTCTATCGGGAGCCGGCCAGCCAACCACATTTTACTCCTCATAATGTGTTTCCTGGAAGCTAGATGTAGCATATAGTTGGGAGAGAAGGCGAGGGGGCGAGAGAACCCCAGAGAGGACATACAGATTGAGCACTCTAAGCGAGGAGAGGATGGCTGCCAGAGTAGCAAGCAGCATCCAAACCAGGCTAAAGAAAAAACGACCATTCCTCCCCTCCCTCTCTTGCACATAGGGAGCAGGAAGGCGAGTCAGAAAAGACGCGTTGTATGATATTGGTCTACTTACTTGTCTGCCGACACAGCCTGACTCGACATCCAATAGTTCAGGACTAAGTCGAGGCTCGATAAGGAAAGCCGCCGTGTACTTATGGAGAAGTGACAAAGGGAGGTGTGTGTAGTCTACAAAATTTGAAAATTGGTATCGACCATTTTGAAGGGGATGAAAGGGTTAACGGAGAGGTCAAAGTACCTACCTCAAGAGGGTCCCCCTTATCGCCGATTTCGTAACATTATCCCACCCCTGATAAATGAAGCACGCCAGACCAAAAGCGATTAAGAAGCGGTAGAATATATATTGCATCTCTCATCTATTATGTCGTCACAATATACTGGGACGTGCCAAGAGGATCGATGATGTTATATGGTAATTTCATGCTCATATGTCTTTGTCTCAAATATACCATATACCTTGCTATGGTCTCGTCTCTTCTCGTCTTGTCTATCTATCTCAATAGGGGGTAATGAGAATGGTCCATGCCGTTACCAAGAAGAAAAAAACCACGCACGAAGCTCCCTAAGCAACAAAAGCGAAGTCGTTACCAGGTAGTCAGACATGAACAGCAGCCTTTAAAAAAATACCTCCTTATACGCCGTAACACACACCCCTTTCCCGAACCTGCAATGCCATGCCAGAGAAGAGTAGCGCGCTAAGGCGCAGCACAATGCCATTCAACCATGATCCCAGCTTCGTTAATGTTCCATCAATCCAATGCCGCTCGACCTCGCTCTGCTACCACCGGCGGCTAGTTTTGTCTGGTGTCCCCCTCGCGATGTCGACGTACTGCTTTGTGTGGTCCTCCGGCTGGTGCTGGCCTTCTTCCTGACGCCGCCGTACGAACTGCTGCCCCTGCTGGAGCCGCCCGAGCTCCTCCGCAGAAATGGTCGTTTGCCGCCACCGCCACCGCCGCGCCACGCGCTCGGCTTTGATGAGCGAGGGGCCGCCGTAGTCGGACGTGCGCGAGAGGTCGTGGGGTTCGCCGCCGAACTCTTGGCGAAAAAAGTCGAGACCGTCCCAACGTCCCCCTCTTCGTCATCGATATCGTCCATTTCGTCGTCAGACACGAGATCCACCACATTTCGCGAGCCAGATGCTGCGGCGGCTGCCCGGGGGCTCATCTGACTCATGATCTCCCGACTCTGCTGATGAAACTGACGGATCAGAGGCAGAAATGCATTACCGTACCGATTCACCTTGTCGCTGTTGATGCCTGGGATCGACTGCATCTCTTCCAGCGTCGCGGTCCATCGTATACCCATCTCGCGGAGCTGCTGCTCGGTAAAAATAGGGTTACGCAAGTTCTTCGAATTTCGTAGGTTCTCTTCAAGGTCTTTGGCCTCTTTGATAAAGCCGCGGAGAATATCATCGTGGAGACCACTCAGCTCGGCTGCGTGTATGCGCGCGTCCTGCGATATGGGTGGGCCCAGTGATTTCTGCTGTGATCGAGCTCTGGATTGAAACATCGTCTCAAAGTCATCGTCACTTGCGTCCCCGTCGGCAACTACAAAGCCGTCTTTAGCGTAGCCGTTGCTAAACCTCGAATATTCGTCGTCGTCGCTGTCTTCCTGATCTGAGAGAGCCACCGCCTTTCCTTTCTTTTTACGTTCCTTGCCCGTAACAGGCGATGACACGTTTGTAGACGGGATATTGTTTAGCGCCGACCGCTTCGTCGCAGCAGTTGCCGGTTTGCTGATCCGCCTCTGCGTCTTGGGCGCGCCGCCGAGACCATCCTTGCTCTTAACTCGGGTAGTCAGAAGCAGCTGGCGTCGATTATTAAAGAAGGATCGTGCCTCAGGTCCGGTCTAAAGATGATTAGCAAAAGTACGGGGAACTATTCGAAGATTCTCTTACTCGGAAATACTGAATGGCGATCCTGGCTCTCTTGTTGAAAACATTGTCTTCCACCAATGCATCCTCAACAGCAAGCCGGTCGATGATGCGATGTATTTCATGTTTCGGCAACTGCTTAGCGATACCGCGGTACTCTTCGGTTCCTGGCTTGTACTCGGATACCTTTTTCTTGCCCATCAAGAAATCCGTACACTGGTTGAGCGTAAGTTTTTTGTGAGATTGGATAAGTCGCAACGCGGCCACTGCGTATTCGGTGAAGTCCTTTTGCTCGAATACCTCACTATTCCGGCAGTTATCGCAGCCCTTGTTACACATCTGGCTGTCAAAGGATTCCCCAAAGTAACGGAGGATCTCAACCCGGCGACAGTCACTCTGATTGTCGCAAAAGGACGACACGGTATTCAACATGTTCCTTTGCCGCTCTTTCTGCTCTTCACTGCCATCTCCGTCTGTGATCATCCTTCGAAGGGACGTGACATCGCCGTAACCGAAGTATAGATAACATTCCGACGGCAAGCCATCTCGGCCGGCGCGACCGGTCTCCTGGTAGTACCCCTCAAGACTCTTCGGGATGGAGTGATGAATAACGAAACGAACGTCAGGCTTGTCGATTCCCATGCCAAAAGCAATGGTTGCGACGACGACCTTGGCCTTGCCGGCCTGCCAACTTTTCTGAATCTTTGCTTTCTTGTCCGGGTCTACACTCGCGTGATAGTGTTGGGCTGCTATACCGTGCAGTCGCAGCTTCTCTGCGATATTCTCCGCGGACTTGCGAGACAGCGTATAGACTATGCCTGTGTCCCCATCGTATTTCGTTTTGATCAACTCAGCAATACTTTCGACGCTATCCTTCTCCTTCTTCAAGACCTCGTAGTAAAGATTAGGGCGGTTGAAGCTCTGCGAAAATTCCTGGCAATGCTCTATTCCTAGATTGTGCTTGACATCTAGGATGACGTTTTTCGTTGCAGTAGCCGTCAAGGCCATTATGGGCACTCCAGGAAACTTATCTCGAAACCCACCCAGCTCTTTATAGTCGGGGCGAAAGTCGTGGCCCCACTGACTCACGCAGTGGGCTTCGTCAATGACAAGACGAGCAAGACTCCTGTTTTGATAGAGCGTATCCAAACCGGTCGCGAACGCTTGACTCTTGTTGACCATCTCGGGCGTGACGTATAGAAGTTGGAGGTGAAGCTCAGGGTGCGGCTCCTTCAAATAGCTCAAGATCTCTGCGCGCCGTGTTTGTGACGTATCGCCACTGAAAGAAGCTGCCACGATATTGAGTGCGTTCAGGTGGTCTACTTGGTCCTGCATCAAGCTGAGAAGGGGGGATACGACAATCGTAATGCCGTGAGTCTTTCCGCTGCCAATGACGGCCGGAAGCTGGTAGCAGAGAGATTTTCCGCCGCCTGTAGGCATCAGAACGAATGCATCCTTGCCCGCCAGAGTCGCATCGATCGCCTCCAACTGGTTGTGTCTGAACCCCGTCATCCGAAATCTGTCCTTCAGTGCCCTCCTCACATCTCTAAACCACGGTCGGTTCTTGAGTTCGCGGGGAATCTGAGTCGACATCAACGGATCCACGGTCTTCGCGAGTGCCGTCTTCTGAGGTCGCACAACTGCATTTCCTGACGTCTCTGAAAGCACCGGACGGTGAACATTAGCCTGCTTGCTACCAAACGATTGTTGAAGGTCAAATTCTTCGGCAAACTGAACCATGTCGACGTCGTCACTATAATCACTCTGATAACCTTGTTGGCGGCTGGACTTTCCCTTATCTGGGCTCTTATGTGCCTTGACGGCCGCCGGCTGAGGAGTTCTAGTCGTCTTCTTTAGCGCTAGACGACTGCTCATGGGCATTGGATCCTCAAATAGGCCGTCCTCTTCAAAATCGTAGGGGTCTGGATCCACACTCATAGTCGATTTCTGACGGGGCGGGGTTCTTCTCGAATTCTTGCTACTAATCAGAGTAAACGGCGGTGGCTGGTTAGTGATTTCATCGATTTCGGGTGGAGGAGAGGCAGCCCGGCGAAGGTGGCTTCTCATCAAATTCTGTGATGGCATCGGCGCCTCATCATAGCTCTGCCGAGTAATTTGTCGAGGAGGATCTAACCGCTGGGGGAGCTGTGTCTGGAGGACAACCTGACTACCAGCCCGCGCGAATGGAGTCGTCTCGTACGAAAAGCTGTTCGAGCCTCCAGTTTGAGCCGGCTGAGTTGCTTGCACGATAGGGTGGTCTACCTGAGCATCACGAGAATCGCTTCTCTCGAAGATATTCCGATTGTCAATGCCCGCCTGCATGAGGCTATCTTTCAGAGTCGATCGATGCTTTCTAATTGAGCCTTCCAATTCCTCAAGCCGGGCCTCGTCGTCTCTTGTATCCATATCCAAATCGTAGGCGTCGGAAATTCGTGCAATCAGCGCCTCTTTCTTGAGCTGGATTTCCTCGTATGTACGGAATTCGCCAGTGAGCTTGTCCAGGGATGCTTGCTGTTGTACGAGATACTCTTTCTCCCGTCTAAGCCGTGCTCTAGGCTCAAGATCCCCATTCTTAAGTGACTGCTGGAAAGCATCCTTATTTTCCTGCAATTTCTCTTCCAATGATCTTCTTCCTATTTCGACGACTGACGGCTGGGCTAGAAATAGCTCCAGGATGGCATCTTTTTCGTCTTCTTCATTTGCAGCCTCAACTGCACTTCCGAGCTTAGGCTCCTGCGAGGAGCTTACCCGTAAGTTTTGATCGTAGCCTACTGTTGCGTCGACCTTGAACGAGTGCGTCTGCTCGAGCTTCGTAGGCGAGCGAGATCTTGTACGTGTCTGGCTTTGAGCAACGTGCCTCGGCTGTGAAGGCGTATCGAAAGCAACAACATCATCAGCATCATCCTGCGGTCTCCCCACAGAAACCTTCGGGCGGCCAACTGAACGAGCAGTGCTGTCCGGCGCAGTGTAAGTAGGTGTCATGGGTTCGTCGTCGTCTGAGTCCTTAACAACCCGACGGTCAGACTTTACGATCCGAGATCGCTGTGACATCCGTGCTTTGGGGGTCTCTGGACGATTCTCTGAGGACGAACCATACTCGGAAGATGCTGGGCCCTTGCCCTTAATGTCAGTCGACATCTCGCGAGCCTCATCTTTCCGAGATGTTTTGAGCGGGGACCGCTTTACAATGCGGTCGGCAAAAGGCGAGTCATCTGAAAACTCCGCCTCTCGTCTAGTCCGATGGCCTGTCTCCTTTTTCGGGGAGAGGGCACGCCTCGACGGCGTTTGGCTAGCTGCAATCTTCAGCTTCGCTTTTGCGGGGGACTTGGTTGGCGACGATTTAGTTGGGGATCGAGATCGTTTCAGGTGGGCTTGCAAGACTTCATCTTCGGACAGAATTTGGCAGATATCCGGGAATTCGTCTTTTTCAGCAATGGTGGTAGCAGGCGGCTGACTCATTTGATCACTCTTTCTCTTTCTACCTCGCTTGGGAGTCAGCGGTGTTGGCCTCATTGTACGTTCGTCCTCCCATGTCATGGCATCACTTTCCGTGGTGGAAATAGGTTCTGCCCGCGTAGCATGGTCCTCATCCCATATCGTAATATCGGGGCCGAATGCAACTGAAGGCTCAGTCGTGACGGAAGCTGGCCCGGGACGCGCAGCAAAACGTTCGTTCCATAGCGGGATATCGCTTCCAAATGCAACAGAATTGGCGGTGGTGGTTGTTCGTCCGTCATCATTGGTCAGATCAACTGTGTCAAAGGTACCATCACTTCCTAACGTGGGACCTGGAGTTAGAAATTGGTGTCGAGGCGAGGTTCTTTTCTTAGCCGAATTCGCAACACCTACAATCTCCATTCAGTTACAATGCTCTACTCAAAAATTAGAAGGGAAATCTGACCTGACTTCATCAGCAGTGAGGAATACTCTCTCCCAAGGGACCCCGCACCGCCGGTAGATGTTGGAGTCAGCAATTGCTCCTGGCGCAGAACAAGATTCGGCCGTCTCGAGCTAGACTTGGAGGGCCGCCCCATCTTGTCTCCTACCACGTCTCTCGCGGGGGCCTCGAGAGGTCTCGCCACGGATCCCGTCGACCCATTAGCTGTCAGCTCGTCGTGCGGGGATATTGGTGGTGGAGCTGGTAGAATTGGATATAAAGGCGGCTCGGGAGTATTATTTGGACGCGTTTCTATATTACTGATCGTCGACTGATCTAAGGAAGGTGTTGTGCGAGAACGAAACTGGTCTTGTGGTCGTGGTGGTCGTGGTAGGACAGGCGCGTTTGGCGCGTTTAATGCAGTATTCGCGAGTAGCCAGGTTAATTGGTCATTAAGATTATTTCGAGTCATGAAGACGCCTTGGAACCTCTGTTCTGCAGAGGCTCCATGGGAAATTGAAATCGATTGGCAGAAGGAATCAGGGAATCGTTCTCATGTCGTCTTCTCTACTCTGGTGGGTGACAGATAACGGGTAACAAGTTGCTAGGTACTACTGCATATGCAAAAATGCCGACTTCACGATGACCCGCCAAAAAGCTTGGGCCAAGTCCCCACCGTGTCACGCTAAGTCGCGCATCCAGGTGACTCAATTTGGATACGCCGCGTCCTCGACTTCCGAATTAAGTATATTAGATGCATACAGTGTGGGGTTGGTTATGTAATCGTATTGTACCTTACACCCGAGGTATTGCATAATAACTTCAACTCTCAAGCAGCATCTAACTGCACGCATTTCTCCATTCAACGTGAACTCTTACATTATTTTTCTATGTTATAAGTCTAAACTAGAATAACGCATACATCAATCACACACTCTCTGGGTCCTATAGAAGGACCACTTATCCAAGCCTTACAAGATACCTATGATGACAACAACTTACTCAGAACCTACCTACCAGGTACCTAAGGCAGGTATTTCATATAAACGTCGTGCTTCTGTACATTCGACAATTGAGGTTCGCAGAGTAAATGGGTCTACCTCAACGGTAGAGGTCTAATTAAATATACTAAGTCTATTTGCTCGCTTTACCATATCCAAAGTAGCATCCACCACAACATTAGGCAACCTAACAGGCGTCTTGGCCCGCGGTACTCTTAGGTTTATCGGTGCTATTAAACAGGTACAAGCCCGTGACCAACATCTTCCCGGCGGCCGACACCAGGATAGCCACCCAGGACCCGGCGGACCTGTAGATGCCGGCGCCGGCGAGCGAGCCCAGGACCAGCGTGGCGAGGAACAGGACGCGTCTCGTGCGCGGGCGGTTCTCGCGCCGGAAGAGCGCCGGGTCGATCATCAGGTCCATCCACGCCGCCGTCGCCATGGCTGTGCTGATCTCCGTCATCCGCAGGGACCGCGACTGCACGACCTGGCTGCCCGAGGCGAACGCCAGCAGCGCCACCACGGCCACCGCGTCCGCGCCGCTCAGGTTGGCCCCGTGCACGTACTGCATGGCGGCGGCGCCGAACACGAGGCACGACTGCAGGAAGTTGCAGCCCACGAGCCATAGCCGCACGCGCGGCCCCACGAGGTGGCTGATCTGGCCCGTCGTCCATCCGCCCAGGAGGAAGAAGCCGAGCGCCGCCCCGATGTTGGCCGTGATGAACATCTCGCCGTTGAGGTGGGGGAGGATGACCGCTAGCATGAGGAACACCGTGTTCCCTGTCTGGTTCGATGCGAAGCAGTGGTAGTCGGGGAAGGAGATCGCATCTTGGATGCCGGTGCAACTATCAGAAGGTGAGTGTCAGTCAGTGTGTCCAAGTGCATATTGAGCTAGAAGCCTTGAACGATATTTTTAGTTCATCTTCGCTGCGGCTTCAACCGTCTCTTGTCTAGGTAGGTAGGTAGATAGATTTCTAGGGATCTCCTTACAATGTTAAAAGAAGTAGCTCAAATTCAGCAAACCCCGAAGGACGAACAGGTTCTAGCATGTGGCTCCATGCTCTCGAAGCGATCGAAGTTGGCTCGGGTGATAAAGACGGGTCAGAGTCGATCGTTTGGACGCTGGCCGATCTTCCTGGCTGAGGGTCTTGAGGAGCCTCGACTTTTGGTTCCACCATATCTTCTGATTAAAATATCTCTAGTGCTTTTTGGTGGTCGGAAGAACGCTCGAAAACGTTAGAATTATGCAAATAAGTATTTTGCAAACTGCTAGAATCGCGAGTCATAGATTAACAACGATGGTGGGTGATTCAGGGGAATTGCACCGAATTTATTAATCTGCGGCAGACATACAACTCATACATTGGGAGCCGGAGCCACTCCTTTTTTTTTTCTTCGATGGGTGCCGTACCAAGCAAGGAATATGAACGGCTCCGGCTCCCTTGACATCATGTAAAGCCCGTCGGGACAGAGTCTTGCTTGTGGTTGTTGACCGACAACCGCCGCAAAGAAAGAAACCCGAAACTTAAACTCGTTCTTAAATGGTCCTTGGCGACGACACCGCTGCTGTGTGCCGGCCGAGTGGATCTGCGCCCAACCATTAGACCGCCAGGACATGGCCCCAGCCAGCCGACCCGAGATCCTATCAAGCTTTCTTCGCGTGCCGCGATATGAGTATAAGGCAGAGCAACTTGTCCGGAATGGCTATAGGATGCGTCGGTAGGCCGATAAGAGTCCCAGCAACGTACCGGGGAGCATTGGGGACTGTCCTAAGTGGCTGCGCGGCAGAGGATTCCGGGACATATTCCAGAGGGTATCCATATTATAAGAAGGTCAAGACGCGCTACGCATGAGCGGCTAACTAGTAAGACGGTAGCCTTTTTACTAGCCTCGACCTATTCCCGACTTCAACTAACAAAGAGGCTCTGCATTGACTTACCTAAGCCCACTGCCATGTATGAGGCCGACTACCGAGCGGCGATCCCGATATCCGTCGTCCGCAACAACTCGGTCCCCAACCGAATTCCCCGTGTCGCTGCGGGCCACGCTGGAATGATAACTCTGCTGGGGGCCGCATTATCGTAGCAGCGGCTGATACCACCAAGGAAGCAAGTCAATATCTCCCAACCCTATAAAATCAACAACAAACCCTATCGAACAGCGAATTGGCTTTTCCCGCCGGCCGGCAGAAGAGTGCCGAGACCGCAAGCGGTGAGGACGGAACGATAACCGCAACACCATAAACAAGACAAGATTTCTACCGGCCCCAACTCCGAGTAGTACTGACAGCGTGGCATCCAAAATCCACAAGTATTGAGGTGGCTACCCGCTCGTTCCGGGTAGTCTTCCTAAATGCGCCGATTACCTTGTGTATATGTCAAACGTCCGGCCGTGCCATTTCTTCCATGAGAAGAGAATGACCAAATTTCATCTTGAGAGATGAAAGGGGGTATTTAATCCGGAGTACCTATTGTTTGCTAAGCCATCTTCGTCCCAAACATTCGAGATCCCAACCTAGTTTCACGCCGACGCGGTGACGCATATATAGTAGAGCTACAGTTGTCAGTCTCCTGTGTCAATTTCAAAACAAGCAGTATATCCGCATTAAAGATGCGAAAAGCAAGGGAGCATTCGGCGGGGGCTGAATATATTGCTGTCGGTGGAATTCGTGAGCAGAGCCATTCATATTTCTCTTCGTCCTGTGTTAGACCCCTTATCGCAAACCTAAGTCATGCTTATTCCCCCATCTTTTCTCCTGCAATGCCTTTCCTTACCTACATGGAATCCGGGACATCTTGCGTATTCCATTGATTGGGCACCTATGGGACGGTAAGCTGCAGGTTAAAAGTCCACAGTTAAGGCAAGGATGCAGCGTTATGTTAGCTGCAGCCCTGCGATTTGACCACGCAAACGTACATGATCGTTTCATATCGTCCATTGACATTCAATCCTGTCATCGTAGAGATTCATTCACTTCCGAGGAGCTTACCGAAATACGTCACCAAAAGGGGGGCACTTCGGGCCGCTTCGCAGATCGCATCAACGACCTAACGGGCCTGGGTAAGGTTACAAAGCAATTCCACGGTCATCGTAACCCCTAGCCATTAGAGGCTGAAAAGCCGGCAGTTGCACCGAGTGCCCGAGGGATGGGGTGGCCGCATAATGTGCTGCCTCCTGTTTAACATACTACCTGATAGCGTATTGGGTGAACACCTATTCTAATATCGGCCAGATATTTAAGATAACTAGGATGGAATGAATTGGAACTTGACTTGATGAAGTTCATTATAAAGGTAACAGAACGACTCATCCAGATGACTGTCGTTGTCTCTTAAGCCCCCTTACTGACGCCGAAGCGGAACGCTAGATATAACTTGAGAATGTCGAGAACTCTTTCCGAGGTTAATAACATTTGACATACTCTCAGGCTAGACGAGCATACAGAGAAGTAATAAAATGTTTATTATATGCGTTCTCTCTCTGGGCGCTCCGCGGAGTTGCAGTCTTGGAAGGGCTCGAGCTAGTAAAATGGAAGTGTAATCTTCTGCCAACTTCATAGTCATGGTAGTAGTTTGACCGATGTGGATACAAATCCGGACTCTAGAAGGGTCCGACACCGGTGAAGTTGGTGATTGTGCTGCCGTTAAAACACACCCAACAGCCTGGGCAGACGACAACACGTACGAGATGCCAAGTATCGGTCAACTCTCATCGTTCGGCATAAAATAGTAAGCTCGTCCAATAAACCACGATCTAGACAAACGCGGGCGTACTCAATCTGTATGCCATCGTTTTGAGGTATCTTGGAAGCATGAGCAAGTTGTTGGCCATCGAACGTCGGATGAATACCAGCGCACCAACAAACTACCTAGGGTCTTCGATTGAATGATCTGTCGTATTCGGATCGTTTCGGATCGTGATTGATACCAAGATTGATACCAAGATTGATAGCCAAGTCAGTATAATCTCGCTTATGTCATTTGCTTTGAATCGACGAGATTGGTTCATATGGAAAATATGTAATACATCTGGTTCGTTGATATATCTGCCCTACGCGAGGATGAAGAACAGACTCGCGATTGTCGTATGTCGTCTCCTATCACATGTGGCAGCGGTTAGATGCGAGTAAGACGTGAATGTGACGGCACACGTCAGGTCGGATATCCCAAAGCAGGGATAATAAAATACACAATATTATACAAAAATGGTATATGCTGACCTACCTATAGCGGTGCTAGGACCGCGCAAATAATACGTCCCATCTAAAATACCACAATCGCATCGCCGGTTGGGGGGCACCAGATGCCAGTTAGTAAAAGGGAACCCGATCTGTGCAGCTCTCTTGTCTTGGCGTTCGGACTTCTTTGGCTTGGTCACCGGCTCCTTATCCCGTTTCCAAACACTCCTACCAGTTATATATCATGAGCAATATGTCACATCACAATCGATGCTACCCACCCTTGATTAAGAGTAGATAAATGTAGGAATGATTGAACCAACAGACAACTCGTATGATAAAGGACGGTGGTTAGAACATAAGGCTCCGTCGCCGGCCTGAGGCATACTGCTTCATGTTGCCAAAAGGAGGAGATCCATTGCCGTTAAGATTTCGCATTTGATCCAAGTCATTAAAAGTAAGGTGATGGATTGTGTATGGATACGGCGGAGTTTTATTAATACCTAATGCCGGGTGCCGCGCCATGATCCATGACCTCCAGTGCTCGATTCCCCCCCTTTTTATTATACAGCGCTCGGGCCTATCCGTATTTGCATTCAAAGAGTAAAAAAAGATTATTCATCCCGCGCTTCACCAGCGGCGTTTGCTGTCCCTATAGTAGGATATGCAATTAATTAAAAAAGGGGGAGATCGATTCTAAAATTGTTCTATCGATTGCGATCATTGTGTAACGGTAGCACAAAAGATGGTGGAGGTGTCAATGTCAAAAACAGTGGGGGTTCTTGACAAGGGGCCACGTTATGTAGGTAATTAGGTACCTGATACTTTGTCTAATTCCCAAGAATTAAGAAAGTGCCCAGGTGACTTGGAAATTCCCGCAAGTCAAAAAATCCACTTGTTTATTATTATATTACCCCCTTATTATAGACCAACTTCATATTACATCGAGTCATTGGAATCACCACGTCTAAATAACAGAACCTGATAATGATCTGCTCTCCAGGGTCGTATGTGCTTCCTACGGGGTAGGTAGTAATCTACCCCTCCTTTAACAATCCTCATTAAAAAGGCTGACAAGCTGACACTCTGCAGGGATAGATGCATTTGAAGACCAACAGGCTGCCCCGGTGGTAGGTAATCCCAATCCCTCGGATTTGGGCCTGACTGGACTGGCCAGGGAATTGGCTGGAAAACCACCGACGCGGCCCTGCATGCATTTAAAAACATACATGTCCCCGGATCGATGAGCCAGGAAACGTCCACACCCGCGCGGAGCAAGGCAAGCCTCGTACCGCGGAGATCCTGACAGGCTCGCCAGCCCGACCCTTCACGACCACTGACAGCCCTCATCCTTATCTCTAGGCCGGTGGGTCGAATCTTCCTCTAGCCCTAAGCTAAGCCTTATTACCCTCGACCGATCCCAGCCTGCCAGCCCGTTAGAGATAAGGCAAGGGATCATCGCCTTGTTGGTGCAAAACCTCTGCGAGCTGACAACCTGACTGGTCTACTTGCTTCTTGTTAGCCTTAGGCGCAGATTTCAACCTCTGGGCATGGGGTTGTCGACCGTTGTATTACGCTTGCGACGAGAATCTGCTGCCTCTATCATGTCTGACGTGCTGCACGACGCGCTCTTCCAGGAACCAACACGCAGACACGGCTCAATTTGTAGTACCGGAGTCGAGGAATTGGCTTACGAGCGTCGTTCTTGTCGCCATCGGCCGAGTTACTGTTTCATTATAAGAATCACCTGATGCTGCTCGGGCCATGTCGACTCTATTCCGCGGTTTCTACCTATCGTTTAACAGACTATCCGAAAACAACACGACTGCATCTACACTCACTTCAAGTCTCTCACTCATCTCTTAGTCACAGAGCTTTCGAACATATAAATGTCATGAATAACGTAACTGGACAAGTGGCACATTGACTATCAGGACCTAAAACCAGTAGAAGACCGGTGGCGTATTACTCGAGACGTCATCGTGCTCTTCAAAATTCAGACTGCGAGTCGCATCTGTCTTACATCTCTTACATCTAAGATCATCGACAGCAAGGGTGGCTCATCTACACTCTCGGCCTTACTTGTCTAGTCATCTCGACAATCATTGGACAGGTCTCAACACGCCATCTCAGTAGTACTAGATCGTGCGTTTCCGCTACCCCGGCATAGCTTCATGCTTTATCTCTCTAGCACCTAGATCCCCCCGCGGAAACTACCTATTCAACGCTCTAGTGTGAGTTGCCGGTATTCTGGACCCACTGCTGGACGACCTTGTCCGGAGATGCACAGTTGCGTATGGCAAGCAAGCTCTAAACACTCGCTCGATCACAGTATACTACTCACTTAAAATAAAAGAGTATCGACAGCCCCGTACCCCTTTTCGGGAATATACCAGGTCGCATCTGAATCATCAAGATCAGCTACTAAAACAGACACTGTGTTACACACAGCCACTTCAACACCGACACAGCTTGATCTTATAGAGATCTGATAACCTTCGAGCTTGGAAACTCAAGATGAAGCTGTCCTATTTCTGGGCGGCCCCCGAGGTCAACCCAATCAACCGCAAGGCCCGGTCTGTGCCTATCTTCAACGTCTTCGATGTATACGGCCGCGTATTCTTTTTCTCCTGGTGGGGTTTCATGGTGGCTTTCTGGGCCTGGTACACCTTCCCGCCTCTTGTAAGTATATCTCTTTACCTGCTACACCTTTACCGACTACTACATGTACAGAAAACTCTAACACGTGCTTCCAGTTATCACATACTATCAAAACCAATCTTAACCTCAGCTCGGCTGAAGTTGCTAATTCTAACATCGTCTCATTGTGTGCCACGTATGTGTTCTCCTCCCCCTTTATACATTTTCCTCTTTTTGAAGCTGACTCTCTTGAAGATTATTCATACGGTTTATCGCCGGTCCTGCCTGTGATCGATACGGACCTCGTTATGTATTTGCCGGTGTCTTGCTCATCGGATCGATCCCGCTCGGCCTTGCTCCCCTGGTCCACGACGCCCAAGGTCTTTATATCAGTCGTTTCTTTCTCGGTATCCTCGGCGGTGCCTTTGTGCCCTGCCTGGTGTGGTCTACCGGTTTCTTCGACAAGAACGTCGTAGGTACCGCCAATGCCCTCGCGGGAGGATGGGGTAACGCGGGTGGTGGAATTACCTATTTCATTATGCCTGCTGTCTTCGACTCTTTCGTGGCTCGGGGCTACACGGACGGCGTTGCGTGGCGCCTCACATTTATCGTTCCTCTCATCATCACGATCGCCACCGGCGTAGCTATGCTCTTCTTTTGCCCCGACACGCCGACTGGCAAGTGGTCGGAGCGACACCTCCACGCGGAGCAGAACCTAGAGTCCCACGGCATCGGCGCGGGCGGCATCGTCGATCTCCCGGGGAGGATCACGGACAAGGCGAGCTCCGTGGGCGGAGAAAGCCAGGAGGAAGTGGAAAGGAAAGAGATCAAGCCTCCGCAAAACCAACCCCACTGGGACCACGAAGCCGCCATCTCGAAGCAGGACATGGTGGAGGCGGCCAAAGGCGAGGTGGTGCAGAAGCCGACGTGGGGCGTGATCGCGCGCGTTCTCATCTCTCCACAGACGCTGTTCCACGTTGCGACGTACATGTGCTCGTTCGGCGGGGAGCTGGCCATCAATGCGGTGCTGGGCTCGTACTACGTCAAGAACTTTCCCTCGCTGGGCCAGACCAACGCGTCCAACTGGGCGGCCATGTTCGGCTTTCTCAATGTCGTGACGCGGCCGCTGGGCGGCGTCATCGCCGACGTGCTGTACCGGGCGACGGGCCGCAGCCTCTGGGCCAAGAAGGCGTGGATCAACGCGTGCGGGTGCGTCACGGGCGCCATGCTGATCGTCATCGGCCGCGCGGACCCGCACGACCTGCCGACCATGATCGGGCTCGTCGCGCTCATGGCCATCTTCCTCGAGGCGGGCAACGGCGCCAACTTCGCGCTCATCCCGCACGTGCACCCGCACGCCAACGGCGTCGTCTCGGGCACCACCGGCGCCGGCGGCAACCTCGGCGGCGTCGTCTTCGCCATCGTCTTCCGCTTCATGGACGACGGCACCGGCTACGCCAAGTCCTTCTGGGTCATCGGCGTCCTCATGATCGGCCTCAACCTCCTCTTCTGCTGGGTCGCGCCCATCCCCAAGGGCCAGATCGGCGGCCACTAGATTTGTTTTTTTTTTATTTTTTTTTAATACTTATACGTTTTTTATAATGAGAAAAGGCCGGCGTCTGGGTGGTTGTATTCGTTTGTCCTTTTAATACGAGATATCAAGAGTCTGCGGATGTTTTCTTTGGTTACCTGGTACCTAGGTACCTACTTATACCTGTGTGGAGAATAGCGGTTGAAGAGCGTTTATGTTTCTGTCGCCGTATTGTTTCGTTACTATTGTACGTGCTAAATCTACTGTACTACCATGTTGATATAGTAGTCCTGATGCGACTAGGTCGGGCCATATAGTTCTTTGAATATCATCATCCGTCTTCGGCCTCGTGTCAACCGCACTTGCAACTTGGGACATGGACTTCTGGTGCATCGAGGCTGCTCTATGCATGACTAGAATCGGCATCTACAGTCGACCTATCGCGTCGTACAACGGAGATGCAAAATGCACCTGCCTGCACGATTGCTTATTTGCGTATTTCACTTACCTTATGTACCTTGTAATCTGCCTTAAGTGTTGAAAAGCGAGACACTACTCAAAAAAGAGCCGGCGCCTATACCATCTGACCTGATCGGCTCCAGTCGAAATGCCGGGATCGATAACAAGAGAAAAACAAAATGGAAAGATGCAAGATCTTCTGTTACATCTCAGTCACACAGGTCTCAGTAAAAAAAAGGAACGCGCAACCACCCGGATCATCGCCATATCTTGCCCGATCCGGAACACACCTTTGCCGACATCCTATCGGGGGCTGCTGAAGAGCATGCGAGATAACCTTAATCGCCCACCGAGCAAATAGGTGTTGATCGCACGGACGGAGGGGGCCACGTGGAAAAGTGACATCGACCGGATAGCTTTACCTTGAAAGATTATATCTTGGATGACCTCCCTCTTCTTTGTGAATGTGAATTCTTCTCTTATTTTCTTTTGCTGACGGATGTTACACGGGTGATGTCTAGGTACCTAAGCTGGCAAGCTGCCACTTGCCTACCTAGATAGGTGTCTCAACGAATCCTTCGTCATGGGTGGCGTAAGAAAGATCGACAGCGGGGAACCCGAACCCAACACATGCAAAGTACCTAAACGAAGCACACACGCACGAAAAAGTTATCAAGTTTACTTTTTATGATGTGGTATATTCAGGACGCCGGCAAAGACGTCAAGTATGGACTAGAACGATGGGCGGGGCGGCATTTAGTATACCGACGTCCATCTCACACCGCGCGTTTCCGTGATAGTACGCCGCGGCTCGAATGGTCGAATTAGTTTCATTAATTCCAGATGTCCGTCCCTCCTTGCCCTTGCCCTTGCCCCCGTTTTAAAACCTCCCTAAACCCGAGTTGCGCGTGAACGAGAGAGAACGGATTTGCGATCGCTGCTTTTACATGGCTATGACCGCGAAGGCGAGGGCACCGACCAGGGCGAAGGAGCCAGCGGTCGCGCTGTTGGCGGCACCGGTGGCGACCGGGACGGGCGGGATGTTCGAGGGGCTGCCGCTGGACGTGACAACTGCGGGGCTGGTGTTGGTGATGATGGTCGTGGGGTAGGTCGGGACGGCGGTGGTCGACAGGTTGCCAGCGGAGCTCATGGTGCTGTAGCTGGAGATCATCGTGGTGGCGCTGGTGGTGGTGCTGC
The DNA here is from genome assembly GCA_022578845.1 of Hypoxylon cercidicola. NCBI lineage: Eukaryota > Fungi > Ascomycota > Sordariomycetes > Xylariales > Hypoxylaceae > Hypoxylon > Hypoxylon cercidicola. Next base: position 313,945 of record MU399507.1, read on the forward strand.
TGATGATGCTGGTGCTGGTGCTGGTGCTGGTGTTCTTGATGGAAGAGGTAGTAGTAGGGTACAAGATAGCAGAGGTGACCGAAGTAGCAGAGGACGACGAAACCGAGGTGCTCGTGCTAGAGCTAGAGCTAGAGCTAGAGCTAGAGACGATCTTGGAGGTGCTGCTGCTGGGGGTGAGAGTAGGGTACGATCCAGCACCGGAGCTGCACGACGGGCCGGAGATGGTGAACGGGAAGCTGTACTGGAAGGTCGCCGCGTCGGCGGAGGAGGTGATCTTGATGCCGTAGGTCTTCTCCCTGCCGAGCGTGCAGTCCACGGCCCAGGCGAACGAACCATCGGCTACATTGACAGCTAGGATTGTATGTGAGCAAACTATACAAATCAACATGCGCGCTGTTTTACTTACTTCCGAGGGTAGCACCGGGGACGAGAGTGGAAGGGGTGTCACCGCCCAGGAGGGAGATGGTGGCCGGGCCGGTGAACTTGCCGGCCTCCCACTCGATGGTGAAGGTCTTGCCGGAGGCGACCGACTCGCCCTTGGTCGGGGAAGTCATGACGGCGTAGCCCTCGGTCTGGGCGAAAACCGAGGCGGCAAAGGCCAAGGCGGAGGCGAAAACGGTAGTCGAACGCATCTTGATTATGTTGGATTGTTAGATTTTTGGAATGGAAGAGGGCGGGCGGGTGTGTACGAAAAGGGGGGTGTCGAGAAAAGAGCGACTTGATAAATGAGTGTGAGTTGCCGGTTAGGCTGACGAGAGTTGGACTGCAGCGGAAAAAAAAATGAGTGTGGGAGTCTGGAAGACGACGATGGGCTGTGCGGGTGGATTGCTGGAATGGAAGGAATGGAAAGGAAGTAAAAAAAGAAAAGGCCAGCGATGGTGAGCCCGATTTGAAGTCTGGAAAGTCAGATGACGAGAGGCACAGCACTTCGGCGCGGTACCCTCAACTCCTTAGCCTTAGGAACCGACCAGTCAAACCAAGGCTTTTCATCCCCATAGTCCTACCTTGGTAACCTTGGTCAAAAGTTGGTCCTGATGGCCTTAGCATGGACCGCAAAAAAAAAAAAAAGGGGCCAGCAGGGGACCCTCCCGGTTTCTCGAAATGCGACGGCCTGGTTCGTGCCAGCTTGGGCGGGCTAGATCTCTTATTTTGTCTCACCCCATGGCGCGATGGTACCTTGCAGCCGCACGAAATAGGGAAAAGTACATTCCAGCTGCTGAAGGATACCTAACCTACAAATTCGACCGACCTGAAGAATTTCGGCGCAGGCATTTTCGGTCCCACTTACAAGCGCAAGCCCCATGGAGCCATGTCGCCATTCGACTGGTCCGTTTTGCATGGGGGTCCTCAAATTGGTAAATTACAAAAACAGGCGAGAAAGGGGAAAGGAGGTTTTTTCTACCAGGTTTGCTCGTCTCCCGACAACCGTGACATCGTCAGCCCACTTAAAGTGTCTTCTCGTGTAGACTCGATCGTATCTTGGAAAGAGAAGTAGATCATGATATAACGTTGCATATTCTATACATGGCTAAAGAATGCATACACTAATAGTCAATTTGTTAGTCTCTTTCTATGCTATGTCTATGCTATGGCTCCATGAATCTCTATCCTCTCTACTCTGGCCTTAATGTCGCTTGATAGTTGAAACAAGGTTATTTCAACCAAAGGACTTGCACGCACCTTAGGAAATTGTTCCCGCCGTTCCTGGGTCTAGCATCCGCCCGGCTCGCTAGGAAGTTCGGCCTTCCTGCAGGCTACACGTCAAGTTACTCAGAGTTAGGTAGTCCGAACATTGGCTGGATGTGGTATAGTCCATCCCGAAAGGGTTATTAGATAGATCATGTAGGCAGTCAAGGAGTCATACAAGTTCCAAGGCTTGCTATGTATGCCCCATACCTATAAAAAGGCTCGTCTAGGGCTGTACTATATTACACTAGCAAATAATACACCGACTTCCTAGGAAGTCGCCTAGGTTATAATATAGCTTAACTAACGTACACAATATAGTCCCACCATCATACACGTGTTACTATATTTATGCGCGCTGCACTGTTAGATCGCACGACGACCTCTTTTTGGACAATACCCCTTCTATAACCCCCGCAAGCAGTCGGAAGGCTTGCGGCTCACCTAAGCACTTTGTGATGACATTGCAGCAAACCCCAATAGATTCAATTTACCCATGCAGCAAACTCCGTACATAGCACGTAAAGCCAGGTAATACACGGGTATCGTCGCCGTGAATCTGTCCAACCCGACTCCGTACTACATACCATAACAAACCAGCAGGGCGAAATGTTCTGTTCTGTTCTGTTCTACCCATTACCAACCCTAGACATGTCTACCTATTATACTCGATACGAAGCTATCCGTGGTATCACTAGCTTTATCCCTTGCGATCCCCTGTGTTCTTATACATAATATCCTCTGTGTAAAGCAAACATGAGGGGTACCTATGGTGCGAAATGAAAGGAGGCCTTCTCTGAGCCGTGGCTTTCCCAGCAGGCAGCCCAGTTGGTAAGAGAAGTCCCCTGCCCTACTTTTGTACGACGATACTTCCGTGTGGTGCCAAGCAACAAGCAAAAATCCTTCGGTGTAACCCCTTGTAGGCTGAGAAACGACAAGTCTCACGGTGCTTCACGGCTAGCGCTCACCACCGCTGACACGTTTAGATAGTTCGGGCACCTAACATGTCATTCTAGGTATCCCTCGGACCGCCACGCGCGTATAGTGGTCTAGAAGCCTTTCTAGACGTCGCTTGCATAAGGCTGAAAAAAAAAGGGGGGGAGGGCTGAGATGCATGTCTACCATCATACACTATGACGGCCCCGGTCTATTCCGCCTGGTTTAAGCTGGCAACCAGATAACTGGGTGGTTATAATGGCCGGAAGACGAGGTCTGCCATGACACATGCGTAGGAGCCATTAATATATCTTGTAGTTCGAGCTACGGAGTTGAATATTCGTGCAAGTCTTTCAAGAGAGGTGAGAGACCTCACAGGTGTATCCTCGCCCGACCCTAATATCTTCAGTCAGGGTCTAAGAGCATACCTGTTCAGGCCCGCGAGCCAGTGAGTCATGCGCCAATAAGGTGAAGCTAGAGGAAATCCTGCTGTTAGCTCACAGCGGTTCTAGCACACGATCAATTACCAGGTTTGCGCATAAGGGGCGAAAGAGGTATATTGCTTTTCTTCTCTTTCCATTTAAGCTACATGGGAATGAACCTTTCAGGAGGATTCGTCGACCTAGTAAACCCACAGTCGATATGTCGATCCATCGGATTGCCAGGAAGCTACGCAAGATGGATGCCAGTGGACATGAAGCTGGGATGGGCGTGAGCTTCGCTAATCAAAGGAGTGAGACACTATTGACAAAGCTGGTCCACTCTTTGTGCCCCATGGCTTCGGGCGTGACCAAGAGGATAGACACCGACGCCTGAGGAGGTGTCCCTGAATCCCAGATCGCCACGTTGACAGGATGTCTGATCCTGCAACGCTTTCGTCGGTTGTATCACGACCGTGCAGCCATCTGTCTTTTCAAGCTGCTCCTTTTCGGAATTCAATAGAGCTCCTCTATGCGCTTGAGACATACCTCTTAAGTGATCTAAGCTGCCTTCGCGGCCGAGAATCAGAGCGGCAAGGTTATCAAACTTATCCGGCTGGACGAAGGCAATGAGGCCGAAAGAGACAGACTTCCCTGCTCCGGTAGCTGGTGCAAGACCGGGTCCACGCTTCATACTACTGCTCCATTGCGTCTCGATCATCCATCATCAGCAAATGATGAATAGGGAACAGTTTTCGTGAAGGGGGCTGCAGGGGCTGCGAGTACTGAACTTACGAGGCAACTCCGTAAGAGCTGCCTCAGCCAGCAGCCGACCGTGCAGTGCCTCCCCAATAGGGCGGGATGCTGTACTTCTTAAACTGGAACAAGCGGCGCACAGCAGAAGGGAACTGATTCTGCGTCATCTCCAACTCGGCGTTTGATGTACGGGATATGTCGATATAGGGGAAGTTAGATACCGCGATGTGTCATTGCTGCATCTAGGAGTCGGCCGACCGGTGTCACATTACCCATTACGAATTCTAAGAGGTCGTCAGTTACTTGTTGATTATAGGACTTCATTGGGGTACCCATGTAACTGAAACTTACACTCTTGTGGCTTTTCTTTTGCGTGATCGTTGTCTCCAGGTAGGTTTTCGACTCTCTCACTCGGCCGCCGCTGCCAACTCCTCAATCCGACCTTCCAGCACCCTGATCGTCAATAGGAGGTCTCCTATGTGTGTGAAGCCTAGTAGAATTCTGCATTCGTACGTTGCGGGCTGAGTAGCAGACCTCTGCACAATTCAGGGCCTTTTTCACCTGCGTATCCGCGACGGCAGGAATACATAACGTCTATATGTTCTCCAATGCCGGTCCAGACCACTGCTCCCGAAAATGAAGGGGGGGAAGTACCGGGTACTGGACACCTAACAACCCGCCGGGGTGAGAGGGCATCCCCGGAGGGGGGTGTGACCCGTGGCGTGAAGCTGATGCCATTTCGAACTTGCTTGGCGTCTGCGTTTTGCTCTAGGAGGCGTAGACGTCAATGGTATGTCTTTCTCGCTTGGCGATATAGCGAACGAGCGTTTAGATCTCCCCCCTGGGAGAGGCAGATGCTTTTTACCGTCTGGTACAGGTTACCATGCCGCCTGTCATCACGGGAGAGCCCAAGCTCAACTGCCCGTCAAAAGGGTTAACCAGTTTCGGGCTTTCGGGCTTCCGTGCCTGTTGATATGCGGCTTCAACTACATCTGGTTGCTCAGGTGCTGCAACTCGTCGTGCCGGAGCCCACGTAATCTGTTGTCTGTTGTTGTTAGTAACTATTCCGTCATCGAGAATATGAAAGGGTGCTTGTTTTCTTCTGGGGTTACTCACCCTTTCGGACGTGACCGGCGACATCGGATTAGGGGAGCTTGACCCCTAACACATAGATCTCTTACTGAGCGCCAGGAACAGAATACTGAGGTTGATTCGACTTCGTCTCTCGCCAGACCTGAGTACGTGTTCTGGCTTGGGCAGATATAACGTTACGCGGCTTGATGAATTGTTGCCAAGGTGTCGATCCGGTACATGGGAGATTCCCTTCCACAGTATCACTACTCTGATGTTGACTTTGGAAACGATGTGAACGGCTTTCCAGTCAAGCTCGTGCTCGGTTCTGCCTTATGTAGGTGGAAGAAGGCCTAGTTGCACAGGCGTCTGCGTCCAAATAGATTGGGGGTACGGCGGCCGATGAGCCGAGAGCTGGAACGAGGGTTAATACCCTTCTCAATTGAATTGAATTGTCTGACCTCCTTGCTGTTATCTCTCACCAACATGAAGAGGGAAGTGAGGATGACAGAGGAATAGAGACATGTAAGGTAAAGGGTTAATGTTAAGAAGGAAAAGAAGTTGGAATTAGAGGCGTGGCCTGGTTGGAAGAGTTAAGGAAAAGAGAAAACGGAGAAAAGAACCCAAAGGAAAGACAAAATTCCATACATGACGTTGCGCTTTCCAACTATTCTTAAAGTTCAACATGACCAATGGATCATTCCTTCAACATGTTTCGATACCGCTCTGACCTAAGTACCTAACTAAAACTTAAACCTACCTTATAGTGGCAACTACCAGATTCATCAAGTTTTGTGCAGGCTGTTACTGATAGTCTTAGGCTCTAACTGGGAGCCTGCCTTTTGCACATAATCATGTGTTATCAGAGGTATGAGCAGTTGAATGGATACCCGACTAAAACGAATACCTGTATGAAGGCACATGGTATTATGTATGTAAGGTATGTATATTGCCTACTTGCTATTTACCACTATACCGGCTCGTGCTGCGATACCACATCTCACTATGAAACTGCGCGATGCTATTGGATGTCTCCAGATCGCTTTGGATTGTTAGATACGTGGGAATTTAACCTTCGCTCTATAATTCGTTTACCCTCCAAGTTGTCTATCTACCCTTCCCCTTAATTCGGCCTGTTTGGCAATACCTACTACCTATATGTCCCTCAACCATCGCTGCGAGCATACACAGGAAAAGTACAGCAACGAGAAAATGCTTCAAATTAGGGTGAGTTATAGCAACCTGTACTCGCGTACATAGGAAGATCTTCTGAACTTTAGTGTCTTTGGCTAAGGGCTCATACATACCTATAACCATACTTATATTAGGTATTGGATAAAGGTATACGTACCTAGGTTAAGTATGTATACGATTAATAGATTGCTCAACCTAACAGCTTTCAAGTTAGCAAGATTGAGTAAGGATATTAAGAGGAAAAAGGGTTCTAGGCTCTAAACTAGGAGTTGGGTTTCCTGTTCACCAGGCGCTGGTGGCATCCGCTCTGAATACGCTGTCAAGGAAGAGTGGTCATGATAGGGGGACGTATTAGGGCACACAGGGACGCAATGAATGATCTGGTATGATGAAATGCGGTGAACGAATCAACTGCAAGGCAAGGTGAGACAAGGTAGAGAGAAATGCATTATTAGACGGGAACCCGGTGAAACAACCTCTTTGTGTTCTGCCGATATTTGGCCTACCAAATTCGTCCGCCGCAGCCGAGGACACCTTTTTTTACGTGAAAGTGCTTCAAACAACATGAACTATCAACAAACAACCGAACCGTTTACGCCACTTTCCGCCGTGTTTGCCATCCCTCTCCGGATCGATGCGCCAAAGAGCTTCCGGAAGAAACGAGAGTGAGTGCGATGCGTAGAAACCGAAGCTCTCCCGACAAAGTACGAAAATGTTATATCCATACGTGGGAGAGAGCTATAGGGAGCTGAGCTGTCAGTTCGTCCTATGTTAGATCCGGTGTTTTTCGCTCTCTATATGTAATCCCTATGGTTAGTTCGGTTGACGTCGTTACAGGTCGCTGGCTAAGCGCCGTGCGAGTAGCCGTGGGTCATCTCACCAAGTCGGGAATAGAGCATGTATAGTGCCATTCTGTTACACTCTTCTGTTCCCGTGATTGTCACCAAGCGTTCGTTGCTGTTGTCCTGCGGCTCGTTGATCTTGATGACGCTGCCACTGATCTGTCGGATCTCGTTGATCTTCTGGCCACCCTTACCGATGATCGCACCCACCATGTCGTTAGGGATGTAAATCTGCTGGGTCATGGGTGCACCAGCAACACCACCGTGCATGGGTTGAGCCGGAGGACCTGCGTGAGGGTGGGCTCCGCCGACGTGAGGCGCATGGTGAGGCGGGATGTGCGGAGCAGCGCCGTAGCCAGCGTTCTGCGGGGCGTAGTGCATCGGCACACTTGGGTTGGGCTGCGGCGTGGCTGCGTGGGGATGGTACGGTTGCGCGTAAGGGGCCGGCGGCATGTGGTGTGCACGGGGGTCAGGTCGTCGTCCGTAGTTGTCGCGATGACCGAAATTACCACCAGCCGGCTGAGGGCAATAAGGAACAACTTGCATGCCTCCCGGCACAACTCCAGCGGGACCACCACTTCGGGTAGCGTACGCCGACGCAGCAGGGCCTCCGAATCGCTCGTTCAGTTGCTGAAGAAGAGTGCTGCCTACATAATAAGTAGCAATATGAACAGCATCAGCGACGCCCATTACCACAAGGGAACGTTCGCTAGACAGTGGTAAGCAGGAATCCGAAGCATTAAGTCTCGCTCCTGAAGCATCCTGGATCTCCCGGATACGAGCACCACCCTTTCCAATGATGGATCCTATGAGGACATGAGGAATTAGGAGACGGAGGGGATAGGTCTTCGACTGTGTGTTAGACTTCTCCGTCAAGGGCTCGTTGTTTAGGGTTCGGATGATCAGTCCGAAGGCCTAGAAAATGTCAGCTCCACCTTCGACGTCTCAGAATATCAGTAAGAAAAGAATACCTTAGCCACGGCCTCGACAACACCACTAACTGTCAGTATACGCTCTACAGCACCCTTCTGGTAGTCGCTGACAGTGCACTTGGCGTTGGATAACTTCCGAATATTGGACACATTCTCACCGCCCTTGCCAATGATAGTGGCAGCTTCAGGACTGGAGATCACGGCACGAATATGGATCCAGGTGGTTTCGTCATGACTATTGGTAGGGACAGCAGACACGGCTGCGTTTCCGGTGGCAGCATCAACAGCCAGCTTAGCCTCGTCAACATCAGGAACCACGGTGTCACCTTGGTCATCCTTCACTTCCGTCTTGTCATTGCTGGCGTCGTCATGTTTAGTCGTGCCGTTGGGGCCAGCAGGGAGCGAGAGACCATTGCCGTTGCTCTCGGGAAGCTCCGCATTCTTGTCGTCGTTCCCGTTGTTGATAACCTTGTCAAGCGCAGGTCGTTTGGCGTCCGGTTGGTCATTGCCACGCGAGGGCGAGGAAGCATCCTCCAACGGGCGCTTGGCCGGATTAGTGGGGTGGGTTGGAGAGGCAGACATATTGTTTATGTATCTTCACACTTGGTAGTAGCCTACGGTACGTCTTTCAGACGGTCGAATGGAGATTGAATTATCGTTTGTCTTTTATCTACACCTTTGAGGGTTTTCGAAGGAAAACGTGCAGGTGTAGTGGCTCGGGGCTTGGTAGCTGAGAGTACCCTCAAGTTGATAAATGTTGAATGCGTGATCAAGAGGATAGGTCGGACGGAAGGCAGGGTCGAGGGACGAGGTGAGGGTCGTCGGGGTAGATGACGACAACGACAGCGACAACGAGGACAGTGATATGAGAGATCCGAATCGGATCTGGACGATTGGTGCTGAAAGGCGAAGATTGACAGGACCAGAAGGATGACCTGATTGCAGCTCAGGATAGTGTAGGATGGCTAACTTGACCGGAGCGGGTATGTAGTGATCAAGTTGGCGGAGTAGTGACGGGACGAAGGAGTTGTGGGTTTGGAAAAGAAGTAGCAGGATTAGAGACGTATTTAGTTCTCAAACCTTGAGTTCCGCCAGTAGCAACAATTGCAAGATAGCGGTGCCTATTTCCTTTCCTTCTGCAAATGTACTTGATGCCTGGAAGCTGCTGCCTTTCCTAGCTGGTATTGCGACTTTCGTAAAGTGCGAATCAGATGGAGGGTAACAGTCGGACTTGTCGTGTTCGGTTGGCTGTGCTCGGCCAAGTACGCACCAAGATAGTTATATGTTATGACCACGTCTGTTCTATTTTTGCGGCTAGGTGCAGCGAGGAAAGCTCCGCGATGTGTGCAGGTAGTGTAGACTCCTGAAGCTCGAGCTTGGGGAAAACTACTCCCTCAACTGGGGTAAGGTGAGAAAAAAAAAGACAGAATTAAATGGGGTGCAGCCGAGGGAAGGGGAAGTCAACGAAGTGTAGGCTATTACTCCCAAAAATAGGTTGATGGGGGAAGTGACAGGTACGAGGGAGAAAAAGATGAAAAGGTGAGAAGGTGAAGGTGAAAAGTTTGAAGGTCGTTGGAGGTGAAAAGATGCGGTTGTACTGAAGGTTTGTCTCACCTGCTCACTTGATGCAAGAAAGATCTACAGGACCGTGCTCTCGCAAAAGATTGGGGCACCTCCACACAAAATCTACCGTCCAAGCGTCATGGAATTTTGATTGGCTCTGATAGCACTGTGATGTCCGAGTGAGCCCCACTCGGCTAATACGGTGCGCCCCAGACTAGAAACTCCGCATCAGCCTCGTGCTGTGTACCTGTGATTTAGTCTATGTAGGTAGGTAGGCTACACGTTATGTATTATTGACACAGTAAATACATGTAATCCTTGATCTTGCCATGAGAGCTGGCAAACATGGAGCCTTTTGTACAGTGCACAAGAGACAAGGTGCAATGTACCTAGTATCTCTCTTATGTGTCGGGGTACAAATTCATAGTAGCTCTCCATCTTCATTATACGAGACATCTCAATGCATCCTATATCCAAGATAAATATAATACCATTAATCTAAAATCTAATCCGACCATTCCAAGCGTCTGAATTTTACATCAGCCTCGTTTGGCAAAAGCATAACTGAAAATTTAAGATCAATTAAATTGTACGCACGATATAGCACTTGTACCGTAGATCCACCGGCAATTCGATCGCGTTCCTTTCTTGGCAGCCTTTTTTGACGACTTGCCGGCCCGGGACTGGTTGCTGCAGTACCTCAGGTATTTTTGCAACGTGAAAACGTAGATTCTCTAATACCTACACGCCACAAGGCGGCGTCCCATTTTGCATTTACCCCGTCGGCGTCTCTCTTTCCAATACATACGTCAATTACGCGTAACAAAAAAAATGGATAACACAACGCGTCTCAGCAGCGAATCCGATGCGGTTCATGCGTCCCATCTCCACGAGACCTTAAAGGAACTCCAAGCAAAGGTTAAGGAGCATGAAGCAGCATTGGAAGAGCTACGCTCCACCCCATCCGCCCGCCGAGGACTTCAACCTCAACCCGCTACGGCGCCTTGGGAGATTATGAAAGCAGCATACGACGGGATGGCATCAGAACCACCTTTTTTACCATCCCCCGAATCTGTCCTACCAGCTCTCTTAGCTCTTCGCAAAACCCACCAGACCATGGAGGAGACCAAGGCGTACCTCGCCTCGCACAAGGACTCGGTCGAAAAGGCCAAGCGACGACTGGAAGTGGAGAAGTCCAACCTTGAAGACCAGAAGGCCCTCTCGCAAAGCTTGCGCAATCGCATACAGTCTTTGCAGGATGGCCTCGAGAACCGAATGGAGATGAGTCCCGAGGATATCGCCGCGGAGCGAATTGAAGAGCTGAAGCAGAAAAAGAAGCACTACGACAAGGAGACGTCTAAGCTTCTCAAGGCGCTCCGAAAATTCATCGACGAGCACCTCGCGGGCATGCTCGCGGCCGAAGAGCTCGGCGGCCCTGTCGTGGGCGACATGATGGACATCGACGGAGACGATCTCGCGGCAGGGTTCAGCTCCCAGGGCAAGCTGAAGAAGGCCAAGGACAATCCGGACCAGGACAAGCGACAGCGGCGCATCGACGAAATCTGGGGCGCGCAGGGGGAAGATCAGCCAGCAGGGGAAGCGCATAACGACAGGCGAGACGAGACGGCGGCTGCTGGTGAAGAGATGCGGACCCTAACGGAGGAGCTACTCAACAGTCTTGCGCAGTCCGACGGCGATACTTCCGCCGCTTACGTCCAGCTTCCCAGAGAAACAGCAGCGGCTAGATTTCTGGTCCGATCCAAGGTCGCCCAATTCCACCCTAAAGACTCGACGAAGCTGCGATTGATCGACTTTGGCAAGGAGTTAGACGAGTAGGGTGCTAGCCTTTGCTGCGTCTCGGTTTCATGATAGGCTGATCATCTAAGTATGTTGTGCATACAGCGCAGGGGTGTCTATCAAACCAGGAGGCCTTGTTTCACTCTTCTGAGGTCCGTTCTCTAGAGTATTTCAAATGCTCTTGTATTTAGCGACTCGGAGATTACACGCAATGGCTATTCCAACTGGCATAACATGACTGGGATGAAATCGATGTGAAATATTCTACACTCTCGGGAGACAACCATTCAAAGCAATTGCTAGTGTAGGAAAAGGGGAGAGACAGCACTATGCGTACTTTGCAAGTGAATATTCAATCATGGTAATGTCTCGCTTCTAAACGTCTCTAATTCAACTTCTTACCTACCGTGCCTTTGGTGATGATGATAGCCAAACGAATATCCCAGGGGAGTGGAGACGCATCTACAGCTGCAGGGAGGGTGATAGCGCTGCTGCAGCGGGAACCTTACGCACCTTGGCACCCAATCCATCCCGTTTTACGGCCATTGGCCAATTAGCCCCAGCCGTCTTAAGCAAAAACGCGGGTCCCCCGAACGCGTCGCGTCCCACCGCCAGAATTCCACTTCCCGCCCGCTAAAGCACGAACCCTTTCACCGCCACTGAAAAGCACTTTACTCCACTACCAGCAAACGCGCTCACCACCGAACCCGCCCGCGATCCCGCTCCTACAAAAAAAAAAACCAGCGTAGACTTCTGCCCGACTATGACCACCAAAACCGTAACGTCGCCTCCTCCCTCGCCCTTAGCAAAGCGACTCAAGACCACCACGACTTCTTCCACCTCCACCAACACCGAGCCGCCCTCCACCACCACCACCAGCACTGCCACCAGCACATCCACATCCGCCGCAGCCATGCCGTCCTCTTCCTCCTCCTCCACCGTCCCCGCCTCCGCCCCCGTCCCAACCCTCGAAGCCTCGCCCCCCCTCCTGATAAAAAAGCTGTCCCCGACCGCGCGCCTCCCCACCCGCGGCAGCGCCCTCGCGGCCGGCTACGACCTGTACGCCTCGCAGGCGGCCGTGGTGCCGGCGCGGGGCAAGGCGCTGGTGGAGACGGGCATCAGCGTCGCGGTGCCTGCGGGGACGTACGGGCGGATCGCGCCGCGGTCCGGGCTGGCCGCCAAGCACTTCATCGACACGGGCGCGGGGGTCGTCGACGCCGACTACCGCGGCCCCGTCAAGGTCCTCCTCTTCAACCACCACCCGGACGCCGACTTCCCCGTCGCCGAGGGCGACCGCGTCGCCCAGCTCATCGTCGAGCGCATCTACACCCCCGAGGTCGTCGAGGTGGAGGAGCTCGAGGCGAGCGCGAGGGGCGCGTTGGGGTTCGGGAGCACGGGCACGAACTGAGAGGATGGAATGATGGAAATGGAGATGTGCTGGACTGGACTGGACTGGACTGAAGGCCCTTTAAAGGGGCATACGCTAATTGGGTTGAAATACCTCGACACTTGGGTCTCCTTCATGAGTTGTGAAGACGTCTAGAACCACCGAAGAGGACAAAGAGGACAGTTGAGAACGACATGGGTTAAGATGAGCTTTACGAATGCGATTCAGAACAAACAATAGACTTCTCGCAACATCAATCATATGCCCACTTCGTTATATGCTTCACTTTATATTAGCTGTATATTGCTGTACAACAAGCGCGTCTATCGATCTAGCTTTCTATACATAGGCACTCTACCCAACCAGTTCTGTCCGTTTTCTCCAATTGTCTATCATGGATACTTATCCAGATCAGCCTATAGCTTCTCGGCTCTATACTCTACCGCCGGATTGCGTAAGCACCCGAGGTTCCTCGCCAGCTTCAGCTCCGCCGCTCTTGATCTAATGAGGTGTAATGTCTTCTCGTCTATATCCTGGCTACGCGCCTTCACCTCCTTCATCTCCGCCGTCATGCCCTCACACGTGCGCGCAAGGACCTCGTGCATGCTCGCCAGCACCTTCTCGGCGGCCTTCGTGAGCGGCAGATCTAGCGCGTCGACATCGTCATTGCTAAGCCACGAGCGTCTCTCTCCTAGCGTCTCATCTTCGCCGTTGCGTTTCAGGTCGAAATTAGAAACCGCCTCGCGCATACGCACCACCATGAGCGCCGCAAACATATCCCCCGTACCGCTAAAGTAGCACTCAAAAACCGGGAACAAGATCTTGAAGAGTCGTGGCTGTCCGTTTGACGTCATGGTCGAGCCTACGACGGACATGGTCCGTGAAGTCTGTGTCGGCGAGGTGCAAGGAGTAGGGGTGGAGGCAGAGGAAGAAGAGCCAGACAGCGACAGGGACACAGACGTGATGACGATGTGTGGGACGCCATATTCTTGGTGTAAGACTCGAATAGCCTGCTCGAGGGATGCGGAATCGGTAATCTTGACACCGGAGAGGAGTCTGCGCCAAAGGGTAGCTCGTTAGTCAACACTACAAAGATGCTTTGCCTCAATGCTACCAAAGACCATCAATAATCATCAAGGCGGCTAAGAGATTTGGGAAATAGGAGACTGACTCAGCTTCGAATTGGTTCGGCAGTATAAGATCCGCATAGGGTATTAAGCTCTTATACGCAGGCACAACATCGTCCGCAACGTACAGACGCCCGTTGTCGCCCATGACGGGGTCCAATACCCAGAAGAAGCTACCGAGTCTCCGGGCTTCCTCCGACTTGTGTCTCAGCTCTTTTGCAATGTTACCCACGGCCTCGACGGCTGGGGCGCCGGGGACATAGCCCGAGAGCATCATGTCGAAGCCGTCGAGGTACGACTGCTTGAGGCCATCCCATAGGTCCGTGATCTCCTGCGCTGATACTCGTGTGCCCTTCCATTGCTTGTAGCCTGTATGGTTGCCTTTTCGTTTGGCGCTCGATGTTAGAACATGACTGATAGAGATGGGCGCATAGGGGCGGCATTGCTAATGGCGGGCGCATTACGTACTAAATTGTACCGTATTCAAGGCGGAGACATCGCAACCCATAGACTGGAGTACGAAGACGGCAATCTTATTCCCTACGTTCCTATCCAAGGGAATTGATGTCAACAGATGGGTTATCGACAATACTAGAGCAGATACAGGCCGTGCTCACCCTGAGACAACCTTCAAACAGGATATTAGTTACTAGGACGGAAGCGACTATTCGAAGCATTGACGTTTTTCCTACATGACTAGCGACGGCCAGGACGCTCGTCTCTGGCACGGGGGGTTCGGCACTCATGCGGACAGCCGGCTTCGGTCTTACAAGGTGTATTGGAGAAAGGCGCGGAGGTAGTGATCTATGTCGTGGATCAGCGGGTTCTATGTTGTCACACTGGTCTAAACGAGGTAAAAGAGAGGATGGAACACTTGATTATATTCCACAGAGCCATTCAAAGAGAAACTTGTTAAAGAAGAGAAGAAAAAAATAGAAAAGAGCTGAGAAGTTGTAATCATAACCTCCGCCGATTGCCGATGACCGTAACGGACCTAAGGCTTTTGAAGGGCGCGTGACGCCTATGACTCGGCCTCTTTCTCGAAATTTTAGCTTATCATACCTTATACCCCGCCAGCTCCGCGGATAGCGGATAGCGGATAGCCCCGCTAAACTCTTGATTGCCCGCCGAGTTCGATGTGCGCATGTATTATTCGATTGGGTCACAACCTTGAGCTTCAATTATCGCATAGAACGGGACGATAAGTTTAGGGGAAGTAAATTAGGACGGCAGGGAAGTGCGTATTATACTACCCTGTGAAATGCCTCCAAGGCAAGCTCGAGAGCATAGTCTCGTACTCGACCTCGACCTCGAACTCGGACTCATACTCGTGATGCATAATGTGAACCAGTCCGTCCAAAGGCCATAACCTGCAGACGTGAGTTCATTCATGAACTATCCATGTTCCCAAATCCATAAACCGCAAGTCCGCAAGTAAAATCGAGTAGTACTGAGCCCACATATTTCCTTCTGCCCGACGTGGTATCATCGTAGTTCTCATTACGCTTCGTCACTCCCAATCGCTTACTCCTCGTCACCGATCTAAGAAACACGAGGTTAGCTGAATTGAAGATAAAAGTATTCAGTGCCGGGATGCGACAAACCTTTGGCGCGAGGTAGAATCGCAGATAGCTGCTGCCAGCCAGTCCGTACTCTACCAAGAGCGGCACTTCGTTAGACAAGCAGATCTTGACAGTGCTGGAAAGGGCCTGGGCCTTGCAGAAGTTGACCAGATATTTCAACGAGAACGTCAGGCCGACTGGCTCGGTAAGCTCTATGTCGATGTTCAGTTCGGGCTTGTCGACGTTCTGGTGGCTGCGCAGAGTGACAGCGCCGTTACCGATGTCGCCGTTGCAAGAGAACTTGACACCGTCCTTGGTCGCGTCGATCGTGACTTGGACGTGTTAGTTACGTGCTCCGTGATAGGTAGTTTGTAATTGAGGGATGAGTAAAGGGGAGTACTTACCAGACTCGGACATGGCCATCAGATCGGTACAGATACGTCTGAATTCGGCCGAAGGCATAGAGATGGTAGCAGCGTACTCGGTCTCAGGAATACCTAGATGCTCCTGGTCGATATCCATGAGCTTCAAGTCATACTCGCTAATACGGTCGTTCTCGCTGCTCTCGAACACGAGGTTCAAAGAGTCGGGGGCATCTTCGGCCTTGACAGTCAGGATGTCTTCGTTCTGTGCTGCGCGCAGAACCTTGGTGAGGGACACGAGATTCACACCGAGGGCGATGTTTCGGTCGCATCGGTAAGGTGAGAAGCCCTCAGCCTTCAGCATCATGGAGACAAGCGCGACGTGGGAGTTGTCCATTGCTTGCAAAGCAATGCCCGAGTCATTACAGTCAAAGTTGCAATCCTGGACCAGATCCTTAATGGCATCGACCACCTTGTCTTGTCAGTTTGCTTTTTCCAAAAGGATGCATCGTAGGATGGATATTACCTTCTTGAGGATCTGCGCCTGCTCGAGTCTTGCTTCCAGCATTGTGACTGAGATTACGAAAGACCTGGAGAGATTGTTGTACGGATTGCACGTCTGTCAAAGCTAAATGACAAGGACGGATACACGAGAAAAGAAGGACTGGGAAAATGTGTCTGAGGGTGCTCAAAGTTGGGGAAGAGAAAGCGTGTTGAGAGGTGATGCAAAATTACCTGTGGCCTTGTGGGATAGAAATAGAATGGAGACGCGTTGAACCACTCAACGCGTCTTTGATCGCTAGCGCGAATCTGCCCCACCTTACCACCTTCGCTACCCTGTATGTTGCCAGGTAGGCAGCTAGGAGGCAGGGAGGTTGCAGCCTGCAGTCTACCCGCATGTATTGTACCTGCATGCCTGTAATCAAGTATAGCAGCAATACAATACAATAAGTGAAATATGCTAATAGCCATAGTAGGCGAGAACTTGCCATCTTCTCGAGGTTTTTACTATTTTTACTATTATGTATATACCTAGACTAGGTAGATAGGTTGATGTGCATATATACGATGACATAGAAGATAAAAACATTATGGCTTAAAGATCGACTGGATGGCCAGCACTTTATGCAGTAACCCCTTGCCCAGAGCAAAAACAAAACGAAGCTGTGCCCATCAAATGATCGCTGTCTATCCTCCCAAAGAATGCGCCATGTTGCAACCGGTATGACCATGTTCATAATCTTCTCATTACCAACGCCATGGGCCCTGACCGTTGCTGTCGGTCGAAACGATACAATGTGACAATGAAATCTTAAAGAGAGACACGCCCGCGTCCGGGTTTCCTTTCTAATACGCCTTGCAACTCCCGCATCATGCCTCGTTGGGCGTCGGCTTTTGCCCTGGCGATATCCTTGACTTTGCGGTCCTCTCTCATCCTGACGATCCTCTCTTCCCGCGTGAGTAAACTCTTCGGCCGAGGGATCGAAATAGCTTCGAATACTTCCGGCTCGATCGATATCTCGAGCTCCGTTGGGGGTGAAGAATATCCGTTGAGCTTTTTTAGTGCGTCGGCAACACCCGGCTCACCTTCGTCCAGACTGTTCTCATCCTCTTCCGCGATGGTTCGTCCACTCATCGTGCTTGTTGGGGACATGAGGGTTGAGCCAATGGACGACAGGCGCTTTTCGTTTCTATCGATACCAGACGCCAAAGAGGCTTTACCGGTCTGCCACGCTTCCATTAGGTCTCGCAGATCCTGGCCTATCGAATCGTACTGAGCCATGAACAATGGCCCGAGATCGCTGATATCGTCGGCTTCGTTTAAGGATTTAGATGACTCCTCACGCAGGAGGTGTAGCTTCGCCTGTACGCTGCGGATATTCATAGTCATGGAATTCAGTCTCCGAACTTGGTGGCGCCATCGATCGTGGCCAGGAGTCTCCGGGCTGCGTGGAGTCTTTGGAATTGGGACTAATATCTCAGTTAGAAAGTAGCGCTTGAAATATGCTACAGTTCACTTACAGTCGTTATCAGCTAAAATGTCTCTAACCCGAGCATAAGCTTGCCTTGTGACAGTGTTCAGCTCCTTAAACGCTTCCAATATCGTCGTGAAACGA
Source organism: Hypoxylon cercidicola (assembly GCA_022578845.1). Lineage (NCBI taxonomy): Eukaryota > Fungi > Ascomycota > Sordariomycetes > Xylariales > Hypoxylaceae > Hypoxylon > Hypoxylon cercidicola. Next base: position 331,696 of record MU399507.1, read on the forward strand.
AGTCGGTCAGAATCGTTGCCTGCGGTATGAAGTGCAAGCAAGCCGCTAAGGAACATCTTTCGAATGTCATGAAAAAGGAAGGCCGCATCTTTTAGAGGCTGCAGTTTCTCGGCAGTCTGAGAATCCGTCTTCGAAAGGACCTGAAACCTCTCCACCACATCAGCTACCGTGAACTGATACTGAGACTGTAACTGCAACAACTCAGTTTGCTCCGCGAACGCCCAGACCGTGAAAGCGACTTGGTAGTACTTGGATATAACTTCCGTCAAGCTGTTCCGGAGGGCCTTCCTTAGTTGAAGACATTTGACATTCTGCCCGTTATTCTCCAACCGGCTGATAGGCGGGATGGGTGTACTCCTGCTAATCGTTAGCTGACCAGCCGCAAAGCCTTCGACATAATGGGTAGGCTTACAGTCGGTATCCGCGAGCAACTAGTTCCACCTCCATTATGAAGTTGAGCGCCGCACTGTTGGCACAGTCGTACTCTCGGGAAAGAGAAAAGAAAGTAGAAGCTTCCGCCAATCCCTGTTTTTGGATATTTCTCAGAATCTGTCTTCGTACGTAGGCCCTGGCGATGAAAAGGATCAGAGACACCATCGCAACAGAGGCGGCCAGCCGCCTCCAAGTAGGTACAAATCCCCCAAGCGAGAACCATCGAATGAGGGATGCGGTGCCAAAGCCAAACACGGCCGCGGCAACAGCCCCAGAAACGGTAATGCCATGGAAGCTTGGCTCGCTGGTGGGTTGTGACACGGCGAATTCCGTCGATGCTTGAAAGCCTAAGACTAAGGGGTTATCTAAAAGTTGGGACTGCACGATCGCGAGACGCAGCCGCTCGAGGAAGCCGATGGACCGAGCATGATCGATGGACGAAGTCACCGCCTCCAACAAAAGTCGCAACACGTCGAGAATAGGGGAAGCATGGCTATGGATCTCGTCTAAGTTGACGTGGGAAGGGAGGTTATCGACATCGATACGCAGCGGCTTCGGTAGGTTCTCCCTAAACCTCTTACGAACTTTGGCGAAGCCTCTGGGAGCAAAATCTCGGGTTGGGCTAGACGGTGGCGAGATGTCGTGGTCTCTGTTGTCTTCCGATTCCTGCCACAGCACCTCGTCTCTTTCTCCCGTGCCTATGCGAACTTCAGTTAGAACTTGCAGAGCTTTGGGCATGTCGGTCAGGAATGCTCTCGCAAAACTACCAGATTTTGTATGGAAGGGGTATACATATACATACCCTCGAGATAGTTGCTCAAAGGCGTGCCCTCATCTACGTGAGTCTCCATGTAATTGCAGTGTCACACGACGGATCGCGTCCATCTGGCGCGAAATTACGTGTACGCACCGTGCAACAGTCGTGCTTGAAACTATTCTGTTACCTTGAAAATCAAACAGCTATAGCTTCTACGTTTCTTAGAGAAGAGGGGGTTGAAAATGGAAATGTTAAAAGAATAGTATGTAGTAGTTTACAGAAAGGAAGTGTTGAGCAGGTGCTTTGTTCATTTGACTTGCATGATCTTCTCTAATCTTCTCTAATTTAGGCAAGTACCTAGCTAAGTACCTAGCTAAGTATAGGTGGTACCTAATGTCCGAGACCCCGTCCAGGGGCAGAGGGGGTAGCTTTCCCCATACAAAAGCGCGTGGATTGTAAATCGTAAACCGTGAGCCACTAACCTCGGTTTCGTCATGGGGGCAAAGAGCAAAAGAAACGAAACGAAACGAGTCCTTCCAGACCTTCCAGACCTTTTGAGCCGAGCCACTTGGTTCCCCTTAAAGGTCCCCCTACAGGGCTGTGCTGTGTTGTCAGCTGAAGTGCACTACAACGTTCGCGGCCCGCAGCTTGACCTAAGCGATCTGGCGGAACCGGAACCGCTATCCTGGGGTTAGTTATCTTCCGCTATTCGCCAGCTGATCGTCCAATCGCCATTGACTTTGGCATTACGTACATAGCGCCGTACCGATACCAGACCACAAACGTCCAAACTTCTTACTTGACAGCCCTCCGTGTTTTAAAGACAATATCCACCTCAGCATACCAAACGCGCCAACGTCAGCCCGAACAACAATCGTATTGACCCAAGCCTCCATTCTCACCACAAAGGCGACCGCAGAGAAACAAAGAAGACCGCAGCCATGCCGACTGAAAGAGAGCTGCAGATAGCACCTATTGTGCCGGAGTCGGTGATGCACAACACCAAGGTCGGCCATCCACGTAATCCGCTGGCGGTTTAATATGATGCGCTCTAGATACTGACACGTTTTCGTGTGGCTAGGCACTCTCCAATCTGCAGACTCTGACCGCTTCCATATTTGGCGCCGCCGCCGGCATCCTCGGTCTGGAATCCTACAGCGGATTCCTCTTCTACTTCGTCTTTACCATCCTCACCACCGTCCTATTCTACACCATCCGCGTCGCGCCCACCTCGCTAAAGGCCGGTCACAGCGTCTTCGATACGAGCAGATACTTCAGGACTCAGTACGAGTTCTGGACTGGCGGTCTATTTAATGGGCTCGCAGGGTACATATTGACTTGGACGTTATTCTACGGTCTCGTGAGAGCTTGATGAGGGGGTCTATGTACATTTCTACAAGCATTGCATGGCGTTTGGTATAAGATGCGGCCACAATGGAGTTTATGGCAATGAACCGAAATTGGATGGCTGCAACATCAAAATAATAACAATTTAACTCGCTGGGTTTCGCTATTTCATACTTGTATATCAAAAATCAAAAGTTGACGGGCCATTCCTCTACTCTCCGATTTCGATCACTTTGCCAACGTAGCCCTCGAGACCAGACTTATCTTTGGACCCCCCTTCGACGAGAACTATCTGAGACCCAAGCTCGATCCATTCTCTGCTATGCAAAAGTTCCAGCAAGACGTGATACTCTGCGTGGTACTCGTCTAGGTCGGCTTCCGACTTGGTTCGTTCGAGCTCGATATGATCATCCATGCCAAAGACGTCGTCATTGTCTTCAGTTGAAATTTTCCGTGAATCCAACTCGGACTTCTGACGAGTTACCCGAAGCACCCGAACAGTAGCACGAACCATTCCTACGTAAGCATTTATCAAACTATTCACGGTCAGTGACTTGATATCCGATGTTTTGAAGCTAGCTGTCAAGCTTGACGTCGCTTGGAGCGAGAGCCCCGTGTCTACCATGTGTCGACTAGGCACGGCAAGAACCTGACCCTTACGGAGTCTGGGGCTCGGTAGAGTTGCTTTCTCCTCCGTGTCGCTAGTATTTGATGTTTCACTGGATTCATCAAAGACAACCTGGATGGAGCCGGCCTGTCCTGCCTCGATGGTTTGTACTGGGAGTCTCAGATCGCGGATATTTACGATCGTCGCTTGAAGCCATTCCCCCTCAATCTTAGAAGCTGATAATGGGTTGCGGGAGCTAAGTCTTGCGAACTCTGCCGACGCAGGGTGAGGAATTGACAAGCCGTATCCGGGCGAAGGATGGTCTTTCGGCACGAGAGCTCCAGCATCCTCGTCATCCCCGGGGAAAGGTCCTAACACAACTCTGTCGCCGATAGACAGTCTTCCAAATCGTAGATAGCCGGTGATGACCGGTGCACTTTCGTTCGCCACAGAGGTTGCGGCAGTCTGAGCGCGGCTCAGTGACATTTCGAAAACTTCGTCGATATGAAAGAGAGCATCTGGCTGTTCTGGATTCAGGGCGAGTGGTACAAAGTCCCGCGCAGTTGGCGGAGGTGGAACTGGTAGACTCCGTAGCAAAGCGTGGGTCAGCCCGATCCCTATACCCTTAACAGCGCTAGTGAGGATGATTGGAATGACGGACAGCGGATCACCAGATTCGGAAATAGGCTTGATGACATCGTCCATAACTTTTCGTAGGTCGGTTTCAGGTATTTCTACGAGGCCCTCATCAGGTGCAGGGCTTGTTAGTAGTTTCGGTATCCTCCCCACAGCTTTGATTTTAGTGAAGACGATGGTCAGTTTGTCTCTTAGCGGCACGCGCTGTCCCAATTCGGATTTTGTAACGAGGATAGAAAGAGGTATTGAAAGCTTTAGGCATAGATCAAGGTGAGCCAATGCCAGGTCTAAGGAAGGTATTCCAATCCCCATAGCTCCATCTGCACCGGAGAGCGAATGAGTACCGGAAACAGGGTGGCCGTCTTCATTTGCAGGAATACACAGCAGCGTCCAGTGAGGAGCCCATCCGATCAGAGCTCGAAGCGTAGTTCGCTGATATCGAGGGTGTCCGGCAGAGTCTAACAGGAAGACCAATCGACCATTCTCTGAAATGACTCGATCATGTATATCAGGCCACTCGTTGATATTGTCGACACTATAGTTGAATATCTCCCGAGCATTATAACCGATGAGTTCCTGGGCGATGGAGCTGGTTCGCCCAGAAACGACCTCATGGCGGTGCCTCAATAGATTGATCCTGCTACTACCTCTTCCATTATCTAACGTACCGTTGGATAGAGTGCCTAGTAGTGTTGTCTTACCAGACGTCGTCGGCCCGATGAGCGATACACGAAGCTGATCGGTGATCGAGGCATCTCTCCTTGGGGCAGAGTTCTGCTGACTTTTCTGCTGACCATCTCCGCTACTCTGCATGTTTAGTACTGGCGTGACGAGGGCCTCTGCCACCCACAGATCCTCAACTTGAACTTCATTGTCTGATCCCGATGTGTCGTCGGTCCACTCACAGCTCCCAACAGCCTTCATGCGTTGCACCTCGACCTTACAGCCAAGGCTAGCGGCCATTACTTTGAGGGTAGTCATACTCTCGTCCATCTCATCTTTTGTCAAGCCCACGAACGTTCCATCGTCGGCTACGCCGATTTCGTATAGTGCGCCGTTGGATTCCTCAAGGCCTGGAAGTAATTTTCCCGGTTTCTCTAAGGCAGCGAGATCGGCAATATTCTCGGGCAGCTTGGGGATCACGAGATCACGACTCGCGGTAGAATGGTTTGGCGATGACTGTTGCAGCCTCCAGAGCAGTTGGGTGGTTAGATGGTGGAGACGGTTCTGTCTGGATTGGTTTGACGAGGCCAGCGGTATAGTAGCCTGTCTAGGCTGTTTTGCTTCCCGTATTGACCTGGACTGCTGGGACCCCGAGACTCTCAACGTAGTACTCATTTTATCGTATGTTCTCCGAGGCCGCAATAGAAGGTGTAATTTATATTCTATCGGACCGTACTGCGGCTCTGCCTCCAACCTCTCCAAGTGGGAATCAGAGAGTTGCTCCGACTCGACAATAGCGCCGGTAGTGGCAGAACGCTCAGCCTGGGGTCTCTTCCCTGAATCCTGGCCGGATTGCCAGGGTGAGTTCACCCTCGGAGGGTCATGGTCAAAAGTGAATATGGAAGCCATTTGGTAACCTGCAGTTGTTCAACGAGTTGCGTACACTGCCAAACTGGAGATTTTGGAGAGAATTCGTAGTCGCCTTTATGTACGGAGGCTGGCTTTACGATTTGACGGGTTTTTAAATGTTTCGTATTGGTTCTATTGCATGGTCCTGGGCTATTCGGTGTGTATAGAGTAAAGTTAGGTGTATTTGTGGTATCATCTTCGATAGTTTGGAGCAGAAGAGCTCGCAAATGTGTGAAGAGTGAGCTGCAATATGTTTGGGCGAAACTAGTCTTAGTACGACTAGATGGTAGCCATCGTGGACAAAAAGCTAGTATCTGGTAGATATACGTAGACGGATGATGAAGTGGTGAAGTAGAAAGGTAGTAGGGAGTAGGTGGTGTGGTTGTGATAGACTCATCGGGTTATGCATTTAAACAAGTACCTATACCTCCTCAGTCAGGATCGGAGATCTCTTATCCAAGTACCGAGCCCATCTATGTCTTGAACTTCTGGGAGCATATACATACCTAAATTTGATTGTTGCTAAATTCCAAACCGGCTAACCTTAACCCGTTGTCAAATATGTAACTCCTTGATTTCACAATCACAAATATATATGTCTGCTTGTTTATGGCAATTAGAACGTGACTACCTGACATAAAAATAGCAGAGATGCTCGTGTTTGTTCGTAAGATCAGATGCTGACGACAAGCATGGCAGTGCAGTGGCAGAGTGGCAGAGTGGCTACCTCTCACCTAACCTTAGGTACTTCCTTGGCTGCTTGAGCTAGGTACTCCTGTTAGCGGCTTTACCGCCCCCCGTGGCCCCTGACCGCCTACCCGACCGTACTATAATTCCCCACCTTGCCAGCCATGCTGCGGTCTGCAACTGACGAATCGTTTTGAATAGCGCTGATATGCCTCCTGAGTCCCTTACTCCCTTACTCCCCTCCTTTTTCGAAACGTAACCTAAGACGCCTAAGACGTCCCGTGTCTTCAGTCCCATAATTCACCACTTCACCACCTTTATAATTGTCGTACCTATTCGTTCCCTCTTTCTTCCAATTTGTCCACTTTATCAATTGACCTTTCAGCCTTTTCAACACGCACACGCAGACACAATCGCAGATACAATGAAGAAATTTGGTTTTGGCAAGAAGCCTTCCGATGGGGGTGATGATGGGAACCGTGCGGCACTCTTTGGCAAAAAGGGTTCGCCAGGCCCATCCGACAACCCCTACGCCCAATCACAACCCGGCAGCGACCCGTATATGAACGACACAAATAAGTATGCACACATTACACCTTATCAAAAAGCCCGTTCCGGCCTTCAAGACGACAAACCTGTCGGCCTCCCGAGCGGACCTGGTCCACGAAACGGGTACGGCGGCCCTCCTCTATCCCGTAATGCGAGCTCCACCTCCTCTGCGACTACTTTACCTCCCTACAATGCGAACCCGAGCCCGCAGCCGCAGCCATCTGGTGGCTACAGCAAGGACCGATACGGTGCACCGTCCGGCTATGGCGCCAATAAATATAGCAACTCGGGCAGCTACAGTGGTTCAAGCTCTAGTACTGGTCGTGCTGGTGGCTATGGTGGACTTGGCCGAGTCGATAGTAATAGCACCGATGCGAACCGAGATGCGCTGTTCTCTGGCGCTCAGGAACGATACAGTCAGAAAAAGGAAGACCCGAATGATTCCTATGGAGCATCTGGGGCATCGGGAGCCGACTCGGGCGCCAGTAAATACGGCGGCTATGGAGAACAACGAGAGCTGACGGCGGAGGAGAAGGACTATGAGGAATACAAGAATATCAAGCAGGAGATCCGAGATACCACCAAAGCCAGCGTCCAATCTACCGAGGCTTCCTTGAGGGCTCTCAATCAAAGTCTGGAACTCAGCACACAAACCTACGCGCGACTGGGTGGTCAGAATGAACGATTGCATGAGACGGAGCAGACCCTTGACAGAGGAGTCGAGAATCAACGATATGGCGATGCTCAGACAAAGAAACTCAAGACACTGAATCGAAGTATGTTCGCAGTCCATGTCAAAAACCCCTTCACGGAAAAGCGGAAGACGGCCGAGGAGGAAGCGAAAATCTTGGCTCAGAGTCAGTATGACCGTGAAGTTCGCGACTCGACTCGAAGAGATAGATATGCGCAGAACTCGCGCATGGAGTCAGCTTTCAGAGACATGAACATGGAAGACAAGACTTCATCGTTCTCGAAACCCAACAAGAACGACAGGAACAAGTACACGCTCGAGGATGATTCTGACGAAGAGGGCGCAAGGGACCTTGACAATGACAACGACCAAATTGACAACAATCTACATATGATGCACGGAGGTGTTGTCAAGCTAAATCGCATTGCTAAGGCTATGGGTGAGGAACTCGACCACGGTAACGGTCTAATTGACAGAATTGGTTCCAAGGTTTGTAGACTTTTGAAGATGTTATGTTCTCGTAGATATGGAGCTGACCGCACTGTAGACCGAATCACTCGACGACCGGCTCAAGTTGACGACGAGGACGCTGAAGAAGATGAACGGCGAGGTATGATAGTATTCTCAACTTCCATACCTAGGAGTATCCTTGAATGTGGACCTTCTTTACTTGGCTTAAGGCTATCTTCACAGTCGAGATGGAAATAGCTCCTACCTGGCATTCCACGTTCTGGAGAGCATGGCACGTCGCGTAGGACGAGCGAACATTGAGTCATGTTCAGAAGTTCCTGGAGAGCAAATACATAGACACTTAATAACGGCAGCAGCCTACGCTGTATTCCTGTACCTTGCAAGCGTAGAATAATGGCAATGGGATTTCCAAACCTCTTGCAGTTCCACATAAGCATAAAACTCTTTTCGTCAGACCTCTTCGTGAGATTCAAAGTTCGTAAATGAAAGAGTGCATTCCGGACGGTTTCGACGATTGCCATTACCTACCTATTCGTGATACCATCTTGCAGTTGGCATTATCAGAAGGTGGGATAGAATACAGTGTATTTAGTAAGTTATTAATTCATGCATACTGTGCCGCTCAAAACCTAGCCGCTGAAGAGAAGCATCGTCCATTACGACAGTTTGATATCTCTCTAAAGATCCACACCACATCAGAATCAGAATGAAGCCTTCAAGGAGATTGTTAGCCACAGCGGCAACAGCAGCGGGGAATGGGCTGAAGCCGGCGCCGATGGCTATACTGCCCCCAATTCCCCTCTACCGACGCTTATTCAGGGCTCATCGGAAGCATTTACCACACGAAATGCGGCTACTGGGCGATGAATATATCAAGGCCGAGTTTCGCGCCCATAGAAACGTCGACAACCCAGTCCATTTAGTACACCTACAGACCTATCCCGAGTAATACCAAGTCGCATACTGATCCGGTACTCAGATTGGATTTCTTACGGAATGGCAGCTCTATGCTCAGAAGATCGAGGGCGATTCGTGGGTTGGCGAGAAGCTGGACCCCGAGAAAGTCGCCAAGATGAGTGGTCTGTCTACCTCTAGTCCTGATGCGCAGGCAATTTGTTGACTATTATCTTGCAGACCAGCAAATGGGACAGCTATATGAACTCATGCAGGCCATCCGTAAGAGGGACGAAGAGGGCGGCGAGGAATGACGCTCTCACTATCTTATTCGACGCAACACATCGTGCATTGTACATATATGAAATAAGCCCAAGTACTGACTGGACCGAATCTCGTCACGATTAGCTGTATCAAGCCTTTTAGAATTACACGTTAATTCATTTACAGCAGATGTGTTGCACTCTTATTCATCAAGCATCTCCTGACACAGTGCTTGTTGATATAGCCAGATCACGTGATTAGCGCCTTGGCAGAGCCAGTGCTGTAGCATCATAGCACAGTAGCACAGTGTAAGGTCGTTCTTTTTTTTTTTTTTTCTCTATCCCGACTTTCTTCAGTTCAGCTTATACCTTAGGTACGCAAAAGTCAGCTTTTCGATTTCAACCACGATGGCCCAAGATGAACATAGGCCCAAAAGACGCAAAACCAAGGCAGGAAATGATGCATCGGTGGTAAAAATCGGGAACAAGACAATATCTTTAAGTGCTTATCTTCAGCCTCAGAAGAAAATCGTAGAGCAACCGCCAGCAGACCAGGAGCACGCTACAGTAGAAACCCAGCAGGAGTCCAAGACAGAGTCCGAACAACCAAAGAATTCAGAACCAAATACTCGCAAGAATAATGCGCCTAAACGATCTACGAACAGTGGAGATCCATCGTTGTTGAAATCTCGCAAAGCACTACCAATATGGACTCACCAAAACGAAATCAAGGCTAGTTTACGAGATGACAATGATGTGCTACTCATCGTCGGTGAGACGGGTTCGGGTAAAAGTACTCAGGTCCCTCAATTCCTCATTGACGAACCCTGGTGTCGCAAAAAGAAGGTTCGGGTGCAGTCGGATACGGTGGCCGTAGGCGGAATGATTGCTATCACCCAACCGCGACGAGTTGCGGCGACGACCCTAGCCAGCAGAGTCTCTCGTGAGATTGGAACTCCTCTTGGGACATCGCGTGACGGACTTGTTGGCTACTCAGTTCGATTCGAGCACAATATACCTAAGGGCACGAAGATCAAGTTTCTCACCGAAGGTATGCTCCTCCAGGAACTCTTGCGAGATCCGAACCTGCGGCAGTACAGTGCCGTTATCGTCGATGAAATCCACGAGAGAAGTGTGGATGTCGACCTGATCGCCGGGTTTCTGAAGCAGATCATGTTAAGCGATAAGGCTGGACGGGGAGGTATACCTTTGAAGGTCGTGATCATGAGCGCGACAGCAGATGTGGAGAAAATTCAAGGCTTCTTCAACCCGGAAAATTCGCCGTCCGCTGTCCAACTACTCCGGATAAAGGGAAGACAATACCCTGTGGAAATCAAACACACTAGCAAGCCTGTACCAGACATCCAAGAGGCGCTTCTCAAGCAAATTTTCGATATTCATATGCATGAACCACTACCAGGCGATATCTTGGCTTTCCTTACCGGTCAGGAAGAAATCGAAGCTGCTCAGCGCCTGATCGAGGAGTACAGCGCAACGTTGGCTTCAGACGTACCGAAACTGCTAGTCTGTCCTCTATACGGCCAGTTATCAATCCAAGCCCAACAGGATGCGTTTCAGCCCGCCAAAAAGGGCTTCACGCGAAAAGTAGTCTTGGCAACAAATATTGCCGAGACATCTGTCACCGTCCCAGGCGTCCGCTATGTGATCGACTGCGGAAAGGCCAAAGTCAAGCAGTTCCGGTCGCAGTTGGGCATGGAGTCCTTATTAGCCAAGGCAATTTCCAAGTCGTCAGCGATACAACGGACCGGACGAGCTGGGCGTGAAGGACCAGGAAAATGCCACAGGCTTTATACGTCGGAAACGTACGACTCGCTCAGGGATGCTGATCTGCCGGAAATTCTACGTAACGACGTCCTGGGCGCCGTTCTGACGATGAAGGCGCGCGGTATCAATGATGTTCTCTCCTTCCCATTGATGGACCCTCCCGACATTGAGTCGGTAGAAAAAGCTCTAATAAACCTTCACTTCTTGGGGGCGCTGGCGGACGATGGCAGCATCACGAAAATCGGGAGAAAGCTAGCTCTCTTCCCGGTTTCTGCTCCATACGGAAGGGTACTCCTTGCAGCAAGCGAACCCCAGTACGACTGTCTTCTCGAAGTTATTGATATCATCGCTTGTATCACCGCGGGTGAAAACATATTTCACCAACTGCAGTCAGAGGAAGTGAGGGAAGAAGTAGAGGAATACCGCAAGGAACTGTACCGCCGGGAAGGAGACATACTCACGTATCTGACTACCATGCAGCGGTACGCGGCGGAAAACGCGGATCGGATCGAATGGTGCAAGAAGCGGAAGATCAACATTCGAACCATGAAACAGGCCCTCAACATTCGAAAACAACTTCGAGGTATCTGTTTGAAGGAGAAGATGCTAACCGAATCACCGCTGCCAGATCCCCAGCCCTTTGTGCCCATGTCCCCTGAAAAGGCAACACAGCTGCTGAAATGCTTCATGAGGGGTTTCGGCACGAAATGTGCCCTCCTCGCGCCAGACTCGAGCTACGTCACGATCCAGGGGAAACACGTCGTGGCTATCCACCCGTCCAGCGTGCTACATGGACATAAAAGGGAGTCCATCATGTTTCTGGAGCATGTGTTCACGCAGAGGAGTTACGTCAAGAAAGTCAGCGCTATCCAAGCGGATTGGATCGTCGAGATCATGGAGGGAGGCTGAGGGTTTTGTTTCTAGCTGTATGATACGGGAATAAAATCAAGTTAGGAATTTCTGTAATGCGAGTTACCAGGCTCGCAATATTCAGCCTTGATTCAAATGCTTCTGAACTGGGAGACCTCCGTCCTCTTCATCCAACCAGTCCCTCTCTTCTGTCGCCGCACTGTTTTTGCGATGCTTATCCTTCCTTCTTTGCTATATTCCATGATTACCGTAGTACCAGTCGATGAGATTGATTGCTTCTTGTGGCCACTCTAGACGACAAATTGCCAACGAGAGATCTCGAACAAGGCGTAGATGTCACATTTACATTTCATCAAAAGCGTGGGCATCATGACGAGGTCTTCCTACTTGAGCAAGCTTCCGTGATATCATTCATGATGCATCTCTTCCGCCTCCATGGTAAGATGCAAGAGACTCAGGACAGATCGAAGTATCCAAGTACACCTCCACCCATATTTTCGAGGTCGAGGCTAATTGCACCATCAAGGATCACCGGGATATGCTTGAGGTTAGGTATTAACGGATTACATTAAGTACCTAGGTCTATATAAAGAAATCATCGCAAACGAAATCATCGCAAAACCACGTCATGCATGTACCGCAGTCGCAAATCATAGAATGCCCCCCTCCCCCCTGAACGCCACGTCCTCATGTCATGACCTCGTAGCCTTCCGCAGACCAACCAGCTCACAGCCTGTCGGCGGCGCCTTCGTCCAGATACCACGTACAGTTGACCGCGGGATCCGACTCCATGGTGGAGAAGCCGTTGCCGAGGTAGCGGAACCTGTTGCGGGCGGGGTTGTCGTCGTCGTACGTGTACTCCCAGTCCTCGCCGCGGACGCGCTCGAGCATGTGGAAGAAGTGGAAGCGGCTTCCCGGGTGCAGGGCCGTGACGGGGCCGTCCTCCGTGCCGCCCTTGAACCACGACTTGCACGGCGCCGCCCACGCCGTGCGCGGCATCAGCGCCGCCACGTGCGCGTTGTAGTCGTCCACCGCCGCGTCCGACGGCACCACCGCCTTGATCCCCTCCGTCTGGCACTTGATCATCACCCGCGCCATATACCGCGCCACGTGCTCGCTCGCCGTGAACACGCTGCCGTGGCCGATGGGCGCGTTGGGGCCCAGGAACGCTGCGCGCGCATGTCAGTAACGAAACTCGGACGGCGTCGAGGGTACGCGTTAGGAAGAAAAAAAAAGAAGACTCACTGAAATAGTTAGGCACGCCCGCGAGCGCGAGCGACATGTAGCCCTTGGCCGTGCCGGCCTTCATGATGTCCTGGACGTTGCCGCGCCTGCCGACGAGGGGGAACCGCGGCGCGAAGGAGTTGTCGAAGCCCGTGGCGCAGAGGATGGCGTCGAGCTTGACGACCTGGCCCGACTCGAGCTCGATGCCCTCCGGGACGACCCGGGCGATCCCCTCCGTGATCACCTCCGTGTTCGGCGCCCGCAGCGCCTCGAGGTAGCCCGGGGCCGGCGTGACCCGGCGGCACCCCATGGGGTACTGGGGGATCAGGATCTTGCAGAGCCTCTCGTCGCCGCCGAGCATCTTCGTCATGTACTCGACGATCTTGCCCCTGACGAATTCTTGTGCCTCGCTACCGGCTTGCCACTGCGCAGCGAATGCGTCAGCGAGGTTTCTAAACAATTTCTTTTTTCTTCTTCTTGTGTATGCCCTAACAAAAGAAAAAGAAGGAAAAAAAGAAATAGGGGGTGGGCTTACGATATGGAAGACCGAATTGATATCCCGTTCGATCACCTTGACGAACTTGTGGTAGAAGACAGGGTCCGTCTTGAATTTCTCGATCTGCCGCTGGCTGAAGTTCTCCTTCTCGTCGAATTCGATCTGCTCCAGTATGCTTTTGGCCGGACCTCCCATCAGCATCATGGTGATTCTTCGCGGGGGGATGATCCACGTCGGAGTGCGAACGAAGTGGTATAGCTTCTTGACATCTACTTCGTGTTAGCCGATATCGACCCCAGCCAAACGGGAAGCTGGCTGACCTGGCTGGATTGCTGGTAGGAGCTGGACTCCGGACGCTCCATTTCCTATCACAGCGACGGTCTTGTTGGAGTAGTCGAAGTCCTTGGGCCAGCTGGCGGTATGCACCAGATCTCCCTGAAAGCTCTGGATACCGGGGATATCTGGCCATTTCCAGTTGCTGGGACCATCGGTTAGCCAGTGAACATCGTAGTCCATGTTCTTTCTTACTTTAGGATACCTGAGCCGTCGACTAAGAAGTTGGCTTGATCCTTGAACTCCTCGCCAGTTTCTAGGTTCAGGACGCTTATATCCCAAAGCCCTCGGTTCTCGTCCCACCATGCACCGACCACCTTGTGCCGCAACTTGATAGAGTCCATCATATGCTCCTCTTCAAAAATGCGGGTCAGGTACTCTTCGATCTCAGGTGCCGGCGAGAAGAAATTCGACCACTCCGGGTTCGGCTTCCAGGAGAACTGATAGTTGTGGCTCGGTATGTCACATCGGCATCCCGGATAACGGTTCTCGAACCAGGTGCCCCCGACCTTTTCATTCTTCTCGTAGACGACATGTTCGTAGTTGACCATGTTCTTTCGAAGGGTTCGAATCAGGTTCATACCGCTTGCTCCTGCGCCGATACCCACGATTCTGACATGTTTGCGGGTTCCGAGTGGCTCCTCTCGGATAGTGTAGGGTGCCTTTGCTGCTGCCCCATCACCGTTAGTATCGTTCGTCCTCATTATACCATGGCTAGATGCATGCGGGACCCTAAGGCGGGTCATGTTTGGAATGACGAGAAGGGATACTCAACGCTGTTGGCTGGTAAACTCACCCATGATGTCTTGGGTGAGAACCCCGACTTATATAACCAATACTGCTCGACTAGAGTATCGAAGGCGAGTGGCGTATTGATTGTTATACTTGGTGAGGCAAAAGGCTCAGCTGAAAGTAGTCAGGGTTTAGGTCAAGAACCAACCAAAGGCTGCCAATGTCTAAGTTAAGAAAAGAACAATTGCGTGCCTAGGGGTTTGCGTATCTCGACCTACCACAAAAGAAAGAAAGAGTGTTTCCGAGCAACATCCACGTTTAAAAATGACCACCCATCCAGGTGTGAATTATGGTGAATTTACCCCTCCTGCCTTACAACCTCTATGGCTCTTTGGCTCTTGTTTGCCCTCAAACGAAGGCGGTCAATCTTCACTTACAACCATGTCCCCGGCCAACTGATAGATCGTAGACCCATTGTAACCCAGCACTTCGACACGCAAAGAAACGACAAAACCTAGTATAGATATGCCAGTTCCCAAAGCAGGAGCCAGTCGTGATAGGTCACCTTGCTGGTTATCATGATGGGGCTGGAAGGCATCGTATTCTATCCAACCATATCCAACCACAGCAAGAGGCGTGACCCCACAAATTCCCTTCATTCGTATGTCCTGCACTGTACTTCGAAGGAATATACA
The DNA here is from genome assembly GCA_022578845.1 of Hypoxylon cercidicola. Classification (NCBI taxonomy): domain Eukaryota; kingdom Fungi; phylum Ascomycota; class Sordariomycetes; order Xylariales; family Hypoxylaceae; genus Hypoxylon; species Hypoxylon cercidicola. The sequence continues at coordinate 346,737 of MU399507.1, forward strand.
TTCGTCCCACTGCAAGTGTGCATCGGCTCTGGAGGAACCGAATTTGCCGAACGTTGAAGCAGAAGGTCCTTAGAATATTCGGATTTCACCTAACGTAAAGGCGAGGTCAGATTAGACGCGTGGTCCCCCATAGAAATCCAAGAAGCTCTCTCAACCACTGAAGAAACGGGCCTTGACAGATCTCCAAGGCCTAATTTAAGCCCGAAAATCCCCCGCGGTACGCTAATTGGCTAAGTTCAGCACGGTACGTACCTATCTTTAGGTACCTTGTCCATGCATGCAGAATGCCAATTTTTCTCAGGGTCCGGAAATGCATCTTCTTCACGTACTCCGTCGTATCATTTAATCGCCCTGCCTATCTCTTTATCATACGATCTTGGACACCCTGTACCTAGGTAGTTGGGGCTGAATTCACGTGCCTCTTCATTATGTCTGGCAACTTTTCATTTTCATTTTCTGGCGATGACATAGAGGACGGTGGCGACCAAAATCCTACAGCCCCCAATGCCAGTATACCCGCGCCACAGCCTTCGGCTAGTGCGTTTCCCGTGCAAGGAAAACCTCTGCTCGCGGCAACAAGACATGACTTACAACACATGCTGTCTCAATTACCTTCTAAGGTCGCTTATGGCATATTAGACGTTGACCTTGATGGCCGTGAGACAATCCAGCTACCTCGGCGAGAGCTATGGGATGTCCGGGTTCAGCTAATGGCCGAGGATGACGGCGGTGACACCGAGCCAGGACTGGGCAATCATGATGTGAAAACCGGAGTATACGAAGGCGGATTCAAGTCCTGGGAGAGCAGTGTGGATCTCGTCAAGGTTCTTTCGCTCTCCAGGGATTTTATCGGCGATATGAATCTAGCTCCGAGAATTATTGAGGTAAGTCCTCGGCTGTATATGATGTTGTTGAGGCATGTACCAACCATAGGCCTGTAGCTCGGCTGTGGCACAGCTCTCCCCTCATTGGCTCTCTTCCAATGGAGCCTCAGCCTTCGGGGATGCGACGACAACTGTGGTCTCTCTCTAGTCTTAGCCGACTATAACCCGACAGTCTTGCAGCTCGTAACATTGCCCAACTTCATCCTCTGTTGGGCCCTTCATCAACGAGCGGAATCGCAGGTCCTGGCAGACGCTTTCTCTTCGGAGGGAGAACTTGACCTGAACCCAGAGGTTCTCAGAAGCTTCGAAGATTTCCTTTCAAACCGCAGGATTTCTCTCTCCTTCTTCTCCGGCGCGTGGTCGACCGAATTCGTCGATCTTGTCAGTTCTGACAATGCTTCCAGGGCAGTAACTGGATTTAAACGGCATACCATAATACTCGGCGCAGAGACTATTTACTCCCCCTTCGCACTCAGCACCTTTACGCAGACCATTTTCTCCCTCATGGAACAGGAGAGAGCGCAGGGCAACGCTGCAGAAGCCCTGGTTGGCGCCAAGAAGCTTTATTTCGGGGTGGGTGGCTCATTAGATGACTTTGTTGCCAAAGCACAAGAACTGGGTGCCAACGTCGAAGAGCTTCGAGAAGAGACAGAGGGCGTTCGACGTGGCGTAGTTTGCTGTAGACTTCCCTAGTAATGCTCGAAAAGAGATGCAAACCATGTGCATTCGCATAGTCGCAATATACGACTTTGGTCGAAGGCGAATCTAAGCTGACACCGCCACCTAAGAAACAATGGGTGTCATACCATTTGGCTTGCTCAAATATCCCAACCATAAGTTGGAGAGAGTATATCTTTGCAGCCACAAACATTTTGCTCTAAAATCAGGAACCAAACAGCGAGGCCAATGTTCACCGCAGGTTCCGCGTAGATTTCGCAAATCGGAGCTACTTCGCTCTTGAGCCGAGATGCTTGGCCTTGTGCCTTGTAACGCATACGAAAGGGGTGCCAATGGTGGATGGAAGTCTGAAATAGCCATCTCGATGCCGCTTCGATTTGATTTTAATGCCCCCCTTTCTTGCCCTCTTCATCCCAGAGTTCTGATCTAAACGTTGCTGTTCAAGCATTTACCCCTTAATAGCCCCCTAGACGCGGCATCTTGAGAAACAATCATGCGGCTGAACTATGATTTGGTCAGCATCTGACGCGTATGGTGCAATAAACGTTTCTCCACCCTCATCTAGAGGGACCCGGGCAATTACGATATCATTAGATCGCGCACTAGTAGAGTCTAGGATTGTGCCAAGTATACATAGCATTTGTGTCCTATTGTGTACATGGTAATGTCGTTTGAGCGAAGTAGGTGGTACGCTGAGCTTGGTGATATAAGTCATAGTTCCTCGAGTATCGACTGCTGGAAATACATTCAATATTAGGTAGTAGAATGATGCATTTTCTTGATCGGATGTAGTCGAATTGAGTTTCTGCGATGAAGCCTCGTTTCGTTGGCCCCGGCAATTAAGGGAAATTGTAAAACGGCATAAATGGTAATGAGAGACACGAAGTGCCCCCGGAATTGCATATCGAGATATGTGGGGAAGCTGCATGACGAAAACTTGCCAGGAACACCCCGGCTGCCCAGCGGCTAGTCCCCGATGCAGGAACCGCGCAGTGCACCTAAGACTGACAGGCTCAAGGCCCTGACGTAGCACGTTGGCGAAATTGCGACAGCCCCGCCACAGCATCGCGTCGCACAATTCCAGATCCTGCCGTGAACCGATCAAATATGCACGTATACCTTCTAACAATGCGAAATGGATGCATCTCTCCCATGAGCATTACGTAGCTCTCGCTTGGGTCCTTCTAGCTCAGGAGTTGTTGTGTCGCAATAATCAAACTGCTTGGTAGCCAATCACCTAAAGAGGCCAGGAGCCAACTATCACAAGACGTTCATAGTTGGAAGATACGACTCTTCAGACTTTACCCCCTTCCCAAGTGTAGGTATAAAGTGATGCTCTGTGTGACTGCCTCATGTGTTTATAACTGGAAAGTAAAGAATGCATGCAGGTTATGATGGACGTTGGCTTTGGGACGTGGCGCGCAATTGCATTTGCAGATCAACTAGAGTCAAGCTGGGGAAATATGTAAAGAATACTTAGCACCTGTTGACTAAACGTCGCGTGGTAGGAATGAGACACCCTCGGCCAGAACCTGGTCTTGCAACCCCTATGCGCATTAAAGCTCTGTGATTGGTAAAAGTCAATCAATCCACTGCGGTACTAACACAAGAACCAACTAAGATCGGTCATATCCAAAAGGGGAAAGGTGAGCCCCGAGTAAGCCGGCGCAGATACTGGTTAACTGCATTTTAATCGAGAAACTACTCCTGACTAAACCTAAATAGGTGCACCCTGGTAAGATTTTAGCGGTTCGTGCCTTCCTTCCTGGCGAGTCAACGGGAAATCTTGGTATTTTTCCTGGCCAATTTCCCGGGAACGCGGTTTCCTCTATTCTGTCCTGGAGCCCAAGGCGACAAGAGCTTCTCTTTTTCTTTCCCGTCAGCTGCTCATCTCGGCTTCCACTCATTTTTCCTCCATCACCACGTTCGTTACATCCGTTTCTCTCGTCGCCCTTTTCCGTACCACTTTTCTAATATCCCAAAGCAGTCCTCTCTGGTAAGTCAAGCTCTTGTTTCATACTACACATACTCTACATGGCACACGGATAGATCCAGAACTATCACTCTTCTTAAACTCATTTCTATTCACTGGTGTCGTTGCCAAGATATTTCAGCTCTTGGTGAACGACGTAGGTAAAGTCGCATGTTGTATTAGTACTGCCTGGCACATCCTGAGCGACGTCAGTCACCAGCAACACGAGTCATATAGGTTGAACCGTCGGGCTCTGGCTGACCTATTTTCCATTCCAGCACTTCTCGTCACTCTTTCAGTACGTTTTGAAACAGGTCATCACGAGCAAAAATGAAGACTGCCTTTCTTGCCACTCTCCTCGCCGCTCTCCCGGCCTGGGTCAGCGCCATTACCATCACCAACAGCAACTTCGACGGTATTGAGGTTGGTAAGGCCTTCGAGGTCACTTGGTCCGACGCTACTGGCCCGGTCACGCTCACCTTGAAGGATGGCCCTTCTGAGAACCTCGAGACCGTCGGCGAGCTCACTTGTAAGTTCCGTCAACTCCTAAGCAATATTCGCCGTTGATGCTAACTACGCGCAGCTGGCGAAACTGGCGAGAGCTACACCTGGGTCCCTTCCTCCTCGCTTCCCTCCGGCACTTATGCCTTGGAGATCAGCGACGGCACCGATGTGAACTACAGCAAGCAGTTCGAGGTTACGGGTGGCTCTGCTAGCAGCAGCAGCAGCAGCAGCTCCTCTGTTAGCAGCACGGCTTCGAGTACTAGCACCAGCTCGACCGTGTCGTCAACTACTGTCTCCAGCACCACCAGCAGTGCTTCGGCCACCACCTCCAGCGATTCGTCCACCTCCAGCGGTTCGAGCACCTCGTCTAGCAGCCGTGCTAGCTCCAGTAAGTCCAACTCTTCGACTACGTAGATGTATTCGTCTGACTAGGTGTAGCCTCTTCCGCCACCAGGACGTCAAGCGCCTCCAACTCCCAGACGGCCCTGCCCAACACGAACGCTGCTCAGACGGCAGCTCCGTTTGCGGTCCCCCTGCTGCTCGCTCTCGGTGCGGCCTTCATCTAAGCAATAATGCTAACGATGGGGTACGTCCGACGGAAGCAGCGTGGTTTTTTCGCCTTAGGGAGTTTTCGTTGTACAAATATGCTTTTGCTGCCTCTATAATGGCACCCTTCGGTAGTTGATGCTTAATGGAAAAGGAAGCATTTGTCTCGAGGCTTAAGGGAATGAAGTCTGAAGCGTTCTCTGGACGCGTCTGTTGTATACGTAAAGTATCACAGATAAAAATGCATAGCCAGCGATGCTTAACCTGCATCATGTAATTACGAAAAGCCTGTTGCTAATACTCACTGTCTGAATCTTCACATGAATGCCGCGCTCCTCGCAGTAGACGTCGCTTGGTGCAGGGATGTCGGGTATGTGCAGCAGTTTGACATGTACATGCCGCTCGTGACGACTCGGCTGTAACCGTGAGACATACGTTACCAGTCTACGCGGGTACTTGCAGGTGAAGATCCAGGATGCCGCCCTGCTAACTAGCAGCATCGCAATGACGGCTAGATACCTACATCTTGAAAGGTATGGCTTTGCGTAAATGGCCAACGAGGTCTGTAAGTAACCGTACAAAAAGGGGGTACTGGTTCTTTCGAGCTATACATTGCGAGCAATGTATTTGATAGACGTTGCGCATTTGATAGACCTAATGCATTTGGAGTAAGCATGTAAGGGATCACAGAGAAGCGGAGCAGAGAACATTTACCACCCCATTGGAAATTGGGAATATTTGCTCAGTTTGGTCGTACAGGGACATACATTTTTTTGTTTTTTTTGTGTAGCTAGCTAGCTATCTGTATCAACAACGCAAATTGCAAAAAGACGCCGAGGTTTTTGCATGCAGCCGAGTCTCGAGATATCCTTCCATGCATCCATCCCTTGCCTACTGCATATCCATCCAGCCTCGCAGCCTCGGTAACGTATCCAGCCTAATCCTCTCCCCATTGCATCCTATGATCCTTGCGGCGTGGGTATATAGGCATTATCGTTCTTTTCGTGACTCCGTTATCTGGATGCGTAGGCAGGTATTAAAAAAAAGAAAAGAAAGAGAGAAACGTGTCTTGGCCAATGTGCTATATCTGAGTCCGAGGCCAGACGAGACCACGTCTATTAACACGTGAAAATCATCCGTATCCCTATTCTCAAGTTCATCCTCATGTAAAAACTTGCGGGAAAGGGATTTCGTAGTATGCAATCTTGGTTGCGATTGTCGGGAGGCTCGGTGCATACCCTTTCTTTCCTTCTCCCCTAGATAGTCTCTAGGACCTCTGTTGTTGGCAGCTACAAGAGACATTTTTGTTTACGTTGAGGGTGCATCCTCTTGTAGACCCAGTTGGACCACCAATCATAGGAATGCTCAGATGTCCACCACTTCCGAAAATCACTGCCCTCATACTTGGGGTGTAACCATGCTTCCATTTCCTCACAGCTGCAAATAAGACCAAACAAACTTGAAGCTGAGGAGGGTGAAGGCAACCCTGACATTCTCTTGAAGACATCCTTAAAGGGAAAAGTCGATTCAATGGAATGCGTGGGTGTCGTATTCGCATTGGCTGAATCGCGGGCAGGTAGCCGTTTCGACGAGTAGCTGTGGATCACCTTCCACTAGAATTCGACTGTGTCCCTGAATATCTCCGGGTCCACGCCTGGCACAACCTTTTCAGCCAAGTCTCGGCGATTCATCTGCGTGAAAACACGACGGAGCGTGTCGTACAGATTGGTGCTGCGATTCTGCGTCGTCATGGCATCAAGCTGGGCATCGCTCACATTGCCACCTAGAAGCTCGCGTGCCTTTTCGCGGCCTTCCTTTTCGACCTCCTTGTGCATGTTCAGGGCAGCCAACAAGTGACCGGCGGCCTCTTCGTAGCAGGACATGTTGATGCAGCTGACACCTAGGTTGTACCGCGCACGTACAAAGTTGGGCCGCAACGTCAGCGCCTTCTCGTAGGCGGCGATTGCCTCTTCGCTTTTACCACTGTTGGCAAGCGTCGCACCGAGGCGGTTCCACAAGAGGTGGACCTGGTTCTGCCGGTTTGACGAGCCGAGCTCTGTAGATGCCAGAGCGGCAGAGAAGCAGTCCACTGCCTTTTCGTACTCCTCGGCGCCGTAGAAGAGGACACCAAGGCCAACCTGCACATCGGGGTCCATACGCTCGCCGTCGGGGCTTAGCCGCGCAGCCTGGATAAAATAATTTGTGACACGGTCGTGAAGCTCCTGGCGTTCGGTGAAGCCAATTTCGGCGGGGGAAGACAGGTCGCTGGGCGAAATGACGGAGGGGTATCTGATAGAAAGCCATCGCTCTAGGGTCCTATAGGCTAGGCTGTCGTATCCCTCGTTCGTATAGGATACAGCTAGAGTCATGAGCGCGGGAGCATTGTTAGGATCAAGACTCTTGGCCTGCTCAAGGGCTCGGATTGCGGCTGTCTCTTTCTCATTCTGCGCCTGGGCCGTGCCAAGCTGCACCCATGCTTCGACATGGGTGGGATCTTTCTGGATCGCAGCCTCGAAAGCGAGGGCAGCCAGGGAGAGGTTGCCGCCCTCATCCACAATGCGCATGCCCTCCTGGAAAGGATTTTGGGTGTCCTTGAAGAGGTTGTCCTCTTCGAAGAGATAGGGTCCCATGTCAGGGTCGCCGAGCAGCCGGCTATTTGCGCCTGGTTGGTTCCAACCATCGAAGCGATCGCCTTCGAAGCGCTCGGCCCACGCAGGATCGTCATCGGCCCAGTCAGGGTTTTCCAGCCCGTGTCCCACCTGCTCAAGGAAGTCTTCTTCAGTGATGGGCTCCTTGTTAGCGGCTTGTTCGGCCTTAATACCTCTCCAGATGGACTCGAAATCACCAAACTCGTTCGTTTCCGACTCCAATATCTTCTCGTCCAACTTATTCAGCTCGGGTTCTAGAGCAGCGGTCTCATCTACTCCCTTGGATTCCTTGTCTTGCAACTCCAATTGCTTGAACTGCTCTTCCCATTGCTGGTCATCGAGTTCCGTTACCTTCTCTTTGCCCTTGCCTTTGTCTTGGTTCATCATCTCTAGCGGTTGTTGTGGCATATGGCGGGACATGGGTTGGTTGTACATGTTGTTCATGCCGTAGCTAGTCATGGGCATCTGGTTCATCATGCCCATCATCATCGGGGGACCCTGGTAAGGCATAGCCGAAGGCATGGGACTAGATCGCGACGAGGCCTGTAGGTTGGCGAGCCGCTGCGCCGCCGCGTAGTCACCGGGAAGGGATTGCATGTCTCGGGGTGCCTTGAAGGCGGACTCCATGGCAGCCTGGGGGTTGTGTTGGAATTCGTTGGCCCACGAGGGCGAAGTCGAGTTTGCTCGCAAGTGGATGCCATGCGACGGGGGATCCAATCGTAACTGATGCATGCCCTCGGGAGCCATGTCGGGAAGTTGACCGTTCTGTTGTAGGAAGCCGTTCATCATCTATAGCCACAGGTGGTTAGCTCGTTGATTTGTGTTATGGTTGTCAATAATAATCTATACCTCATCCTGGGGTCCGTGTTGCGCAGTGCGGAAGCCACCTATGCCACCTTGAGGAGTTCCATTTCTAACGCGATCTCTCTGCAGGCTGTTGTCTTCCTGAGTGTGCTTGGTGAATTGGCTAAGCGGGTTGCCCGAAGTCGAGCACTCGGGCCCGCCACCTAGGAAAGACATGCTTAAAAGCGGTAACCTGGTACAGCGTGAACTAAGAGTAGAAACTTAGTCTGATTGTCGGCGAAAGTGACGTTTCGGACGAGAATCTAGACTAGACAGCAGTCGTCAACAAGGACGATTTGCTAATGAGTAGTAGAGCTCAAATGGAACTTGTGGTGTGCAAGCTCCGAACTGTGTGCGTAGAAGAAAACTCATCCGACGTTGTGCTTGTGCGGAAAAGAAAACAAATTGAAAGACGTGACGTTTGGGGGAAAGAATCAAACATTCACGCGTAGAAAGGTAGGCGGTAGGCGGTAGGCGGTAGGCGGTATTACAAAGCTGTTTCCGTGGCAGTTGCGAGTGAGGTCACTAGGCTACCCAAAAGCTGCCTAAGGTGCCGAGGAATCCACCAGCGGGGGGAGGCGATTCGTACAATACCTACCGCCGAGGTAAACAGCTGCCCCATCAAAACGTCGTGGCAGCGTGGTTACCTTCCATTTGACTGTAGATATGGTCTGTGCACTAAAAAACATGCCACCTACACTCACAAACGAGACGCAAATACGAATATGCAAATACAAATATCGACAAGTAATTTATCTTCGAGATATATCTAAAAACATATGTACCTAATAGAAGCAGGTACTATAGATAAAACTAATCACAGCCTAGAACTAGGGATATAAGCAGTTTTAATACATATTACCAAGCTCTTGGATACGTCTAACAGGTAAGCATTAAAAGTTTGCCTCCTAGCAAGCTACAAACGGCTTGAAGCTCTCCAAAGGTTACGTTTAGCTGTGATGAGCTACCTACTGGGTAGTTATCTATCATCTTGAAGTTACCATCGTAGTGGAAGGGAGATATATCACATTGGATTGCCGTGCCTACGAGCAGTCATTCGTTTCCACCGCGAGGGGCGGAAACACCTAGGCATGACTCTTGTACACGTAGAATGTATTGTTACATAGAATGACTCGAGTCTAGACAAGACTTCCGCCAAGGACTGACTTGTTCCTCCTTCTGAGCCTCACCCACCACCGTCGCCGCGTACCACGTATCGCAACGCTTCGAGCAATGCGAATGCGGCTACCGGGCTCTGAGCTCAGGCGTCACCCACAGCCGCTACCCCTTAGTTATCCTGCGGTTTCATCTTGTTGGTGGCCGGTCTACGCTCAGCGTAGTCGATACGCAGGCTGCGGCCTCCCAGCTGGATGCTGTTCAGCTGCTCGAACGCCTTCTGCGCGCTCTCGACGTCGACGAAGTCGGCGTGGGCGAAGCCGCGCGGCCAGCCCGTGTTGCGGTCCACGGCGACGCGGACGTCCACCACGTTGTCCAGCTCCCGGAAGATCTTGTTCAGGTCCGCGTCCGACGTCTCGTAGGGGATGTTGCCGATGTACAGGGACGAGGTCGGCCCCTCCAGTTGGTTCCCCGACTTCTTGACGCGATCCCCCTCCGGCTTCTTGAAGGCTACATTGATGCGACGGCCGTGCCAGAAGGACTGGTTCGATTCATCAACGGCACGCTGTGCGTCCTCCACCGTCTCGAAGGTGACGAAACCAAATCTGACAATTTGGTGAGCAAATTTTCATAACCTTAGGCGGGACAGCCCAGGCGTAGGAATCAAATAAGCCAATGGCTTTACATACCCTCTGCTCAGTCCCCTGCCATCCCGTCCGATACGGTGCGAGACGATCTCTCCGTACTTGGTGAAGGCGTCTCGAAGGTGCGTCTCGGTAACGTCAAAGGACATGTTAGAAACGAAGATTTGCCGCGATGGAGGTATGGTGGGGGGAGCGCTAGTCTCTTCGACAGATTCGATAGCCTCTTCCATGACCTTCTCATCCTCGGCAACTCGCATAGTCTGGGAGAAGAAGCGCGCCAGGGGCACCATAGTAGCCGGGCGCATGGTAGCCTTGCTGATCTGCATGGCAAAGGAGGCGACCTGCTGTCGAGGGACAGCGATAGCAACGGAGGAGCATGCCGCCCTAGCAGCCGCACGGCGGATAGAATGCCTATTGAATGCGATTAGTTCCTAACCCATTGATAGCGCATCGGATCGAGCATGGTGAAGGCCTACATTACGTCGGTATGTTTATAGAGATTGAAAAAAATCTTGTTGGATGTGGTTGCAAGATAAAAACTAGCAACTCGATTTTTACTATGCGTTGTAATGTAATCAAGGAGTGGTGAAGATTTATCGACAGAAAAAAAAATTTAGCTTCCATTGAAAAACAAACGGCCCAAACATCCCCGGAGCTAGTCCTGAAAGGTACGTACCTGTCTCCTTATCGGGGGTGGTCTTATCAGCTACCATCTTGAAGACGTGTATATTAGGTAATATAGCCCATTGACACCTCGTATTGTATAAATCTTTAATACTTACATTTTCGATGATTTAGGCGTAGATACTGCGTGTGGCAACAGTAAACATCACAAGAGTTTAAAAGGTCCCCCTAAAGGTCCCCCTAAAAGTTCATAATCAAATCATGGCCAAATATTTGGAAGCATGCTTGTACAAAAGATAATACATGATTCTTTACATGAAGGTCTCATGATATGCCGGACCTCAAACTCTTCGCTTCTTATTCACGCCCAACGGTTCTTGTATGAGTGATCGAAACTCAAAGGCTCAAAGGCTCAACTATCGCAGTAATTCGACTCCCAAACCAAACCCCCTTTTTTCCCCTTCCAATTCCCGCTATCCACCCAGACATGTCCTCGTTGGTATCACCCCTAAATTTCTAACAGACCAAACCCGTGTGAATAGTGCGGCCTAGTACAACGTCGAGGCCATATAATATATACATTCCAACAAGCCCAACGTTTAGAGCCAACATGAGAACGAGGATTAAAAGAGTTCACCAGATGCCGAAATCGTTCACCTAGCTAGCCACCCCATTTGCCACATTAAAAGTGGCGTACCTCCCCCTTTCAACCAGGTTCAAAACCTGGAGGTATCTGGAGGCTTGGAGGTCAAGCTAGATAACTACCTTGTAAGTGACAGTTACCAGCAATCAAGCTTCCAAATAACCATCGGTGGGCTAAATGGAAACCGACCATCCGTCTCATGGCTTCGTATCGCCAATGCGTAAGTAGTGAGTACTAGTCGGTACCCTTAATCCGACATATTATACCCCGTACCAGTTCCGAGAGCGCCTTAGAATCTGTGCTGGTTGATAGGCACCCAGAAGCAATCGAGCCCAGTAGAAACCGTCGAGTCGCACGGGGTATCCATAAGAATGCGCTAGAATCCTCTAGTTTTAATGGTTGCTGCTCCCCAGTATGACAATATTATGAACAAAAGGAAGTGAGAGATTGTAAGGTGCTTTAGTTCTTGTTTAGAATCGGTCCTGACGAAATCCGTTGGTTCTTTGACCTTCATATTGAACCCCCGTCATAGATTCCGGTGCGCTCGGGAGGTTTCCACTTAGCGCTCGTAAAGGTGGTAGCTCTGGCCGCGCTGGTCTACCATACGGGTCCGTTGCGTAGTGGTCAGCAGGTGGCTGTGATGCTAGAGGCGCATTTGGTGGTCCTGAACCTCCTTGCATGCCTGGTATATTCCCACGAAGCTGCGCATTCTCTAGTCGCGCTCTGTCTAACTCGCGACGTAACATCTCCGCTTCTTGAATGGCATTTTGGCAGTGTCCCGAAAGAGACTTAATGGTATCCGACTGTTTCTGATGTTCGGCAATAGCTACGTAAAAGTCAGTACTTGAACCAACAGAAATTTGTACCATGGCATACCTTTCGTTAATATCTCCCATTTGGACGCCTTCGATCCGCGTTCCTGTGGCATGAGCTCGCGGAGTTGCTCGAATAATTCCTTCATTTCAGTACGTCTTTTACGCTCCGCCAGTTTGTGGCTTTGTCGAAGCTCGGGTGTTCTGCTATATGGCTGATTACCACTATGCGGGCTAGACTCCTCGCTGTGGAGATCCGCAAGTTGTTTATGTTGGAGCGTGTGGTGATGAATAGTCTGGAAATCGGGACCCAAGCCTTCATCGAGTCGCCGCTGTCCAGGAGGCAGCCGAGACTCTGTTGTGAATTGGCTACTAGCGATCGATTCTGTAACGCTGCTTCGCCTAGAATCGAAAAACGTATGGTTGCCCAGTGCGGAGGGCATCCGCTGAATCTCCTCCTCCGGAAAAGCCCACGCTTGACCCTTGGTTGGCTCCGCTGCCCTGGCGATCGTGCTCGTGGCCGGCCCTGTGATCGCGGGGGCAGTTCTAACTTTGGGGTGTTGACCTTCAGGAGTGCGCTCGACATTCGGTTGGTATCCGTTCGATATCCTATGCACAGACAAATGGTCCATTCCTACGCGGGGGTTCCGTTGCTGTACCAAGCCTCCCGGAACCGATGTCGTCGACTGGTTCTGGCTTGCATAAGGGGAGTTGCTCAATCTCAAATCGCCGAAGCCTTGGTTGATTCTACTATCCACGCTCTCGCGTCGCGAGTCTGGTCCCGCGCTTGCTAAGCCTCCTAGGGACATACCACCCGATATAGAGTCCAACGATTGAGGGCGATCGAAACGTCCACTGCCTGGGGTCGTCGGCGATACCATGGACGTTATACTCATGTTGTTCGCTGGGGATACTAACGGCTGAGCGACTAGGGTGGTAGTGGTCGGCGAGGGCGATTGATCTTGCACCGAGTGATATACATTGATGCCTATCCCTGAGGCAGTCGAATTGTCTATGGGATCATGGTTAGCAACTCGACTACTGGCTACCAGTCTTAGACCACAGGGTATGCAGGTTCCATACGCTTGCTAGATGCATCTGTGCTAGAGAAATACGCAGAGTCACGATTTTCCTCTGGGTTCAGGATAGTATTCAACCCATTTGGGAGCTTCTGCGACGCAGGCCGAGACTGATCCGACGCCATTCTCGAGGACTTAACGTGTATGTTTCTGGGTTCTTAGGCGTGCGGTGAGGTTTAAATAGTCGTCCAGGTAGAAATCTTTACTGGCGCTCGTAGAGAATATCGTGGCTTCACGAGGTCGATGCACGCGAACCTGCGCTACGGAATGAGTTCGTGACGGTCAACAAAAATTGACTTCGAGCGGTCGAGGACAGCATTGAAGCTTGATAAGCAATTGTAGGCGCAATCCGATGACAGCTCGTGGGAAAGGGTAGATAGACGAGAGGTAAGCTAGTCGCGGTAATAGGTAGTTCGCAGTTCGTAGTTCGTAGTGCGTAGTTCGTAGTAAAAGTAGGCGGGTAAACTATAACGACAGGCTAGGAGAGGCTCAGAGCTTGTTTGGTACTATTACCACCAAACGAAGCATATAGCAGAACGATGCGTATTACAGGCTTGGAAAGGAGGGGAAAAGGAATAAAAATAAAAATAAAAAATAAAAGGGAACTTCTCGACAGTATAGTTAGAGAGAAAGAGGAAAGATCACGGCCCCCAGCCCAAAAGTTCCCAAAGTCAGCATAGGCGTGACAGGGCTCTGGTAACTACCTGTCTCGTACAGCAGACGTAGGGATGAACGGATGTATATATGTACAGTGTACAGTATACCTATGTAGGGATGTAGGGGGGAGGTTTATGGGTTTATGGGTTCATAGGGTTTATTGAAGAGGGACGGGCAGAACGACGGGGAGACCTTTAGTGTGTGCCGTTCTCTCGCATTTGAAAAGGTTTAGGCCAGACGAAAAGAGAGGAAGAATAGAATACTCAAGACAGAAAAGCCAAGGGGTAAGCCCCTTGTTGGATCGAAGGAGGGAGGGCCTTGGGATGTGGAGGAACTGCCAGAGAATGGCAGGTGAAAAAAGAGCCGAGAGGTTGCGGCCATTCCTATTCCTGTCAGGTCTAGGTACAGAGACATTGACAATAGCAGAGCCACATGTAGCCATTAGCCATTAGCCATCTGCCATCTACCAGCCGCCATGCCTTAGCAGCTTGGGTACGCCCTAGGGTAGGTACCGTGCGTAAAACGATGCATCGGGCATTCTGACAGTCTGACTACTGGTAAAGATTTCGTCGCATGGCAGCATAGCTATTTCCAGGAATTGCTACATAGAGACTTGCTACATGTATGTAGAGAATGTTGCTAGCTGGAGCGAAAAAGAAATACTCCGGCTGAGAGTATACGGTACATGGGGAGCTATCGATTTTCCACTAGCGTGCCCGCTACTGCGCCCGTCTGTTTCTCTTTTTTTTCCCTCGTGGCCCTTCATGTACCGGGCACACGTGAAGGAAGTCGAGCAGGGATACCCTCCACCCTGGTGCATGGGAAGTGGAGCAGAAGCCCACGAGCGGCACCGCGGCCGAGTTGAGGTACGCGGTACGCGGTGCGCGGTACGCCATCTGATGTAGCACGCACATCAGCGCTAGAGGTACGTAGCACCGCCGTACAGGGTACAGGTAGGTAATACCTAAGATACTACATGCAGAGGTCTGTGCGGCATGGCTTGGCATCGAGAGCGAGACCTGTCCAGCGTCCTGCCCCCAACCAAATCGCTCTATTATAGTCGTGTGAATGGTAATGCTATGGTATGTAGCGCTTGAGGTTTGAAAGGGAAAGACGGATGGTGCCTTTCTCGGTACCGTGTTGGATGTTGGATTACTGCTGGACATGGACATGGACATGGACAACTCCGGATAGGATCAAGCGTCAGCAAAAGACCAATGCTCGTACGGTAGAATGCATCGCATTCCACCGTGATGACCTTTACTCTGACTTGAGTCGGAATGTCCGAACTACTCTTCACGGATAAAGGATGCGAGGATTACCTCCTCTCCCGCAGGGAACCAGTTCTCTGCTTGGACCTGTGAAGCGCCAGAGCACTATAACTCTAGTGCCATAGAGGGAGGGGGGAAAGGAGGTTGCAGGTTGCAAGCCGCAAGCTCGCCCCTGTAGATGTACGATGTATCCAAGGTGACCTGTACTACCCAGAGACCTGCCTAGCTGGTTGCACGAATATTTCGTAGTTTAATACCTGCCGGATAGCAGCGCGGTTGGTCGTCCAGTTGTCGTACGAGACAGAGAGTATGATGCGATTGTAATAAAAGCTTCTCATATGATTCTACGCGGACATCGGCTTGCCAGAAGCTGCTGTATGTGAAGAACAGGGTGCATTTTCTATGTATTTCTCGGCAGTTGACGTTGTCACGGCTTACTCGAATAAAGTAGTTGCCCTGAAAGTGCGACGAATAGTCAGCAGAAGCCAGGTTGCGCTACAAATTCGCAATACTCCGAATTTCAAGCATATGTACCTACAATAAGGGACAAAAAGAACTGAGGTCATAAATTAGCCTGCCTTAGGTAGGATGTCAGGATGTGAGGCATCCCGTATGGGTACGTTACTGTCGGTGTCTCTGAAGAGAAGTGATGTCCGGGGCGGCAGCAAGTACTGCGTCCATAAAGAAACCCCCATATTATGTATATATCTTAGGTACGTACATACATACATTCGTCAGGATCTGGCTGCAGCCAGAGCCCACCCTATCATGTATCATCTATTACTGGAGCCTTCGTTCGATACCTTGGCTACCCTACGATCTTCCCGCCGCCACGTGAGCTGTACATACCAACCCTACATCTTAGTAACTCGATTACATGTATGTTGGTAACTGGTTCGAGACTGCGCCTAATACAACACCGTGCTGATCTATAGCCTCCGTACGGTGTTGTATGCACCATATCCCATCAATTATGCGGGGTGCGTTCCACAAGCCTACCTAGGTATTCAAGCGGATAGCTTCCGAGGGACGTGTCAATGATCCCGTGCGGTCTTCATAAGGCTGCTATACACGATAGGAGTCCCTCGCACTGATCGTCCCCACGCTGCCACGGCATACTTCAGTCAGATTCATGGGGAAAACAAGCTTCTCGGGTTTGCCAGGGGTGCGAGTGCAAAGGGCCTCTTATCATACACACATAGATACATAGATAGGGTTTGGTAATAAGAAACGGGTAGCAAGTCAGATGGAAGCATCATCTCGAAGGTTAGCAGCAGGATCTTACACACCCCAACGAGGGGTAACTTTGCTTGTCGTTATGTGTTATGTTGTTCCGTCTGTTCTACGAGAGGCACAAAACGGCACGGCTTCAGATATCCCCAGAAAAGAATAGATCACCGACTCTCATGTCTCTGGTTTGCTCGTACGACTCAGAACCGGTCCGATAAGTATCTTCCTAGTACTGTCTGTGCCATCGTAGGTTAGGTATTCAGCTAGTGTGTTGCTTTGCTTTGACTGTCGAGTCTATCCGGCCTACCTTTGCTGCTTTGTAACGTTCGCGTGTAGAATTCAACTCATTGTTCAACGGCACGGTCGATCAGACACAGAAACTAAGATGGGAGTAACTCTGTCAGTCTTAGTCAGATAGGTGACGGAGGACGGTAGTTGGCCATGCGATGTACATGCTTGCTTGACAAATCATGGGGATGGGTGTCTGTGCTCAAGCTCGAGCCACCCTACCTGTTTTGCCCGTCTCCCAACATCTGGGATATGGAGTAGCTTAATGCCAATCGTTAATTAAGTGACGAGTAATTTCTTGCTTCTTCGCTCCCACGCCATTCTGCCATTCTCTACACGAGCATCTTGCATTCCTGGGACCAAGGGACCAACAGACTAAGGAACCAACAGACCTACCGCCGGGTTTTGCCAAGGGCCACACGCGCGCCGCACGCAAAATATGATCTTATACTTCGCTTATACACAGTTCAAACTGCCACCTGTCATCAGGGCCGGTGTGTGATATCCATCATACACTTTCGGTGTGCTGCGCAGGCTTTTATCAGTCTGTCAGGCATGGCAGCCAGAGACACAGTATCCGGATCGTTGGAAGGTAAGTATCTCTGTCTCGCAGAATTCCCGCGCCTCAATACCCCATGTCTCCATGCCTCCATACCTTATGCAAGTCTTGGATGAGACCTTACCCAGGGTTGTCACAGTTGACGAATTGGAAGTTTGGATGCGTGTACGACATCAGGCACCTCGTATGTGCGTGCGTGCGTGCGTGTGTGCGTGCGTGTAAAGTAAGGCGTAGGTGTGTTAGGTGTGTGAGAGGATGTGGAGGTTTTCACAAGCCACTTTTCTCCGCTTCATACAGTACTTATTTACTGCCCTGCTTCGCACACGCCATGTACAAATACTTGATAGATTTCAAGCCTAAAATTTTCCACGTGGTCGGCGTCGTTCCACACTAGGAGCGAACGTATTCCCAGCCAGAGTCGCATATTCTATTGCTCCTTCGCTAAGGTATCCTACATACTACATAGCAACACACTCGTCTATTTACCCACGACGGCATATTCTATTAAAGAGAAATCATTTACAAGTTCATGCCACCATATAAGGCTGCATGCCACCAAAATAACATCCGAAAAAAAAAAGCCCTCTGGGGGCCAGCGGCACTTCTAACGTAAACTGGCCTATGTGACAGCCTACTCACAGGCGGCCCCGACACGGAGCCAGTCAGAGCTTCTCTTACGCAAATTCGGTACCAGTTATTATCAGGTGAGGGATCAGTGTCTGCAAGGCGGATAACGGTGATCGTGGTTCCCACCCACCCTGAGATATTCCTTTTCTTTTCATGGCCCCTCTGCCCCTTTGCCCCTTCAGGCTCACAGGCTTCCCCATCCCTTTCCATCCAGCCAGAGTGCGTGCGAAATTGTGGGCACGGCATGCGGCATGCGGCATGCCACGTTCCTAGTACACTTTAAAGGGAATTTTTCCCATTGTATTGTTAGCGTCTCCGCTGCCATCCCTGACTTTCTCCTGCCCAGCTGCCAAGCTTCGCAAGGTATCGTCCCCTACCATGTAGTAGTAAGGCTAGCAGGAAGCAGGGTTCGTCGGTGATTCTCGTCATTTCGGGAGATCCAAGTCCTGACAGGCCCTGGGCTCGGCCGTTCCCTATCGTTTTTAGGCCGAGCTATTACTCGATAACGCCCAGATCTGATATTAAAAAGAGACAAGCCTCGTGGCTCGTGGGTAACCGTTGTCAATCCCCAGTTAATCGAGGCAGAGCTAGAATCAGGTACCCCTTGATCTACTATTGCTTATTTTCGTTTCTCCTCGGCCAGATGTTGCAAAGAGGCGCGTTCCTTACAGTTACCTCCTAACCTTTCCAACCCCCATGCGATGCCTCATGCATTCCATCCCACTACTCCCACTTAGGTAGCTTATCAACTGTTGTCTGCTTACTGTATCTGTGACAAAGGCATCGCCAAGAATAATTTAAAAAGATACGATCAGCCCCCTCAAGGATCAGCAACCTTTACTGCGTAACCCAACGTGATATGCAATATCTACCGAGAGGTATAGTCACTTCGAGTCCACCACACAGACGTGTGCAACACATGTATGGTCCGGTATGTACGTCACGTACGAAGAAAGGCAGCCTCTCTTTGTATAGGCAAGCTTGTAGCTTCATATTAAGCAGGGGAAATAATCAGCCCATCCAACGGTCCATGTATCCTTGGATGATCTGTTCGGGCCGCAACCGGGGAAGGATAAATAGGTAACATAAACCAAACCCAACAGACCCATAAAGAACGCCATGGTCTCTCCTAGTTGCTACCTTAGCTTGGATGGGATCGAGAACAATGAACTCAACTACTATTTCAGTCAGGTTAGCATCGGCCTCGGCCGCCTCTAGAATAACAATAGCATACATACCAGCCGCTTGCGCACGGCTGGTGCTTTGTTCAATATTCATTAGTAGGTATTCGCAGATGTTTCAAACTATTCGGTTCGAGAAAAGAAAAGCATGCTGTTTGCGCCTTTGTCCTAAGCTTTCCCCGAGGTCGCCTATTGTAAAACTAGACTCGGGCACCAAAAACTACATCGGGGTACAGATCTAAGCAATAGACATGATCTATGCTCGTTTCTGCCTAGCATTGCGTAACTCATAGTTCGCACGAGACTACATAGTATAGGTAGTTGCTGTTTACTATGCACGTGTTGTGGAAGATCCAAGAGATATCTGTCCTTGGATGTAGAAGAGGTGATGTACACTGGGTACATAACGTGGCTGTAGTATACTGCAACTTTCATTATAAACAGACAATATAACAAATTAACCGCCTATGGATTCGGTCATCGGTTTAGTTGTCATGTAAGTTGGACGTTATTAGCACATCTACATTCAATAGCCTCGCTATATCCGCCGCATGCCCTACCCATGCCTACGTTGCCACACAGATCATAGATCATGTAGGCTAGCTAAACTCGATTCGTCTTCTCCGTGTGAGCTTCAAAAATAGTTCTATAGGTTACGATATGGTGTGCTGCGGAAGATCCTCATGAAGGAACTTCCGCTTTCGTCTTGTCCGGGTCGATTCCTTTCGGGACGGCTATTCCATCGCCCAGCTTATTTTTACTGCTAACGGCTATCTCTTGCTACTTCATCTGGGACTACACCTGAGCATGTTTATACGTTTCACGCCTGTGCCTCAGGACACGCCGAGAGCGTCGAAAGTTGGAAACGGCTACCCTATCACCTATAGGTATTCACCTCGTCAGTGCTGCAGTGCAGGCCCTCGGCCTACTAGATATCGCCGAAGGAATAGTGATCGGCGCGCCACTCCCACAAGGGGCCATCCTGTTGGTGACGCCAACTGGGCTCTATGTGCGTACTATGTACACTCTAGAGACACGCCAACTATCGAGCAGTTCAGCCCGTGCTTGGGTTCATGGTTATGGGTACCAGATCTTATAGGACTATTTACCAATTCCTCAGACAAGTATTGACCGAAGGCTGTGATATACTACTGAATTGAGTAAAATGCAAAATAAGAATCATCACGCGAGCTGAAAAAGGTTCGAATCCTAGCTTAAACTACCCCTACGAACCAACCTCAAGCATCAGCTTCCTACCCGTCCCATTTCCTTGCCCAGCGGCACGGAAGCGCCGCTCGGGATGGAGAGGGCCAGGGCTCCCAAATAGTTCATTCTCCATTTACGATCATCTCCTGCGGTTCTACTCGTCACGATCAGATCATTCGCGGACAAAAAGCATTTATTTATCGAGGTGGCGTAATAACCAGGCAGCTTGATCTACCTAACAGCCAAACGATCTAAGATAAAGTGACACGTCTATTTTCGGGACGTCGGTATCTCCATGTGAGGCTTATAGACGGGACAGAATGCAAGGGAAAACAACAGGTACCTACTATATCCAGATATCGTGGACTATGGACGCTGCTAACAAGAACTATGGCAGGTAGCTGGGTACCTAAATGATGATAGCTGCCGTGTAACAAGTAACTTGAGACGCGATACCCCTATCTCAGTTTACATACCAAGATGACAACAAATAAAACCTGGACTATGCCGTGGAATTAGTCACGCGAGCTTCTCTTGAAGATTCCTTCTCGAAGTCTAGGATATTATTTACTATCGATTCCAGCACTCCGGGTCTTCCAAAACGTAGGATGATCAATCGGCCTTGCAGCATATACTTAATTCAACGTCAACCTGGATCGAGCCCGTCCCGCCGATACTTAGCGCCAGAGGCGCCCAAGGCACCAACTAGTGAACTGTGGCCTTCTCTCATCACACCACCGGGTCCAATAGTTTCGCTACCAGCTACCAACATGGAGTAGCACCGTCATATCTCTCTAGATCTAAAAGTCGGGACCCACGAGAGTCTTTCAAAGCGAGGTCAGATATGTACAGCTAGGTACGATGCACAACCCTCACGATCCGCAATTCACTCCATGTATCTCAAATCTCTCTAGGGAACCTACCTAAGCCAGTCGTATAACCGGGAAATGGTGGCACACGTCCTTGCATATATTCCTCATGGGGAAGATGCTGGCGAGACGCACTGTTCCTCCTTGCATACCACCAAGCACCCAGCTGCAATGGAATTCTCCTTCCCCTCCAGTTCTCGGGGTAAGTATCTGAGACATTATGACCTAGTGAAGGCACAGCAGATTTTGTACCCTCGACACCACGTTTCTAGACCCCGAGGGTAGCGCGATCTGGTGCGATGGCCCGAAGATATCACAGGGGTGAGACCCGTCTTGTCTCGGACACGGATGTCGCTGCTCTGGGGCGCAGGAATGGAGCTGGCAGGTTTGCTTGGGCGGCCTGCCGGCTCCCGTATTTCAGCGGCCGTCCGCTATGCCCGCTTGACGGCCGAATCTAGATCTTGAATAGGCAGGTATTCGCGATCGATCCCGCCGTCTCAGAGTGTTTCGTGCCGACTGGCGGAGAAAAGAGTGTGTGAGACGGCGGCCGCGGAAAACTCTTCCCTCCTTTTCCTTTTTGACTAGTGTTTCCACACTTGTGAGCCCTAGGCGTCAATCACATTTTCCCAGCCAGGCTTCCCGTAGCATGGCCAATGTCTCATGCCAGCATGCTTCACCTCGAGGGCCAATGTCATGGTTAAGCACTCTCCGGTCGCTGAAACAACGATGCCATGGAAGGGAGCACGGCACCACCTCATCGTCACGCTAGCACCGTGGCACTCGGGACGGAATCTAGTGTGACGGTTTCAGAGGGCGATGGCACGCCCAAAACCGATAACGAGCATAGGTGCGACGGTAGACAAATGCGCATGCAGTTAGCCTCGTCTATGTCATTGTGGTCATTTCAAGCTACAATCCGGGCGCACATGGATGCTCTTGGCTAAGCACTAACTTCCAGTCAAGGCATCTGAGCGAGACCAGATGAAGAAGTGTGAGCAATTGCAGGTACCTGGAGTGAACCGAGGAAATAGGGTTACCTACTTGACTATTTGTTAGGTAGGGGAAGACTTATCTGTTCTGTACCTAAATGATTGAGAATGAGAAAAGCAGGTAGACACCGAAATTCTGGACATTTTCACACGTTATGAGCTACGAATTCAATATGCCTCCATGAATCGTGCCCTGCTTTCGTAGCTGTCCGTTCTCTATTGCTAGGGCTAGGCATAAAAAGGGGGAAGTGGGCCGTTGCGGAGGACCCGTGGGCGGACTTGCGGACTTGCGGACTTGGGAATTTGCAACCTCAACCTCCATCTCCACATCGGCTTTCCGTTGACAGTTTAGTAGATGCCTCTGCTGTTCACCAAAATAAATCGAGCGTATTGCGATCTTTTCACCCCTGCATCACCCCTCTACTGAGCCCTCACATCGTGATACGCAGCCGTCATGACACCCGCGGGCTCGTCAAGGCAGAAGAGCTGCAACGCGTGCGTAAGAAGCAAGCGACGTTGTGACAAGCACACACCAGCTTGCAGTAATTGTACCAAGAAGCGCTATCCTTGCGTCTACGGAAATCGGCTGCAGATGCACTCGTCTGCCAACTCCGCCGATGTTCCGCTTGGTATGGAGTCGCTTGGAGATTCTCCCTCCACACCAGGCGACGGTTTTATGCTTGAAGATGGCGCATCCTCTGGGGCTTTCGATATCAACTTAGGCCTATCACCCAACACTATATTCCAAATCGACGGCAACTTCGAGTCTTTGTTAAATTCGACCCTCGAAACTGCATATGATCAGACGCCGGAGCAAATGGAGCTTCAAAGGCAGGATATCAGTATAGCATCTGCAACGACGAAGACCCTAACTCTGCAAGACTATGCTAGGATCATGCCTGTGTGCGTAAGTGATAGTGAGATAAGCTGTTTCGTCTTCTGCTTGATTCTTACGACCGCAGGAGGAATTCACGCCATGGCAACTCGCCGACCCATCGAGTAATGTCGCCTACGCGATGAATGTCTTCAAGAACTTCCATGTCGCTTTTTCCCGCGATAACTCCACTATCTACATGCATCGTAGCTTGTACGTAAGCGACACGCCACGCTGTGTTTTGCAGGCCTTCTCCGTTTGCGTTCTCTACACGAACCAGACGCCGGCGACTCGCGGCTATGTTCTGAGGGTGCTCCACGAACATGTTACCAGCCTCGTAGAAACAGTCAGTGGCGCAGCACTTACTCCTCGAGATAAACTAGCAAGAGTCCATGCTATGATTGTCTACCAGACCATTCGTATGTTTGACGGGGATATCAGGCTCGGCCAGCAAGCCGAGGATGACCTACCGCTGTTGGAAGCCTGGACCAACGACCTGGGCAAAATAAGAGATAACCTAGATGACTTGGCCGAGATGGAGGCCTCAGAGATTCGTAGCAAGCCGCCTGAGTCTTGGGAAGTACGAAAATAATGATATCCGTTCAGCAATACTCGTTATCACTAACAAAATACTTAGCGCTGGATCTTTGCAGAGACCATCAGAAGGACGTACATCATTTCCTCTGTTCTGAAGGCTTTCTGGGAACTTCTGAAAGGTCGGGACACACCCAGTAAGGATATTCCATCAAGCCAGCATTTGACTGCTAGCCCTAATATCTTGATATAGCTGATATGGGCATTTGGCGATACGCCCACCGGTGGACCCTATCGAAGCACCTGTGGGATGCTACAGATCCCATAGACTTCTTCAGGGCATGGAAAGAGAAGCCCATATGGATCATATCCTCCTTTTGCCTTGACGAGTTTCTGCGGACTGGGACACGGGACGACGTGGACGACTTTGCTCTCGTCTTCTTGACGATGTAAGTCCGTCAGGTTAACTTCATTGCACGTAGGTATTGACTGTGGTTCTCTAGGTACTTCGGTATCAACGAAATGAAGATGTTCTGCTATGAGACGAGCAGGCGGCTTCCAACATAGGCGACGTATGCTTGATCATAGTGAGTAAACCCTTGTGGATAATCGTGGCATCTGATTTTCACATCTCCGCAACCTGTCAGCTCCGCTCCGAGTCCGCACATACGAAGCGAACTGGCACCTGCGGAGCATGCGAAGTTAAGCTCCCAGTACGGAGCGGAGCTTATGGTCTCGATCCTGTCGTTATTATCACAGGCTTGTATAAATACGTGATGCCTCCGACTACCAATATCAAGCATAGGCTGTTTAACGCACATTCGTCACTATCAGCGCAACACTCAGCTTTTGACCTGTTGTGCTCTAAATCAACACCCAGACAGTTACCATGTCGTCTATCCCCTCTCGCCCGCTAGGTAAAAACGGACCTCTGGTTCCTCGCATAGGCTACGGCGCTATGGGTATTTCGCTCGGTTACGGCAAGCTTCTTCCCGACGAACAGAGACTCGGCGTCCTTGATCACGCCCATGAGATCGGTGAGACTTTTTGGGATACTAGCGACTTCTATGTAAGACTCGGCTTGACCCGACCTTCAATACGTTGCCCATGAAGAATCTTATCCGCAAAACTAACTGCCTGTTTTCCGTCGCGACAGGGAGATTCGGAAGACGTCATAGGAAAATGGTTCACGCGGACGGGCAAGCGTTCGGATATCTTCCTCGCTACCAAGTTCGGCGCCCTTCAACTCGGAGGCGGCAAGTTCGGGTTCCGCGGCGACGCCGAGTACGTCCACGAGGCGTGCGAGAAGAGCCTGAAGCGCATGGGCATTGATTACATCGATCTGTGGTACCCGCACCGGCTAGACGGCAGCACACCCGTCGAGCACATCGTAGCCGAGATGGTCAAGATGAAAGAGTACGTCTATATCCCATACCTGTAATTCTACTATTAGCAGACGTCTCCGAAGCCCCATAACCCTTCTCTCGTCCAATGCTCGAAAATACCAAAGCAATGACAACAAACTAACGCAAACTCCCAACAAAAAGGCAAGGCAAAATCCGCTACCTCGGCCTCAGCGAAGTCTCCGCCGAAACGCTCCGTCGCGCCCACGCGGTGCATCCGATCGCGGCGGTACAGGTCGAGTACAGTCCGTTCACGACGGAAATCGAGTCTGCGCAGAACAACCTGCTGGCGACGTGCCGGGAGCTCGGCGTCGCCGTCGTCGCCTACTCGCCGCTGTCGCGGGGCCTGCTCAGCGGCCAGATCAAGAGCCCCGACGACTTCGACCACGCCGACGTCAGACGCGTCTACCCGCGCTTCTCCGCCGAGAACTTCCCCAAGAACATGCGCGTCGTCGACGAGCTCAAGGCTGTCGCGGACGAGAAGGGGTGTACGGCTGCGCAGCTGACGCTCGCGTGGCTGTTGAGCCAGGGGGACGATATCTTTCCGATTCCGGGGTATGTGACTTCTTATATGCGATCCTACTAGTCGTACCTTTTCCCCCTGTCCCTTTCCAGGTTCTCGATTTTTACCCCATAGAGCCACTACCTCTCCGCTAGCTGCCTATGTAACATACCTACCTGCTGGCATTTTCTAAAGCAGCTACAGAACCACGAAACTGGCGTCTCTAGAGGAGAACTGCGCCGCAGCCTCCATCGAACTGACGGCGGATGAGGCGGCGCGCATTCGGTCCCTCGTCAACGAGGCCTCGTGCCACGGTGCCCGCTACTCGCCCGAGCACTCGTTGGGTCTGTTCGCCGACACTCCTCTCCCCGAAGATCAATCCGGCGGCCCAGCGAAGCCGGGTGGGACTAAGATTCTCGGAGGGCTGTTTGAGGAATGAGACTGGGCCGAATTCATTTCCTATTTTCCTGGGTTATCACCACTATCGTAACTAAATGTATTTTCGGTTTCAACGCTCATTTCCCCCATCTTAATTAGGTTGCTTAAGGCATTGAAGAGAAGAAGAAAAATAGAATCTCAACTTTTTTTCGTTAGATTTATCTATTCCACATTATGCTTTCCATTTTCCTCCTTGCTTACGCAACTCCTAGGTAGATAGAGGAAATATTACCTTCGCGTTTAAGTATGTTTAAACCACAACAATGAACAGCTGTGGATAGAGATGGTCTGGGTATTGGTGACTACGATACCATCGATGGACAGCGTGGCTTGGTCAAGCTTCTGTTGAGCCATTCGTGGGACGGCTACAAAGATGCTAGCCCCTATCAATAACGTCTCCTATGAACGATGACGAGAGCTTGGGGAACTTACACACATGGTACGACAACCACCACCACAACAACTCATAATATCAGCACATAGGTCCACCAAAACCTCCTGCAAACTGCCCTTGAGATCTTATTCCCAGGCCTTTTGCTACTACCAGCATGCTCGACGTTTTTACTTTCCGCCTTAGCTACGTCTGACATACTTCAATTTGCCCTGTCGATTTCTTTATAATTAGGGATATTTCTTCTTACTCTTAGAGACGAGAGGCGAGATAACCTAAGGGCCAGTCATTTAGGACAGAGGCACAAGACAATGATGCACGAGGGGATATACTACACCTATTCACTAGGGTTGTAAGCTTTACGTATCATTTTGATTAGAAACCAAATTGATGGTTATAATTGTATGATAATCTACTTTCTTAAACATGGACACCTAAGTTAGCTACCTACCTAGGTACATATTCGTGCTGCTACTGCCCTAGGTTTGTTCGAAGAAGCTTCTCCATATTGACAAAATCAGCCACGGCCACTACAAACCTTCCCCAACCTTGGTTCCCTCCTCTTATAGTAAGATTTTTGACCAATATGGGTTTGGGCGGCAGGCCGACTTTCCAATTTCGTGGTAATCCACAACACATGTCCTAGAGACACCCACCTGGAATCCCATACTTGTCCTCGGCATCGCGAGTGAGTACATGTAAATTTCTAACTCGACGAGAGCTACTCGGGTAAGTTTGTTTGCCTACGTCGTTAAATCCTTAAGACTAGTTGGGATGCACGACATGAGCCGCTTCTTGGCTACATGGATGAACAAGGGGATAGTATGAAGTTTGGTACACCAGATTTCAAGAGAACTTGCATCTAATACGATCTGTCACGTTGTATTTGCCGAGAGACCAGGGGAACCATTCTTGGAATTTCGCCGCTTATCGCGTATGTCCTCTCCAGTCTCTAGTAGAACATCTGGACAGCCCGAGATGACCCAAGGAGCTGGTAACTCTGCAGGACTCCTACTACCTTCGTTGCCACGGTAATGCGCCGCTATACCATAGAGAAACTCCAGCCTATTCGCCTCTCCGTTCTTGTCAAATACGAAGTACATCATACCTGACATCCAAAGTGCTACAGAGATCGCTTTCTACCATTTATCTTCAATCTAAAGCACCTACTTATATACGAGAATAGATGTCTCACACGCTCATCGTCGCTACGCCAAATCTATCCAAATCTAGCACCAAACGGACAACAAATAGTCTCTCTATAGCTTGGACGTGATCTTGTCCCACAATCCAAACGTCTCCAACCCGGCCTCCCCGTCGAAGATATCCCTCTCGACTTTCCTAGAGTTGATCTGCAGATAGATCGTGTCAGCAAGCCCCGTCCAATCTCGTTCACGCCCGCGGATTATACTCACATGTCTAGGCCCCAGCTGGCTCACCTTCTCCACCCCCAACAGCCTCATGCACGTCTCCGTTTCGGCCTTGAGGACTGGTTACGTGTTAGCCTTATGTACCTCCAGGTATGCAGGTAAGCACTTACTCTCCAAGGTCCTCTCCACGCCCTTCTGGCCACCAGCCCCGAGCCCAAACAGCGCGGCCCGTCCGACGCCGACAGCGTGCGCGCCGAGCGCCAGGGCCTTGACCACGTCCGTCCCGCGCCTGATCCCGCCGTCGACCCAGACCTCGATCTGCCCGAAGACCTGCGGGCAGTACCTGCGGATCTCGAGCAGGGTGTGCACGGCCGGGGGCGCGGTGTCGAGCGCGCGGCCGCCGTGGTTCGACAGGATCACCGCCTGCACCTGGGGCGCGTGCCTGGCCGCCAGGAACGCGTCCTCGTGCGTCTGCACCCCCTTCAGCACGATCGGCAGCTTCGTGTGCCGCGCGAGCCACGGCAGCGTGGTCTTCCAGGTGAGGTCGGCGGCCGTGCCGAGGAAGAGCTGCTGGCCGACGCCGCCGGGACGTTCCGGCGCGCCGCTCGCCTCGACGCCGGAGGCGACCTGGGCTTTTGCCATATTGTTCTGGAAGGCCTGCTTCTCGTCGAGCTCGCGCTTGCCGGGGACGGGCGCGTCGAGCGTCAGACATATGAACTTGAACTGGTCCGGCATGGCGTTGATGCGGCGGAGCATGGCCTCGCTCTTCGCCCGCGCGTCTTGCACGTACAGCTGCCACCCGAACACCTGGCCGGGCGCCGCGTCCGCCACGATCTGCTCCGGCGTCATCGACGCGTTGTTCGAGACCACCTGCAGCGCGCCGAACCGGCCGCACGCCCGCGCGATGCCGGCCTCGCCGTCCGGGTGGCCCAGCCGCGCCATCGCCGCCGGGCACACGAAGATGGGCAGGTCGACCTTGTGCCCCAGCAGCGTCGTCGAGGTGTCGCACCTCGTGCAGTCGACGAACACCCGCGGCCGCAGCAGGATGTCCCTGTACACGGCGTTGTTGAAAGACTTGGAGAAGGTGTCGTCGCTGGACGAGTAGTAGTACGCCCAGGCCTTGTGGGGCATGAGCTTCGTGGCCACCTCTTCTATCTCGTTGAGATTCAGCAGACTCTCCAGCGGAGGCGGGCCCTCGATGTCCTTCTTCTCGTCTTTGGCCGCCGCCGCCTCGCCAGTCTGGACTAGGGTCTGCGGGTCGATGCGACCCAGCTTGGCCTCGGGCTTGAGGTTCTCCTCCAGCGTGCCCGGCGGATGTATGGGGTCATACTCTTCCGTGGCATCCCGGCCGGAAAGCTGCAAGATAATCTTGGAGCCTCCGGGATGGGACGGTAGGAACTCGGTCACATCATAGACGTTGCCGTATAGCACGACCCAGCAACTCTCGGGGGTGGTGTGCTTCACGACTAAGATTGGCCATAGAGAACGTTAGCAAACTGGCGGGGAATAGAGCGGCTGGCTGTGTGGGTGTCGTGGGCTTCTCATCTAACCTTCTTCTGCGCTGATTAGCTTTTCCGACATCTTCATAACATTACTAGTAATATCCAAAAACGACTCTATGTCTTCCTGATTTATTAAAAATATGGAAATTTAGAAAACACAATATCTAAACACCTAGGTAACTTTCGGTTGTATTTAACCCGCGATAATCCGGAGGTCAAATCGGCATCCTCAACTAGGGATTAGTATATATAAAGACCCCACGAATCACTAGCACGGTGAATAAGAATGCCTTGACCCACTGGCCCATTACTATTCCGTGACTCCTATTGGCTTATTGGCCCGAAATCTGGAGAACTTAGCATTGAAATCATGATAATAGGCAATGTACCCTAGCTAGCTGGAATGTTAGGTCGAAGCTAAGATGATCAATGAAGGACGCAAAGAAAAAGGTCACCATATATTACAAAGAAGCATGATGGATGGATGAAAAACTCCATTTAGTATTACGCTGGTAGGAGAGACAGATTGTTGCAAGAGACAACTTTTCGCTCTGGACCGCTACAGCAGCTTGGTGGGAGACCAGCTCTTCAAGCTACTGCCAGTCAGCTACCTAGGGGTATCTACCTAAAATCAAATCTGCCGCAAACCATCCTGATCGTCATAACAAATTTGATCTCAAGAGGAATCAAAATTTCGATCCGTGATTCAAGATGCCAGTATTTCCAGAGTTCTTTCAACCAGAAAAAGGACTGCAATCCATGATATCGTTATCTCAAACCGTATGCGTGAAGCAACTCAACCTAAAAACCCATCATCTTCGTCCATAATTCCTTCTCCTTCTGCAAAAGGAGACGATCATTCTCCAGCATCTCGTCCAGGCTAAGGCGAGGCTTCAAGACCACCTGACCGGTCGAGTGACTGGCCCTGTCAATGCCCGGGATGCCGACGAATCTAACAACATCGTCCATCTCGTATGATGCCAAGTCTTCAGCATCAACATCCAGAGCAGAAGTGCATTCAAGAGAGGCTCCGCTCGCGAAACCTACCTAAGGGTGCTTCGCAGGAACAGCTGTCTCCGAATGATACTGACTTGAAGCCTCTGTGCGCTTGGCACTGTTGTCCGCCTCAACTCCCACCTCGCTTGAATCATCCACCTGGCTGCTAGCATCAGACATGGAGGGTCCAAAGTCAGGTAAAGTTGTCGGCATAATCTTATCCGTGTACTCGGTAGGCCGGGGTCCTGAAAAGCGAGTGGGCGTAGAAGTCATTGCAGCCTGGGACCTCTGGGATTGCTTAGTACTGAGGATTGGCGAAGTTGGAATTGATGGCTCAGAGATTGATGACTTGCGCGTGCTGCTCGCTTGCCAGACATGCTCCTCCTCTCGAGAGTCTGAAGCTCCTAGAGTTGTGGGACTTTCATCATCTCCGGCTTCACTTTCATCATCTCCGGTTTCAGCTTCAACATCTTCGGCTTCACTTTCAGCATCTTCTGCTTCACTTTCAGCATCTTCGGGTTCACTGTCAGCGTAGTCCGAGTAACCCTCCTCTCTTTCGCTAGGCGAGTCACCCTCCTCTCCTTCACTAGGAGAGTCCCCGCCAGTCTCATGATCCTCGTCAGTCTCTTGATATTCGGGGCTTTGACCCCGAGATCCTCGGCCACGATTGTCTCCATCATCGGAGTGTCCGGATCCTGAGGAGCCAGCCTCGTCGCCACTGGAATCTTCGTTGACCTCGCTCTCCCCAGACGAAGGGGAGTTCGGCGAATCGCCCTGTTGTAGATCCTTAGTAAGGTTAGCTTGATTCATATTTCTGCACACGAGCAACTCACCAAGCCGGACGTCGGAGCGGGACCAGTTAAGAGAGCACCAGACATCATAAAGTCGCCGCTATCATCTCCGTCATAGGGGACGTCCCAGATAACATTAGATTCGTCCAGGAAATATCTGAGTATCCCCTGCATTACAGATTCCCGTCGTTCGCGTTCTTTCTGAGTTATCTCGGGTTCACTCCCAGCAGTCACAGTAGACGCGGAGGGTTCTCCTGCAAGATCGGCGTTGCTTGCATCCGCCTCTTGTGCTGCTCGTTTTTTCCCATAACGGAAGTGGACAAAGCATGTTTTGGGTTTGCGAGACGATTCACCGTTGCTTGCTCTCTTGTAGCTACCGATGTCTTGGGTGCCTTTCTTAGGCATGGCTGAGACCCGCGACACTTCCTATGTGCCACTAGGCTCAGCCGCCTGATCCGACTGTTTGCCCTTCTGCTGCATCTCACCGTTCCCCTTGCGCGTCTTCTTGGATGGACGTTCCTTGGTCTCCCCACACTTCCTTTTTCCGCCGCTTGAAGTCTGATCATCAGACGAGTGCTCGGCAGGGAGTGCACTGGACATGGAGTACATAGAGTCGCCCCCACCAGAAAGTGCACTAGTCATCATGTAAGATGAGTCCTCATTAGATTTGTCCGGCTTGGACGTGCTAGGTTGCGGCGAATAGCGTTTATTGGTAGTGCGCATGGTATCGGTTTCCTTTTCAGAGGTACGTAGAGTTATTGTCGTTAAGGACTTGATGGTATTCCACAAGGAGGTCGAGATGTGCTTGAACTTCACCAATAGCTCCAGGCTAAGGTTGTGATTGTAGTTTCGTCGGAGTAGCTTCTCTCGCGGTCGCCGATGGGATGGGTTGGATATTGTCTTGTCGGCTTCGCGCAGGAATTCTCGTTAAGCTCGTTGCGTTTAGTAATTAGTTGTTTAGTTTGACTTGTAATTGAGCGCAGTTTTCTGTCGGGCAGAGGCTACCGGAGCTTGCGAATTTACTTTTCGTCAACTGCGCGGGATGTTAGCAAGTGCTGCTTAAATTTTGGTGATCAGGATGGCGGTGGATTGGTATGAACAAGCGCTAGCTAATAAGTGCTACATTGGACTAAAGCAGTGTCCGCCATAGATGATTCACCTGGTTGATACCCGCGGAAAAGGTCGATGGGCAATGCCAGGCGTATTGGAAGGGTGATGTTGTCGCATGAAGGAAATCAGTAGGATTACTTACTATTGATGGCTTAACCGTATGAAGCCAATAACGAAATGTCAACTATGACTTCTCTAGAACGATGCGCAAAAGATTCGGTGTTGGAGGAAATGAGTTGGAAGGTGGATGAGGAGAGAAGAAGGATGGATATTTGCGATTCATGGAAGTATTGCGCCCGGCAGAATAAAGCTACTTTGTGATCCGTACCCATGTACCCCAAAGCAAAAGGCAAAGGCGGTGAAGGCGTACCTTAGGTAAGTTCACCTAAGGCAGGAGCTAACCTCGGCTTGTGGGGTCTGCGGGGATCTACATACGTAAAGTACCAAGGTATCTCTCGTACTCCCCTGCGGACATCGGAATCTTGAAGCTGGCGTCTTTCATAGACTGGCGCTTTAATTACCTCCTCAACCTACGAAGGCTAAAGGCTGTATTTCCTTTTTGTATATCTATTCTTCCTAGAGCGTGATTTGTTGCCTTCAGAGTATCTTCATACCCAACCGAGAATCTCCAAGTTACTGTAGAAAACAAGCAAAAATGAGCGGCCCTGGAGCTGGATTTGAATACCCTCCTACCGAGGTCTCGTGGACAAAGCGCGATGCCCTGTTGTTTGCGAACACCGTAGGCTGTACGGCTGATGAGCTTCATTTCCTTTACGTTGGTATACCTGTACCCATTGCATTTACCTTCTAACAAGGTAGCAGGAGCTCGATCCGAACTTCGCTGTATTTCCAACCTACCCGGTCATCCTACGTAGGAGGCGCCCCCCCGAGCCAATTGAAATATGCGCGACTAACGATATGCTAGCATTTAAGAAGAATGAACAAGAAGTTATCGATTTCTACGGGGCGCAGAAGGCGGAAAAGATTCCTGGCGTGCCCGACTTCGACGCGCGGCGAGTTGTCGACGGCCAGCGACTAGTCCAATTCCTCAAGCCCCTTCCTACTACGTCGGCCGGCAAGAAATTTGAGGTACGGACTAAGGTCCTAGGCGTTTACGACAAGGGGCGGCCGGGCTCCGTCGTCGAGATTCAACAGGACCTCGTGGATGTCGGCACGAGCGAAATCTACTCGCGCGCTATCGGCAGCTCTTTTTACGTGGCGCAGGGCAACTGGGGTGGCCCCAAGGGCCCAGCCACCGAAAACTTCCCGCCGCCCAAAGGCAAGAAGCCCGATGTCGAGTTCGAAGACCAGACCACCCCCCAGACCCCCCTGCTGTACCGCCTGAACGGCGACTACAATCCCCTGCATGCGCATCCGGAACCCGGAAAGAAGATGGGATTCGGCGGTGTTATTATCCACGGCTTATACTCGTTCAACTCGGCTTGCCACGGCCTACTGCAGAGGCTCGGCGGTAGCGATCCCGCCAACATCAAAGAGTTCCAAGCTCGATTTGCGAGCCCTGTACGGCCTGGGGATAAGATAGTCACATCTGTGTGGAGAACTGGTGAGATGAAGGGCGAATGGGAAGAGATCAGATTTGTGGTCAAGGTTGCTGGTGGAAAGGTGTGCTTGAGTAATGGGAGAGCGCTGATGAAAGTGGTAGGGGAAGCTAAGAGCAAGCTATAAACAAAAGTATCTCATGTCATCTTGTATTATATAAATGAAGATGTAATAGTTGAATACATCTAAAGCTCGAAGTTTTGTCGATATAAAAGTTGGTCAAAGTCCCGACGGTATTTCAGGGGTTGTATTTCGTAGCATGTAACAACTTCTGTGACGCCGTAACGCTTCTTCGTAACAACTTAAAATCGCTGCCTGATATTCTATTCTGTCTCCATCAGTACCTTGCAACATCAGTAAAATTAAACCATCCGCAAATGCAGAAAAATATCTCGATGGTTTAATTGATAAAGCACTATTTCTAATGGCTACGAATCCGAAGCTCGGTGATCGGCTGTCCTATGATGGAGCTGCGTGCACCGTCCGGTTCGTTGGCGAGGTCAGTGGCACATCCGGCAGTTGGCTTGGCGTCGAATGGGACGACCCGACCCGGGGGAAACACGACGGCTCTCATAAGGGAGTGAGATACTTTACTTGTAAGTCAAGTCTTTGAATCCTTATGCGGCATTGGGTCTAGATATTGAGTGTGAGAAGGCAAGTCCAAATCAGCGACGGCAGCGTCCTTCGTACGGCCCACGCGACCCGCAGAGAAGCCGCAAAGCTTCGTGGCGGCCGTAACTGAGAAGTACGCCTCTGAGCTCGCAAAGACGAGTGTGATCAAGTTCTCGAATAAAGTAGCAGAGGAAGTCGGGTTCGACAAGATCCAGCGAAAGCAGGCCCAATTGTCTGAACTCCGGGTCGTCATCGTTGATGGCGCTCGCATTGCGGTACCTCAATTTGAAGGCGACGAACCTATCAGCGAGGCCTTCCCGAAGATAGCCGAGTTGGATCTGAGTCGCAATTTGTTCCAGAAAGTAGGCACAGTTGTAGCCATCTGTTCTGAGTTGTCTGCTCTACGAAGTTTGCGCTTGAAGTGAGTCGCTTCTAGTCAATTCTGAGGTTAGCTACTAATCCAAGACCAGCGGCAATCGATTCCAAGACATACCCAACGATGAAGGTCTTAATAAATCCGAGGAATATTTGAAAAATATACAGGATTTGGCGCTCGAAGAAACTCTGATGAGCTGGGAAGAGATATGCCATGTTGCAACGAAATTCCACGCGCTCACGATGCTTTCGGCCAGTGCTAATCAGTTATCCCTCCTACCCGAAGTGCCTTTTTCGACACTTGCGTCAACCCTGGTCTCTCTCAATCTAGAGTTTAATCACTTCAACACCATTGCTGATATCGCTGGTCTTGCCAAGCTAACATCTCTCCGTAATCTACACCTCAAGAGCAATTCTATCTCCACCATCACCCAGGATTCATCCCATAGCCTACCTGAATTTTCGACGAGCTTGAAATATGTAGATCTGTCATACAACCAGGTATCGTCATGGGCATTCGTCGACGCACTCCCAGCCTGTTTCCCTGGTCTAACATCTCTCCGTTTCTCACACAACCCCATATACAACAACCCGGATCCCGAATTCTCCACTCAATCTAAGACAATCACGGAGGAAGCATACATGTTTACGGTCGGCCGCCTAGCGAACCTCAAAGCACTGAACTTTGGTACGATCTCTGCTTCTGACCGCCAGGACGCAGATATGTTCTACTTAGGTCGTATCGCCAAACATCTAGCTGCAGTACCGGAAAGTCAGGAAGCTGAAGTCATCAAGCAGCATAAGCGCTATGCTGAGTTATGTGAGCTCTACGGATCACCGGTGGTGAATAGGCAGAAAGAGATCAACCCGGCCTTCTTAGAAGCTAGGCTGATAACAGTACATTTCACTTTCCAGCCTACCAGCAAAGGAGATGGCGTCGTGGAGAGGACCACAAAAATCCCCAAAAGCTTTGACATATACGCAGTGAAGGGGATCGCTGGGAAACTGTTTGGGGCGAGACCCCTCAGCCTGCGTTTGATATGGGAAACAGGAGAATGGGACCCGGTTGCAGGGTTTGATGACGAAGTGGAAGACAGCAGCGACGAAGAAGAGGAAGAGGAGAAAAGGGAAGCGGAAGAAGCCGCGAATCTGGTAGAGAACTCCCAACAGAACAACAGGACAGGCAAATGGATCAAGCGAGAAGCGGAGCTGCAAGACGGGCCCCGGCAGCTTGGGTTCTGCGTCGATGGCTTGGAGGTAAAGATAAGGGTCGAAATCCGGTGATATAGAGAAGACTACCAACTTATCTATACAGAGCTCTCCATCTCGCATGTCTAGAACATGCTGCGAAGCTCACCAGACAAAGCAGGAAAACTTACTATGCATCCAACCTCTTGTTCCAGATTGTCTAACAAATATTCGTTCTATTGGGTAGCTTGCCGTGGTATACAAACAAGCATTCCCGGCAGAACTGATACAGCAAACGGATGCTGCAGCGGTCAGTAGATATTTGTTCTCCTCTCGGTTGCTATACCATTGACAGAAGAATCGAACCGACAGGTATATGTGACTTCAGGCAGCCAGCTGAAATCAACCTTTGTTGAAACCATCCTCCTTCTTTCCCCTCAACCCGACCTAGGCCGGAGACGCTCAAAGGCGTGGTAGGCATTTCAAATACATATTGACAATGGCCAACGCGAATACCCAACACGGCCACAACGGCGGTATAGTAAGAGGATTAGCAGCTAGTCGACATAGAAACGGCGGCTCCGTCTCTCTCCCTCCTACTCCGCAGGCCAGTATCGCTCCCTCCCCCCCAAAGCAAAACCACAGCCAAATCCCGCTGCCACAACACTTTCTAGTGCGCCCAAACATTACCAAGTATACGGCATCAGGCACGGTCACGACACCGGGACCCATCGTTCCGCTTGTGGCCGTGGATCAGCTGCCGGAAGGACTTGATCTGCTCGGCGTGCCGCGCGAGCTGAGTGTGGAGCAGACCGTTGGCCTCACGAACTTGGGCACCGTAGTCCGGGAACCAGAGTTTTATCAAGTGTACACGCACAATGGCAACGGTGTACAGCAGCAGCAGCAGCAAGAACACAAACAAGAAAAGCAGATTACCGAGACGGTGGATGTCACCAGACGGCTCATGTCCTTAGCAGCCATGAAAGCAGCGCCGACAACGCCTTCACACACGAGATCGTCAATATCATCATCGTCGTCGTCGTCGTCGATGATAACACAATCACCACTAGTCTTCGACATGAGCCCGGCGGGAGCAATTTTCCCCCCAGGCGGCACCATCAACAACAGCAACAGCAATAACAACAACGTGCCTCCTATCAACGCCTACCAAGAAGCAATGCAGCAGTACCTACAACTCCAATCCCAGATCCATTCCCAAAGCCCTCCTCCCCCTGCTCCTGCTCCTGCTCGCCACCCTCCCCCTCCCCCAGCACCGCCCTCAAACGCACACCCGGGGGACCGCATGCTGCGCTCCTGGCTCCCGCCCGCGCCGCCCGGCCAGGGGTACAAGCCCGGCTCCGCGTCGAACCCGGGCAACCGCGCGGCGGGCGATGGCAGCAGTACCACCACCACCAACACCAACAGCCGCAAGGGCCGGAAGCCGTGCCGCCACTGGTGCCTCCACGGCACGTGCCGCTGGGGCAGCGACTGCCGGCACCCGCACATGATGCCGACGGACGCGGAGGGGCTGCGGGAGCTGGGCCTCGCGTCGCCGCCGCAGTGGTGGCTGACGGCGGTGGCGATGGCGTGGGGGTCGAACGGGGGGTCGTTGGCGCGGGGCGGGCCGCGGCAGCAATCTGGCGGCGGTGGTGGTGGTAGTGCGGGAGGGGCCAGAAAGGGGCAGGGGCAGGGACAGAGGGGAGCCGTGGGAAAGGGAAAGGGACCGGTTAGCCCTGACCCGAGGAACGTCGGACCTCCCAGCGACGGCAACAGGGCGGCCATGCTGCATGCTGCTCCGCCCCACCAGGAGGGGGTAGGCGGACAGCTCATGGCGTCCGGCGAGCAGAGGCGGCATGCTGAGCAAGTTGCCCTCTCGGCTCCAGCACTGGCACCAGCTTCGGCATTGACACCGGCTCCGGCTCTGGCTCCGGCCTTAGCTCCAACTCGAACACCGGCTCCAGCTCCGGTCCCAGCTGCACAAGAACAAGTTTTGGTTGAGCTCTAACGAGCGGATGAAACGGTTGGATTTTTGTAATTACTCGGCATGTCACTAGGACTTGGGACACTAGATCTGTTTAAACATAGAACAAAGCACACGCGCAGACACGTAAAACTTTCACTAGGATATAAGCAAGCACACTCCGTATGTTGGAACACATGGTGAACTGCTAAATTTGATATCGCAACTGGAAATTGCTGCGTAAGTAATAATAATAAAAACGAGACTCACAACTCCAACCATGCTCTTGGCAGACACAAAGGGGAACGTGGCTTCTAAGACGCACACAAGCGCCTTCGCGCCAAAGAGAGTCCCGTAGCATACATATCTTCCGTCATCTCCAGACTTTGTACAAGTTGTCGTCCCTCCTCGCACCAGCCCACAGCTTATCGTCATCTCATCTATCGTGATCGGTTTCCGTCACGGGGAAAGCTTTAGCTTAGAAGGACATCTCCTTCTTGATCTCGGCGATCGCCAGACCCGGGTTCAGGCCCTTCGGGCAGGTCCGCGTGCAGTTGAGGATGGTGTGGCATCGGTACAGGCTCATCGAGTTGTCGAGGGCGGCCTTGCGCTCCGCCTTGCGCTCGTCGCGGGAGTCGGCGAGCCAGCGGTACGACTGCAGGAGGATAGCAGGTCC
This sequence comes from Hypoxylon cercidicola, assembly GCA_022578845.1. Lineage (NCBI taxonomy): Eukaryota > Fungi > Ascomycota > Sordariomycetes > Xylariales > Hypoxylaceae > Hypoxylon > Hypoxylon cercidicola. The sequence continues at coordinate 384,889 of MU399507.1, forward strand.
TAGGTACTCCTCGGCGTTCCACCAGTACGACGGGCACGACGTCGAACAGCAGGCGCACAGAATGCACTCGTACAGGCCGTCTAGCTTTCGGCGCTCGGCCTTGCTCTGTCGGTACTCCTTACCCTGTAAGATAATTGTCAGCATGCGGGAAACCAATTGCATCGGGAATATCATGACGTACGTCGGGGGAGGGTGTGTCCCTCTGGAGGTATGGCTTAATGGACTTGTATTGCTTGTAGAAGTGCGTCAAGTCGGGAACCAAGTCCTTGACAACGTATGTGTGGGGTAGAGGGTAGATCTTCATCTCGGCGCTGGTCTCCGTAGGGATACGGCCTAAACATGTTAGCCATAGATCGAATTGCTTTTTCTGTCTCGGTTGACTTACACAAGCAGGCCAAGGTATTTGTTCCGTTGATGTTCATGGCGCAGCTACCGCAGATGCCTTCTCTGCAACTTCTGCGGAAGGTCAAGGTCGGGTCGAGCTCGTTCTTGATTCTGACCAGGGCATCGAGCACCATGGGTCCGGTCTTGTTCAGGTCCAATGTATACGTCTGCATCTTCGGCTTCTCAGTCGGGGTGTCAGGGTTCCACCGGTAGATCTGGAAGGACTTCATGCGCGAGTCGGCGCTGCCTTTCGGGTTCGCTCCGACACTGGCACTACCGAGGGATGCCATTGATCGTACAAACATGGACGGGAGTGCGACAGAGTGCGGTTTCGAGGCAGCGGCGAGCAGCCGAGACGAGGTAGAGCGGAGAGCAGCCATTGCGGGCAATTTCGAGGGAAGTTGGAATTGGCTGGTTGATTCTCTTTCCCAGTCGTCGCTGGAAGAAAGAGATGTCGAGCAGAAGTAGGACCAGAGAGAAATCTAGGATCAATGGCTTCGAGAACCAACCCGCCCAAGCAATTACTCGCACAAAGTTGTAAAAGGCTAGCGGGAATAGTGGCAAAGAGAGTATGTCTTCATCATCGAACTTCCTCTTTCCACCCGACCCGGTTTGCCCTCGGCTATTGTTCATTGGCACTTGAGCTTTCCGGCCAATCACATGTTTCCAATTAATCAACTCGCGCGGGCCGTCTTTGCTTCCGGCCTTCCTGATGCGGGACCTCACCTTTAGGTACATACCTAACCTACCTAGGTACCCACCTAGATACCTAGGAGGTACCACTTATCCGAGCCACCCGTCCGATGCAGTCTTCACTGCGCTCATCTGCATTGTCCCTTGTAATACAGTATCTACATGTAGGCGTCTTAGTGTGTACATGTAGATTGCGTATTACTACCTACATATTAAAAGGGTATAGTAGAATAGGTTAATAGCTAAAGTCGTATTCCATTGCTTGCGACTGTGGAGGTAGCCCAAGTACCTACACAGGACGCATGCAGAGTGATTTGCCATAGTACCTGTTGGAGGTTAGAGGAATTTGGTGCCAATAGCCGGGACGGCATAGCACTATAATCGCAGACTTGAGGTCTGGGAATAGAATTACTTTAGCTACCTACCTAGGGTAACTCTTTGCCTTACAAACCATCAGTCTCATGAATACCAAGCTCGAAGACCATTAACGAGGTCGTTGGTTTAAGTACCATTAAAGCAAGGTAGTTGCTCGCATTTCAATACCTCATTCACTTTCACTTTCGTTCATGTCTAGTAAAGTTGGCAACTGATAATTGTCTCGAAACGCGCATATTCAGCTTACCATCTATTCCGGTCACGTGAACCAAACCACCTAGCACCTCTTCCATATTGTTGCCGGCGTAGGAAAATTCCGGAAAACGGATTCTGACGTTGTTTTGATTATCTACATCCAGTCCGATGCGTTCAAGGGTTACTTCCTCCAGGTGGCGGCTAACTCGGGCTAACTGAGCAATAAATCCCAACCATCCGTTGGAACTAGGCATGATGAAAGTAGTGCCATAAAGATGGAGTTGTCGCATGGTAGCTGAAAATTTCCGAATGATAGCGAGGAGGTCGTTCGTGTGGATATAGACACTCACAAGCATGAGTTCGTAGAGGTTCGTAAATGTTGGCGAGATTGGTGGTTCTAGCTCACGGGGACCGTCGTATTGTTCACTCGAGGCCTGGCCTGATAGCCACGCAAAAAAATCATCACGATGCCCGTCCACGTCTAGGAGGTTCAAGTGCTTGATCTGAGGGGCTCGCAGAAGGAATTTGCGCATGTAGTAGCTTCTGATTTTATGTATCTGCTTCTGTTCATTTGAGTAAACCATGACAAGTTCTTGTACATGTGAAAATCGGAGATAAATGGTCTCAAGGCTGGCAAGTACTGGCGAAACAGCCTTCTCCATGAAGCTAGGAAGATTAAATGCATCGTCGCTTAGGCATAAGTCGGTAAAATCGATTTCGAGTTGCCTTGGCTTGGTTCCAGATTTTGCTAGCGCATAGAGTACATTCTGTACACAGCTTGCATTGCTTATTCGAACGATGGTCTGGCTCCATTGTGCATCATCATCCCCAATAACCGCATCCGAAAGGTCTCCATAATAGTGGGGATATCCAATGGACTGGATTCTGACTGTTCTTAGGTGGCCGAGATTGCAGAATGCCTCAACGAGCATCGAGTATTTCCAGGGGGATTGTAGTGAGAGAAGGCATTGTCGAAGTGTTGAGACTCAGTACCGCTGATGTGAGTCCAGATTACAACAACGCCCTAGTAGGACATCCTCCTGGGAATAATGTAGCATGAGAAAAGGGTGTGTAGTTTTGGATTAATGGTGCTTAAAGAGGTAAAGTTGATGGACTGTCCATAGCGTGTATCCAGCGTGTAGCATCGCGGGGTTCATAAGGCGAAAAGTCTTAGTCATATATCGCGTCTGCACGTGCAGGCAGCCAGGGTCCTGGCAACCTGGGAAGCGGCTGAATAGTCCCGAATTCGCGGGTCAGGCGGATTGCACAGCTGCTGCCGTCTGCCAGCTTTTGCCTCACTAGCTGCAGGCATTTAAGGAAGCACCTAAAGATTTAAACCCATCGAAAGATAATCGCTGGGCGAGGCTAATGAGGCAGTTTATATCGTTCGTGGCCACCCATGGAACAGCCACCTCCTCACGTTGACCCACGATGCTCTCGAAGATACATAATGGAATATCATTTAAATCGTCAATAGCTTACATTCGACATCGACCGAGGCCTGCACCGCTCACTCCTCTATTGCGACAGCAAAACTACCTTATGCGGGCTTTGTCTATCCAAACCACCCTTCGGTCACAAGACGCACAACCAGGATCGACCCGTAGATTCACATACGATGCCGCCGCCTCGTTCTCCGCTAAGTACAAGAGGTTCGACCCGACAAGTGACGTCTTCCACTTTAATCCCTACAACCGAATCCAGACCCAGAAGAAGCGTCCCAAAGCGAAGCGTCCAGCCAGCGGGCAGGATGCCTTTTTCATAAGCCGCGTGGGCGACACTAATACCGTCGCGTTTGGTATTGCTGACGGCGTCGGAGGCTGGGAGGACAGCGGAGTCGACCCCGCTGATTTTTCGCATAGCTTCTGCGACTATATGGCCTCGGCGGCATACGAGCACAAGCCGGACTCGAGCTCGAGCGGGTTATCTCTGACGGCCAGGTCGTTGATGCAGAGGGGATACGACGATGTATGCAGGGACGGGTCCATACACGCGGGCGGCAGCACGGCTTCCGTTGCCATCGCGAGCGAGGATGGCAAGCTGGAGGTAGCGAATCTGGGCGACTCGGGTTTCGTACATCTGCGCCTGAATGCTGTACATAGCTATTCGGAGCCGCAGACCCACGCCTTCAACACGCCGTACCAGCTATCAATTGTACCTGCGAGTATGCTCGCGCGCGCTGCCGTGTTTGGTGGTGCGCAGCTGTGCGACTATCCTAAAGATGCAGACGTCACACAACACACCCTGAAACACGGCGATATACTTGTCTTCGCGAGTGACGGCGTGTGGGACAACATGTTCAACCAAGACATACTCCGGATAGTTAGCCGGTTGATGACCGGCCTTGGCGCCTGGAAGACGAGTAAAGGTGGTATTTTGGCCGCCGAGAACCTAAAACCCTTGACCCAGGCCGAGGGTTCCACTCAGCGGCCGTTGACGCTTCAGAGCGCATTGGCTGTAGAAATTGCTGGAGCGGCCAAATCAGCTAGCACGAACCAACGAGTCGACGGGCCATTCGCCAAGGAGGTACAGAAATACTACCCCCAGGAGAATTGGCATGGGGGCAAGATCGACGATATATGTGTCGTTGTCGTAGTTGTCTCCGAAGATGGGAAGTTGGAAGCCATCAAGAGCAAATTATAAGGCTACGTACCTTAAATCCTAAATCAATGCTAGAAGAAAGATAGAGATTGCATCGTCAGGCGTTTAAAAGGAGGAATCTATCTTGAACGAGCATCCTGCGTGTAAGATCAGGCAGGCATAAGATAGATCTTATTTCTTGTATACTGTTAGCTATATACCTACTTAACCTACTTACTACTCATGTCCTTCCCTGCATGTAGGGAGGTAGATTCTAGAGCTCACGCTGGACAAATCATCCAAGTGTTACCCCTGTTACATCCCTGTCACACCCCTTACTGAGCTACCTGTTTTTGTTTGCATGGTGACTCTTTCACGATTGTATATATTGTATATATTGTGTGTACTTGATTTTACTTGGTAGTTTGATTTTATCTGAACTGTCTGATACCTACCTACCTTGTCTGCGTCTCCTTAAGCACCAGAGTGGTTCCACAGTTTTCAGCTGTCAGCCAGTTACAGCACCGATTGTACTGATTGTCAACTGATTGACGAATCCCCTTCCCCACATTCCGGCGTACATGTACTAGCTCTAGCTGTCTAGGTGGGGCACCGATCCACGCCAGGCCGGTCTTTCAATTCTTGGCCTTCAGATGCAAAACTTCCACCTTTTGCGACCATCTCCTCCTTTTTGACATAGTCTGGAACTGAAGCGACCATGGAAGACATTGCCGCGCATCCAGAGGAAGGGCTTCTACCCGATACTCTCGACATTCCTGTTGATGCGACCTTACAAATTAACGACCCCATTCCGACCTTTGATCTCGAAGTTCCTCCGCCGCAGATTCCAGCTGAGCTGACTGAAGACGCCTCGACTGATACTGCGACTAGTGAAGCAAGCAGCCTGAAGCGCTCTAAGCCGCACGATGAAGCCGAAGAAGCCTGGCAGGTTGTAGATAGGCGCTCATCCAAGAAGGCGAGGAAAGAGAAGAAGATACCCACGCCCAAATCGACGAATTACCCTTCTATCACATTCAACTACAACGCTAAGCTTCAATCCAAGATCGCGCTCGATTCGCTGCGAAACTTGATTTTGTACATATTCGCCGAGGGAACAGCGCCACAATGGGTTTCCATTTCTCAGCGACCGCAGTTTCGCAAGATTGTCGCAATCATGGTACCGGGACTAGAAGAAGCCATGTTCAAGCAGGACGTCGACTTCGCAACGTACAATGATCAGCCCCTCGATGGACAACAGAGGCCCCGAGTCTTGACTTCGCCGGATGACTATTACCCGCGATTACTCAAGAAAGACGAGCTTCCTGACATCCTCAAGGATTTCGCCGACATGTTCCCTCACCTCTGGCCAGTGAAAACTCCGGGCAATGAAAAGTACGGCACCATACGTTCACCTCTTGGCACCATGCTCACTGCACCGACCGACAAACCCAAGGAAGAGAAAGGTCGAGGCATCCAGCCTGCGAAGGAGCCAAAGGGCTGGAAAGATGAGCGCACTAGGATAACCGAATTCTTGACGATGCCTGAGGATTTTCAGGGAAATGGATACGTGCTACATCCGGCTTGTATACCGGCGGAGCTCCGTAAGAGCTACCAGGATTCAGAAGGCTGGGTACACACCAATGTACTGAACTTCAGTGATGGTGATGTTCCAGAGGAGGAAATTCAGCAAGGGAGCATCACAGCAGGCCGAGAGATTCTCGCACTTGATTGTGAAATGTGCATGACAGGGCCAGATGAGTTTTCTCTCACGAGAGTCAGTCTGGTAAATTGGGACGGAACTGTTGTTCTGGATAAACTAGTCAAGCCGCAAAAGCCGATCATTGACTATGTCACTCGGTTTTCAGGCATTACAGGGCCAATGCTAAGCCATGTTACCACAACGCTACAGGATATTCAGGCCAAGCTCCTCGAAATTCTCCATCCTCGTACGATCTTAGTAGGGCATTCCTTAGATTCAGATCTGAAAGCCTTACAGCTCACGCATCCTTTCATCATCGACACCGCGATACTCTTCCCGCATAACCGAGGGCCTCCGTTGAAGAACAGCCTCAAGTTTCTGACACAACGATTTCTGAAGCGCGAGATTCAGAAAGGTGTTGCGGGCCACGACTCGATAGAAGACGCCAAGGCATGCTTGGATCTCGTGAAGCAGAAGTGCGAGAAGGGCAAGTCCTGGGGAAATCATGAGTCGCAAGGCGAAAACCTGTTCCGACGTTTGACTCGGGCCGGTAAGGCGTACCGTGCTAACGGGGGTGTCGAGGCCAAGGGGGGCGTCAACGTCGGGAAGACGAGCGCAATGGTCGACTGGGGTGACCCGATGAAGGGCGCTGGGGCCGCCTCGACGTTCCCTATTGGGTGCAAGTCGGACGAGGAAGTGACAGAAGGCATTCTACGCGCAGTGAGAGGCGACCCCGTCGCGGAGGAGATACCGTTCGGTGGGGTCGACTTTGTGTTTGCCCGATTTCGCGAGTTGGAAGCTTTCCAGGGGTGGTGGAACCGAAACAGCGACTTGATGCCTCCTGATCTGTCCGATTTGTCGCTCGAGACCTGCGTGCAGAATCTCACCCAGCGCATCAAGCGCGTCTACGATTCGCTCCCTCCCTGCACGGGGTTCATCGTGTTCAGCGGCTCGGGCGACCCGCGCGACATGGCCCGTCTGCAAGCTATGCAGGCCCAGTTCAAGAAGGAGTATAACATGCCCGGCAGCAACTGGGACGAACTCAGCGTCAAGTGGACGGATAGGGAAAACCAGGCGCTGAAGAAGGCAGTCAGCGTCGCACGAAACGGCATCGGGTTCATAGGCGTAAAATGAGATGGCCTACGCGTTTTGGGGGGAGACCTGCTGTCAAGTATCTTCTTCTCGACTTGTATGAGTAACTACCCACCTAGGCATCCGGGAAGTTGGTGGGAAAAGGCGGGTTGCATGAGATACGAGCTACGAAATATGTGTTGCCCTGGGATTTCGAGATACCCGTTCCTGTTCACTGCGGACTAAGGCTATAGATGTAACTTAGTGTCAATGGCCGGTTTCAATGGCTACCTCCTGTACTTTCTCTCGCCGTGACATGCATAGCCTAGGATACCTACTACGTGTGTAATGGATGCCATTTCGTCACCTGGGTATTATGGATTTCTTAGGAGGTAGTGGAAGGAGTAGGCAAGATCATGAGGTAGGAGGTAGGAGGTAGGCAGGCAGGTACTTCCTTTTCAGAAAGCAGCCTACAACTACAACCTGGAGTGCACTTTCCACCCTCCTACACCTACCTACTTCAAAACTCTACGAATATGACTCACGACTTATCTAGAAGTTCCATCCACCCTATTTCCAATTCCTCATGCGAGTCAATCTCCGAGTTCTAGCAGGCATCTCTGGTCCGGTCTGAAAACCCCCCTCGTACTTCAACACCTTCAGCACGATATCTTCGGCCACGGCAAGAAACGAATCCATAGCACATTCGTTTCCCAAACAACCAACACCAAAACAGAAAGTATCAAGCCCAAGAGCCATTGCGAGACACTCACTTGCCATGGAGTCAGTAATGTGCAGTTGCAAGCACTGTACCGCCTGCCTAGGCGAATTTATCAATGTATCGAAAGGTGCTGATAGCTCCTACGCCTTTCCTGATGTCGTCAAAGTCAGATTGCAGCTTGCATCGGCAGAAGCCAGTCCAAGGTATTGTTTTTTAAACTCTATGAGAGATCTGGCTAACAAATAATTCATAACAGCGGGGATTTATATCTGAGCTGTCATGACTGTGGAAAGGTTGTTGGTTTTAGAATTATAAACCCTCCAGTTGGTCATGGTTCACACAGGTGAGGGTTCATTGCCACTAACTAACTGATAGGATAAGCTAATCCACACCCACAGGGGCCAAATGCTACTGAAACGCACCTCCGTTCTGCTTACTACCTTGGATGGTGTTGATATACCCACTACGGAGACGACTCATCGGGAATTTATCAGATGTGAAGTCGCTGTTGAGATTCAGTTATCTACGAACGACAGCAGCTCTTCGGAATCACGCAATCAGTCCCTTAGTCATCTACAGACTCAGTTACCGTCAGAGTCTCAGAAGGAAGAACCCAAGAAGCTCAACAAGTCGGGAAGTGAAAAGGTCCCATTCAACGGAGCAACGCTCCTCGTCGACGACAAAATCAAAGATGACATGGCAAATTTGCGAGAACGCCTTACGAATCAACATGCCAGGATTGTCGGCGTAGACGACGATGCTGATATGCTTAGAGGCAAGGTCAATGAGATCGATAAGTTGTTACAGAGCCAGCCAGACTACACCCATCTCAAACAGAAGCTATCTGTTTCAAAGCAAACAATCATCTCAGACCGCCTCTCGACATCGAAAGAGGTTCTTGATCTGAAGCTCGAACTGAGTAAACTAAAGGAAGAGCTAGCTAAGGAGCGATCACAGAAACCTTCTAGCGAACCTACATTCCCTGCACGTGAGATCGATATTCTCACTACGAACGTCATCAAGATTGGAGCCAAAGCCAGCCAGGTTGACCCTCTGCAGATGAAGTTGGAGTTACTTGAAGAACGAGTCCGAAGGCTGGAGAAGGCGCGAGCACCTGACAGTCGGGATGTTAGCGATGTGGAAGCACAGCACAACCGGATGGCACCGACGTCTGAAGCTCCTTTGCCAGTTGAATCTAAGTCTGCTGAGCCCCACGTTGACGAAGTTACGCCAGCAACTGGTGTTCCTACTGTGAACATCCCCGGACTCACAGGTCAAAGGCTGCCTGAATTACCCAAGGTTACAAGGAAGAGAAAGCACAGTCCTCAACCGGGAGACGCTGCCAACTCGGAAGTGCCTTCGGGTACACTCTCGAAGAAAAGACGTGCTTGAACGCCATGGTTACCCTTGGGAAATTACTAGTCTGAATCCAACGTTGCTGGAAAAGGGTGAGAGATTGGGCGCACATGTATGTAGTATCCCCGGCTGAATTAGTCTTGCTTCGGGCGACAGGTCGCTAAGAAAAGGAGCCCAAAGGTGAACGATAGATAGTACACGACAGTACTAATATATGCCTTGCTCATGAATCTGTTTATTCTAAGATTGCGTACCAAACTCAGCATCCATGATCTCCAGAGCAAATCCAGCTAGTATTTGGACTGGTGCTACGACCGCAGTTTTGAAGAAGTGCATCTCCTCTGAGCCATCCGGATTCTCAGCGAACGCATTGACGAGTGCGTTCTCTCTTTGCCGGTGAGGCAGGCTCTCTAACTGACCTAATAGGTCAGTTGCTTGCTGATATAGCTGCCATTCCTGCAAGTGAGCCGCCGTGCTGTGGTTAATAATCAGTTTTACGACAGCCTGGCTGACGGTAATCCGGTCCATCCAGCCGAGAACCTCTGCAAGTCTCGCCGCAAGCGTTCCCTTTCCTCCAGAGAGCGTGCTTCCATCAGTAGAGGGCAAAAGTCTCGCGATCATGAATAAACCCTTCAACCTCGCCGTAGAGAAGGGCATGGGTTCCCTGTACGGGTCGCAGTGCAGCGCGACGAAGCACGCGATGGCCAGGCCGTAGGAAAGATTGCCCAGCTCGCTGAAGTAGACGCCGGCCCTGTCGATCACCTGGGTCAGGGGATCCACGGCGTATGCTTCGGCTGCTCGGAGCGGCACGCACAGCTTCCAGCTACGACGAAGTTGTTTGACCTTATCCTCCTGACTCGACCCCGTCAGGGGTGCCGCACAGACCGAATACACCTCGTTGATGTTCTCTTGCAGGAGCTTGTCTGCGTGTGGGAACCGCTCCAGGGGTGGATTCCGGAATTTGTCCAGGTCGGGGGTGAGACTGCGCAGGTTCAATTCTAGGCAGGGGTAATTCTGGCACACTTGGTAGACGTCCAGGTCGTCCTTGCAGCGAGGGCAGCCGCAGTCAAACTGGTACTGCGCCTTCAGGTTCTGCTGGCGGAGCGACAGAGGCAGCGTTGGTTCTGTCGCGGGACGGGTGATTGATTAGCAGCACGAGTAGAAGGCTTGCGCACGGTGAAACTCACCGATGTACGAGATTTGCACCTCGTCGTCTTTGTTGATCGGCCGATACGCGTGCAAGACGGCGTTGCGCCCTTCGAACTGGACGAATGCGTTCGGCACGCACGAATGGTTTAGCATGGCCAACGCGGGACTGACGTAGATCCCGCTCTCGCCGTAGTCTAGGTCGCGTCTGTTGAACGAGTTGATTTGGAGCTGGCTATCGTTAGATCCTGCTATCACATACGAGATGTACGGGGTATCAAAAAGGAGGCGGGAATAAGAAACACCATGACTCGAACCGGTCAAGCGGTATCTAGATACGTGAATAGAAGACCTTGACTCACCTTGCATATGGTCTCGATCGCCTCCGCCATATTCCGCGGGCTGGCCTCGCGGTTGATATAGTGCAGGGCGCCGCGGGCCTGGAGCTCTATGTCGGCCCAGGTCTTGGGGTCCCGCCCGCGCGTCCGCTCGACGTGACCCTCCATCTCGGCGACGGCGGCGGCCATGTCGGGGCGGATCAGGACCTGGACGAGGGCGCGCACGGGCGTCGGCAGCACCTGGGGGGTCCCTTGCCGCGCCGCGGACTCCGCCGCGCGCCGCAGCGCCTTGCACTCGCCGCGGCTGTGCACCAGTTGCCAGTCCGCCTTCTGGCACGTCTTGTCGCAGTACCGCGACGTCTTGCAGCCCGCGCACGCGCGCATCTTGAGCGCCGCGTCTTCGGCCGCGTCTTCGGCCGCGTCTTCGGACTCGACGGCGAGACAGTAGCTGCATGTCCGCTCCATGTGGGAGCTGTCCGGTATGGTCACGCAGAGGCCGGCGAATGTGGCGACGGTGTCGCCGGGGCCGAAGGCTCGGGCGGCGATGACGGAGCGCCCGCGGGCTGGGGTCGCGGCGCCTAGGGTGATTCCATCTGGTAGGGTGGGCATTATGGCTTCTCGTGTTCCAGATACTTACGGATTGGGATCTTGGGATTGGTCATTGGTCATTGGTCATTGGAGACACGGCCGACTTATAAAGTTGGTTGGGCGAAAAGGATTGTGGTTTGTATCGTCGTTTGTAAACAGAAGACGGCTTGTGTGTATGTAAATATGTGTGGGGTTCGCAACACGACAATCGACAGCAACGTGCAATTACCTTGCATGGTAATGACTTCATGGCAACATACTTGTAAATGGCTTTTTAATCATGCTGATTGATATACGCGAAGCGCTCACGAACCACACAGGATTCGCATAACTTTATATTCTTTGGAAAGATAGTTGCTAAATAGGTCGTGTCTACACAATTCCGCCCTTTCCCTATTTCAGCCATATACTGTACTGAAACGCCGACCTCTAATGCGGGCGTTGAACCTGTGTAACCCTTCCGCGATGACTCATAAATAAGAATCCTGCGATATACCATATCTACCTTAATCCGCGATCTAGAAGCTCCCCCCGCTCCAAGTATCAACCTCTAATTACCTACCTACCTACCTAAGGTATGTATAAGGGTAGGCTATGTCGGCTGTAGCCTGGAGCTACTCAGTCTACACGCCTTCGACCCCTTCGGTCTAAAAAGTGAACAGCTCTTTTCTATCGACTAGCCCAACCAAGCCATGCCTCTCGGACTACGCCCCGCCGACGGAGGCGACGCGCGCCGGGCGGCGGAGATCGAGTGGGCAGCGTATGCGCCGAACCCATTTAACCGGATCCTATTCCCGGGGCCGTTCTCGCCGGAGGCTTCTAGGTGAGCGCGCACAGCAGCAACTGGCTGAACTCAAGGGCGACAGCTCAACGTGCTGGTCCAAGGTTGTCGACACCGGCCTGCCCGAGGACCCCGAGCAGACCGTCGCCTTCGCCAAGTGGCACGTCTACGCCCAGAGCCCGCGACCCACTAACCGAAAGTTCGGCGCCGAGTGCAACGTCGAGGCTTGCGAGCTGTTGTTCGGCGGTATCGTGAAGCAGAGGGTGCGCATCTTGGGGGATAGGCCGTATTACTGTGGGTGGCAAGCTATGCTCTTATGTGTGTTTATAGGAAAGAGGTTAAGAGAGCAAGTCAGGCCACTCTTTATACATAAAATGCGGCTTCCACGATGTTGAGTGCCTGTCCATTGACTTTAGCAAATGGGGCGCGCCGGAGAAGCACAACACGTGGTCGGTGATTTGCAACCCGCCTGAGGCTGCTGCTAAATGAGAACATACAAGTATCTCCTAATATATACTCACCTAATGTAGACACTCATTTAGGTACCTAACGTATGGTTACACTCAGATACTCGGTCTCTGGATGGAGTTTTGCAGATATATCCGGTGTAACATGATAGAAAAAGTATCGTCGCTGAGAGATACCACGATCTGATATTCTTTGTTATTTTACCGGAATGGTAGTTTAAAACGGAAAACATCAAACCACGTTACGCAGGCAAAGCATGAAAAGTTCAAGTTGTATGTACAAAGGATGATTCCCAAGATGATCCTGCAGGTGTTTGGTGAGATATTTATTAGTGGAGCCGGGAATACGAATACCGTCTCGTCTCTTCAGATGATTTCCTCGTACCGCCATCTTCTCTACTCGGGTCTCAAAACAAAGCTTGTAATGAGGACGTGAATTGACTCCGCATAGGATTTTCCATATCTTTTGGGTCCGTTTAAGTAAGCACCTACCTAAGTCCTAAGATTGAGTCAGTTCTCCTCCGGCCCCGCTCATTCAACCAACCGAGCCCTTGCGTCATCATAGAACCTAAGCTCAAGAGAAAAAGAAAAAAAAAAGGATCAAAATCCGTCTTCCACGAAATGCTATCGTCCCTCTGGAAGCCCGCACCACAGAAAATGGGCGGCCCCCCAACGAACGACAAGACGGACCCGCCGGCGCCGCTGGTCAGCACCTGGCGCGCGCTCGCCGACGCCGGGGAGCCGGTGGCCGTGGTGCGCGTCCGGAACCTGCAGGGCGCGATCCCGGTCGGCCGCGACGCCTGGGGCCGGCCGGGCAAGCTGCAGCCCGTACTGCTGTCGTCGTCGGTATCCTTCGCGGCGCCCTTCGTCGCGAGCCCCGAGTCCTCAGGCAACGCGGACAAGCTCGACGACGGCACCGTGCACTACGGCACGCTCAGCAAGACGCTGCTCGGCAGCCTCGAGCTCTGGGGCCAGGCCAACAAGCCCAGGACCGCCGGCTCGCCCGCCCAGAACGTCGCCGCGGCGGCTATCGTGGCCACCGGCTCGGCGAAGGACGTCCAGGCCCCGCGCACCGCTGATGTCGTCGAGCTGCTGTGGGTCCGCATGACGGGGCGTGTCGTCGACGGGAGTCGTATCGCCCTGCCCCTGGACCAGCTGCCGTTCCTGGACGCGTCGAAGCTGCGGTCGCTGGCCTTGACCGTGCAGCTGCCCAAGGCGTCCCTCCTCGGCGCCGGCGTCAGCCTGACGACCACGGCGAGCTTCCGGGAGGACGTGCTGAAGGACGGGAAGGACAATGAGAGCAGTAACAAGAACCCGCTGCGTTCGTATTCGCGCAGCCTGCGTATCGCCGGGCTGCACGTGCCGACGCTGGTCGGCGTCAACTCGAACGAGCGGAAAGCCAAGCAGATGCTGGTCGCCGACGTCGAGATCGACAGGTTCGATGTGGCCGACGACATCCACAGCGACCTTGAAAAGATGATAGTAGATGTGAGTTGCTTCAACTTCGTGAACCCAAACAGTATCGAAATTAATGCGTTTACAGACGATGGAAACTTCGTCGTTCGAGACGCTCGAGGCACTGGCATCCCATATGGCGGAGAAGATACTATCGGACTTCCGGATCGGCGACGATCCGAAGCCCATGAGGGAGCGGGGATGGCGCGTCAAGATCTGTCTGGAGAAGCCCATTGCGGTGCCTTTTGCAGAGTGCCCTGCGGTCGAAGTGACAATGGGGCCATGATGGGAATTCAGAGTAAGTAAGGTACTCAGATGTGATAATATGTATGTGACAAAGGAGTATCCTGTCAAGTAGCTTAAGTGTAAGTTCCTATCCAGCCTCTTCCTACTATTATATCACGAAGTAGGTATTCTGTAGGCATTCTAATAACTCCACAGGTCATCTAAGCGTAAACGCTCACCAAAGTTCTAAAGAATAAATTTCCATAAGATCTGCGTATACGCTATGAAATTCTATCGTATATGCCGTGAGATGCTCACAAAACAACCACCACCGTCCTCTTAGCAAACCTTGAGGCCTTTTACCTTACCAGTATCGACGGAGCGGTTGATGGTAACCCAGGGGTCGTTTCCCTTAAGCAATTTGGCAATCTCTTTGTCACTCAGCTCGTCACTTTTCTGCAAAACTGACTGCGTCGGCTCTGCTATAAGCTGCGAGACCGCATGCCAAAAGGCTCCCTGTCTCATGTAGCGGACATTTCTCACGTAGAGAGTTGTGATAGTCCAAATACACGTCATATCAACAAACACCACGATAAGAACAGCGATGAGTCCGTCCCACTGCGCAGGGATGCTGATATTGGCGGAGAAGACGACTTCAATATCGCCAGGGACGTCGAACAGGGGGTTGCAAGAGATAGTAGAAGTTCTGCGCGAGTCTTGCCATGTACGTCTCGATGGCCACGGCGGCTCTATTGCTGACTGCATCCCTGAACATGATATCGTCCCTGATTGCACTTTCGTTCACCCCCTTAGCCAAAGCTGAAGACCATACGGGGTGCTGCACGCTCTCTATAGCAAAAATGCCTCGTTCGTCGATACTCCACCTCGGCGATGGTTGTGTTAAGGGTGGAAAAGCACAGGCTGACGTTGAGAAACGCGCCCAGATAGAGCTCGTAGCTATTCCACTTTCCGTGTATACCCGTTCATCGCCAACACTAAGAAAATCATCGACCCTGGTCCGTAGATATCGTCGGATATCTGCCAATAGTCCATGTCTACCTCTCCCTCGGTTATCCCGCCAACTTTTGCTAGCATACACATATCGGTGGCCCAGCCCTCGGACGTGTAATCCGCCGCCGACGGTATGCTGCAGTTGGAATTTCCAGGGAAGCAGTAAGACACATCTTCATCCAAGAATAAGAGTTTAACCCCGACACAATCCAGAGCGTGATCGATACCGGCATCCCTGAACGTTTCATTGTACAATATATTGCCCTCTATCCAGGCATGCTCGGAGGTATATTCTTGGACTTGGGCGTCCATAGACGGCCGTGGACACGAAACCTCTGTCTTTAGTGTGAACGCGGGCCCCTGAAACGATCGTGTTCTAGTGCGGCCCTCATGTTCGAAAGGGAGATAGACACGCTGCTTGGGAGCCGTTATGAGAAATCCCATATTCGTTAGGTTCTGGCATCCTCCCCAAGTCCCGCTCCCCAAACAGCGCAGTGGAGCCTTGCAGATTTGTCCATGAGGACCGCGACAAAGTTAGTATGTCGTCGTTTGTTATAGGTGATAGCGCAACGTTCTGTCGAATCTTTGTGGGATCCTGAACGAGGCTAGTGCCGTTGAAGTCTGATAGGAGAATAGTTGAACTTAACTGGAATCCCAGAGACCCAATGGCTAGAACCGTCAAAAAAATAGCTTCAAGATTAAGCATCAGCCCGAAACATAGTACGGGTTTTACCGTATTCCCCGAGGCCATGAGTTCGGAAACTGTCACATACTACCGTGTGCAGTAAAGTAATCACGAAGAAAAATTGATGATTGAGGACCTCTCTGGGGCTGATCTATCGTATGGGATTTAACAATATGTGAGGCCATTTACAAGCAAGGGTATACACCATCTACTGGTATAGCACGAAGAGAGCGCCAAGTGAATAAATGGACATGTCAAACCTTGCGGCAAAGCGGAACATCGCCGTTGGTAATCTCGTCGACGAATTTAGGGTCCGGATCGAAGAGCATCACATGAAAATGCTCTACGGCGTGTACGGACTTCAACGACCTCCAATTCTTGAACCAAATGTACTGCGCCGGGATTTAGCACATCTGAGCGCAGACTGAACACAGGGTATGAAAACCGCACTTACACGATCTCTTGGTATCCTGGACCCGAACGTCTTCTGCACGTACTGCTCAATCTCCGCTCGAGCCTCGTTCGTGAGATCTGTCGTGATCGGGTCCTCCGCCAGGTCGAACTTAGTCCAGACGACGAGATGGACTATCCGCTCGTCGATGCCGTAAGGCCAGTCATTCCAGAGGATCTTGACGTCGTCCTCGAACTCGAAGGGCCTGCCTCGCGGCTTCACGGGTGCCTCCCAGTGCAGGCGCTGCGTTAGGACGAAGTTCATGACGCTGCCGTAATCCTGCTTCAGCTTCCAGTTGTACTCGAGGTACTGCCGCAGCTGGGATGGGATGCGTCGGAAATCGTCTAGCCGGTTCTCCGCCACGATGTCCTGGACCTGGGGCCATGTCGATACGTGGTACTGAGAATCCGGGGTGCCGATGACTCCGATATCCTTGACGCTTAAGCTGGCCAGAAATTCAGGACATTCTTCCGTCCTCTCGTTCTCGGGAACGTTCACCTGCCAATAAGGCAGGGTATCGACGCTTCCCATCTCGTGTTTGAACAGTGTGGCTTCTGGGTGTAGTTGATTCTAATCACCGAACGCCTATCAAAAGATACGATTCGCCTCCGAATTGGAAAAATGATAGGAAATAAACACCTTGGAATGATTAAGCACTTAAGTCCGACAAAGCTGAGACGCTATTGCCAATATTGGTGCTATTTATAAAGCGGCTGCTGCTAGAAGGCAGGAGGGCTGGCGTGGAAATAATCTAGAGCACGGTAAGTACATTGATAGAAAGAATATCGGGTACCTACCGATAAGTCGGGTAGGTAGCTGGCTAGCTGGCATCTGCAGACGGTCAGCCGTGTTCGGAATCCTTAGATCCTTACGGGTAAGGAGTGGGGCCGTATATGTGTCTCGACTCAACGCAAACGCCACAGACGCCGTAAACGCTATGGTGGGACCGAGTGACGAGTTCTCGGGAGAGAAGATAATATTATTGAAAAGTTACAATATACAATATGGCTGATACACTGTACTTGAGGACGAGGCGTAAGTATAGGAACGTTGGGTAAGCTAGGAGATCCGCGTTTTTGGCACTTACATATACCTTACCTCTAACCTCCAGACGGTTTCGTCCGTAACCTCTTCGTGTTACTTACCAATAACTCATCCAATGCTTAACTTGGGTATAACCTTAAGTAGCTCGATGAGGCTCGAGTACGCCGATCTCACTTAGGCAACCTTAACCTTACCCTAGGTGAGTCTGATAATCCCCTTGATTCGCTTATATCGTAGTCCCCCCACGTGGAATGCTCCCGTTTCTCTATTTGCTACAAATCGATACAAGCTGCAGTCTTATCACCCATCCATAAAATAGAACTCGCCCCTTGTTCCATACATGACGTGATTTGACATCAGTGAGCCCCTCGATGGGCATTTCATAACTTCTACCGATATCGCCCAACCCCTTTACTAGCATCCGTCAACTGATAAATACTGTTCATGTGATAACTTTATTAAAATCATATCAATCATATGCTAGCAGTTAATGAAGACAGCTCCAGAACTCTAGACAGTTTCATTTGCATACCTAGTTCCCGCCGGACTACCATGCGGACCATGGGTGTAGGTAGAGCTAGTTGATCCATGGTGGGGAGAGAGAGATGCGCCAGCTATTGTATCGAAATTCGCACTGCCAGCTGCGGAACTTTCTCCTTAACAACTTGGCGGGTAACTCGTCACCATGGTAGGGACGTTTGAGATGCACGGTAAACTCCATAGCAAAGTCGCCTGTTCTAGGCGGTCTAACAAACGATAAAAATAACGAAAATATTATCGGTGACTTAAATGCCCAACCACCAGTCCGGAAATGGGTGGAGGATACTACCCACCCGCGCGGCGTGCGGTCAGGCTAGACTTCGAAGCGGGTGCGAAACCAAGCCTATTCTGTTCCACACCGGATGGATATCAAACGAATGTACACACGCAAAATATGATAGATCTTTTTTGAGGGAGCTTTCAGCCGTGACGAGTTTCGAGTCCGTATGGCTGGAAATATAATATAATGACACCGTAGATGTTACGTAGCTATCGCCGTAATATTAAGGACTGTGTAGCATCCCGCCTTGGAAGAGGTATGTATCGTGGGTTGGGTTACGGGTTACTGCACCGCGCCCAATGGAAATGAACGTTTCGATGGCGGCCCTTTAGCCGATTTACTTAGCAGGGTCTAGGCCGTGTAAACACATGCCGTATGGGTACTAGCCCGGTGCTGCTGAAGGAAAATACTAGTTATGTAGAATTCCGCGGTGAGGGACCGTTGGATGATACAGGGTAAGAGACGAGTTGATGTATACAAGTAGGTATGTACAGGCTGGGTAGATATACACCGCAATATTGAATTTACCTCCGCTTCATCGTGAACATGGGGCACCCGATAATTTCTTGGAGTATTCGTCAAGGGGCTAGGGATGATAGAAGATACTGAATAAAAGGCTCTCGAGTTCTTCGTTATTTTGCTCAGTTCAATTTCCTGTCTCTGCAGGTTTCTCATTTGGGCAGTCTGCAGGCATTTGGGTGTAGTGACTTCACCAGGTACGTCCATGATCTTCTCTTTTGCAGTTTACACATCGAGTGTCTTCCGTTCCCCGCTCAAGTCTTTCATGTGATTGACTACCTCATATTACACAAGGGAAAATAGGAGCCATGGGTGTGCTGGGACCTAAGACGCCTGGAAAGTTGCCCGCGTCTTGCCTAGCGTCCTGTCATGAAGCGTCTTGCAGGATGGCGACATACAGGACAATCTAGTCCCTTGCGGCGACCCGTCAAAGGTTAGTTGCAAGTGCGTCTGTTTCGTCTGTCGGTTCCCCTAGCCTCAGACGGGAGCTATGAGGCATGAGGCATGAGATAGACGGAGATGGTCGAGTCGGTTGGGATTGGTGGATTTGTATGGGAAGATGCACAAGTCGAAGGCAAAAACACACCAAGCACAAAGCAAGCAGGGAAGAGAAGATAACCTGCGTTTAATTTAGGGTGCATTACGTCAATGGTGCATGTACAATACCACGGGCAGCAGCATGAGCTAACAACGCTAACAACCCCCCTATTTCCTTTTCTCTAGGATTCAAAAAATTACCGTAGCTGTCAAAGCTCCACCGCCAACCAAAACTACCCCGCCATTCACCCCCTAAGTCTCAGGCCTAGAGATTAGAAAGGCATCGTCATTCCCGACCCTTAACAATAAATCTTAACCTTCTTTCCTTCAAAACGTCCCGATCACGCACGGTCCAGCTCCGTCTCTTCTCAACTGATACCCGTCGGGAAAACTATATCGCTTCATTCGATACATAGGACGAGAACAATGGCTCAGGCAGTTAAAAGTGCGTTGCCTTCCCACCTCAAGCCTGACGCAGGCAAAGACGACTCCGAGTCCGTTGGAAGACATCATGGAAAGACTCGGTCACATATGGTGCGTACAGTCCCCTTGTTGGTTTTATCAGCTTGGTAGTTACATCTGTTTTGGATTCTCGAGATTTCTGGTTTTATTCTTTGTTTACCGCCCCCCTCAATGACGAGGAACCCCCAAGCATTCATTCTGTGTATGCCTCAGCTCCGAATGTCATAGCATGACTTGGGTATAATAGTTACCCTATGATCGCAGCCGGGCGAGTCTACTTTGAGGAGCCCAAGTACTTATTATCGTCTTGTCACGCTTTTACTGTCTGAGTTAGATAACTTGGACATACGAGTGAAGGGACGGTTTAAAGATCTCTACGATCCTTTCCTATAAATCAACGAGCACTTTATACTTTCTTTTGTCGCATTATTTCTTACTTTCCGTCCCCTGTACCCTTTAACTCTATCGAATCTCGCTATTTTAGCCACAAGACCAGCGATCATGCCGATACTAACACATGTCGACAAGGCCTTCGAGAATGCATCGACCAACGTTGCTGCAGCGCAAATGCGCAATGCTCTAACCGATCTTGCTGAGACTGTTCATGACCCGAAACAGAAGAAGGTAAGTTCCTATGCCAAAACTGTCCACTTGATTGCGGCAAGCTAACGCTTGTGATTGTCTTAGCTGTTTGAGACAGAAATGGATAACTTCTTTGCTCTCTTCCGCCGATATCTGAACGACAAAGCCAAGGGCAACTCTGTGTACGTGCAGTTCCTACCTCGAATATGTTTTATATGGAAATCAACAAGGCTAATGTTGGTTTGGGTAGTGATTGGGATCGCATTGCTCCCCCCGCGCAAGGCCAAGTTGTCGACTACGAGGACCTGGCCAACTCCGAATCTGTTGGCTTCCTCAACAAGCTTGCTGTTCTGAAGCTTAACGGTGGCTTGGGTACCTCCATGGGTTGTGTCGGTCCTAAGTCAGTCATCGAAGTCCGCGATGGCATGTCGTTCCTTGATCTGTCCGTACGACAGGTCGAGTACCTGAACCGAACGTACAGCACCAACGTCCCCTTCATCCTGATGAATTCGTTCAACACCCACGAAGATACCGCTGCTATCATCAAGAAGTACGAGGGACACAACGTCGATATCCTTACGTTCAACCAGTCAAGATACCCCAGAATCCTCAAGGACTCGCTTCTGCCCGTTCCCAAGAGCTTCGACTCGGCCATCCACGAGTGGTACCCGCCCGGACACGGTGACGTTTTCGAGTCATTGTACAACTCCGGCCTTCTTGACAAGCTCATCAAGCGCGGCATCGAGATCATCTTCCTGTCCAACGTTGATAACCTGGGTGCTGTGGTGGATCTGCGCATTCTTCAACATATGGTAGAGACGGACTCTGAGTACATCATGGAGCTGACCAACAAGACCAAGGCTGATGTTAAGGGTGGTACCATCATCGATTATGACGGCTCTGTCCGTCTTCTTGAGATTGCCCAGGTACCCAAGGAGCACACCAACGAGTTCAAGTCGATCAAGAAGTTCAAGTACTTCAACACCAACAACATCTGGATGAACACCAAAGCCATCAAGCGCGTGGTAGAGGACAACGAACTCGAGATGGAGATTATTCCCAACGGCAAGACCATTCCCGGTGACAAGAAGGGCGAGTCCGATATCTCTATTCTTCAGCTCGAGACAGCCGTTGGTGCTGCCATCCGCCACTTTAAGAACGCCCATGGTGTTAACGTGCCTCGTCGCCGATTCTTACCGGTCAAGACTTGCTCAGACCTTATGCTCGTCAAGTCTGACCTGTATACCGTTAAGCACGGCCAGTTACAAATGAGCCCCAGCCGATTTGGTGGCGCGCCGCTCATCAAGCTTGGCAACGATTTCAAGAAAGTGTCGGACTTCCAGAAGCGCATTCCGTCGATTCCCAAGCTTATCGAACTTGACCACCTCACGATTACTGGTAACGTCAACCTGCACCGCGGTGTAGAGTTGAAGGGAACCGTCATTATCGTCGCGACGGAAGGCTCCACGATCGACATTCCTCCGGGATCGGTTTTGGAGAACGTGGTGGTCCAGGGCAGCTTGCGTCTGTTGGAGCATTAAATTCAGGGGTATCGTTTTTGTTGTACTTACGAGCATTTTGTTTCGATGAGCGTTACTTGCTCTGTACTCGTACTGCTCTATGCGTCTCTACGTAGAGAGACGTGCTTTACCCAACCACCACCTTCCATTCTGTGTTGGGAATTGGGAATATAGACATAGTAGCAAAGAATGCGCAAGGAACACGGAGAATGACGTACGCTCGATGGCGTATTATGTAGACGCTAGGGAGATAATGCAATAAAAAGGGCACACACAGTACTGAATCAGATATCTTTGATTTTCACCTGTAGGGACTCTGGCATGACAGTTATACATCGCGAATTGGATTTATTAGGTAGATTGTCGACTTTGAATCGTGGCAAGGTTTAAAAGAGTGTCACATTTACGTCTGATTTCAATTTATTTGTTAATATTTTTGGGAGTTTGCAGCTCAAAAGCACTGTCGTAGCTACAAGTTAGAGATCCAGTAGGAACTTATCAGAGCTACCTGCTAGCTACACTCGGCCATCTTCTACCGCGTCCGGATCTAGCTCCAGCCTCAAGCTCCCTTGCTTCGAGCTCGTTCTCCTTCGACCAGATGGTACAGTATTCTCCTCACTCCGCAGGTATATCTCGATTGTAGGCCAGGCCTCTCCAGCGGTAAGTTGTGGCATGCGGAGGGAGGGCCTTCGGCAGAGAACCGGGCGAAGAACAGGTAGGTAGGCGGGTAGACGTATATCGACTTGGACTCGAGAAGTTCGCGGACCGAGCGGTCGATTGAAGTTCGTGGCGCAACTTTTTCGTAGGTTGTCCGTCCACTGGCTCGAACAAATTGGAAGTGCAACGTAAACCAACAGTCTAAAGCGATCGAGTGACATAGAAAGGGGGTATGTATCAGCTCTTCCTTCTCTAGGTCTTAAGCAATCCCAACCTATCCATCCGATCCATACTCTGTTCCCTCCCCTTTTTTTCTTTCCGTTTCTTCTGTTCTGTTCACGTATTGCCTCCCATCCGGCATTAGGACCCTCCCTCCTTCATTTCGTCTTCTTCTTCATGGACTCGGTGCACGCGGGGCAGTACCAGCGTCCCTCCGGCTCCGACTTGAGCCCGACGCAGGTCCAGTGGAACCACTCGTAGGGGCAGTTGGGATTGTCGCAGGCCACCATATCGCCATACGACACGTGCTGGCACAGGCAATACTTCTTCCCCTCCTCGTCCTCGTCGTCGTCCGAGCCGCCCGAGCCGCCCGACCCCATCTCCACGTCGCCGATCGAGTGCCGCTTGTGGTGCGCGTGGCCGTGGCCGTGGCCGTGGCCGTGGTGCGGGCGCGGCCGCGGCGCCGGCGTGCCGCTGCCGCCGCGCGAGCCCGCGCGCGACGACCGCACCGACTCCGCGTCCGAGAGCTCGCTGTCGGCCGTCGACGCGGGTGACCCCTTGGACACGCCGCCGGCGCGCTTCACGCGCGACAGCGTCGACTTGGTGCTCGGCGGCTTCTTGCGGCTGGGCCCCGCGGCCGAAGGCGTGCCCTTGCGTCCTGTCCCTCCTGCGCCCCCCGCCTTCGACGTGCCCCGGCCGGGTCCCGCGCTGCCCGCCCTACCCGCCGTCGCGCCCGGCGTACCGGCCTTGGGTGTGCCGGGGCCTAGGGAGGAGTGGCGCGCGAGCGCGCTCGAGGCCGCCGGCAGGCTCCCCATCAGGCCGGAGCTCAGGCGCGGGCCCCGCTTAGGGACGCCGCTTCCCGGGCCGGCCGAGGACTCGCGCTGGTTGCGGCTGTGCATGATCATGCTGGCGGCCGGCGACGTGGGCGCGGAGCTCGAGATGTGGGCCTGCGACTGCGTGGTGCGGATCTGGGGGTTGGGCGGTCGCGCGGACGCCGTGTTGGCGGAGATGGGGTTGAGCGGGCTGTTGTTTTGGGCTGCCGTGACGGCGAGCACGCGAAGGCTCGTGTTACTGTTGTTCGCGGCGCTCGGCCGTACGACGGAGGGGATCTCGTCGGGGTCGGTGAAGCCGGGCTCGTTGCGGTCGCTCAGCTGCTTGATCTGCAGGTCGAGGTGTCGGAGGTGCTTGTCGAACAGGGTCTGGGCCTTGTGCGCGAGGGCGATCTTCTCCACCGCCAGCTTGTCGGCTCGGGCGTAGTTCTCGCGGATGGTCTCGCGTAACGGCTGTTCGCGCGGGAAGGGCGCGTGGCTCGAGTTCATGCGAATCCAGCGTTGGATTTTGGTGTCGCACTCCTCGATTGTCTTGACGCATTCATTGTATGAGCGGTCTTTGTCGGCGATCTCGTCTTGGATGAATCGAATCTCTTCGGGGAGATTGGCGGTGCGATGAATGAAATCTTCGAGGATGGCCGCCGGGTCTTGCGCCTCGGCCGACGGCGCCATCTTCTTGACGAAGTCGATGGAGAGATCGTCTCTAGGCATGGTTGTTAACCTGGCCCTCTGAGCGGAGGCGCGCACTTGAAGATGGATGTGTGGGTGGTAGGTGGCAAGTGGAAGCAAATGCGACTTGTGTAAGTTGAAAGAAAAGGGAAATGAATAGAAAAAGGTAAAGTTCTTGAAGTGACTTTTTCCGTTGATTCTTTTTTTATTCCCGTCTTTGCAGTTCTCCCTTTTTTTTTTCTATTGCAAATTTCCGTCTTTTATTCGACTTGTGTAGACATGATCCTCCGATGTCGTCGTTGCAGAAAACAGTTGCAATATCCAACATGCAGGGGGATTTATGGCAGTCATGAATCACATGCATGCATAGAAAAAATTTGTGTAAGCTCTGGCTCACCTTCCTGGCCCAGTTCCTCAAAAACAAATTGATCTTTCCAATCCCAACGAACCAAACAAGAAGGAGAAAGGGCGCTGGAATTTCAAGACAGTTTAAGTATAATTATTTCGCTTCTTTAGGAAACGGCTGGGTGCTAAGCAGCACAGCCCAGGACAAACACGAGAGGTGGTCCCAGTCGTCCCAGTCGTCCCAGTCGCCAGTATGGCCGTAATAGCTTCCCAGACTGCCAGATAGCGAAGATAGTCCCCAGAGTGGGGAGCGGCGTACGGATACCGTAAATAAAATGAAAAGGGAACGTTGGGGCTGAATTTCGCAGGTTCGAGGATTGTTAAACGAATGGATAACGTAATCCGATCTGCAAAAGCAGCAGAAGCTGAACGTGATTGCGTCAAAATTTGTATTTAAACCGTGGAAGATACAATAGCGTTTGTCTTGTCGGGTATCACACCGCGAGTCTCGTAACAAAGAATATTCCCGTAAGGGGTTCCAACTTCCAACTCCGGACGACAGCAGACAGCACTCTTTATGCGAGAATACATAGCAAGATCTTCATCTGATGTTGTGGATGAATGGAAGAATGACTACCAGGGAGCTAGGCAGTATCTACGGTATTGCATATTACACCGTTACAGCCGATTCTAGAAGATTCGTGCTGGCAAGACAAAGGCTGGCCACGAGATTCGAGATTCGAGATTCGAGATTCGATATTGTAATAAGGTATCATGAAGTTGCATTAGGTACCACGAGCCTCTACCCGTCGTTGCAGGGTTACGGCAGCACAAGCCATACGTACCCACCGGTACCTGCGGATTACCGATCCCACATATCCAAGACAGATCTAGCTTAGCTCGTTTCCTATTTACTGCTAGCTTGTATTTTATGGTGGAACTAGCCGGCGCCCTACTGCGGGTGGCCAGTCGCGAAAGTTGCCTTCGTCTATTTTCATCTTCATCTTTCTTACGAAGTTGACGATTTCACGATTATTCAAGAAAGAAAAACATAGATTGCCAAACTCTCCCTTCTTACACATATCTGGTGATATCTCATCATCAGCCCTTTCATGCTTTGCGATTCTTTTCAACGATAGGCCATATTTTGGTCCCTACCATTAATTTTTAGTACCTTGCTCAGACATCGACTAATCCGTGTGAATCCTGGTCTCGAAGGTCTAGCATCGGAACCAAAACAGGTGCATACTCGGATTCCGCGTCTGTATTATCAGTGTGCGTGCGAGCTCGCATAAACACACATACTCTCATCTGGCCTTTTCCGTGGATCGGGCGCATCTCATCCCTCGGTATTCAAGATGGAGGTGGACCCAGCGAATCATTATTCGTTGCGAATACCGAAGCCTAACTACCTCCCTCACAAGGTCGACGTGGACGAGCCGATAGTCAAGAAATTCAACCAGCCCTTGGATCGTCCAAGTGACATGGAAAATGCCGCCTATCTTAACAAGATCAAGCGCTACGCCCGTGAGATTAACATCGAAAAGCCGAAAGGCTACACAGTGTCGTTTCATTATAACCCTGACATGGAGCGACATCACTTTGGCATGACACATCCTATGAAGCCTTGGCGTCTAACTCTCACCAAGAGTCTGGTCGCCTCGTACGGAATGAACTTCGCAATGGATAATTACACGGCGCGCGCCGCCACGTATGAGGAGCTCACCGCGTTCCATACTGCTGACTACGTCGAGTTTCTTGCCTCGGTTCCGCCTCAACCGCTTCCACTAGACGTCGACAACTCTAGTCCTGATCTCAAGTACAACCTGGGAGGTAGTGACTGCCCACTTTTCGAGGGATTGTACGACTATTGTTCCATGTCAGCAGGTGGCTCTCTAGACGCCGCGAGGAAGCTCTGTGCGGGACAGTCTGACATCGCCATATGTTGGGGCGGTGGGCTTCATCATGCCAAGAAGTCGGAAGCTTCAGGATTTTGCTATATCAACGATATTGTCCTTGGTATACTACAATTGTTGCGCGTCCACCCCCGGGTCCTTTACATCGACATCGATGTACACCACGGCGACGGTGTAGAAGAAGCTTTCTTCTCGACAGACCGTGTCATGACAGTCTCATTTCATAAGTACGATCCTCAGGTTTTCTTCCCCGGCACCGGCGCATTAGAAGACAACGGCCCAAGAAGCGAGCACAATCCGGGAGCGCACCATGCGATAAACGTACCCTTGAATGATGGCATCACGGACGAGCAGTACGAGTGGCTTTTTCAAAGTATCATCTCCAGATGCGTGGAAAAGTTCAGGCCCGGTGCGATTGCTCTGCAGTGCGGTGCAGACTCGCTTGCTGGGGACAGATTGGGCAAATTCAACTTACTCGTCCAAGGTCACGCATCGTGCGTAGAGTACATCAAGAGTCTTAACATCCCCCTACTCATGTTCGGCGGAGGCGGCTACACGCCACGAAACGTGGCCCGTGCCTGGGCATACGAGACGGGTGTTGCTATAGGCCAAAACAAGAAACTGCCGACGGAACTTCCTCTCCATACCCCTTGGCGCGACCGTTTTAAGCAAACGTCGCTCCTACCCACCCTCCAAGAGATACTGGGCGAGCCGCGCCAGAACAAGAATACCAAGAAGAAACTAGATGACATCATAGAACATGTCAGCGAGCAGCTACGATTTGTCGAGACGGCACCCAGCGTCCAGCTCTCGACTATCCCGCCCGACCTCGGGCCCATCAGGGACGAGGTGGAAAGGCGGATTAAGGAGGAAGTCGACGAGAGGGACGAAATAGGACGAAAGCTCCGGGAAGAAGGCCTCGGAGACCGCATGGAACATTAACCATTGTTGTTGCTTGTATGATAGAGTAGAGCTAGTGGCGGCGTCATGACCGTAGATACCTGGTTTGCGACAATTATGACACATTACTAAAAAGGGTACAGAAGACTGCTTATATGAACTAAGTGAACGTATAATGACATACAATATCCACCGTCTAACAGAAAACAGAAAAGATGGTAAGCAATAGTAATACCGTCTCGTGTCTTACTGAAGACTCCTTGAAGGAACCTCAATTGGTGGAGGTCCATCGTACAAGTACTTGTGTACTTCGTAGGGCTGAACGCCGAACCCCCATGTTCCACATTGGAACTTATCGATATCAAGGGGGTGGGGTTCAAAAAGGAGACCTCCACCTTGTCTTACCAACCCTCAATCCTATCCTGTCGTGTTTGTCAACGCCGAGCAGCTTGAATATATGGGCATCCATGTTTCCCATCCGTGAGTCGCGAAGAACCATCCCAAGTGAATGTAAGGAATTATAAATCTTTCAGCACTAATAAGGGAAATCCAGTATAGTCCCTTTATTTCACTTTAGAGATCTTAAATCCACCAGGAACCCGCTCTTGGAAGACCCCGGTAGGATCGTACTTCGCCGACGCCTCTCTCATCTTCGTTAGGTTCTCCTCGCCGTAGGTCGAAAGAGGATCTTGCGAATCGCCGCAGTAATTCAAGTAGAGGAAGTCGACATTCTTGTCGAGCGAAGTGGCGTACGACTCGATCTGGCCAAACATGGCTTTCAGCGCAGGAGTGGCAACCTTGTTTGACAGCTCAAGCGTCTCGACTTCAACCGTTGCTACTACGATGACACAGTTTCCCGGGATGCGTTCGAGCCCGAGCATGTTACCACCCTTGGCTGCCGAGTTTTTCGTCCAGGATGCGAGCAGAGGCTGAAAGACCATCGAGATGCCAAAGTTGCTATCGGGAATTGACTTTCCGAGTTCTTCTATCAGGACCTCGAATGCGGCGGCTGCCTTTTGGATGATCCGCCCGTCGAGCTTGAAGGTCAGCACCAACCAAGAATCGCTAATACGACAAGTTAACCAGAGAATGTCAGTAGCATTTGGGTTATTCGACTTACTACCTCCCGGAAGGAACTAAGAATTCCGCTACTTTCGAAGCTATGGTCTTTGACTTGATATTTTGCTGACCAGGAACAGTCAGGATTTTCTGCAGAGACTTCGTGTTCTCGACGCCATCGAGGCTGGTCAAGATCATGTTTATGAAATGTTCTGGGGCTTTAGGCGCGTAAGCCCACATCGCGAGGACGTGGCTGTCCGGGTTATCCACGAGGTTTGTTTGGAAGTCCACGTAAGCCTCGATAACCTCGTTGGTGACGGCCTTGGAGTGGACGATGTTCCCATCCCATATGTTCTTTGCTTCGAAAGTCCTCATGTCAAACCGGGTTACTATCCCGAAGTTGTTATGGCCACCCTTCAGAACGCGGAACAGGTCCGGATTCGTCGTGTCGTTGGCCTCGACTATGCTGCCATCGGCTAGAACAACTTCATAGTTGACTACCTGGTCTAGCCGTTGTGGGATAGTCAGTACTCATGATTCTTGTGAGGCCACTATACGCTTGAGCTCCCGGCCACTTACCGCATCCCCACCCGTCGCGACAAGTGAAAAAGGTCAGGCCGCCGCCGGTCAAGAGACCGCCAACACCGACCAGCCCCTCACGGCCGCCAGCAACCATGACTCCATCTGCGGAGCTATTAGTCTAGATTTATTGCAAGCATCAAAATCATCACCAACGCTTTTCCACGTCTGCGTAGACATTTGTCCACCTGCCGCCAGGCTGCAGCGACGCAAGTTTCGTCTCGGAGTTATATGTCGTCTTCGCCATGAGACCCAGATCAATGGTCACGCCGTCTTCGATGTTGTTACCAGCTCCATGCCATGACATGTGGCCGCCGCTGTTTTAACATCGTTACTTGTCAGTTGTATTTCTGAGTTGGCTGTCATCACTTCCAAGATATGGGTAGGAGTTGTGGACCACCATTAAAAACACAAGAAAATCTATATCTCAGCCCAATGCTTACCTTCGTATAGCGAACTTGCAGCTGTCGGTTTTCACTATAGCTTTTACCGCCTTAGAGACCTCTTCCGTGTTTCGGGGCTGTACGATAGCCCAAGGACTAAGTCTAGGGGTCAATGACCAGTATGACCCTTCTCGTGTGTCATAGGCCTGCTGGCCAGGGATGTATAGGACATCCTCAAGGCCCGCCTCCTTCAAATTAACGATGGCAGACTGCGCGATAGAGGACATGATCGTATTAGTTAAGGTAAGTTATATATATGAGGTAGAGAAGCCCGCTGACTTATCTCGAGACCGGGGAAGAAGCCCGATACTTATTTGTCAACACCTCCATCCACGTGCGTATTTCGGCCGATCAGCGGATTACCAAAAGGCAGATTTTGGGGTACACACAGTCGTTGTCAAACCCAGCCGTTCTAAGAATAGAACATCCAATAAGGACCTCTATATCGTCATGTCAGCCTGCTTGTAGATAGGTAAGCTTCGCATTTATAGGGCGAATTGCGGCTTATGCACAGTGTGATCAACGTCCGGAGCTTTGGCGTTCGTATGAAGCTCCGAAGACCTGGGACGAACCATCGAATAGGGCTCTGCCAAGACTTAGCACCGGACCACGATAGCCTCGATACTTAATCTAGTGCTGACTCAGAAATGTATGCAGGATTTGTGATTTTTAAGAGGTCAAATCGTATAGCATGCGTATATCCTCAAGAGACCATCGAGAGCAAAGTGTCTTGAGTTACTGTTGCCGACTTTAATATCGTCAATTAAGCTCCTTGCATTGCCAGGTAGGTACCAGATCTCCTATATACCTACCGCTACTTGACCCTAGGCGGATAGCTGTTTACTCCAGTCCTTCTCTCCAAGCCAGTCCTCAAACGACTTTGTCTGGACCTTATTCTTCAACTGGTCCGGCTCGATCAAGCGGAGGCCGGCGTTGTACCCGAACTCATTGACAGCATCGAATGCGTCTAGAAGCTCATACGGCAGGCCCATATTCTCATGAAGTTCCTTTGTAGTAACGAAAATGTAGGCTGCCTCTTTCCCACTCGCCTTCGACCATCTATCCATCACCTCGGCCATGGTGAGACGGCAGTCGTACGCGAGCAGCTTTACTCCAGGGGCCTCGTCCTCGATCAGGGCGCGGACGAAGGGGCCCGTCGACTCCCTCGGACGAATAATAGGGACCTTGAGATGCTCTTTAATTGCCGTATGAATGACGTACTTCCCACTACTCGGATCGAAGCGAGGCGACAACATGCGGTTCTCCACGTAGGCACCTAAGTAGATCAGGGAGGTCTTCTCTGCGAGCGTCGGCTTGGTCTCGATATACTCGACAACCGCCCCCTTCGCATCCGTGTGCATCGAGCGCGTGTACTTTCCCTCCGACCCCTTCGAGACCGAGCCCAGCGCCGAGTAGACGAAGCGTTCGAGGGTCGGAACCGCAGCCGCGGCGTCGACGGCGTTCTTGCCGTTGGTGGTCTCGTTCGTAAACGCCTTGATGCTTGCCGGCTCGGGGGCTTTCCCCTCGTCATCTAAAGCGGCCTTCGCTGGCAGGTATCTGTATGAAGTGGTTACGGAATCAGCGGAAAATCTTCCATATGATACACCATCGACTCGCTTGGATGTGTGGCCTACATTTCCCAAAAGTCGGTATTGAGGAAAATGGCATTGGCGTTCTCGAATGCCTTTGTTAGAGTTGACGGTTCAGCCAAGTCGCCGCGGACCACCTCTGCGCCCCTTGCGGCGAGCGATCCGGAGGCATCAGAAGACGGGTTTCGCGTCAACGCTCGAACGTGCCATTCCGGCAAGCCCAAGAATGTGTTGGCAACCGAGCCACCCTGCTTGCCGGTGGCACCGATCACGACAATAATCTTCTTGGCCATCGCTAGGCTTTTCGTTATTGTGAGTCTGTAAGTAAAGCATAAAGATCTTTACTGCGTAGCTCCCTGGTGGTTCATGACGGAACAGGAGCTTGGCATTTTATACAACAATACTCAAAAGGGGTAAGCAAAAGCCTCCGTCGCGGCATCTGTGGTAGGGCTGGCTGCATCAACCGGCTTTAATGCATCTACGGACCCGGTTCGGCTTTTAGCAAGACGGGGGGCCTCTTAACGCCTCGCTTGCGTATCCCCCCTGCTTCCTGGACTGCTAGCATCCATCTCTCATAACCATTGGAAGCACACAGCAACGAATCGGGATTATTGAAAAGGTAGGTCCTCTGCCTATTCTGATGCGATTGGCTGCACCGAGAATACTGTAGCTTCGCTATAATATCTCGGCAGGCCACAAGGTCTTCAGGTCCCGCCGCCATCGTGCCATCTATGTATTCCATAGCGAATCTGGCAACGACTGTGCCCGCTTCCGTGATGTAGCCAAGGGACTTGGAACTAATCCCTAGGCTATCAATCCATTCGTACGCAGTTGTCTCCGTTTCGACGTACGGTATTTGCCAGGGGGCCAACTTGGTGAACGTTCTGACGTGAGCTGCCGGATATTTTTTAACCTTATAGGGATCCCTTTTGAATTACGGGAGAAGATTAGTGATGGTGAAGTATATCATACCAAGTCGTTCGTTCAGACTATATACTTATCCTCTAACCATATTGACATCCTCTCAGGATCTCGAATCAAAGCACTCACCAGCGATACTGTTGGCACTCCAGCATGCCATATCTAGGCGAACCACGTGATGCCCTTCAAAGCCACCTCGAAGTTGAGTGTTACGCAAATGCTTTTAACAAATAACTATTTCCCACTGTGGTTGTTTGTTTTACATAATAAAAACTAAACTACCTAGGTAGTTAGGGTGGTACCTAGCTGCGTGTTGGAGCCGGGAGGCTGGTTATGTTTACGCTTGCATATAAGACAACCAACATGTCTATCAGGCACGTATTTGATAGGTGCTGATACGATTAACAATCTACATGACATAAGAAACTCATTCAGCTCGAGCTTTCATGTCATGTCTGCTAAGCCCCCAATCCCATATACATGTCTGTGTCCAACTTAACGGCCTCCAGTCATCCCGAAATATCCCCACGAGCCAATCAGCGACCCAACAACGGCTCGAAAGATGGCTTTGCTCGGGTTGCCCTCACGATAGAAGATGTAGCTATCCATGGCGCCCGCATAGAGCCCGACAATCGCCATGACGGTGTCGATCTCGTTGAACTTCTGTTGCGAATAGAAGGCGAAGAGGATCATTCCGAGTATGGTCGTTCTGATTTGGCAACAGACCATGACTGGGTGCGTTGCTGGTGTCTCAGCTAATCGAGCCGGAAACCCGAATGTGAGCATCGAAGCTCTTGCGTTCCATAGAGGCCAGAGCCCGGTGTAGCATGTGCCGGCGGCGACGATGAGAGGTGGGATGTCTCGCGGGTTGAATTGTTCAAACATTGCGAGTTGGGAAGCGTAGAAGTGGATTGTATCAAGGTTGTAATTGATTGTATAAAGGTTGGATTCGTATTTGTCTTACTGGTGTAAGTAGGACGAGGCATTGGGTATTTGAAGAACATTACTTCGTATCGTGCCAAAGGAAAGTAGGGAGAAATATAAGGGGGGGCAATGGTTGGTCGTACAAACTAGGACCAGACAGTGCGAGGACAATATACAAAGAATAGATACCTGAACCAACAAAAGTTATTGTATCCCCTGCTGGTTTTAAGGGATCATAATGATTATCGAAACAAGTATCACCTAACATCCTTCTACTTTTCAACCTGCGTATCCTGTTTGCCACAGCATACTTTGAACTCCAGGACCATCACACATAGCAACTTTCTGCAACTTCATCATGTGGGGGACTGTTTTGTATGTTTTCCAAAGTGTTGGCAAAGCGGTGGCTCTAACCTTAGCTGCAACGTTTCTGTATTTGCTACTCTGCGTCCTGTACAACTACCTCTTCCATCCTCTCCGCAGGTTTCCCGGACCCCTACTGTGGCGCATCACGCCATTTCCTCGAGCAGTTGCCCTCTTCCGGGGAACGCTGGCCTTGGATGTGGCCAAATTCCAGAGGAGGTATGGGCCAGTCGTGCGCATAGGACCTTCCGAGCTCGCTTTCATCACCGCGGATGCTTGGAAAGACGTATACGGTGCTCCTGCTACTGGCGACGAGGAGAACCCCAAAGATTACAGATTCTATCGTTTGGTAAAATCAGCACCGCCGTCCATAATCAATGCCAATTTTGAGGAGCATTCTAGGTTACGCCACTGGTTATCACACGGATTCAGCGATCGCAGTTTACAAGCTCAGCAAGGCATCATCGGCGGATACGTTGATTTGCTCATCAAGCGACTTCGTGAGCGTTGCAACAATGGACAAACACCGTTGAATATGAAGGAATGGCTCAATTGGACCACGTTCGACATTATCGGGAATTTGGGTTTCGGCTCGGATTTTGGCTGCCTGGAAAATGTCACCTATGCCCCTTGGATTCTGAACATCAATGATGCGATGAAGAAAGGGGCTATCGTCCAAGCATTGGCGTACATAGGGTTGACACCAATTATACAATGGCTTGTAGAGAAGGCTCAGTCGGGATACGTCGCTCATCGAGAGTTCGCTCGACTCAAGGTCGAACAAAGGATCGAGCTTTCTTCTAGCCGACCAGATTTCCTTGAAGGACTGCTTGACAAAGTGAGTGAACCCCACACCGGTTACCCCTGAGCGAGACCTTCGTCGTCATTGACGCCACGCGACAATAGGGTCTAGGTATACCACAACTTGGATCTATTGCCAGCACGCTTTTGATTGCCGGCTCCGAGACTTCAGCGACTTTGCTTTCGGGCGCCTTGTACCTGCTGACAACTCATCCCGACACCCTTAAGAAGCTTACCCACGAGGTTCGGTCGACCTTCAAGAACGAAGAGGAAATAAACCTGCTTTCCGTACGAAAATTGCCCTATATGCTGGCCTGTCTCAAGGAATCTCTGAGGAAATGGTACGTGCATACATTTTAAGTCCCTTTCTTTGTGGTTCCTGGTCCGCACATGTTACTTGAATTATCATACTGACATTGTGTAGTAAGTTAACTATCTCTAACGTACTTTCAAAACACCTGACACGAGTTTTGACCCCCCTGTCGCCAACGGGATGCCGCGTGTGGCAAAGCCTGGCGGAACGACTGTAGCCGGATATCATGTTCCAGAGGGGACTACCATAGCTGTATGGCAATGGGCAATCAACCACAACAGCGAATACTGGTCCGATCCGTACAGCTTCGAGCCTGAGCGCTGGACCGGGGGAGACCCACGGTTCTCAAACGATCGTCTCGATGCTGCGCAGCCATTCCTCCTTGGCCACAGAGGCTGCATCGGCCAGACCTTGGCGTATGCTGAGATGCGCCTAATTCTAGCACGGATTGTCTATGCCTTTGACTTGCGGCTTTCCGATGAGAGTAGGGATTGGATCAGCGTACAGAAGAACTATGTGCTCTGGGAGAAGCCGGACTTGGGCATCTATTTAACGCCGGCTACAATCAAGTCTTAGGGCATAATCAAGGAGCACAGGCGTGTGAAAGCTCGCGCTACTATCTGACATTTTCCTACCTTATATCCTTGGCCTATCTATGTAGACATTTACATTGAACCCAGATATTTCCAATTGCTTTTCCAATGCTACCTGTTCAGTCTCATGTAAGTCCGATACGCTAACCGTCTTAGATCTGGAAAAAGACGGGATCCTTCTAGGCCACCTGGGAGGTAGGTAGTTAAAGCAGCTCTCTCCAACCTCAGCTTGAAGGAGTCGATTTCAAGAACTCCTTTTATACGTTTTGCACGCAAGTTGGTATACGCAACCCGATAGCGACACCCAATTTGCGAATCACCTTGCACGTCACAAGCCTGGACTGGTCAACGTTGAAGGAAGCCGGGAAAACCCGCGTCGACCCGACTAGCAAGTTTTGCGACAGAAAGTCGGGAGAAGTCATTGTTAATTCCATGCCTAGAGTACCTGGTGACCGCTCATAATAGAAACTCTTCGAATCTAATGATATAGCCTGGCTACTCCGAGCACTTCATGAGATGCCAATGGTCATAGAGATGATATACGGTTACACAAAATCTCGCTTCGCGGGTTTCCGTCTTGGCGCCGGACCTTTTTCCCCGAGAAAGCCCGGCCCTCCGTGAGGTCCGGGCTTCGACAGGGTCTTTTACCGGGCCGAAGGAAGAACAAAAAAGCCTAGCGGACGAGGAGTTCCAGTGGAGTGCTTTCAATTCGATTGATTCTAGTCAGAAAAAAAAAAAACTCCCCAAGATTCGGTCGATTGGTCGAGGATTCGAACCCAGGACTGCATGTATGGCTATCCTGTCTTCGAGCGGGTACCAACATTGCTCGGGCTCGAGCCAGGATGAGGCATGGATTCGTTGCCGACAGTGGTGCGACAGCTTTAATGAATGATCCACTGTCAGCACGCGAACGCGCAAACGCAAACGCGAGAATGACAATTATTAAGTCGCGTCCAGGTTCCAACAGTATCGATGGTATATTGCCGTTTCGATTCCTCAGTGGTAAACACATATTGATGTTGAACCCGACAAGATTGGCGGTCGTCCTCTAAGAGTCTTTCCATGTCTCTTGACAGTCACGGATCGTGGGGCCAATCCCTCACTCCTAACAGAATGGCTTCAACGGGTGAAGATGGCCGAAACCAGTCCGACCTGCGGAAAGCGCTTGAAGCAATCAGTTGCAAGGGTGATTTTGCTTCGTTGCAAGCCATTCCGCGCCTCGACCCCGAGATCTTCGTGAAGGACGTTGGCCGGATATATCTCCCTCTGCCACAAGCCCAGGCAAGGGAAATCATTGCTAAATCGCACCA
This sequence comes from Hypoxylon cercidicola, assembly GCA_022578845.1. NCBI lineage: Eukaryota > Fungi > Ascomycota > Sordariomycetes > Xylariales > Hypoxylaceae > Hypoxylon > Hypoxylon cercidicola. The sequence goes on from MU399507.1 coordinate 421,025, forward strand.
AGCACCTTTCGGGAAAGGTAGCGACACCATCGTCGACACGTCGGTGCGCAGCACTTGGGAGTTAAATCCCGGCCAGTTCGAAATCAGAGGAACAAGCTGGCAAAGCGAACTGGACAAGATGCTCTGTATTGTACAGGAACAGCTGGGCATCACGGCTCCCATTACTGCAGAACTCCACAAGATGCTTATATATGAGGAGGGCGCAATGTTCAAGGCCCATACAGAGTGAGCACTGTCCTATCTTCGGAGTGACACCGTATTGACTCTATTATGTAGCACCGAGAAGATTCCCGGCATGTTTGGCACTCTCGTTGTTAGCCTTCCTTCACCGCATGAAGGCGGCGACGTCGTTGTGACACACTGCGGCGTCGAGAAGACCCTGCAAACTTCCAAGGAGGATATGTCTTGTCTCTTTTGGTGTGTCACGTACTACTGCATGGCTCAAACACACAGGTCTAACCGATAATTTGCTTAGGTACTCCGACGTCTCACACGAAGTCCTACCTCTCACGGCCGGATATCGCTGGGTTCTAACGTACAACCTGGTAACAAATCATGCTGCTGAGCTGCCAACTGCTAACAACCTTCCCGAGAATCCGGAGCTTCGTAGAGCCCTCGACTCATGGTCGCAAGAAATGCAAGAAGCGAAGATCCCTTCCATTGCAGCACCGCGCTACTGGGTTCTTGATCATAAGTACACCGAGGCAAACATCTCATATCAAGGGCTCAAGGCTGTAGATCGCGAATGTGTCAGGTACCTTCAGAAGATGTGTGCCGAGCTCGACTTCGATCTTTTCTTGGCCACCTTGGAGAAAGAGAGCGGTACTTGCGAGGATGAGGACGATCCCTTTTACGGCTCCTACTCCTATCGTCATGATAATGAAGACAGAGGAGACTACCATGCAATCGGCGTCTGCGATGTGTCCTACCGCTCGAAATACATCTTCGATTTGAGCGGCAACAAACTGGCCGCCAATGTGCCCCTTGATGCAAACAAGATTTTGCATGGGAAGAACCCCTTTAAAGGCAAGCCAGATGAAGAAGACTACGAGGAATACATGGGTAACTCGGTGGGTAATGTCGAATTAGGGTTGGCGGTGTTGTACTAACGGAGAATTAGGGACCTCAAGCTACACATTGGTATAGGTTGTCGGTAGGTTGACACTATCGCTAACGTATCGGCTGGGCTTTTCCATTGATCTCATTTCTAGGCGCTGATCATTGTCCCTTGCAAGTCAACTCTTCCATTGCTTGGTCCTTCTGCGAGTGCTTCATACAGTAGAAGTACTGATATTGAGGGGCTTTGCAATTTCTTCGTTACCAAACATAGAAACTTCCCTCAAAATAATCGGCCCCTGCTTCAGCTGCACAAACTTCTGGCAGTCTATACTGAGGATTCAATCGGCCCTAAGATGGCACTCAGCGGAGATTGTCTTTTTAAAGTCCTGCAAGCATCCATTCATGGGAATGAACCTGGATTGCTGGACTTTGTCCTATCTAACAACAAACAGCCTCACCCGACAGAGTTCTTCTCTTGGATCAAGGAAGAATATGATAGTTCAGCTATCTCTATAGAAGACTTTCAGAAGCTGTGAGGCCATATACAAGATTGTTTAAGGAACCGAATACTAATTTTATAGATTCACATACGGTCTCGGTCTTCACACCACAATCTTTGAAGACTTTGAAGCTATTTACGCCGTCAGTGGAGGTGTAGAGACGACAGATGAGGTGCGAGATATGATCAGCGACGCCGTTGATGACCGTATGGTAAGCTATCGAAAATGGGAACTTCAAGAAGAAGACGGTCCTGCACTTTTCGATTTGTCCTTATCCCAACGAGACTTCAATCATTTGAAAGACGTGTAAGTATCAACCATATCGCTTCTTGCAGAATCGTTATTCATATAAGCAGCGTCATACCCATTGTTGAGAAACGTAGTGGCCGTACGGCGTTTGTGCTTGGCTTTCTCGAGGCGCTACAACAAAGCATGGAACGTGGGCAGATTCCCCACGACGAGGCACTTGGTTTATACGAGCGCGTAGCACTAAAAGCGCTTGAAAAACTCGAGTTGACATCCATCACTGCATTCGAGCCATTTTCCCAGAAAACTCCCACGATGAGCAAGTACGAGTATCCACCACGGAAGCCCGAACAGCCACCAGCTACGAACTATATGACATACGACTTGATGCTAGGGTTCTTTTCTACTCTCATCATGTTCAGATTTGAAGAGCATCCAAAACTGTTCAGCGAGAAGATACGCTTGCAAGCGAGGCGAATTAAGAGCCGGGAATTCAACCGGTTCTGGCTACCCTTCCTCCAAGGGCTATTCCCAGTCTTTAAGCAGCACCAGATCAAACTCACGGCGCCCCGTCGGATGTATCAGAGCATCCTCCAAGCTTACCTGCTGAACTACGTCGAAGAATTGCCACTTAAGCCGAGTCTCTCTCGCCCAACAGTGCGCTGCTCCTGCGGAGACTGCCACGCCCTGAACCGGTTCCTCATCGACCCCAATGAAAGAGTCGGCCGCTTCCCTATGGCTGAGAGACGACGACGGCATGTTGAGGCTTGTCTCTCCAGGTACTATGTAGACTGCAAGACCGCAACCGAAGCGTGTGGAAGCCCGTATACGCTAGTCATGACGAAGACGACGAAGCACCACGAGGCAGATGTCGACGCCTGGCGAAAGCGGCGATTGCGGGCTGAGAACCAGCTTGGGGCGTTCGACCGGGATATGCTGGAGACTATACTGGCAGACCAGTTTGACGACATCATGAGCATGAAGCATCTCGAGCGTGAAGAAGAACCGGCTGCCCAAAACGGAGCAGCCCCTGCAGACTTAGCAGGCATTCCGGTAGACCAGCTGGTGCAACCCAAGGCGGAAACAGCCGACATGACGTTCTCATCCTCGATGTTGATCCCGACTTCGAATCTGCCTACATTGCCAAAGCCGGAAGGAATGTCGTTTGGCGTCGCCATGGCGTTGTCATCAAGACGTACATACCCATGGAAATCCGCGCGAGACTACTCATCGACGTCCGACATATCAGAAGAGCCGCCGCCCAAGCGGCCGATGCTAGAAGTCAGCCGAAGGATTAGCCAGTATGCGAATCAGGTGCGGGCAAGTAGGATTGGCTCGAATCCGAGAAATGCTAGCTCGTCGAAGTCGTCAACAAGTGGTCGCGGTTATACAAGCACTGGTATGCTGCCGAGGCCCACTGCTGATATGGCTCCGAACCTCAACGCTGGGATGAAGCGTAAGCGTACCGAGGTTGAGACCATTGACCTTACGGGCGGCAACTAAAGGGGCATCCGTATCAAACGGAGAATGGGAACCGGGAGAGGATATGAGATTTAGGGAGGAGGATCCTATGGCCTGTTTTACTACTTGTATTGGTCTTGATTCTACGCATCCGGTATGCTTTGTGGGATTAAGGGGTATCTGGGTTTTCATTAGGAATGGTTGGTGTGTATTAGAGGACGGATCACTCCTACACGGAGAAGTGCGCAACCACTTTGGCTCTAACTAGTAAGGTATCAGGATAGATAGACGGTCATCTAGTGTGTCTAAATGCAAAATAAAAATCCAATTATTTTCATCTAACTCACTGTCGGACCATTCCATTCTATCAACAGGCTAGCTGGTTTCATTCCCTTCCTCCAAGACCCAATCATCATAAGCCGTATCTACTACTCACGACGACGCAGCGGTAGCCAAAATCTTCTCATTAGCCTCGTCGGCCCTCTCGCAGCACTCTTCGATAACCTTCCAGAAACGCGGGATATCCAGGCCCCGCGGTATCTTGACGCCCTCGCTGCCGGGCGGCAGCAGCTTGACGAGCGTGCGGCCCGTCTGCGCGCCGCGGTGCTGGGCGTCCTCGAGCGTGCCCTCCGTCACCACCTCGACGGCGAACCGCTCCCGGCGCCCCGGGCCCTCGGGCTTCTCGGGGTCATAGTCGTAGAACGGGATCTCGTGCTCGGTGCCCGCCAGCACGGCCGCGACCGCCAGCGGGTCGTGCAGCGGCGGACCCTCTACGATGCCGAAGACGTCGCTGCGTGCGCGGTTTTAGCATTTCCATCTCGTAGACCGTATTTTCTTACACGAGCTATAATGGGAAGAGAGGGGGGAGGGTAATGGTAATGGTAATGGAAGAAAAAGGGAGAGAGGGAGAGGAAAAACACACCGATACGTCCCGGCGAAGAAATTCAACAACTCCACAAGCATGACCCTCAAGTCCGTCTTCCCCCTCCCCTGCCTCGGCGCCCCCGACTCGCCCTCCGGCCCGTACAGCAGCAGCTCCTGCACCTCTTTCGTCGCCAACACCAGGTGCGTGAGGTCGAGCGGGACGAGCGTGGTCTTGGCGGCGAGCACGGGATCGCCGAGCACGGCGGCGGCGGCCTCGGGGTCGATCAGCACGTTGAACTCGGCCCACTGCGTGTAGTTGCCGACGCGCGCCACGCCGTCCACGACCCCCATCACCGCCGCCGTGAACCCGCCCCCCACGCTGCCGCCCATCACCGTCACCCCCGCCACGCGCGCCCTCAGCTCCGGGTGCCGCAGGAACAGCGCCCCGACGTTGGTCAGCGCGCCCGTCGCCGCGATCCACGCCGCGCCCGGGGGGCACGCCCGCAGCGCCGCCGCCATGGCTTCGACGGCCCCGGGGCCGTCGTAGGCCGCCGCTGTTAGATCCGGCGATGGAGACGGGAGGAGCGAGGTCCCGTCGAGCCCCGACTCCCCGTGGATGTCCGTCGGCGCGTGCGTCGGCGCGCGCGCGAGGGCGTGCGGCGCGCCGGCGTGGACGGCGACGGAGCCCTGCTTGCCGATGGCTGCGAGTACGGCTAATGCGTTCTTGGTTGTCTTCTCCAGCGACGCGTTGCCGTGCACGGTGCTGATGCCCAGCAGCTTGATGCCCGGGTGGTAGGCCGCCAGGAGGATGGCGAAGGCGTCCTGGGATGAGAGGTTAGATCTGGCATTATGTAGTGTATATCGTCTAGCATATCGATATGCGACACGTGGGAGTGATGTGACGGGGAAAGGTGAGTTTTCCGTCAGAGCGAGCGACGATGCTCGTCGGAGATGGCCGTGTTGGGCCGCGAATTCGCACGCGGAGCCGAAACGCCGCCTAAATCAGGAACCTCCAATCCCCCAACGCCGGGACGGATCCGCCAGGATGCATCGCTTCAGTTCCCGGCTCCGCGTTTATATATAAGATCTCCCAGGGTATGGATGGAACGGTAGAGTGATGGGGTGTAATCGTAATCATGAACTCACATCGTGGCCCGGATCGCAATCTAGCCACAGCGGGACTTGGTCAGGCATTTTGAACGGTTCCAACTTTACGATTTACGTTCTATGGATAATATGATAAGCACCGGCGGTTTATCCGGGGCCTTGGCCGTTTAGGAGGTTTGTATTAATGGGTTGTCTTTTTCGAACGAAACGTTTCTAGGTTGGGACGGATGAAAAGTGGAAAATGTGACTTGGAGGTAACAAGTCAGAGATACATGTCTTTGGCTTGTGGGACTTCGGCGGAAAAGTCGGCGTTGAAATCTTGTACCTTATCGCTCCTCACTCACATATCGAGAGATGATTGAATACAACCATACTATATGGATGCAAAAGCCCTTTTTCACTGAAGGGTTCGATTATATCCTAGTATTTTTAACTAGGACTTCAGTCTTATTAGCGGAAATATCCGCGCCGAGCAATCATTCGGCAGCTCGTCGTTTCTCAATAACACGCATAACATCCGCAGCATTATTAGCATCCCCCTTTCGCTTCTTGGGACCTCTCTTGCGCTTAGAGCCGCCCCCTTTATTGTCGCCGTCTTCATTATCCTCGCGGCCCCATTCTGAAAACTTGACTTTCTTCTCTTCGAAGTCCTCCTCGTCTTCGAATCTGCTTGTTCCAAATCCTAGGTCCATATCTTCCGCATCGCGATCGTTGTTTTGCAGCATCTTCTTGAGTCGCTCTGCTTTGGCCCTAGCTGCCTCGTCATCTTCTTCCGAAGGCCTGGATATAGGGTTGAGGGATGCGGCTTTCTTGAGAGCTGCTTGTATTGCCGGATCGGACATGGAAGGCGCCTTGAGCGATTCGGATGAGACCAATCCTGTCTTGGAATCCTTGAAGTAGTTCCGCGGCTCTGTTTTAGTGGTTGGGGGAGGTGGTGGAGGCATGGCAGCCTTATCCTCCTTCTTGGCCTCAGATGGCTGTGCTTTCTTCTCGGCAGATTCTTCATCGTCGGAATCCTCTTCTTCCAGCCCTGCGAGAGGATCGTAATCATCACCTACGTCATCAAAGATGTTGACATCTTCGTCTTCTGGTTCTTCAGCTTGCTTTCTGTACTGCTCCGGAACTTCCATGCCCAGGGGTTTGACATTCTTATCCGGCATCATCATTTCCTTTGCTTTTGACAGTGTCTCCTCAGTTTCGGCTGCCGGCTGGATCTTCCGTACTTTGCGCTTCTCGTGGCCATCTTCATCCACGACTATCAGCACTTCTCTGCCTTTGTTATCTCGCTCTATCCGTGTACCAGGAGTCTTTGCGCCAATTCTCTTGAATCTCGAGCCCAGACCGGTGTCTTCTTTTCGTTTTGCCGCGTCTCTTGCAGCCTTCATCTCGGCGAGAATCTGGTCTCTCGTTCGCTTCCTGGATGGGTTTAAGGACGTGGTTGATAGTTGCCCCTTTTTGGCTGCTTTTTCTTTCGTGACTGCAGCGATCTCCTTTTCTTCCAATTCATCTAGCTCTTCATCGATATCGTCTTCCGGTTCGGAGTCCTCCTCCTTCGTATCATCCTCACCGTAGACATTTTCGCCCTTCCGTACTCGCTCGAGAAGCTTGAAATCGAGACCTTTCACTAAATGGGTACTAGATAAATCTCCACCGGCGATCTCCCTTTGGAGTCTATCAAACGTCTCTTGATCAATCTCTCCCTTCTTTAGAGATTCTTCTAGTGTTTTTATCCGCGCTGCTCGCTCGTCCTCTTCTTCACCGGTTCTATTCCGAGCTCGATCGACGTAGCCCTCTGCTAGTTTGCTGCCTTTCGGGTCGTAGGACCTGAATTTCTTGGATTTGTCGCCTCTGTTTTGATCTGCCACTTGTCGCGCAAAGTCAGATTTATGTAGACCTACTGAGCGCCTAGATTAATTAATGACGTGCCCACAGGATACGCGATACTGGGACGGAGTAGCTTACGGTGTCATGGGTATGCTCGATCTCTGTCTAGATCCCAGCGATACTCCCCGTGGCGTAGCACCTGGTGATGCGCCATTGCTCGAGGGCTTGGGAGTGTTTGCGGCGACAAGCCGACGAAACTGGTCGTTATTCATTAGTGCAGACCGTGATCAGATACGCGCGTGAGAAGGATAGATCCGTCACACGATCTCGCCTTTCATCTGCAGGGCTAAGAAAGTTGAATATTTTATATGATCTAGCGGTACCTACGTAATTTGGAAGCTAGCAGTGGCTGGTGTATGCATGTTTCAACTTGTGGGGCTGTCGTGGCGCTGTGGCGTTATCTCCGATATCCGATTTTAATTATTAATTACCCGCATCTAGTCACGGGATGACGTGACGTGTACTCGCGTCTCATTTAGCAGCATCATCCTGGAACGCGTTTACCGCCCACTCATCCTTTCGATAGGATGCGAGACTGCAAAGACTTGGTATTCATGATCACTCAGATCTAGATACCTCTCAGGATTTTGAGTGGCCTGAAACATAATTTCATTTGTTCTATTCGATACTAACTAAAGCTACAACTCCAACGTTTCCGAAATGACCTACCGTAAGATCGCCACCGGCCATCGAGTAGATTCTTTTAGAACTGGGGATATTGCCAATTCGGAACCAAGCTTGTAGTCGCATCAAGATGGGGAGTCGACTTGAAAGTAACTCCAATGCTGTGCGGAAACGCATAGAGAACCACGCATTCTCAGATGAGGCGGGCGAGGAGTACGAGGGCAGCGCTTTCGGAGGGTTTGGGGACTACTTCCGTCGCAAGAAAATCAAATTGCAAAACCTCGACTCAGAGTTACGAGCTTCCTCGGAGAAGCCTCAGATCTTTAAGGGGGTGGTCGCTCATATTACGGGCTACACTCAACCGCCACTTCACGTTCTTCACCGGGAGCTGGTTCAACATGGCGCCGGATTTCTTCAATATTTGGATTCCAAGACCATGGCAACCCACATTATAGCTTCCAGCCTTCCGCCGAAAAAGATGGTCGACTTTAACAAGTACAGGATAGTGAAGCCTGCTTGGGTGATAGACTCCATCAAAGCTGGAAAGCTTCTTCCATGGTCGGATTACCGAGTGATAGAGGAGACCCCTAGACAGAAAACCTTGAGATTAAACGGAAACGGTCTATCTACCCAGTCTAGCCCACAGTCACCGTTAGCAGGATATCGAGAACAAACCGAGAATAGCTTTTACCTTAGCCAACTGAAGGATGTTGCGCAATCTATCGACGGAAAACACATTGGCGGCATCACGTCTAGTCGCCCAATACCAGCTGTGCGAAGTAGAGATGAACTTAAAGAGCCTACTACGCCTTCAAGGGTATTGCAGAGCACCCGAGACGCCCCTATTGATTCTAGTGGAGAGGACGACACGGTGATGTTAGTTGACTACATGGAATCTGCGGCTGAAGCTTCGAGTGAAAATTTAACATCCAAGGACGAGGACATAATGGAAGAGGAGGTCCACGCCGAACCATCGATGGAGCAGCGGAAAGAAATGACTTCCGAGGAACACAACGCCCTATTACTTCAGGATCCTCGAATGAGAAAATCTTCCACCGCAAATCCAGATTTCATTCAACAATACTATTCTGAAAGTAGGCTTCACCATCTATCGACTTGGAAAGCGGAGTTAAAGTCAAGGATGCAAAGGCTTGCAGCTGAGAAGGGCCCTCAGAAAAAGCCAATGAAGAGAAAAGCAGGCGCAAGGCGGTACATAATGCACGTCGACTTTGACAGCTTTTTCTGTGCCGTGTCTCTAAAAAGCACGCCTGACTTCGTCGATAAACCTGCTGTTGTTGCGCACGGTACGGGAACAGGGTCAGAAATCGCAAGTTGCAATTATCCAGCTAGAAAGTACGGAGTCAAGAACGGCATGTGGATGAAGCAAGCTAAAGAACTATGTCCCGATCTCAAGGTGCTCCCATACGACTTTCCGGCGTACGAAGAGGCCAGCAAACTATTCTATGAGTGCATCTTGGAGGTTGGTGGCATCGTGCAGAGCGTCAGTATTGATGAAGCTCTGGTGGATGTCACCTCGGTGGTCCTATCTGGAGTGGGTTCAGACGGGTCCGGAGTTGATGAAGGCAATATATGGAGAGAGCAGGAGAAAGCGAATCAGATGGCGCAAGCGTTACGAGATCAGATTAAGGAGAAAACAGGATGTGCTGTTTCTGTTGGGATTGGTAACAATATCCTTTTGGCAAAGGTCGCTCTTCGAAAGGCCAAACCAGCAGGCCAGTATCAGATCAAACCGGAAGAGGTACTAGACTTTCTTGGCGACCTGAAAGTTGATAGCCTGCCCGGGGTTGCGTATAGCATCGCAGGCAAGCTCGAAGAGATTGGAGTCAAGTTCGTGAACGATATCCGGCAAACCTCCAAAGAGCGCCTCATCAATACCCTCGGGCCGAAGACAGGCGAGAAGCTCTGGGAATACGCCCGTGGCATCGATCGAACCGAAGTTGGCGAACAACCAATACGCAAGTCGGTCTCGGCCGAAGTGAACTGGGGTATCCGGTTCATTAGCCAGGAGGAGGCCGAGGAGTTTGTGTTCAACTTGTGCAAAGAACTAGAGAAGCGTCTGCTTAATGAAGGAGTCAAAGGCAAACAACTCACGATGAAGATTATGCGACGTTCGTTCGACGCACCGCTCGATCCACCGAAACATCTAGGACACGGCAAATGCGATACCTTCAACAAGAGTGTCATGTTCGGCGTCGCGACGAACGACCACCAAGTACTAGGAAAAGAGGCCGTCTCGATCCTCCGTTCCTACAAGTTCACCCCCGGCGATCTTCGCGGCCTAGGCGTGCAGCTGACCAAACTCGAACCGCTCAAGACTTCACTGTCCGGTCCTGACAGCAGCCAGAAGAAGCTAAGCTTTGGCGCTTTTCGTGCTCCCGGCTCTGCCAGAAAGCCAGCTTTAGACCCAATACAAGATGGCAACGGCTTGGAAGAATCGAATTCGAAACCAGCAAGAAACGAGTCGTCAGACCCGATCACCGAGAGCCCCTTGACGCCTAGAAAACCCAAACCAGACCCCCGGCACTCCATGTTCACGATAGCTCGAGCAAGCGAGACAGACGCTAAAGCCAATACCCCCCTGAATATCAGCGGGACTCAGTTCATCATGCCATCCAACCCCGATCCCGCAGTGATTGCGGAACTTCCTCCCGATATTCGAAGCAGACTCATGAACCAAGCCAACAGCAGAGCCATCTCTGAAGCCCGCGACAAATCACCGGCTGCAAAATCTCGGACGCAAAGCCCTGCCCCCTTCGACGGGATCCCGCCCGAGATCGACCCGGAGGTCTTCAACGCGCTGCCAGACGACATGAAAGCCGAAGTCCTCGAGCAATACCGGCCGCGGAGCAGGCAGCAGAGCGTGCTCCCGCAGTCGCCGCGCAAAGATCGGTTCATCCAGCCGCCGAAACAGCGGACGCCAACGAAACGTCGAGGCGGCGGTCGGGCCCGCGAGAGACACGCCGATGCCAACGCCAAAGTCGTCCAAACCAATTTCCTCTCCTTCAAGCGACCACAGCAGGCACAAACCGTCGACGCGGGCCCAAGCCCCGCCGCTGCAGATCTCCTCGAGGACATCGACCCGGCCTTCCTCGCCGAGCTACCAGAAGACATGCGCAAAGAAGTCCTCGCCGACCACCGCCGGCGACGCCTACAGCAACGCTCCGGCCTGGACATGGCGAAGCTGAAGAAGAACCAGCCAACCGCCGCCTCCACCTCCACCTCTGCCGCTCCTGGCCAGACACGTCTCCGCTTCGACGCGCGACCGGCCAAGATCGCTTTCACGACGGACGGCCTGACGAGCATACCCGAGATCCGGGACATGCTGAACGTGTGGCACCGGGAGACGCGCGACGAGGGCCCCCACGCCCGCGACGTCGACATGCTCGAGCGGTACCTCGTCCGCGTCGTCGCCGACGAGAGGGACATGGACAAGGCGCAGAAGCTGGTGCGGTGGCTCGAGTATTTAGTAGAGGATAGCCACGACGATGAGGACCAGGATATCGGATCCCGCGGGAAGGATGCGTGGCGGGACGTCGTGGGGCAGGTCAAGCAGGAAGTGCAGAAGGCGGTGCGGTCGAGGGGGTTGGGACCGTTGGAAATGTGACATAACGACTATGGAATCAGTCTCTTCCGGTTTTATATATATATGCTCACGAGCACCATGATAATAAGATCTTCAAGGAAATCACAAAATGTCTTGCCATGGCCCAGTGAATGCCCGAACAAAAAGGAGTGACTGTAATTATTAAGATAGGTGTCTATCTAGCGCTGCTTCGAGAATGAATGTTCTTCCGTACGATACTATTACCAACCTTCCCCAAAGACATCAACCAATTAACCCCCATTAGTTCCACCTATCCCTCTCCAGCTGTATTAATTCGAAAAACGTCAATTGCGAACAGCAAAAAAACGAACGTTGGGGCCCCGAGAGGACAACGCTAGGTAAAGGAGTGCGGTGTGTAGAATCAGACACAACAGAAACGCTCGTACTTCTGACCGAGACACGAGTTGAAACACCAACGAATACCAACGAACATCAACGAACAAGTGAATGACGGCCACCTGCAGTGGCAACAAGGTTCTCAAACACGTCCTGGACTTAAAGGAGTCCAGCACCGATGGCGAGGGTTACGGCGAACACGAGGACGCCGACGCCGACGGCCTGCAAAATGGCTTCGTCCTTGGGCGCGTTGTCTTCGCCGCTGCGAGATCCGTCGTCTCCGCTCTTGTCGCCGTTGCCCTGGCCTCCGTCGCCGGGTTTGTCTTCCTTCTGGGTGACGTTGTAGACGGAGAGGGCGAGGTTGCCGCCGCAGGCCGTCTTGTTGGAGCCGGCGCAGGGGGTGTCGCAGACGCTGTCGGGCAGGTGGAAGCTGTGGCGGGACAGGGCGCTGCCGCAGTAGCACTCGTGGGCGAACTCGATGGCGGCGAACGACCAGCCGACGCCGTTGGGGCCGCGGCCCGGGTTCTTGGCCGTCTCGCAGTACTTGATGCACTTGGGCACCGTCATGGCGCGGGCCAGGTTCAGCGACGGGCCGTCGAAGGCGTGCGCCTGGCCCGGGAACTCCGTCGTGTCCGTCCAGCACCCCGCGTACTTGTACACCGGGTCGTCGTCCACGATGTGCAGGGTGCCGTTGCGGACGGCGCCCTCGGCCTCGTCCGCCGACACGGGGCCCACGTGGGTGCTGTTGGGGACGGCCGTGGCCGCGGGGAACTTGGTGGTGATGGTGGAGGTTACGGTAGTGGTTACGAGCTCCGGCGAGTCGGCGAGCACAAGAGGCGGGAGGCTACCTAGGAGGGGAATTGCACCCAGCGTGAAGACGCTGGTGAGGCCTACCGCAGTGCCGAATGGTGCCATCGTGCTGCTATGGATGGTGGTATGCTTGGAAGTAAAGAGGCAGGGACTTGTTTCTCAAAGATGGCGAGAGCTTGTGAACGGTGGAGAGGGCTGTGGTTCTCGCCCCGGTCGTTCAAGATTGGCTTGAGTGTTCTCTGAGAGACGGGTAATTGACTGGAGTCCTCGTATGAATGTTGATCGTAAGATAATTCTCTCGAGCAAGATGACTTCGGTAGCAAAATTTGTGATGATAGTGCGATGATTCTTTGGAATATTCTCTGAAATGCTATCGTTGTCGGTTGATGTAAAGAAGAGGAGAGATTCTCGTCCGGGGTCGAGAATAAAAGTAGACCTCACCTCGCTGTCCATCGAGAGCAAGAGCGACATGAGTCTAGGCAATGGCTATGGGGTGAATATGGATGAGGAAACGGACACCAGGGGCCCTCCACCCACTGCCCACCCCTTGCCGCCCATGACTATGGACTAGAGAAGCTGCAACGAATATGAAGTGCCTAGCTACAATAGTTCGTAGCTATGGGAATGCAATGACGTTGCTACTTCTTCTGATCTCTTTCCTCGTTTGGTGCTCATTGACCCGTGCCAGACTGCACATACAAGACTTGCTCTTCCTCAAATCCGGGAGGAAGTATTTTCTACCGTGTAACGAAATGATACCACTGCTTCAGCCTCGCAACAGAGAAAGTATAAGGCTTCTGCATATTGAGTGCGCATACCTTAGGTACATTATAGGCGAATAGGCTGATAGCAGCATCGAGCTCGACTTGCAGAAATAGGAATGTGAAGCCTCTCCTGCTAAGGTTGTTTGCTATTCCAGTAGGAAGGGTTATGATAAGATGACGGGAAGGCCGACAGGTAGTACATACCAGTACCCAATCTGATAGTTTAGGCCAGTATTGGCACGCAATGTTACTTCTCAACGAGTTATATTTACACGGGATGAAGGGTATCGCAGGTGTAAGCGGAGCCATGTCTCTCAGGGGGTGCTTGCTGTCAAAGTGACACCTATGACTCAACACAGCACCCGTGCTAGGTGTAACCACCCGTGATCATTGCCATATAATAGATAATTCAAGAAGCACTTTCACAGCAACACGATGGAGAGCGTCAATCGTAGAGCACCTTGGCGCAATGGAAGCGCGCCGTACTCATAACTCAGAGATTCGGAGGTACCCCGATCGATACGGGGAGGTGCTACTTCATACTTTTGCTTTCCCCCCCCCTTTTCTATAGGTAGCCCTTTTCGGGGAGGCTAGAAGAATCTTTTAGCTTGTATCAATATATCCAAGCCAGGATATTGATTTTCTTTGCGGCTTTGCTCGTCGCCAAGCTAATATACAGCAGGGCCATATGCATTAGCTATGGGGGTCGTCGTTAACAACCCAGCTTCCCACTAGTCTCATGGCTTTCTCGTCCCCGTCTATCAGACGCTCGTCTCGTAGCGTGTCCGAAAGACATCTCCAGGGGTCTCGGCTTCCTCCCCACTTGAGTAGATTCTCCTTCAGCCTTTCACCATTTGCTCGGTCAAGAGCCGCTCCGTTTTGCCCTGCCGAGAAGACGACTTGCCACACGCGCCTGGAGAGCACTTGGTCGAAGAGGTAGCTATAATACGTGCTGCCGTATCCAGATAGGTGGCCGAAGAAGCCCTGCCATCTGGTTCCTGGCGGGTCCGATGGGAGTTTCCCGAATTTCCTCTGGATACCTAAAAAAACTTCTGTTGAGTCGAACTTATCCTGGGACGGGAGAGACGAGTGATACTGCTGGTCTAGCATGGCCAATATGATCTGACTCTCCCTCTCTGAGGCTTCGAACCTTCTAGCGACGTGAAGCTTATCTACAACCATTTTGTATGGTAGTGGTTCGTCTGTAGCATAATGTCTCGCGAACAAGCCAAGAACAGATGGGTCTGCACAGAAGTGTTCCATCAGGGTAGACGGTAGCTCTGCCAAGTCAGTCGCACATCGCGTTCCGGCAACATTTTGCAAGGAGGTCCGAGCCAAAATCGAGTGGATGGCATGTCCCATTTCGTGGAAGAGCGTTTCCATCTGATAGTAATCTAGGAGGGCGGGTCCTTTGTGCCCCTGGTTTTCCTCAAAATCACACACGAGTGCGATTGTTGGCAGCTGTTTGATAGTACCAGATTGACGGGATACATGCATCCCATCATTTGCTGCTTCAATGGGCGACTCGAATGTAGGCAACCCTTCGACTTCGACTCCGGCTCCGTTTCGCTCCGCTGCCTCCAGAATCTCGCCCTCTAATATCTCTCTAGAGCAGCGGACAGTGAAATGCGCCGGGTTGGGGGATTTGTCATCCCGGTAGAAAAGATCGCAATAGAGGACTGCCACGTGCCCATCGGTATCAGACACAACATCTAGGCGTCTTACATCTGGATGCCACGTCTCCCCTGGCAAGGTATCTCGAGGAACAAATCGGATCCCATATAAACGGGTAAACAACCTCGACAAGCCCTGCATGACAGTTCCAAGTGAGAAATAAGCCGATAGAAAATCGTTTTTTCGTCGCCGAGATCTCATAGACAATCGTATGCTCTCCATATAATAGTCTTTATCCCAAGGCTGAAGCTCGGTTGCGGCGCTTTGTTGTTTTTCATTCTTCTCCCTAAGAAGGCCTGCGACCTCTTCCTCGACGAGTGGCGCATTGTGTTTAGACAGGGCTAGAAGGAACTGATGAACCGACTCTGGAGTCTTTGCCATCATCTTATCGTGAAGAGCCATCTGGCCGTAGCTCTCGAAGCCCGACAGCTTTGCAAGTTCAGCGCGCGACTTTAGCATAGCCTCCAAGACCTGAATTGATCTGCCAGAGGCTGTTCGAGTTGCGTAGTAAATGGCCTTCCTTGTGTCCTCGTCATGGACGGTCCTCAATGCCATAGTCGCTTCAGGAGACAGAATCGGCAGGCGAATTGTGCCTCCTCGGGTGTACCTCCGAGCCATTTGTGGGTTCATGCCATAAAACTTGCTGCTTGGGAAGTCGAGGAACCTCTGCTCGGGTTGCATATATTGGACGAAGTGTGAACCCAGTTCACTAATACTCTGCGATAGATCTACAAACTGATCTCGTGACTCTTTGGGGAGATGTATTGCTGACTTCATAAAATCCTGTTGTAGTAGTGTTGCAACAGTTTGCTCCTCCTCGTTCCAGCTAGCCATCACTTCTGGATTAGCTAGAGCCTTTCCTAGCTGGTCACTTAGGCCCGTAGTAGTATTCAATTGGTTCATGTACTGATAGACCAACGACCACGCCTGCGATGCGGCCGCCTGTGTTTTTTCGTCGGGATGGGTAACCCGCACGAAGTCTGACACATCCAAGACTCGACATAGTAGATCGCTCAGTCTGTCCAGATCTCGGACGATGGCCTTGAAGTCCTCTAACGTGGATGCATCGAGTACCTTGTCAACCAACTTTTGCGCTCTATTTATTGTGACGTTTGCGAATGTGAGGAACCCTTGCGGCGAGGTCAAGTACTTGTTCCTGAATAACCCAACATTTTCGCCGCTTGTAACCTTGAATAAGGGCTTTGAGAAGTCTTTAAAAGCCGGCGAGTCGAAGATATGGCGCAATAGAGAGTCGTCGTGTGTGAGGTCGGTAGGGGAATAGTCGATCGGTATATGGGGTGTGTCGAGTTGCACAGCACTGGGCGCAGAAGAGAGCCAGCGCCTCGGTTGGTGTCTAGCTCGGGAAGTTTGTCGAAGACATCTTGAGCAGGTCCAGAGACCCGAACGGATAGTCTTGATCATGACGCAACCAACATTATCAATAGCCTCGGAACGAAACAAAGCTGCAACCTCATGTAAGTAAATATTTACAAGAAAAGAAAAGAGTATAAAGTGTGCAAAGGCATTCGCTCATCAAACGGCAAGCGACGGTCTGAATTGCCATCTAATCCGCCAAGGTACAATACAAAATTTCACCGAAGGTTCCCCGGTCCGGGATTGGCCGTGAAAAAAAAGGTACGGGTCCCCACTGCAGTACGTATATGTACATCATCGTTGTGGAATCCAGACTGCAACTTTTGAAGCTACCAACTTTTAATCTCAGTCATCATAAACGTCAATTGAGCGCAACATGGCTGCGAGAGTGCTGCTGCGACGGGTAAGTTTCGCAATTAAATACTTAATTAAGCTATTATGATACTAATTACTTGAAAAAACAGCGCGTCGCCGCGCCTTTCATGGCCGCAACTCTGGTCGGAGGAGCTTTAATTCCCTCGGTAGCGATGGCCGAAGCACCATCACACGACTACGTACGAATAGCCTCACCTTAACCCTTCACGGGCTACTTTCCACTAACTGCATACACCAATAGCATTCTAAGAAACCTATATACGACGATTACGAGACTTTCCTATCCCCTAAAGCCAGCCAGACGCCAGTCCCTTCCCCAGCCTCCGAGACCATACCAACTACATCTTCTCCATTAGAACAGACACATAAACCGCACAGCCCGACACCGACGGACAGGCTAGCGGTGGAGATAGGCAAAGCCCGGCTCTTCCTATACCGATACGCCACGGCGACCGAAGATGCCGTCAACAGCACCATCGACTCGGCCTTCCACCTGGAGCAGTCCTTCACGTCGACCATCGCCTCGCTGGCGCCGGCGCGCGAGACCGGGGAGCAGCTGATGCCGGGGCTGGTGTACGTGCTAGTAGCGTCGATGGCGGGCAGCATCATAACGCGGAACCGCAACGTGCTGCTGCGGGCCTCGGTACCCCTAGCCTTCGGCGTCGGCGCCGGCTGGCTGCTGATCCCCGTCACCATGACCAACGTGTCCGACCTGCTCTGGCGCTACGAGAAGAGGTTCCCCGCCGTCGCCGACGCCCACCTGCAGACCCGGAAGAGCATCCAGGACGCCTGGCGCTTCGCCAGGGTCCACGTCGATGTCGGCAAGAACTACGTCGACGAGAAGGTCAGCGACGCCCGGGATGTCGTCGAGGGCTGGGTGAAGAAGGGCAAATAAATACCTAGAGAGAAGACCGCTTTCCCGAAGACCTCCTTGTACCATAGATGAATAGACACAAAATTCCCTTTGTCAAAGCCCTGGAAGCGACGCCAACTACTAAGGACGATTGTCTAATCATGATGGGAATTACACGGTTTTATAATCGAGCTAAGGTAGTCTAAGCTAAGTCTACCATTTTCAAATATCACGAGCTTTTCCCAAACCGGATACTTCTCGACCAGTCGTAATCCTGGTAATTTGGTATCAACGTATGTACGTCTAAGTGAGTAAATACAAAAGCATTGGCCTCTTAGGAGCCACCGAACGAATCATGTACAAGGTGCGCAGGGCAATGCTCTATCCTTGCTTAATCCTCTATACCAACGCCGTGGTGAATGCCCGCCCGTCTATGTGTAATCCTATCCTCTTCTAGCTTTCGTATCCTCATATCAAAAACTCTCCACATCAACCTTCGTCTCCCCCTGCCTGAGAAAACTCAACGTCCTCTCGTACGTCCACATGGTAACGGCGCTCGCGGGCGCCGCCTTGAACAAGCTGACAGGCAGCCCCCGGTACAGACCCCTGACGCCCTCGCGCGCGAGGATCGTACGCATGGTGCTGACGGTGCCGGCGTACTCGGGGATGTTCTTGTGGACGTAGCGGCTGCGGGTGGGGCCCTGGACCTGGATGCGCTTGCGGACGAGGTCGAGCGGGAACACGCCCGTCTTGGCGACGACGCTGGCGGCCACGCCCGCCGTCGCGTCGCCCACGCCCCCGGGTAGCTCGAGGCGGCTCAAGGGCAGGCGCGCGCCCTCGTACACGGCGAAGAACATGCCCATGGAGGGCACGATGAGGGCGAGGGCGGGCGCGAGGCCGCGGAAGAACCCGCGCGCGCCCTCGTCGCGCCAAATGTCGCGCACGGCCCGCCACAGCGAGCCGTAGACGCGGTCGTTGCCCTGGGCCGCGAAGCGCGTGCGCAGCAGGTCCAGCGGGTACGTAGACGCGGTGGCCGCGGCGCCCGCGGCGGCGCCGCCGACGAAGGACTCGACGGCGTGCGGGAGCTTGGGCTTGGTGTCGTCCTCGCCGAGGGCGCGGCGCAGCAGCCGCGTGACCGACCGGTACGTGGTGAACTGGATCGAGGCGTAGGCCACGTACATCATCTCGGCCGGCACGTTGCCCTTCCACAGCGCGGTGACGCCCTCATTGCCCACGATGTGCTTGAGGGTGCCGACGGTGCCCTTGTAGATCGGGTGCGGCGGCGGGTCCGAGGGGGAGGAGGAGTGCGATTGCAGCTGCAGGCGGATCTTGACGACGTCGAGGGGGGCGACGACGAAGCGGGAGATCAGGCCGGCGGTAGCTCCGGCGATGAGAACTTGACGTCGGGAGCCCTTGGGTGATAGGAAGTAATGTTAGTGCCTTGTCCGCAGAATTAACCCGAGTGCATTTTTTATATGACCTATCATACCTCATCTTGAAGGCGCTGGTCAGACTTCGACATACATCCGCAGCAGCCCTACCCGAGAGTCGGAGTAGGACCCGTTTGGAGTGGCTGCTTTTGTATACGGTTGTCTCGAACAAGCGCTCCGAATATGCCAATCCTAGTCCCTCTGGTATGCAGATTACGTTACCTAAGATTTCGAGGCGTCTCTCTCCAATATGGGCGCAAGGGTTTCTTTGGCTCAGAATTTCGGCACGTGCCGTAGCCGCAGCTGTATTCGTCGAGACGTGTGCAGCGTGCAGCGCAGGTGCAGGTGCAGGTGCAGGTGGAAAAGGGCAAACTTCTGTCGGCCTCGGCCGATTAATTATTTGCGATCTCGTGAACAACAGATGCATACGGAGCCGGAGGTAATGCGTCCCATCCAAACAGTTTATCGCCGATAGAGGCCGTTTGCTTTTTGTTTTTACGGCTCCAATGGGGCGATGACGCTTTACATCGGAACTGGACAGATTTTGAGGCCGATCTTTAATCTCCACATAAGGCTACCTTCTCATCAACGACCGACGCCGAAAAAAGGCTACACATGGAGTTAGACAGGTCCAGTGACGTATATGCGAATATCACGTGTGATCTACGCTTTACAAGGAGTTGCTCTTGTCATCGACGGCAATGGGGACTGGGGACAGGGGGAGTCTGGACTTAAAAGATCGACAGTGGGTGGCAGACAAGCGAGACCACCTGGGCAGGTTGGTCAAAAAAGGCAGTAACATCATCGGCTTCGGGATCAAATTTCCGTATCAACGATTTTTTTGTCTCGAATTCTAGTTTCACCTTCCTACGTATTAGGAAAGCGGCTGATTTGAATGGCCGTCTTCTTAATTCAGCGCCAAGGACCGCGGGCCGCTATGTATGCGAAGGCATGCAGCTTGCGACTCTACGGAGCTAAGACAAGCTTCCGCCTGCCCGAACTCCTGGTTCCCATTTGTCCTCTTGTGCTCCCCCCCAGGTTTAGTGTGGGACCCCTGAACCCGGCATCGTCATTGGTTTACCCTTGCCTAAGGTTACCCTTGCACCTTGCTGGACGCCTGAGGGGCTTGTACAATACGGGCTCACACTGTCTGTCTGCTCGAGTCCTTTCCCCCACGATGATAAACCAGGGCTTCCTTCGATCCTGCTGAGTCTTTTCAATTTCTTCTAACATCTTCTCTTCGCTGTTAGACCTTTCAGTTTGGCCTTGTTTCCCTTTCTTCAAGTGAAACAAAACAACGTTTGCTAGCGCAGCCACGTTGCCAAGAGTCAGCGGTTTTTCAGGGACCTCTGCATGTGATCCATCAATGGGTTTGAAATACGGAGATCCAACAACCTCCCTCTTCAACTTAAGTACGCACAACACACAGAATCATTCAAGCATCTTTAATACCAAAAACATGACGACCTCAACCCCAGCCATCAAGCAACCGAACCTCGAGCAGGTCCTAGGACACGTCTTACCCACACTACCTGCCGCTGCCTTGTCAGCAACGCCGGCAGAAAACGTCTTACCTCTTCTTTCGCCCATCCTCAGACAACGAGTCAAACTCTTATCCTCTTCATCCAGCACCGACCCATGGATTCGACTGCTATGTTACGACGTGGCAAAGGTTCCTAGGCTAACAGAGGTCGCCAAGAGCGATCGTCTAGAGCCTCACCCTGTGTCTGGTGAGGTAGAAGTCGACTGGAATTATGACGCTGAGATTCGCTACCGACGGGTGGATGAGGAAACTTTTCAAGCCCTCGTTTCACTCAAAGAATTAAATCTAGCTTTTCGCTTGGTTTATTGCATCGGGGACCCTGAAGGCGGAGACGGTTGGAAAGTCGGCGAGGTCAGCGTGACCGAACAGCCGTCACCGTTTTCGTCGTTCGGGGGCGTATCGAGTATCGCCGAGGCTGAAAGGCAATTTAATGAGTCGAAATCGAAAACCACACAGAGCAGCGGCCTTTCCAGTAGTCGAGCTCCTGTTGGTTTAGAAGATGATGACGACGATGACGATGACTATTGGGCGAGGTATGATGCGACGCCTGCGAGGACCCCTGCTATGAAGAGGTCTCCAGCCCCGCAGTCCACACGAGGTGTAGGCGCCACGGAAGAGGATGACTACTACGCTCAGTACGATGATGTTCAACCAGCCATGGACAATCACGATCCCGACGAGGAGGCAGCCCTCCAAGACATAGCACCACCTTTAGGTTTGGGTGGGAGGCCAAGCAACGCCGGGGTGAATGGGAGCGACGAGGAAGAGGTAGAACTGAACGAAACCCAGGGCGCGTGGACACTTGCCAACCCACCCAGGTCACCTTCTACACAATCGAGAAGAAGCGGCGATGATCCAAACCTGCTTCATCCTCATCCAAGACCAGCGTCGAGCGCAGGCTCCAATGCATCAGTCGAAAAACTTGAGGCCGCAGCAGCGAAACAAGAACAAAGCGACTTTGGTGTGAAGCAGCACGTCTCGCGAAGCATTAAGAGCTTGTACATGTTATCCCGTGCTTCGGGAATCGATCGCGAGGAATTTGAACGAATTGTGCAGACGGAACTGGACACATTAGGATTGATGGAAGATTGATTGATTCAGCTTGCGACTATTTAAGGTTGGGAAATGGGAAATCTGGTGGTATTTAACCAGGCGTTTTGGGGGGGAGGGCCCATTTGGCGGGTAACGGGAAACGGGATTTCAGTAGGGGAAGTTTGTTGGGGTGCTCCGGCAAGTTACTCGGGCGGCGTAAGTTATGTATTCTAGGCATTTTCTTGCATTGATGCATCATAGGGCGTTTATCATGATGGCAGGATTAGTGTGCATGTTGACGAATATGAAGTCAAGGATATAAAAAGACAACCAACCTAACGTCTCTCTCTATTAGTGCCGGGCCTGCTTGTTTATATATTAAGTGGATGTGGCCCGTTGCTTCGTCTTGTAAAGCATATGATAAGGCACAGCACACCTGAAATGAATGTAGCTCTCAAGAAGTACGGAGATAAAGATGCATGTACCTTACTAGCTAAAATGACATCCGATTAGGAAGCCGATATCTCCAGCGGGCTACCACCTGGCCTATGGCTGGCAACCCTACAACCCCACGTTGCCTGACTCAATGCCCCTCCAACCCCTCTGACTCAAAAAAACACGTCCCTGAATCTCGAAGAAAAAAAAAAGATAGGATAACTAGGTACCTATTATTTACTGGATTTTGTAACTCGCAAACTTCCTACGTAACCTCCGTTCGCTAAAGATGACTCCCGAGGAGTCAATTGCCTTGATCAAGGCCAATTTGGCCGAAGTCCTTAACCCCGAAATCATCGACGATGTTATCCTTAAGGAGAAGCGAGACCTCAAGGTCTACTGGGGAACGGCCACGACAGGTAAACCGCATTGCGGCTACTTCGTTTCCATGGTCAAGATTGCAGAGCTCCTCGCCGCCGGTTGCCACATCAAGATCCTCCTCGCCGACTTGCACGCCTACCTCGACAACATGAAGGCCCCCCTAGAACTGATCGAGCAAAGAGTCAAGTACTACGAATTCGTCGTCAAGGGTTTACTAAAAGCGGTCGGTGTGGACATCACGAAGCTCGAGTTTATCAAGGGAAGCTCCTACCAGACAAGCCAGAACTACACGATGGACCGGTTCAAGATGGAAGGCATAACCAGAATATCCGTTGCGCAGAAGGCGGGTGCCGAAGTTGTCAAGCAGACGGCCGATCCCTACTTGGGTGGTATAATCTACCCTCTGATGCAAGCACTCGACGAAGAGTACCTCGACGTCGACGTGCAACTTGGGGGTCTTGACCAGCGCAAGATATTCACCTTCGCCTTGGAAAACCTTCCGAGGATCGGCTACAGGGTGAGGGCGCACCTGATGCACTCCATGGTGCCCGGTTTGGGAGAGGCGCAGAAGATGAGCTCCAGTGAGCCGGATTCCAAGATCGACCTGCTGGATTCCGCCGATGTAGTTGCGAAGAAGTTGAAAAAGGCTGTGTGCTTTCCGAAGAAGATTGAAGGCAATGGTGTCGTGGCTTTCGTGGAGCATGTCATATTCCGGGTGGCCTCCTTAAAGACGGGCGGCAAGCCTCACTTCACCGTCGAGAGACGGGACGAAGAGCCTCTCGTTTACGATGATATCGAGAAGCTGAAGGCGGACTTCGAGGCAGACATAGTAAGGCTTTTCCCGAAATCCGATTCTCTGCATGTTGCTTACCATCATCTAGCTCACCCCCCAACTTCTGAAAACTGCCTTGACCAAGGCTTTGAACGAACTATTAGACCCCATCCGGAATGAGTATGCGGCATCGGAAGAATGGCAGAAGGTTACGGAACTGGCTTACCCGCCCGAGGAGAAACAGCAGAAGGCGAAGAAACAGAAGAAAGAGGTCGACCCGGCTAAGCGTGCAGCCGCGCTCGCTGCGAAGGCAGAGCAGCTAAAACTGAAGGAGGGCGGGGCTGAGGAAGCAAAATAAAAATGGTTAGATACCCAGCAGCTCCGTTTTGATGCTGGCACGAAATAGTGTTTATGCATTTCCTGGAGTCAGTAGGAAATACCATAGATTCTTTTTAATGGGAGGCGAAGGAATATTCTCCGTTGAGTTTAATGGTGACTTTGACAATTCATTGGACTTCTATGTAGAGGTTAACAATGCATTTGTCTTTTTGTCTTCATGTTAGAAGACGATCCCATCCCTACCCCTTAAAATATGTATGCATATAGTGGTGATAGTGGTGAGTATTCAGGTACACGCATATGTAATAAACAGAAGTGGACCTCTACGGCCAATTCAATATTCCCTACCGAATTCATTTGGCCAATCAGCACCAAGCGCTCCGTTGCTACTAAGTAAGGAAAAAATACTAAGTAAGGAAAAAAAAGTGAGCTATTCGTGACGGTCTATGAATTCGACCCCGAACTCCCAAGATCCAATTCCACACCAAACATGCTACGACCCAGATTAAGAATACCACGGCCCAGCCGACTATGGCGTCCAGCAATATCCCGCTCAATACATCATGTGCCGACGCTAGACCACTTCAACCCCAATGAAGGTGTGCCTGGATTGCTATCTTCAGGAGGCTTTGATATCGCGTGGACTCAGTACATGGAATTCGTAATAGAAAGGCTCAATGCTCTGACTGCCGGTATGTTGGACACTCTACGTGCATAGGTCGAGTCTACGGTTCTGCCAGAGAAAGAAAATCTACGCTTCTAGCGCCGATCTAGCAAATGAATGGAAAACCTGGCACCCGAGACCATCCTGTTCTACTTGATCATCGAGTTGATATCTAATGACGGGGATAGATACCGAATTCGATTCGCTAGATCCTTTACCGATCCTCAAGGCGACGGCGCGCGAGCCTCACCACGCACCTATCTTCAACTATGCCTCCATGGCGCACAACAACGCTCTCTTCTTCGGGAACCTCGCGAATCTAAATACGGAGACACAACAGGAAAATGGAAGCACAGAAGGTAAGTGAGAGGAGTGGGACAAGGACGAGAGAGAGAGAGAGAGAGAGAATTTGCGGCTGACAAAGCTTGCCGGTAGAAGACGAAGGCGAGGGAAGGATCCCCCCGCTGCTAAAGAACGAGCTCGAGAGGGAATTCAGCTCGATCGAGACGCTGCGGCGGGAGTTCCTGGCGACGGCGATGGGCATGTTTGGGCCGGGGTTCGTGTGGCTGGTGAAGAACGCGCAAACGGTGGAGCTGCGGATACTGACGACGTACCTGGCGGGGACGCCGTACACGGCGGGGCACTGGCGGCGGCAGGGGGTGGACATGAACACGCAGGGCCGGGGCTCGAGGGACACGGTGCAGGGCTGGCTGCAGCGCACGCAGACGGGCGCGGGCGCCGACACGGGCAGCCGCTTCGTCCCGCAGAACCAGACGGCCCCCGGCGGCACCGACGTCATACCCCTGCTGTGCCTCAACACCTGGGAGCACGTCTGGCTGCGCGACTACGGCATCGGCGTCGGCGGCGGCGGCGGCAAGCGCCAGTACGTCCAGAACTGGTGGCGCTGCATCGATTGGAACAAGGTCGAAAACCTGGCCAAGATCCAGAAGGTCCCTTTCAAAGAAACATAAAGCTACCTAACCTATGGAAGTGGGCACGGACAGACGGCTTGGTGGTGTAAGATTACTCGAAAAATCCCCCTGTAGATAGGTAGATATCTGGGGAGGGGAGGCCGTGGGTTATATACCAGAAATGCAAACGTGTACTAAGGAATCGTGCGCTCGTGCTGTGACTGGAGACTTGGCTTGAGACTTGGCTTGGGATTAGTGTGATAAATGGGTGATAAAAGGTGATGATATCAAGCTCATGGCATCGAGCTGCTGGGCCTCAGTAAAAACATCTAATTTACATTATAAACTGTTTACTATTGTATCTCCTCTATTTGGTATCGCCGTCATATATATACTCCTGCAATAGCTTGTGAATTGCTTCATCCGTCTCGTCAGCCTTGCCAGGGTAGGCCTCAGCCGTCTTGGTGCGTACAGCATCCTCCGCTATTCTCAGCATAGTCGACAAGTCGGGACGGTCTTGCTGCTTGTGTGCTAGGCACCTCGCCAGGAAATCGCGCAAGTCCGGGTCAAGCGTGGGATACTGCCAGCCGTTTCCGTGGGGCAGGATTTCTGTCGCTCTTGTTTCGAACCCGTTGTACGACGTGATCCACGTCGAGATTCTTAGTTGCTGTCTGGTAATCAAGTCGATCATAATCTAGGCCTACGTTAGCTCTTTGCTCATCTCATTTGGGGCTCGGAATTGCCGTGAATACCCTGGAGATCTTCCAGACGTTGTCGGGGATGCCCTGGGGCAGCTCTCTCGTTCGTCCGAAGTCGATGAACTTGAGTGACGGGACTAAACCGTGTTCCGGGAATCCACCGATGTCTCCTATCATAACTAGGTACTGTTAGCAGCATCGGGCAGTCCAGAAAGGGGGGTCCACATACTATTTGCCGCGTGTAGATCCGCATGCTCTATCAAACTCGGTGCTGTGCCGTCCGTAGGGACAATCTCTAGCTGGTTTGGCTGACCTTCGGCACCGTTTGGAGGATAGGATAGAGCAATACAAGCTCTTATCACTAAAGGAGATCGCCTCATGTTAGCCTGCTATCCAAACACCTGACGGGAGATATTATACTCACAACAGAGGAAAAGGGACCACAGTATTCGGTTGGGTAACAATTGATCGTTTCGTATACATCTATTAACCAACTGTTTTAAGTCTCCGTTTTCCATGTATTCCAATACTGCTATCGGGCCTGTGATGCCTGTCAAGGAGTCCTGCAACCCAAGCCGTCTGGCATTCATAATGCCTCGAGCACGTTGTCGCCCAGGCATTGGTTCCTCCTCATCACGGGATGCTAACAGCCTCACGATATGTTCCGCTCCGCGGAGCCTCTGCGATGAATACGTCAGCAATACGTCCTAGTTTCTGTATATCTTGCACTAACCATCAGATACCGAATCTCATTCCTCAAGTCGTCCTCTTTCCGTGGTAGAGACCGCTTCACAGCAAGCCGTCGAACTTTGTTTTCCGAGACCTTCTCGACGAGACGGAACGCAAGACCGAAGGCGCCACGGCCAATCAGGCCTTCGAAGGTGAACTTGCGATACTGGGTTGCGAAGTGCGCCCTTAGCTCGGCCTCGATATCGTCAGCAGATTTATTTCCATATGAAGCGGGCATTGTATAGGGACTGTGTCTATTCATAGATTAACTGATTGATATCATCGACGAGCTGTCTCAAAACGTTCACACATACCTGCTTGCCTAACGGGCAAACAGTCGCCTCGAAAGTTTATATACCTAACGCGAAGTCCTAAGTTCCTTTGTATGGCCATGCTATAAAGAAAGATACACGGACAATTAGATTGTGGAATAGCATAAAAGCATTCTATTCTGATTTCTATCAAAGAAGTCACCTCCAGCACGTGTAGCTTTTGTTCCTGCTGAGATTAGGCTAGGAAAGCTATCATAAGCCTTGGCGATGACAGAAGCCAATGGCTGTAGTTAGCATGTTGAAAAATACTACAATAGATGGAGGCTGTCTCAATGTACGGAAAGACGAGTGTACATGCCATACACTCGAGTCTCCTGTATATCCTGTCTATCCTATCTGTTGACACGTAAGAACTCAAAGTGTCTTGATGCGTTTCACTGTCATAGTCACCCCCTCATAATATCACGAAGAGAAGTGTGTTATGACTTAGTTGCTATCAATTTTTCCATCCAGTTTTTCAGAACTAATCTACCAGAGTGTCCTAACTAGCATACATAATAAATAAGGAGCGTGGATGGTATCTTTTGCGCCCATTACCGTATCGTTCATCCAAGCCAAAAAGCAAAAATGCCGGGTCCCAACCCGACGTTACACGTCGTGAGACCTTGGTGTCTCGTCTCTCGAATATCATGAATAGAAAATCAGAACGCTTGCTTGCTTGCGCGAATCAACATCTGCCCAGTTCTTAAAAGTTCGTCGTCGTCGTTATAAACCGCAATTACCGTCCACTTTTCAAACAGAGCCGCCTCCATCATGCATCGTCAAACATTCGGCATCGAGTGCAGACGTAAACGGAGGCAGCGTCAGCGACAAAACCACCTACATAAGACATCGACGTCGTGTAGGTAGGCACCGTATATAGCACCACTGGCAGTCGTGGAACATAGAAAGTGAGAAGGAAAAAAAATGGCAAAGGAAATAATTCAAATCAGCCGCTCCATTAAAAACAACTGACGGACTGACAGGGAGGCCGCAGTCTAGATCATGTTCCCGTTGACGCTGACCTCGAAGCCCTCGCCCTTCTGCTTCAGGGCCTTGGCCAGCATGAGCTCGCGCATCCAGTCGATACGCTCGTCGCGGCTGCGCACGGCAAAATGGTGCGTCTTGCCAGTCCCATTAACAGCGCCCTCGAACCCGGGAATGGCCGCGGCCATCAGGGCGCCGGATCCGACGCTCTGGCTCTCGCGCTTGCGCAGGCGCCGGCCGTCACCCTTGGCCAGGCTGTCCTGGGGGATGAGCTGGAAGCTGAAGGCGGCGACGGAGTCCGGGTCGGCGGCGCCGGCGGAGTTCTTACCGGCGCGGCTGATGCTCATGGCCTTGAAGGCGGCATTGAGCTTCGACCCCGTGGACAGCGACGAGCAGGCGATGGCGTAGTCGTCGATGTCGATGTACTCGAGGGCCCTCGAGGACCGCGGCGCCGCCTCCGCGTCCCGGTGCAGCGCCAGCCGCGTGCCCCGCAGCGTCGCGTACTGGTCGTGCCACTCGTGCCGCAGCATCCGCGTCTTGCGCTTCTTGACGGGTCCCGCGTACGTCACGCCCTCCGCATCCTTGACCGCCGCCGGCTGCTGCTGCTGCGCGACGGCGGCCAGGGGCCCGAAGCGCCCCGGCGCGCGAGACGACTGCGGCGACCACGGGTACGCCGGCCGCGGCGGCGCCTGCAGCGGTCGCGACGACGACGACGATGCCGCCTTGGGCGGGGACCCCGACTTGGGCGAGATGGAGGACGCGTACCGGGGGTTGGCGCGGGCGACGGGCGTCGCGAAGCCGTCCTCCTCTACGGGCGCGAGCGACGGCCGCCGCGAGGCGCGCGACTGCGACCGGGCCACCATGGGCACCATGGGGCCCGCGCGGTAGTTCATGTCCGGCGGCACGGACTGCGAAGCGTCTCGCGCGACGGGGCCCAGCGGCACGGCGGTCAGCGGCACGTCCATGTCCGAGAAGGGCGTGCCGAAGCGGTACGGGGCGTTCTGCAGCTCTGGCGACCGCGCGTCCGCCCTGTCCATCCGCTGCGGGTACTGCGAGGGTTGCGGCGTCTGGCTTGCGAGGGCGCGCAGCTGTTGGGACTGGGATTGGCGGTGCGATTGCCGCCGCGGCTGTTGTTGTTGTTGTTGTTGTTGTTGGCTAGCCGGGATGGTAAGTTTGGGGAGGGCGCGCAGACCCTCGTGGGGAGTCCGCGTGGCGGGAGCAGCAGGTTGGGGTAATATCTCGAAGGGAGGCGTGGGCGGGACCTCGGTCGAGTCGCAGTCGGGCTCGACGTGCTGGTGCTGGAAGTCGAGGAACTGCCTGACGTTGTCCTGGGGGTCTCGTGTCTGCAGATTGCGCAGCGCGGCTTCCTGCAGGTACTGGAAAGGGGGCATTCCGGGGCCGAGAACGTCCGAGGACGCGATTACCGAATGCACGGCTTCAGACATGGGCCGCAGCGCCTCAGTGGACGAGGGCCGGTTGATGGCTGGTGCGGTCGCTGGGTTCCCTGGGTCTCCGGCGACCATGATGATGCCGCCTTGGTCCACGTCGACGAATGGGTGGTCTTTCTTAAAGGCCTCGATCATCCGCTGTTGTCTCCTGAACTTCGAGCAGTTCTCGCCTTTCGAGCAATGGTGCGGCTTAGGCATCATCTGCTCGATTCCGACGATAGATACTGATTCTAGGGGAGAAATGATATCTTCGTGAGCTGGTCTCCTTTTACTTGGGCCGCGCTTCAGACTCTTCGAACGCTTTAGACTTTGACTCCGGTCGACCGAATCACCCTCCTCTGGCCTCCTCTCCCTTCTTCGTTCCCTTCTCACCTCCCTGCTCTCCTCATCCTCAATTGGGGTTTCGGGCCTAGGCGACGAAGCCGCTGCGGCCTTGCTGTCTCGTAATACATGAATCTCCTCCCAAACCTTTGTTCGGACGCCGAAAGATTGGATATCCAGCTCTCTCAAGTCTTCGAACTTAAGCGTCATCAAAATAGCACCGTTAATATCATTCTCGACGAACTTCCCGGCGATTTGGATTTCGATACCGGCATTGAGCATCCATTGGGCCACCTTCTCCGGTGACCATGCCACCAGGTCGCTCGGGTCTAACTTCTCGTGAGTGAATTGGAATGGGCTGCTCCGGGAACGGGGCGGCAGCGGGTCGTGAACGATTGGGAGCCGAAATTCCGCCTCGTACGGTCTGGCCGTCTTGGGCGTTATCGGTGAAAGAGAGAGAGCCTCTTGGAACTCGAAGGAGTTAAACGACGACGTCGTTGAGGTTCGGAACAAGTGTGGACCTCTTGGTCCTTCGACCGGCTTCCCGGAGTCGAAGCCAAACGGGTACAAGTCGCGAGCCCTGCTCGACCTAGGTGTTTGAGCCTCTTCATATGATGAAAGAGTTGTGACACTCGGTTGGCCAGACTGAAAAGTTGTCAGTTGTCAGTACGGTCCATATCGAATTGGGAATGATCGTGTCCTTAGGCGACTTACAGAATTCAAACTTATCCGTGGCGAGTTTGGGTCGTCATCTTCTATCTCACTGACCATATCATCCTCTTCGTCCCAGTCGGTATCTACGATCTCGGTTGCTACCGAGGTTGGCCGTGGGTCGAGCCCCTTTAGACCGAAAAAAGGGTCATGTAAGTGACTCTTCTGTCGCATCTCTCTGTGCGATCGCTCGCTAAATCTGAGCGATTGCGTATTCTACAGCGATCTCCGGGTCAGCCACCGCCGCTTATAATATGGAGTAGATCTGGGGGTGGATGGGCGAGTACTACTAAGCCTAAAGAGCTTGCTTACCATATTGGATAAACTAAAAGGGAAAATGCAAAAATGCGCTTTTTTGGTATCTCTGCCGTCGCCGGCTTACTGTTCTCTTTCCTGCTCCTTCCAAACCAAAGGGTATACGAGATATGCGAAGACGAAAAGGAAATAGACTCGCTATGTGAAGTCGAGGGACAGGCTTGACGTCGCAAAGGAGAGGAGAGAAGGACTGAAGCACAGCGCGGGCGCTTGCCGAAAGGTATATGTATGGGTTATGGGTACGGGGTGAATGATGAAGTACAAGTCCCGGACCGCAACAGACTAATATGCAGGAGGTGAGTGGTACGCTGTGATAATGGGGTGCTAGTCACGATGTGATTTGTTTCTCGGGCTTGAACACAGCAGGCCAGTAACACCCCTCTACCTAGGTGTTGATGCGGAGAGTCACCGACCTAGACTCACCTATTGTAGTGCGTTTCCCTATCCTGATCCCTAATAATAGCATCGCTTCTGTGCGTGGGAAACCCCAAAATACCACGGCCAGAATGCTCCCCACCACATGCCCAGCGTTAAGCCGACGAAAAGAAGAGGGCTGGTTGGACAGAAAGGAGAAGCGTACTAGAGGATAATTGGGGCTTTCTCGAGCTGTCATTGGCTACGAATTCTTTACCACCCCGGAGGCAGTCCTCTCTAAGCGCCCGATAGTCTAAGCACGGCCGGTACCAGGGGGGTGCCCTTGTCGACTGTCCTGACTGCTGAGCCCGATCAGGCATCGCCTCATAGTAGCCGTTAGCAAAAGTGGCGCGCCTCTCGAGTCTAAAGAACTGCAAACTGCACAGAGGAACCAACAGTCACTCCCAATTGACCATAGAGATGGCCTCGAAAAGCGCCTCAAACATATGTACATCAGGTACATTACATACCACACGAGATGTGGGAGACCCCCTTACGGGATGCCATGCAATTATTTCACACCTCGATCTTTCTCCGCAAAAGCTGTGCAATGTAGCATGGTCTCGGTATCGCTGGTATCACTGGATCAATGGGATTCCCGTGCGACGGGAGAAGCTCGCGCTACTGCATAACCCATCCAGTCGTGTGTTCTCGAACTCCATTCTAAAGCGGTCTGAATCTTCTCGTCGTCATTCTTGCGAGGTCGGACTATGCTGAACGACATTTGTGGATAGACATTGACTCAATTGACGCCGCGAGCCAGGGTACAACAGCGCTGGCTGGTATCACTGGCATTGGCATCAGCATTAGCATTAGCAATAACAACAATAAGCAAAGTCGGTCTGCATTCTGTGCTCTACTACGTACGCTCTGCACATGCTAGAAAGGGAAGAGACAGGGAGACAGGGAGACAGCGTCCACTATCCGGATCAGGTCGGGATGAGCGGGGGAAGAAGAATACGACGCTGGGCCGGGGTTGCTCTGCCGTAGCATCTCCACTGGTTATGCACAATGGACTAGGTTATCGTACTCCTAGGGTCTTCACCACTGCTACCATGCGGTAACCATGCTTCATGCTCCTGTATCCTTTCGACCTAACCCCTCTTCTGTGGCACGTTGCGAAGCGATGGGATTGGTGTCTTTTCCACTACCACGACTTATTAATCTCGAAGCCAAAGACCTGCTCGGAGAATCTAGGGATTCCCCCTCACTACATACATAGTAATGGCGGGATATAGTGAAAAGCCAATAACCTTAACTGAGACCCTATGGTATCCCTAAGGAGGTGTTTGCGTTTTGTGACGACCTCCCGCGGAAGTATGGTGAGATCTGGAGCGGTCCGGCTTACCTAGTGTAGTTTGCCCACGGATCTATCCCATTCGATGCGGTGATGCAGTATCGAGGGATGAAGGGAACAGGTTTTCGAAAATTCCACGATCCCTTGCAACGGGCCCACCAAGGTTTGATACCCAATGATGACATATCGTGAGGTTCAACATGACCTGGCAACCTAGGTGGCTGCGGACACATGACGGCCGAATATCAGAGGCGTTAGGGTCTTTAGCTACGTGAGTGGCCGAGTCCCAGGATGCGAAAACCCAGGGAACGGAGAAACGATATTATCCATTCGGAGACTTGGCGGAAGTAAGTGTCTCTCGAATATTCGGTCCCGGTTGTGACGAGATGGAAAAGCCACGTAAGATTGGGTAGGTCGTTAAGACCTCAGTAGTTTTCCTTTCTAATCTGGGCAGGGCTACAGGTAGAACGATGGATTTACGGATAAGGCAGTTGGTCGTCTACCTCTGGGTAATCTTGCAACTCCACGAACAGCATGTGGCGGGGGTCACACATTGTGCTTGCGACTCTGCATGGAAGCAGTAAGTTCCCGCGCGCGGTATGCAGCTAATGGGCTGCTGCCCGTCTGCTCCCCGCGAAGCGAGCTTATACAACCTACGTTAGCGCCGGTCAGCACCATCTGCCTCTCTAGCGGAATACACCGACAGTTTGATGCTGAAGGAGCGGGATGCAAGATCATCAACAGACTATATGGGTCGTCCCAAGGGAGCAAACCAAAACCAAGATCTAAGACAAACTGATCCTCTGGTAACCATGTAACATATACGAGTCGGTGACCGACGAGACGCTCATGTTGTGTCCTCGGGTGGGCTTGTCTCCGCCGTCGTCATTAAACCTCTTCAGACATGGAACTTTGGTAGCTACGGGTCTACGGCCACGTTTTCTACCTGTAGCATGCGTATCAGTAATAGTAATTCTGAGGTCCACAGTCGGATCAGCCCTGTTTTACTCAGGGGAGACTCCCGATTCTATCCGACTCAGACTCAAATGGCTTGCGATCACACAGAGACATTGTCACGAGGAACATTCAACCTACACAACACATAGAGCGGTGTCGAAATGCGAGTCGTCACTTCTTGACCCCGGCGGAACCGTATGACTGACCAATACTCACCTAGTACGCGTAGGCGGCTTCGGAGTCTTATGTTACGAGCATCACTTTTTCGATTCTGATGGATTTGGTCCCCAGAATAAAACGGCCGCGGCGACGTTAAGCGAAGTTGATTCGAGAGCGCCGGGTCCAATGGAATGGCTAGAACGAAGACTAAGAAGCATCACATGAGAGTATCTCAATGCGAGTCCTAGTTCCTGGTGGATGGTTGATTCTCCTTTATTCCGAGAGAAATGAGTCCTCGTGGGATAAGCCGAAGATCTGTGGTATGCTCCTATGCTATCTAGAGGCTCTAATTCGTTTTCGTCACGTCTTTCAATTTTGCCGTCGAGATAACCACCGATGAATAGGCGAATAGGGTTTGACAAGGGAAGACCATTCACGAATGCATGTAATCTCACTCGAGCTAAGGGCCCGAGGCCTTCAGGGGTTCGTTAATCCCTGGGTGACGAGCTACAGAAACTATCCCAGCTCGTACTAACAGTGTAATAAAACGGCTCGATTTGGCTTAAGTACCATCCCCACCCGGGCATAAATCATATATCACAGTGGATGAACGAGGATTGAATTTCGGGTGCATCATTTATGGCATCAACAAGCCGACGGATGATGGACCGGGTCGCAACAGCTTGGCTGCCGGCTGAGGACTTGCTTTTTATGATGATTTGCATCAACCACCTGGACTCCCGAAGTTCTTGACAGCCTTGACAGGGTTGGCAACGGGCAGGGAGCACGCTATTCAGCACAGACTCATGTCAATGTCCAACAGCTCCACGGGGTGGAGCCGGGGAAGCCTCTATCACTCTATCACATCATTATCAGATTGTTGGGGCTGAAAGATAATCTGTAGAAATACCTAATGCTGTTCGAATGCATGCATGTGTAATGAGAACATATCTACATACCCCCCCTAACGTATCTGCGCCTAGGTATGTATCTCACTCAACCTTGGAACTATTATTGCATTGTAGCAGTAGCATTTCCTGAATGCTAGGTTGCTTACGCACATATGCGATACACTGATAGCCTTGCAACACAACACCAACACTTCTTTCTATATAGCTCATAGAGTAACATGGCATAAATTAATGAGAACTATCTATACAAAATAGCCAGACTTTGCGATCATAAGGATGGAGGAGGCATAATGCATGAGGTTAATTAATATGAATATCTTGGTTCAGAGAAAGGTGTTGCGAAGCCACAGCCCTTTTGCTTTTTGCTTTGACCACAATGCCGGGACGGTCGGTGAGAACTTTTGCGTGCAAGGGGGCTCTAGCATGACAAAGAGGATAAGTGATGATGTTACATGGGGCTAATCTCGCGATCGCTTATCATGGTGGATGGTGTCGAGCAGAAGGAGGTTAATTGTTAAGGAGTGTCCCCCAAACTCTCGTGCCCAAATTAGCCCACATCACGCAGGCCAGAATGTGGGCTAATTCAAAAATAGAATAATTATTGAAGGTTGATCAAGTGTGACTCTTAGCGCCCGCCTTGCATTTGCATGGCGGAAGCGTAGCACGACTTGCACGACTTGCACGACTTATACGACTTAACCCAAATTTAGTTGGGTTAAGAGATAAGAAGTGGGATAATAATAGCAAGTCGGGCCAAATTAGCCCATTACAAATTCATATCGGGTGATCTTGGGTCCAGCAGCCGGTCAGCTTCCGGGGCTCCTATCATGGACGTTGGAAATCCGGTAAGCCACACCCAAACCCCAACCCCAGAACCTAGTCGTGCATGGACCACCCGCTTGATTAAAATGATAATGCTGAATAAGGTAACATGGGGAAGCTCTCACCACCCGCTATACCGTATCGAGGCTAGGCGAGCTAGGCTGCATTTGTCTCTGCTCGCTCTGTTTGGTTGATCTGTGAAGAAAAGGGAAGGGCCCCTTGATGCCGTGTCTTGGCAATCCGGGATCCGTGAGATTTTGCATACGGATCCACATAAGCACTTTGACCCCACCTAGATCCACTTATCGACGCTAATGGGAACTTCCCGTCTTTCAACGAAGATTGGTTGACAGCCCGCCGTCCATTGACCCTCCATCGACCCTCCATCATGAATTAATCCCGGTTGGTCAAGGATCTAGCTTTCGAGCTTGAGCCAATCCCCGGCCTGAACGCTTACTTTGTCACATCAACTAAGATTTCGGCTAAGCCCGCTACTGGCGCCAACTTTCCCTTAGCCTCGAATCAACGTGCTCGACTGCTCTTCTGCTTCCCAAGCTCCTCCAAGGAAGCATTACCATTTACCCAATGTTATCATCTGATTGGCTCTTTGGTAATTCCGTCTAGTATTCGAAATACTCCCTGGTACCACAGCAACCAACGTCGAGCCCTAACTAACAGACCAGCCACAAACATCCCTATTTCTCCTGCCGAAGTATATCTCGCGCAAAGTACGCAGTGGAAATACATAGCATTTTTGCTCCCTCGGCTACGAGCATTCTAGAGTCGGCGTAAAGCTCTTAGGGCCGGCCTCATCGCTCCGTTATGGCGTGCCTAGGGGGTGCCTGGAAGGCCGGGCCCCGTAGCCCTGTCGAGCGAATGGTCACTGGTCTATATCGACGACCAATCCTGTGTTCGTCCGCGCAAAATTAGCATTCATTGGCGGGCAGCAGCATTGCCTAATGGACGCTTAAAAGATAGAGGAGATTATGCCATATTATACGAATGCTACGGGATCATGTTCCTCCTTCCTGAGAGAGTAGAAGCTCGCGATCGAGGCTTGCCCTCCGAGTTCGCCAAGTTCGCGAGATTCGACCTAGTTTGTTAACGAGAACTTATTAAGACAGACCATAACTCTCCCCCCCGGGCGATATGTTATCCAGATGCGGCAACGAGCTAGCGGGGTGGTATACGGCGCACATTTCAACTCGAACTACGTACTACGTAGCATACCTGCACGAATTTGGGTTCTCGATATACCGCAGATGCAGGTCGATAGCAGAGCAATCTATGATTATCGGTCAGCCTATGCAGAGTAACCACACCTATCCGTTGGCTCCATGCTCCATGCGAGGGCAATCGGCAAGCTGCCGTGGCTCCTTGCATACATATTACTTTTTGTCTTGAGAGTACGACACTTGGCATTCTACATAGCGCGCAACCCTCGAGAGTTCACACGTGGGGTTTCTCTCTCGTGCTTCTTCTCGCACAGCATGTGTCTATCATCAACGTGCAAACTTGACGAGATAAGCCTAAACTAGTCCCAATACGCCGTCCAGCTGTCTCCGCTTATAGACCGAGTATGGCATGACAAAGTTCCTCGAAGAGAATAGCCCTCTCGTGATGGTAGCACAAAACCCGCACCGCTCAGTCTCTACCCTTCTTCCACAGTCCGATCGACGCTAATAAATCCTTGCGGCTTTCAATAAACTCGAGGACCCCGGCCGGCAGGGCTTGCTGGCTGCAAGGATGCATACAGGGCTGGCAAGGTCACACTCTGGAAAATCTGCAAGTGCTGGTGGTCGACAAGCCCCCCGTCCTCCAACCCATGCCGCTTCCTCACTGCATGGTGCATCACGGTGGGCCGGACTTCCAACTGGTCGTTCCAATGGCCGGCAAGCCACGTATGGGAACTGCCTCTTTTAGTCGCTCAACGTCGTCTACCCTTGCAGATAATCCCTGCCTCTGCTTGCAGCCATCGTCTTCCGCGAGTGTCACCGAGTGGTACAATGGCATTGTACCGCTATTCTCGGGTGGAGTGGTTGGTCCAGGTGGTCGAAGGGTACCCACCATCATCCGGGTGACTCGACCACAATCCATCGAGCCGGCCAAGCTCATTGGAATTAGCAAGCGCATATCCGGCTCAAGTCACCACCAACTACCCCGATTTGGGCTAATTTGCATATGCGGTGGCCGGTAATTAGGCCACATTGATCATGGGTTAAAATAGCAATTACCCCAAATTGCGTTTGTTGCTATTTTTGAACACAGCCATCATCGCTGCACCCAGTTCGCGATGCAGCTAAGTGGTGGCCGAAGAGGACGAGGCCACGATATAAGTCTTGACACCTCCATTCCATAAGAGCCTTTCTTTTACGACAGAGTTGTTGAAGGGTAGAATATCCAAGTGTCGTTCCAGTTCCTCCTTACTTACTTTCCTCTCTCTTCCTAACCTCCTTCTTATTACCGCTAAACTCGACTAACGTGAAAGGCAAGCTGGTACTTGCTTGGATCCCATCATTCATTCGACGAGAACAATTAATATTAATTTTGACGATTTTCCGATCTACCTGTGACCGGTCTTATCCCCACAGCGGATTATTACTTACCGGGCACAAGAATTTTGAACGTTGGGCATTTTTGGGGGAATTTACTGGCTTTCGAGGCGTACTCTCAGAGACGAGACCCCAGCAAATATCGGCTTGGACCTAGACCTGGGCCCCCTGCTCCCCTGGTCCTCCTCCCGCTTTCGCTCGGCTTGCGACTAGCATCCCCCCCCACCACCATCTCGACGCAGGTACCTGGACTCGAGCATAAGATACAAATGTCATCTCTACCCCCCAACCCCCAGGGAGACCTAATGAGAGCAAACGTCAACATGGCTGTCGCACAACCGACCAAGTCGAAGGCTGCTTCGAAGCAAGCTAACAACAATGCGAACCCCAAAGCAAAGTCACAGATGCACCGCCGTTCAAGAACAGGTTGGTGTTCCTCTATAGCTGACTTACACGGTCACTTACACGGCCCAACCCTGGGTGCGTGTAAGTCGATCAAGAACAACACACTGACAAGACGTCCCTATAGGTTGCTACACCTGCAGACTACGACGAAAGAAGTGCGATGAGGGTACTCCTATGTGCACGGCTTGCAAACACCTCGGCCTCGTTTGCGAATATAAGAGGCCTATGTGGTGGAGCAACAACGACGCGAGACGGCAGCACAAGGACGATATCAAGATGATCATCAAGCGGAAGAAGCTCTCCGAGAAGGCCTCGCATACGATCCAAACTTCAGTCAGCTCGCCGCCTGGCCTGTCGCACTCGCTTCCTACCTCTGCGACCTTCTCGGACCCCCTTGACCGGACGAGGTCGGCGTCCATCGACTCGCAATTCGCATTCAACTTTAACAGCCCGCCCAATGTTGCCGACTATGGGTCTTACAACCCGCACATACTCCCGTCGCATTCCGACTTCATGTTTAACATGTCTCCCTATGAGATCGACGTCAAGACCGAGCGACAAATGTTTGTCGACGACGTTCCGACTCTACGGGAATCAACTGTCTCAACTTTTAGCACTTACCACACGCCGCCTCCGGCAGGGACTATTCTCCCGTCCTACCCCATGGGCGGAGAATGGGCCGAGCAAGTTTTCCAGGAGCGCCGCGAGTCGCTAACTGAGGAGACATTGAACTGCAACTTCTTTGACTTCTCCCAAGGCCTAGCTTCGAACCCGGGGCAAGTCGACATCGAACTAGAAGAGAACGACCAGCAATTACTGGACCACTTCATCCAATTCGTGCTACCAACCATTTTCCCCATCTTGGAAACCAACCAGCACGGATCTGTCAGCTCCGACCTCATCCTCCCTGCTCTACAGAACAACAAAGGCTACCTTCACTGCTGCCTCATGATCGCGGCGCAACACTTCAAGGCGACGATGAACATCCAGGGAGAACAAATCGACAACGACATCATGCGACACCGACAAGCTACCATTCTTGCTCTATGCGAGGCCCTCAACAAAGACGAGAACCACCACCAGATCCTCGACGCGACCCTCGGCCTGATCTTCTTCCAGTCCTGCGTTGGCCGCTTTGACGACTCGCTTCCCGATATCCCGTGGCACCAGCACTTTCAGGCGGTAAACTCCCTGGTCGCAAAGTTGGACCTGCCTCGCATCGTGACCGACGCAACCGAGCAGCCTATTCAAACCCCCTTCAACATGACTTTGACATCGTGGATCGATATCTTGGGAGCAACTATGCAAGGACGAGCCCCAATCTTCGCGCACACCTACCGCGAGAAGCACCTGTCGGCAACGAACTCGTCTCTCGGTCTCCGCGAGCTCATGGGCTGTGACGACCATGTCATGTACCTCATCTCCGAGATCGCCTGCCTCGAGGCGCTCAAGAAAGAGGGAATGGACGACATTACCCTTTGCCAGCACGTTCATGCCCTAGGCGACCAAATCGGGTTGACCGAAACCCATGAATCTGGCCCTAAGATGCCATTCAATGCCAACGGCACTCTCAGCCCGAAGCAGCTCAGCAAGAACATCACGAGCGCATTCCGCTTGGCAGCTCGTATCTACCTCTGCAGCCTGGTACCTGGCTTCTCTCCTAGCCAGGCCAGCTGTGTTGGTCTTGTGGAGAAGCTCACCAACGTGCTTCATTTCATCCCATCTGGACCCGGTGGCTTCGACCGGAGTCTCGCTTGGGTCTACCTGATCGGTGGATCCGTCAGCGGAATGAACTCGAGCTTCAGACAGTTCTTCAACGACCGCATCGCGCAGCTTGGCGATGCTGCCAACTACGGCAGCTTTGGCGGGGTTGTCTCTCTACTACACGAGGTCTGGCAACAGGCCGACAACAGCCAGCCGAGTCCCAGTGCAAACGGGTCAACGGAGGCGCCTTACATCTCCTGGCGAGATTCCATGCAGATGAGGGGATGGGACTACTTATTGATCTAAGATCAATATTCCTCACAGCTGGTCTTGAGGAAGGGTATCCCTCTCCTCACCTGCGGGTGGCGCTTCCTGGCGATGCAGGAAATTGCCGCCCTGATGCACTTCGACTACAGCTGAGCTGCAAATCAAACACTTTTTTTTACTTTCCTTTACCATCACTATCATAATACCCATTAGAGAAGAGAAGGCCGCAAGGCACTTGGAACGACACTTTGGAACTGGGCGGGGATTGGATATATCACATACTGAGCAGCCGGGGTGGGCTGTCACGATCGGGAGGTAATGAACCGGTGCTATGGCTTACGAGGGGACGACGATTTCTTATTTCCGAATCTCATTTTCTTTTCCTACTAATTGTCGATACACTCATCGTCGGGTCACTCTATATACCATGCATGCATCAACGAAGGGGGCAAAGGAGTTTACTGGGC
This sequence comes from Hypoxylon cercidicola, assembly GCA_022578845.1. NCBI lineage: Eukaryota > Fungi > Ascomycota > Sordariomycetes > Xylariales > Hypoxylaceae > Hypoxylon > Hypoxylon cercidicola. Next base: position 461,563 of record MU399507.1, read on the forward strand.
AATTTGAAGCCATTTGAGGGTTTGGGGTTCAGCATTGGAAAGCCTAGCATTCGCCCCTGAGAAGGGATACAGGGACAGGTTCATCAGGGAGGGCACCGTTAATGATTGCCCCCCGCCTCTCAGAGCTCTTGGGGACAAAAAACCCCAAGAGTAAACGGAAACATCTATTATTGTAGATATAATAGCATCAAATATCAAAACAAGATACCATTAAAAATACTTGATCTATCTTTCTCATAAGTGACTTGCATTTAACAACAGTACGGATTAATACTAATTACAATGACAGCAAATTATCTCTCGAACTAATTAGTCAAATATCGATATTAGCTTCCATCAAAAGTTGGCTTAATTAGCATTATTTGTCTCTGCGAAACAGAGAAACTGCGCTCTTTAGCTAAGTACAATGATACCATCGTGATGATCCTAGTTAGCAGAGCCGAGCCCGGAAACTTGGATATCCAGACGGGGCAGAGCGGTGAACGGGAGATGGATCTCGTGATAGAATGTGAGTCAGCTGCTTTCGTGCCCAACGATCCCGCCGGTCCCATAGGCCCTCAAAATTATTATTTTTTTGGCGAAGATCCAGATCGTCGTTTTTTCCCCCTGCTCAAATGACCCCATGCGGCAAGCCGAGCGAGGAGAAGAGATACGGGCTTGTTTATCTGCGACATATTTCAGCTCTGCAGTTGAGGCTTTTCCGCTTTCCAGCCAGTCCAGCCCCAAGGTTGCCGGTCGCATGCGACAACTTCCAGGCGCAAAACGATGCCGAGTGCTAGGCAGATTGTGGCGTTGCCTGTCGTGTGAAAGCGGGCAAAATCTATTGTTCTAGAGTGGTGCTTTAACTCCTACCTCGGATCTACTGTAGCTAACGGTACCGACGCTACTGCATCGTAGATCGTCAAAAAGAATCCCGCGCGAGCTGGGTGGCTTCGGGTTGATCTCATGCCATAGCCTGCTTTGATTCAAGCTACCCCTCTAAAACAAGCCCTTCGAAAGCAATGACGTGTGGCTGGATCAAGTGCTTTTTTACCCTTGACGAGCTGAAGTGGACTTGTCGTCTGATCTTTACCCACCTCATGAAACCTGCGAAGCCACACGGGCCGAGGAACGGCAATTCAACCCATCCCAACGGAAGAGAAACTCTCCTTAGCCTGTCCAACTACCAAGGACCGACGAAGCGATTCGGCATGGTAGGTATCTACCTAGGTTTCAAACGACAAGTCTAAGCCGACTACGATTTTGTCGCTTTGGTGGTAGATGATGAGGCGGTGACCTCTTTACCCGTCTCCAAGCGAAACGCACAAGCGGTCTGCGCCTGACGGGGAGGCTCGTGGAAGTCTAACCAACTCCCAACGGGGCCGGGCTACCTCAACCTTACCAGAGTGGCTACCGCAGTTGTTTCGCAGGGTAACTTACAAGACGTACCAGTGACGTCGGGTGCGAGGCCAAGGATACACCCGCTGGCAGCCTCAACAAACCGCACGCAGGCGAGATTTGGGTGTGCGTGAGATTTTGTCCCACCATGTCGCAGACGCAGGCACAAGCGCAAGCGTCGTCTACGGCCCCGTCGGGTACGCGGGAGAGGCGAATCAAAGCCGTCTTCTTCGACTTCATGGGCACGTGTCTAGACTGGCACAGCGGGGTCGTCGAAGCCTTACCTACAGCAATCCCGGAACCAGTGCGCTCCAAGATGGCTCTTGACTGGCGCGAGGAGTTCTTCAGCGAGCTGCACGCTAGGTCTGCACAAGGGCTACCGCCGGAGGACATCGACGTCACGCATCGCAAGACGCTGCTACGGATTTTAGGGCGGGAGGCCTACGGGGACGAGCGTCGCTGCTTTGTTGGGCTCGACGACGGGTCTACAGATGTCACATGGATCGAGGCTGCGGTGCGATCATGGCACAAGATGGCAGCGTGGCCTGACGTCGTGCCTGCGCTAGCCGCGCTGAAGAGTGACCTAGGGCTCGAGCTGTTCGTGCTCGCCAACGGCACGACGAGGCTGCAGCTCGACCTGGTGCGGTCGTTCGACCTGGGCCCCTTCTTCAGCATGCTATTTTCGAGCGAGCTGCTGGGTGTCTACAAGCCGGCGCCGGAGGCCTACGAGAAGGCGCTGAGCCTCGTTAGAGCGCGGCCGGACGAGGCGGTCATGGTCGCCGCTCACGCGTACGATCTCAGGGCCGCGCGCAGGCTCGGCATGCATACTGTCTACGTCTATCGCTGGACCGACGACGGCGCTGAGGATATGGACGTGGTGAGGCAGGAGAACGATGCGTTTCTCGGAGAAGAGAAAAAAGGCATGCAGGGATTGCCGTCCGCCGTCTTGGCCCTGCAGCATACATGACGGCACAAAACATACCCAGCTACCAACGGCTTCCCGCAGAGTTGCCGAACCAGAACCAGAGCCAGACTGTTCCATCTGGAGGATCCGCGGCGGGCTGTGGCGCAGGCAAATGTCGTGCATGAGGCCTCCCGCCGATGCATTGTTGGGTGTCGAGAGGCTCGCCATGCATCGCATGAAGGAGTAGAGTTCCACCACATGCGTCATAATTAGGTAGGTTCACATCAAAATCTCTAGAAGGAATCTCGAGTGGTCGACTTATGTGTGGTTGTGTGGTTGTGGTGGCGCGGCCAACTGCGATACTGCAATACCTTCTACGCCCCCGGATTCGATAAAGACCCGACCGGCATCTTATCGGAGCCAGCAGTTGAATTGAATATTCCCATAATAGACCCTGGCCTGTCCCTGGTCTAGGTACAAGGTACAATACTACCTAAGTTACCAGTGGATCTTTAGGTACCGGGGGTTCTTATAAATAGTGGGTCCTATACAGGTCTTACCCACATGCATCGCGCAATCAGAGTCTAGATTTATCAGATTCAGCGCCAAATTAGGAAAACTCCAGTTTCTTTTCGTCGTCCAATCAGACGCGTTCGTCCTACATTGTCGCGCTTAATCTGAGAGCTGCAACCAAGTCTTCTGACCAATGACACACCTCTCCGTCTTTCTCTTTCGCAACCGCCGCGACCCTCGTCCCCCCGTAACCGCCCAAAGACATTGGATAGACCGATGACTAGGGAAACATGTTGGGCGGCTCGCCTTTCGAGAGCCTCTCGTTTGGGAGATGGGGGAGCCGCCTAATACCTGCACTGCCTCATCGCGAGCTTGCAGGTTAGAGTCGGTTACATCCACTCAGTTTAATCGTACTAGCATTAGCACCTCCAGTGGCGAGACCTGCGCGGTATGTCGTTCTATCCATGTGGTTATTTTTGGGCTGAAGATTACCAGTCGATCGTCCGGACCCTGCCGCATTATCTAGGATGGGGACAATCATCTACGTGGACTGCGTCCGGGTCGCATTCGTTGGACCAGAATCTTTCGCCGCGTACCCGTCAGGCGACGGAGATGACCACCAGCTATGTGGTTGTAGGTTGCAGGCCAAGGGAGTCAAGAGCATGAACAATGGTCGAACAAAGTGGAAACAAAGATACCAAGGAATCACCTATGATTCATAGGCGAACGTCCAAAATCTCGTCGTTGTCGGACTTTGTTTCCAGCCTTTGTCACCCGTTTCTTCCATATGCACGTCCTTTACAGTCACTTATCTCGCTCCATATAGAACATACTCATTGTCTGTTCGTGACCTTTCTAGCTGTTATTTCAAAGTCAGACGCCCCCTCTGCGAGGGCCCTCGCGCTTCTCTGGCTTGACTCTTTTCTGTGAATGACCCTTTTTTCTTCTTGCCTAGATAGACCTTACATGTTGCTACCCGCTATCATCCTCTAGAGTATATTCGTTTTGCACGACTTTCCAACATACACTCTTTAATCCTCTTCAGGCTTTCGGTTCCTTGAAGCCAAAGGTGCTTGAGCTAGGCTCGCAGCTTTTCCACGATCATTCAGAAACACCAACTAATTTACCGATGCCGTATCTTTGGGGCCCGCTACGGGCTTTGCGTCTCGCGGGGGTGCTGGCGGCGACTGCGTCAGCCGCCTACATCCGGCCGAGCACGCTGCTCTCGAGAGCAGACGAAACGTGCGCCGCTGATAATTTTGCCAAGTGCACAGAGTCCGGGCTTCCGGACAACTTCTGCTGCGAGACCGGCTCGACATGCCTAGTCCTCGCCGGTGGCACGACCGTGCTGTGCTGTCCGGAGGGAAGCACATGTGCGAAGATTAGCGCTATCACGTGCGACATCACACTCCAGGACGCGTCCACAAATCCCGCAGCAGAGATCAAGACAACGGCGCTCGATAGTGTCTTGGAAACGTGCGGGTCCCAGTGCTGCCCGTTCGGGTACCACTGCGACGGTACGATCTGCATCAAGGATGATGACCAGAGCCAGAAGCCCGACCCAGCGCCCAAGCCCACGGGGACGAGCACACCAGCATCGTTACCCACGCCGACCTCCGATCCGTCGTCGTCGACCACCGTGGCCGTAAGCGGGATCACGACCGCCGCGCCGTCCACCGACACCCCGGCGCCCTCGACGGCGAGCACGTCCAACACGGTGACGATCGTCGGCGGCGTCATCGGCGGCGTCGTCGGGGCCGTCCTCCTCGTCGTAGCCGCGGTGCTGCTCCGGTTCCGGCGCAAGAAGAAGGAGCAGCAGCAGCGGGCGGAGCCGAAGCACGAGCTGCAGCGGCACAACTCGTCGACGTCGTCCTTCGGCAACATCATCAGCGCGCCCGTGCCGCACGCCGACTACCCGAGCCAGCGGATAGATTTCCTGGCCAAGCAGTCGACGACGAGCGGCTCGCCGCGCGACATGCGGAGCCTGGCTTCTTCGTCGTCGCCCACGGCCATGCATCCGCACCCGCACCCGCAAGGCGACGAGTACGAGCTGGGCTTCGGCTTCATGCCGCCCAACTCGCCGTACTCGGCCTTCGCGCGCCGCCCCGACAGCACGCTGTCCGACGCCCCGCGCTCCTACCACCAGTCCGCCGAGATCAACGGCCTCGCCGGCCTGCGCAGCCTGACGAGCTGGAAGCCCAACCACAAGAAGAGCTCGCCCGACGACTACCTGTCGCCCTCGCCCGCGCCCCCAGCTTCGACGTCGAGGGACAGGGATAGGAGGCAGCCCAGCGCCGGCAGCGAGAGCATCGACGTGTTCGCGGACCCCGTCACGTTCGGCGCGCGGCCGACGAGCACGGCGACCACGTGGTCCAACATACAGCAGCGCGCGGATCGCAACGGCAGGCGGACGTGAGGAAACTTGCTTTTTTTTTTCTTTTCTTTTTTGTCATCTAGCATGAGAGCGAACTTCTTTTTTTTTTTCTACGGGGGGGTTCGGGACATGCATAACCACAGGGCACAAGGCACAAGGACGGGACGGGAAATGGAGACATTCATCATGATACCACTGGGGGCTGGCTGGCGGACAAATTCCATTTTCTACGGCGTTCACGAACGGGCTAACGACTATTATTACTACTACCCTCTTTTGGATTCTTGCTAGCTTTGCGCGGCTATGACCTGACGACTCCTTTTCGCAGCGTTGGTTTCTTGCTAATGCGTACGTACCTCCTACATAACCTCCAACGTTGTGTATATGTAGTGCTTTCCGACGTATGAAGATATCGTTGCTACGTACGGGTGTGTTATCTAGAGTCGGCAAGCTAGCTAGTTTGCCTCGTATATTCTTTTTAATGAGACTATTTACTTTCGAGACGAATCACTTGTTCTTTTGTTCTCTCTTGTTTGGCGTGAAATGTGAGGAGAATAGAATAAGACATAAGAAGCAGCGTGAGGGCTATCGTTGAATAGGAGACTGATAGGTCGGATACCTATCGGTCTCTTTGTTGTCAATTCAGGGGCCTCGATCATTGAGGGTCACTTCTCACTTGGTTCAATCGAAAGTCACTCCATTACAAGCCATGCTGTCAAGTAGAGCCAGCGCAACTATTATTGCGTTGAGAAACACGGAGGCAGGCAATGTATATTAAACGTTCCTAGAGGCTATACAAAGGCAACGAACTGATATCAAAGCTTTGTATGTAAGTGGCAGCGGTCACAAATCCCACACAGCCTAACTCCCTGATTTTCGTAGATATTCATCTACTTGATGTAGTAGCACACTTTTTTTCCCCTCTCCACCTCGCATAGATCCCTCTCCTCACAAAACGCACGGGGATCTCCTCTTGTGCTCCCAAGTGATCCATCATCCGCGGCTGAGTCTAAAACGAGATGCTTTTACCCGACACCAAAATGCATCCACCCGCGCGTCCCCTCCACGCAAAAACTTCCACACACGCGTGACTACACCAAAGAAAGAAGTCAAGATTACGAGTATAAAACAGGAACAAGAAAGCAGGGCTTCACTGCTTCTTCTTGCTGGACTTCTCGGTAGTGGGACTGGAGGGCGACTTCTCCATCTTCTCGAGCTTCTCGTACTCCTCGTCGTCCTTGCGCTCGGCGTACCACTGGCCGGCCTGGAGGACCAGGACGCCGACGAGGACCAACGCCAGGATGGTGTTGCTGGCGGCCATGACCTTGAGGCTGTCCTCGCGGCCGAGCACGACCTCGCCGCCGGTGAGGGGGTCGCCGGGGCGCGCGGAGACGGTAGACGGATCAAAATCGTCGCGGTGCCAGGCGCCCGCGCTGACCATGCGCAGGCCCTTGACGATGTTGGCCACGTACACGCCGACGCCGATCAGATACAACACGAGCGAGGCGCCGTCGAACAGCATGTTGGACTCGGAGGCTCTGAACAGCTTGATGAAGAAGCCCAGGAACCCCACGCCCACCATGATACTCAAGACCCGCGCGATCAGCGGCGGCGACTCGTGCAGGAACTTCAGGTGCACCTCCAGCTGGTCTAGGTACGCGGACGAGATCGGGTCTTTGGTCCAGAGGAGCGGGAAGTCGTAGGGGAACATGGCGAAGAGGATGCCGAGGAAGAAGCACGTTGCTGCGAGGGGATGTATGTTAGTATATTTTGCTACATGTATGATTCGTATATACATATCCTCCCCGATTTCACGTCTTGCCAGCCTTGAGATTGCAACAAAAAAAAAGGAAAACCACTTACGCCCGATAATCATAAAGGTCGCGAATGAAGACGACCCCCGGTAGTCCTTAGACCGGGTGGTCTTGTTCCAATCTACCCACTTATCCGGCATGATGGAGTGCGACGCGCGATGCGTTTATGTGGAGTTTGTCGGATGATGAAATGCGACAGGTCGTCAGATACCTAAGCTACCAGGTAGGTATAGAGCTAGGAGGTACGTGATATGGAAATGCGACGAGCTGTCGATAGAATCGTAGTTTGGTAGAGGTGCTTTTAATGTCGGTTTCGCCGGGACCTCGTTGAGCTTCTTTCTCAACCGATGAGAAGATTCGCCGTGAGGAGAAATAGCTGAAGGAGAAAATCTGATTTCAGGTCCACGTGTAGCGCAATCTCCGCAGGGCTGTTCCTTGGTGGGGGGTTATGGGGTTTATGGGTTATAGCGCGACGGAGGGTGGGAGCTTGCTTTATCAGCTACAGCACGCTAGAGGTTAAGGGTTCGATACCGAAAATAGTGGACCTCGGAAGGCATCTGAGGTACTTGCGCGGCCTCTAAATTAGCGAGTGTCTTAGGTACCTCTCGAGGCTTTAACCAGCCACCTTCACCGAGGCTTCCAATCTAGAACTTTATAAGACACCGATATCTCTGGTTTCATTACAGCTCACTATCTTCGGTGTAATATATTCTAGAACTGTACCCGAGCCGATACCATTCTATTTTTTCCCTCCTTCCCTTTTCCGTAAATTACCTAACTGGACACCTCTGTGCAAGCTACCTTTTCTATACCATCCGTTGCCTTCAGCCTATCCCTTAACCTGTAATCAAGTTCCCGACTTGAACCCATATGATACACATACATATTTCTTACACGAGCATTCAAGGAAGCAGTCTTTTGAATGCATGAGCCTCTGTGTTGAACACCCATTCATCCAGGTTTATAAGATCCGGTTCACTGAAAGTCAAGTAGAAATACCTGTAGCGAACGGAGTTAGTAAAAGGGGAGCGAGAGGTGAGTGTTCAAATAGATCAACTTACTTCAGTGTCTCGCCCATCCAGAAACTCTCCATCGAGTCAATCTTTGGAGGCTTGGTCTCAACAGTTACGTCGGCCAGAGCGGCATTCGCTAGAGACGTTCTTGTGTTCTTCTCAATGGCCTCAAACATCGCCCATGCCGACTCGAGAAGGTCTGCGCGGCCGGTGACGCGGTACAGGATGAAGACGCTCTCTATGGCCTCTGGTCGTAGGATGTAGCGGGTGTCGGGGATCTTCGTGAAGCCCTTCGGAAGTCTCCACTCGGAGATGATCTTGTCTGCCTCATCCACCTCTGCGAGATCATTCATGCCCGCCTGCCGCAGAACGGCTCGCTTCCATAGGAGTTCGTTCCACTCGCATTCCTTGTCTGGTTTGCAAGGGCTCATGAAAAAGGTCTCGGGCATGATGCCGTGCGGCATGGCCTTGTATGTCCATATGCAGCCGTCCACCAGCTTCCTGGCTGCTTCTAGATGCTCTGCTTTCTCAAATAGCTTTCCGCCGACTGCCAGCATCCCCCCTGCGAAACAAACCAGATGCTGGCCTTGGTGTTCAAGATTCGGTAGCACCTTCCCGCCTTCCTTCTCTACATGCACAGTACCCGAGATGAGTATGTCGGGCATGCCTGGAACCACGGGCCGGAAGAAGTTATACTTGAGAGCCGTCTTCATCGATTCTTCGTACATGGTCTGGTAAGAAGGTATGAGTCCTCCAACGAGAGCGTGCATTTTAGGAAGATATTCGTAGGTGCTATCTGCCATCGCCCCGAGCCCAAACATGTTGTCGACGTTGAATAGCTTGTCTTTGGGGTTGATCGAAATCGGCCACATGCCGGGTAGCAGGGTGGTGTTCTGCTGCTCTTCGAATACCTCCCTGATCCTCTCGGTAGCGTCATACCACTTTGGGTCCCCTGTCACGAGAGATAGGCGTGTGAACTCCATGCAGAGAGATCCAACTTCGGCAACCAATGCCATCTCAGGTGCGACCTGCTTTCCTCCTTGCGCGGCATTGTCGAAATCCCAACGAGAAATGGGCATGCGGTTGGGTGTATCAAACGTCTTGTAGAGCATGTCACCGACCTCTCTAGCTTTTCGCAGCAGCCTCCGGTCGCCGCTCAAGTCGTAAGCCGCAAGGAAGCCTCCAAGATACCGAATCGTAGTTTCGAAAGCATTCACAGTCGTCAGCGAGGTAGACTCGAAGCGAATGCCGGCCGCAGCAGTGACAGCTTCCTCGAACTCTTCCCGCAGACCCATGATCCATAAAGTATCCAAGCTGTCAACCAAGGTTGCCCCCCAGCCTCCAAACACGTCCTTGGTCGTGCCGCTGATGGGGGCCAGTTCATCACTCATCATAGCTTTATCCTTGTAAGCGGTCCAGCAATGAACGAAGGCTGCCTTGACGGCTTGCTGCCGTTCTTTCCGAGTAGCCGCGTCATACTCGGATTCCTTGCCAAAAGTGGTCTGAATCTTGGGAAGTGCAAGCGGCCTGCCAGTTGGCAAGGGTTTCACGTTCTGGACGGGATAATGGGTAGGCAATTTCCTCCAGAAATAGTTGTCATCATCCAAGACCGTTTCATCAACTTGGTGCTCTCCTTGAGGCCCCTGGGCGGGTTTGCCAAGACCGGTCCATTGGTATTCATCCTGAGCCGTCCAAGAATAATAGAACAGGAGAAGTAGTGTTGCAGTTCCTAGTGGGAACCAGAGGCGTCGTCGGGGTATCATGTTTGCGTAGTTGTATCTAAAAGGAGAAAGAAATCCCTATAGAAAGAAGCACCAGAGACGGCATTGAAAAAAAAGGAGATTGATGAAGCAACGTGAAAGTCGTCGAGAGCTTGAGACAAGAACTTCACATTGCTTTTTCAGCCTCTTCCCCTGACGTTATTTGCAGGTTCGAGTAATGATGTGCAAGCCACTCTGATATCTGACAACTGACAACTGACAACTGACAACCCCACGTACAAGGATACCTTCTTGCAGCTGTCGAATACGCCATTAGGCTCATTGACCGGCCCGTAGCGATACTTAAAAGCTACTATTAGGGTACTGGTAATTTTTAACTTTTCAACGCCCTGTGCTGTCATTTTCAAGCATGTCTTTCGATATCGAGTACCTATGCTGTAGATTGATGTCATAGTAACCTGACTTATCGGCGTTTTAATCATGATTCAAATTCTTTAACCTTATTATCGCCCAGCTTTTAAGCTTTCAAGAGACACTGCCAGACTGCTTACCTCAGTACTTGTACATTCGGAAACATGTGCCACGGCTTTTTATTACTTCCAAATGAGATCATGGATGAGATTAAAAAACAGTTTACTCTTTACTACTCACAATCTAGATCCGATCCAAAACTCACATCCATATATATCACGGCAGCACAATCGAAGCTAAGGTCTCTCAGGGTCCATGTCCATCCGATGCCGATCAACCCCCTCCCAGCAGTGACCCCAACTTCCGGATCAAGAATACCAGACCAGGTATATCAACGATTCCATACGGTCAGCCAAGCCACGATGCTGCATACATCATAACGAAAAAGCAATCTCATATCCTCCGCGGGGTTTACTGTCGCATTCCAGATGCAAGCCACTGGAGAGTGCATGGTGATTGGGCAATTCATGTTATCGAGCATCTCAGTCTAGGCTATCTAGGTAGGAGGAGACCTATAACCTCCCGCCGTATTGGGAGCCGATAAATGGATAATGGCGATGAGGATATCGGCATGGAGAATGTGGCAAGCCCTGCCGAATACCGGCATCGCTATGGACCATAAGAGCTAGCCAAGAGAGACAAAGACTATAAGAGTAAGCAGATGCTCCCTCAGGTAACTAGTAGTCCATCATACCAAGCTTAATTGGCAACCATCATTCTGTATGTGCGGTTGTCATTCAAAATGAAGCTTTCCATGTTAGCTGCGAACGCAGCTCTGGCCGCAGCCGTACCTCTCACGTCGAGGAACCCGGCCAATGTGCTGGTAAAACTCCAAACGGCGGAAGACTCGCCACCTACACTGATCTGCGCGGCGTCGAGCTGGCCGCCCAACATCGTCGGCGCCGCCAACCTGCCCCAGCCACCATCCGCGGACCTGGCGTCGATGCTGGCGCAGGTGGACGCGGCCAACGTCGAGGCGACGATCCGGAAGCTGGTGTCTTTCGGCACGCGGCACACGCTGTCGACGCAGAACTCGAGCACGCGGGGGATCGGCGCGGCGCGCGACTGGATCCACAGCGAGTTCCAGCGGTACGCCGACGCCAGCGACGGCCGGCTGACGGTCGAGACCGTGGGCTACACGCAGGAGCCCGACGGGAGCCGCATCCTGTTCCCCACGGTTATTAGCGACGTCGTCGCCACCCTCCACGGCACGGAGGAGAACCGGTTGTATGTGGTGTCTGGCCACTACGATTCGAGGGTGTCCGATGCGCTGGACTACGAGAGCGATGCGCCTGGCGCCGACGACGATGCTTCGGGAGTCGCTGTGTCGCTGGAGCTCGCGAGGGTCATGTCGCAGCCTGACTACCCCCTGCCGAAGGCGAGCATAGCTTTCGTGGCGGTTGCCGGCGAGGAACAGGGGCTGTACGGAGCGCAGTTCCTAGCTCAGTCGTATGCCAATGCCACCCCAAGAGTCAATGTAGGTTCCTCCTTTATCCTTAAGCTCTGAGCAGGCATGCTGGGTCAAGTATCTATAGAACCCCTGGGTTTCCCCCTTTTCTTTGGGCGAGCTTTGGTTGGACATGGTAATAGCTGACGCCACCCCGGTCGTGTAAAGGTTGAAGGGATGTTCACCAACGACATTGTAGGCTCGCCGCGTGGCGGTGCCGACGGCGAGCTCGTGGACCCGTACGTGATCCGGCTGTTCGGGCAGGGACTCCCGGGGCTTGCGATTGAGAACAGCGCCACGCGCGAAACTCGACTGACGATCGGGGGCGAGAACGACTCGCCAGCCCGCGAGCTAGCGCGCTTCGTCAAGGAAGTCGCCGAGAACGAGGCTACGGGCATGAACGTGTCTGTGGTCTACCGTCTGGACCGGTACCTGCGCGGCGGCGACCACCGGCCGTTCCTCGAGGCCGGTTATCCTGCCGCGCGCTTTACCGAGCCGCACGAGGACTACGCGCACCAGCACCAGGATATCCGGGTCGAGGACGGCAAGCAGTACGGCGACCTGCCCGAGTTCGTCGACTTCGAGTACGTCGCCCGCGTCGCACGCGTCAACGGCGCCGCCCTCTGGAGCTTGGCCACGGCCCCCGGGACCCCGCGGAACGTCCGCGTCGACACCCGGGCCCTAAGCACTAGCACTACGCTGTACTGGGACGCGCCGGCGCCCGACTATGGAGGCGGTTACGAGGTGGTCTGGCGGCCTACGAGTGCGCCCTTCTGGACCGGCGTGTTGGACGTCGGGCCAGCTATAGAGGCCACGCTCGCACTCAGCAAGGACGACGTCGTCTTTGGGGTTCGCGCTAAGAGCGCTGATGGCTTCCGCGGTGTCGCTGTGCTGCCTTTTCCCGGTAGTCGGTGAGTCTAGAGAGTGAAGCATGGTCCATGAAGGTAGCTTTAGGAAGGATAAGGCTCCGTATGTGGTCAGAGCGAACAGCTATATTTCTCATGACTGTTTTTATGTAATATTCCAGTCTGCTGCGTGTATGTAGCAGATACTAAGAACTATTAACGCTTGCCTCTCCAAACTGAAATGGGCTTGCCACCTTCTTTATAATACACGTTGTTGGCCATTAGCTGCCAGCAGCACCTGAGTCGCTGACATACAAGCAGATAAGATGTATTCTCGTCCTTCAAGGGCATTGGTACTGGAAATAAATACAACTACAACGATCGTATACCTAAGAAGTAGCAGTTATGTTAGTTTCAATGTATCAAAAGATGGATATTTCTCTGCATCACATACGTAGCGCCAGCCAAAAGGGGTCATCAGAACACAGGTCGTCCATGCCAGGGTTGACTTTGTAATGATATGAACATTCGGATCGTATCGTATCACTCCCACATGTAAAAGAATGAGTAACCACTTATGAGTTAGCGAGCTCTAAATAGGTATTATATTAAAAGTTAAGATAATTATAAAATACCTAAGCTTAGGTAACTAAAAAATATAACTAAAAGCGTATTCGGCGTTTAAGACTACTACTTAAATATGAAGCGGCGAAAAGAAATTAACCAAAACTAGTAACGGCCAAATATAACCAAAAGAAACCCATGCTGGTCTAACGACTGGTAGGGTCGGCGAACGGTAAGCGAGTAAGTGCCCCTTGCACAGCTCATAGACTCGAAATGGGGAAAAAGGGGAAACAAAAGGAGATACGCGATCTGGCTTCACCCCCAGCGTTCCCCATCGCCGTATCCATGTCCCATGTCGCCCAATCCCTCATCGAAAGCCTAAGCCTCGGGGCTACCGTCCGTCTCTTAGCAGCGGTAGTAGCAGCGCATGCTCTTTCCGCTGTAGTGGGAGCACTGGGCCCCGCCGGTGACGACGTTGCCGGTGTCGAGGACCTTCTGCTGGCACTGGTTGTCGAGGAAGAGCTCGCAGTCGGTGCCGTAGGTGCCGTCGCCGGCGACGGCGACGGCGACGGAGTAGAAGTCGTCGACGTAGCAGTTGCCGGCGCACGTCGGCTTGTAGCTCTTCTTGGCGTTCTTGCAGCTGCCGTCGCTGTAGTACGTCACGCACTCCCCGTTGGCGACGCCCGGCGAGTTCTGGCAGTTGGCCCGCTTGTCGAGGCTCCCGCTGCTGCTGCGCATGTTCACGATCTCGAGCCCGTCGGGCGTGAACGCGGGGAGCGGCTCGGGGCCTGCCTCCGCGGAAGGCATGGCGGCGGTGCTTCCGAGGAAGGTCGCCAAGGTGATGGCGATGATGCTGGTAAGCTACATGGTGATGGTGGCTTTAAGGGTGGCGCGGTTTGGCGAGTTGGGAGGAGAAATTCTTAAGATTTTTGTGTCTTGAAGAAGTGATTGGATTTGCTAGTGTGTCTTGCTGGATGCTGCAGATGAGGTCGAAGACACGTATCTTTATACCTTTTCCCACCGCCGCTCGTCGTCCTTGCTCTCCTTGCTTGAGCTCATCACGCAGACTCGGATACCGCCACAAAGCATCTGCTAGTATTCTCTTCGTGTCTGTTACGGGGCGTTTTGTGGATTTAGAGGTATCGTGATCGCTGATACACCTCCAGATTAGGCCCAATGTATTAAGCCGTGATGAGCAAGCATGATTAACCACTGCATTTGATAGGGAACGGTGAGCCTAAGGCAAAGACTGACACCAGCAACCCCTGGCTGTATTGCTTCGGCAGTCCAGACGGGTCTTTGGCGTCAGCTAGTGTTAGTTAAAAGTAAATACCTAAGGTTTACGTACCATATCAACCAGATTTACGAAGGCATATCACGCTAACATGAAGGAGGAAGGATATATTATATAAACCACAATTTCCCCTATGTATATAGTCATTCTCACAACCCTCAGCTATCAACCAAGGTCTATTGTTTCAACCGCACCGAACTAGTAGGAAGAGGACTCCACGCCTCTCTTACGAACCCATTACCTAATGCCCACACAATTGGAATACTCAACTCAAGTTTTGCTCTTGTCTGGGTTGATAACAGCGCCTAAACAACACCGAAAAGATCCCTCCCCTTTCTATCCATAAATATCATCAGAGTTTAGATTTAGATTCATCTTTGCTTTCCACTCGTTTGTTATCAATCTCCGAATTACTTACCTATAATTCAATATCGGGTAACAATGCACAAGTTGTACTTTGCTATGCGTAGACCATAGTCTCAAATAGATAGCTAACGAACGACGAATTACACGTCCACCGGTTCTCCTTTATATTCTATTCTCCAGGTTGTCTTGAACAACCGGCTTCCCTATGTTGTGACTATAGCACACCCCATCCCGATCCCCTCTCACTCTCGGCCTCGGGCTGCGGCAGCTTCGAAACTACCTACCTTGTTGGATAACGCAATTAGGGAATTCGCGTTAGTTATGTCCAAGGTGGTCAGCTTGACGCCGAGGCGTATAATTTTCTCGCTGTGCAGTTATGAAGCGCACTGGTCCTGCTCTCCGACTCGGCGGGCCTTTGTATCCTATGGATAACTCTCGTTAAACTGCGTGGGGGAAAGATTTGGATATAGATTCCAATAATATCAACGTATACTCGTAGACCATAGGGTCTTATTTCGAGGCGAAACTTGCCACCTCGCGAAAAGTTAACTTTTCACTTTCGACTCCTTTCATTGGAAAAGTTTTTTCTTTCTTTCTACTTCGCTAGTCCATTTTAATGTCTTCATTAAGTTGTCATGGGTCGGGGCTGAGCCTCCCTTAAGTAGCGCCTGATTGGGTTTGAGTAAAGTAGCAAGAGAAGGCGTGGATAGTAGGGGGCCGGCGAGGGTAGTAACTTCGGGTGATCCAACATTTGCAGTAGTTTCTCGTATCCAAGCCAACCGAAGTCGCTACTTGCGTTCATGTCCCCTTTACCCTCGCTAATGGCAGCCCTTTGAAGACTGCTGTATATCATCATCCCTACCTAAGATACCAAGACCAATAACAATACTCGATCTTCTAAGAGATATGAGAGTTTGCCCAACCTAGGTACCTTGTCGCAATATTACCTAACGCACCGACTAAAAGTGCAATATTTTGAGTTGATTCAGAGACAAAACTCAATTGCAAACACTTGTCTCCCCTGTTCAAAGCTGGTTCCGTCGAAACACCACAGAAACTCAACTCTCTTCTGCTACATTTCTCTATTCCTTTGGATGAAACACTACCTATCACTCCGATTAGCCATGTCTCGCAATATACCCTTTAAATGTCGAGTCCCTGTTTTCTTCGTTCTTCCAAATTATCGACACCCCCCAAACCTGTTCGCCCTGGCTGTGATCTAAGGCCAACATCTTTCGCTGTTCTCAAGTCTCTTGGACAGTAATTTAATCAAATAACTCGCCGTCTCCTCAACCATATAGAAATGGATTCACACAACCTTTCTTGGGCTAAAGGCGAGGTCGCCTTCTTGAAGTCCGCCGAAGAACTGTGTGACGCCGACAGGAGCACCCTCGCCAGATACGTGCCCGAAAAGGCATTGGAACATCCGGTGATCATCCTGGACCAAAACACCACGTCCAAGGAGTATGTGGTCACCACCGTGTCGGCGTACAGCTCTGGTCCCTGGAATAGCTTCCAACCTCCATGGGACCAGCCCTGTCACAAGAACAAGACCCGCGCGGCCTTCCTCGCGTTTGCTGGCTCGGAGAAGCCAAGCAAGACACAGAAGCACCTCGAGCTTCAGCAGGGTTGCTGGCCAAAACCCCAAGCTTCTGTAAGTAACACCTAGACATTTTCTTTGCTCCCTTATGGGCACTTCGCCTGAAGAATTACATGCTAACTCTTGTTGCCGCAGTGGGTATATTCGGGGAGTTTTCACGTAGTCCCGGCGTCGGCGCTTAGGGAGTTCCGCCGACGGTCGAGACTACGTATGACCCAGGACAGCTTTCGACAGCTCCTGGACGCGATGACGAAGAACTCCAACTTCGCCAGTCGCTGGACGCCCCCCCGGACCGGTCGCCGGAAATGCGAGAACTCTTGGTCTCGTTGGGATTCTAGAGGCTCAACATGTTCCTCAGCATCCTCGACTTCCTCAGCATGTTCCTGGGCATGTTCCTCGCCATCCTCCACACCATCGACCTCGCCATCGACCTCGCCGCCCGCCTCGCCATCCCGCGCCCACAAAAAGAATTGGCGAGACCGAGGTTGAAGGGCGCCAGAGCGCGGCCGCTGTCGCTGCTCTCCACCGAACCTGCGCGCCCACACTTACGATTCGCGGAACACCCCAAAGCTCCACAGTCGGACTAGATCTGGCAGTGAGATGCAAGGGTTCGAATCAGATGGGAACCGCACAGGCAAGCCCAGTGCTTGACGACTGCACTGGGGCTTCTACGGGCGTCCCTGCGGGCGACCTTCGTCGCGCCACGGCGACTATCGACGACCTCGCCGCTCGTGGGGGCGCCCACGACTCCGGTTCAGTCCTCCGCAGTCGAGGTCCTGACAATGCCTAGACTGCCGCGGAGAAGATCGAGACGGCCCGAGTCACGACACGGGGGAGGAGTAGAGGCTGCTACCCGGCGTAGGTAGCAGCGGGATTGTTGTGCAGGAGCTGGCTGGTACGGAGGTTTGGATACGGCTATTGGTTGGTCTTGGAGGAATAGGGTTTGAATACCGGCAACGAACTCACCGCCGCGCCGTCAAGGAGTATCGACTGTTAAGTCTTAGGCTCTCACTGGTCAGGCGGCTAGCACAGTTGGAGTGACCATACGGGGTGCCATCGACGACATTTGGTGCGAATGGTTTAATAGGACCAATCCTCCTGATTATCACTGGTGCCGGTGGTCTATCAGGGGAAGTGGGTGTGGAGGTATTGCTTCATAGTCTACTATGTATTGCCTAATGCACTTATAATAGCACAACGTCACCAGAGCCCAAACTGCAAAAAGGAGTTAAAATATCGTCCAGCGGCAGCGCGCCGGCATCGTACGCGCCTCATTTATTAGGATGAATTACCACTACACGAGGCTGTTTTCTCCGAGGCTCCCCCCATTAACATTCTTTCTCTCTCTCTCTTCTCTTTTCTCTTCTCTCTTCCTCCTTGGTATCATTCATCTCTAGGCAAACGCTGTTCTAGCGAGATCGTGCGATGCTCCGTGCAAAATGATAATCAAAAGATCGCTTAATCAGAAAGGAACATAAATAAATAAAAAAGAGTAGCAGGGAATTCAAGTTCTCTGAGGATGGTCCGCCTGTCTGTGATGTGGTATCAAGATAACAGGCTTCACATAGAGGAACTCGGGTAAAATTTTCGGAATGAGGGTAGATCGGAACTAGATCGGCAGCGGCTCGTACGCCTACCATCCTGGGCAGGCCTAGGAATAGTAGAAAAAGTAACTCATCCGTGCATGGGATCGATTGTAGAAGAGGTACTATGTCGTAGAAAAGAAAAGGGAAGGTTGTGTCGTAGAGTCGTACATCTCGAGAACGCCGTGCCAAGACATCGTCATCAGGGCCAACTAATGTCGTTGCGCCAAGAAGGGTAAAGACAAGAAAGCCTCCTATGCCGAAAGTCCAAAATGCGTCATTAAAATGTAATTACGCCGAATAAAAAGGCTTCGGTGTTCATCCATGAAGTCGAGGACTCGCATGTCTTACTGAACTATTGTGTACGGGGCTGGAGTCCGTGTAGTCATAAGTCCACACCGGCTACTTGCTGAGGCACCGGAGGTCGCTTCAGAGTAAGCTGGCTTAAGGAAAGCGTCCTAGCCGCCTTCTTCCTCGAGCCATCTTCCTCCTCGTCGCGGAGCTCTTCGCCAAAGGCGCCGAAGCCGTGGCCGCTTTCCTCCTCGCGTGGCGTTTTGAATGCCTCCGAGTCAGTATCAGCACCAGCGGTCAGGGGCTCGTCATCGTCGTCGTGCTCGAAGGTGGATATGGTAGAGTAGGCTGTAGAAGCAGTCTCGAGTTTGTGGTTAGTTCGAGATAGTTGGTCGAGTTTGCGGCTGAGCTTCGTCACCCGAGCTTCCAGCATCTGTCGCGCATCTCGCTCGGTGTCTAGTAGGGCTTTTAAGGTTGTATAATGATCTATAGTAAAAGGGCCCACGCTCTCCCCGAGCAGCGCAGGTAAGCTTGCTGCACCACGAATCGTCGTGTTTGACGTAGGTCGTGGAGCTGGGACCGTGGACGGAGGAACAGATCCGATAAAGGTGTTTCCATCGCCGAACGACTCGTTAGATTGCCGAGACATACTGAATCTGGACGAGTGTCCAGTATTTGCAGACGCATGGTATCCCGAGGTCTCTGTGATGGCCGAGTGTGTTGGCGTGTAGATCGCAGATTGCGCCAGAGAATTTCGAGGCGCTGCTTGGTCAGGGGTACTGGGGACATAGTTGTGCACACCCGGCACAACTTGGAAAAGCTGAGACACCACTTTCTCCAGCTTTTGATTGTGGACCTCTAGAGAAACTATACGATCCTCTAGACTAGCCGCTTGTGTAATCTTCATTCCTATCATTGGGCCGAAGTTGAAGGGCTGTGGCGGTGTCTTCGGTGAGATCTGCTCCGGTGGATTAGCTGGAGTCCCCACGTCCACGTCCATATCCATATCCGCATCTACCACGCCAGTGTCGTCGTTATTCACAGTCGAAGAATTAGGTGATAGAATAGGTGCAGTGTAACTCTCCCGCCAGTACCGAATTTCGTCGCTCCGCTTCCGCATTATGTGCACTTGACTGACTGCGACATCCTGGAGTTGCGACAGACTCCTCGATCTCCTACGATGCGTGCGACTATCGCTTGTGATGGCACGGCCAATATCCTCGGGATCCTCCACCCGCGATATATGATTGTCGCGTCCATGGGTGCTAGCCGGTCTCGGAGACAGACCTATTAGCTCCCCGTCGAAATCTCTTATCCTGCCGCTGAGAATCCTGTTGGATGATGCAGCTCTTCTCCGAAGCAATACGGGGTCTACTTGTAATGAATTGCGGGCGCTATTAATTGCTAGCATATCATCAGGCCCGACCGAATGGGATCTCAGTGCCCTATCGTATTCTGTAATTGGTAGCGAGGCCGATCGTTTGGACTCGTTTTCCTTAAAAGGTCGTTTCGAATCCTAGAATCAAAATCGTTAGCTCTGGCCCCTATTCAACCGAGTTGGAGCAGTGGCAATGGTGTTTACATTTTCGTGTTGTGCAGAATCGCGTGATTCTGCAAGCTGGCCCTCTGGAATAAACGGCGTGCTCGTGCTCTTCTTTTTTCGTTTGAAAAACCTGCCGAGCGTCGACTTGAGGGTTGATTTCTTCCGCTGCGGCCTGTCTACATCTGTGCTGTCGCTGACCGTGGAGTATCGAAGCGTGCTGGAACGGATTGTTCTTTGCTGTTGCGGGCTAGCAGAGACATTCGAAGCTTGACTGGGTCCGGACGGGGTCACAGACTCCAGCTTGTCCACCCGTGCGACCACGGACGGTATATTTTCGGACCGCGAAACAGGCCGTTCCTCCATGATAGATTCGACTCGCTCCGGGTGGCCTTCGTGAGCTATACTCGACCCCGGATTCCTTATGGGAAATTCGTCGTCCATTGCAATGGGACCACTAATTCTTCCGCGAAGAGAAGTCTGATCGGGCTGAGCCGTCTTAGGTCGACCAAGACTAGTACCGGGTCTGAATATGCCCATAGTGTCTCGAGAGACCGACAACAGATGAGTCTCGCAGTGTGGTAGATGGCAGAATTAACGAGTGACGAGAGAGGCGGCAGAAAGGTCGAAGATATGGGAGCGACGGCGACCAGCGATCCATTCTCATCCCTCAGCCTGATCCGTCCGAAGTCGCGGTGGGCCACTTTACTCTTAGAAGGAAGAGATCAGTATCCAATGTCTCACATCGCCAGCAATGCAGTTCGACAGGACGTGGACGCCGCTATGCGAATCAAATGCTGAGACACCCCTCCTTAGCTGTCGACGGCGGTGGCAAGAACAAACAGGAAGAAGGATAGGTCAAGAGGGCACATAAGCTAGTTTATGAAATGGGGGGACGGGGAGGGGGGAGGGCGTGCGGTCAGTACAGCGCATATTTCGACCACTGACTTGTTGCATAAAGTCAGTCGAGTAGGATGACAAGTGACAAGGCTCTGGGCGCTGGCTCTAAGGGGGTGTGTGCGGATGGGCGGTAAACATAGGTACCTGTACCTAGACATATGAGCTACGGGCTATGGACAGACGGGCAGCTTACCCCCATGAAACGCGCAAATGCACACAGGCGCGCTCTAGAGGTTACTGCAACAATGTCTAATGAGATATCGGCTCCAAGTGGTAGAAACAGAAGAAGCTAGGACCGCAAATGACCTCAAAAGGGATTAGAATAGCTGGCAATGACTGGGATAAAGGGTCGGGATGACGAAGGACCAGGGCTTTGGAATGCTATGATATTGGGGCCAGGGGTCTTTTGCAGGCCTCACAGGCCTTGCAGACTTCTAAAGTTGAACCTTGCTCGGACCTGCATGCGCATTCGAGGGTCTGCGAGTCTCGCGAGGGTCTGTGTGTTCGGTCCTGTTGGCTGAGATTGTCTCGACGGGCCTTTTTCAGTCCACAGTTCCGTGGCGTGCATCTTTGCGGGTATAAGACGGAGCACTGGTTCTGTGTGGTTTAGTTTGTGACAAGTCTGAACTATTCTCTGGCATCGCATTGGCGCCGACTAGTTGAGTATGTCTCAGAAGCAAAGGTTACCGGTAGTATTAGAAAAGACCACCATACGAATCACCATACGAATTCTATTCTGTAGTACATATCACCAGAAGTATAACGGGTATAGAAGGTATAGAAGAGCTTTTTAAGATGTAAGCATTGGAGATAGATAACCAGATTAGATTAAGCTAGGTTAGCTAGCCAGGCTAGCCAGGCTAGCTCTAGGGTTTTTAGGGGAGCCAAGAAGCCATCTTTAATCCCCATGCCTGGACCGGATAGCTGCATAGCTAATCAACGCCATCTACCATTTCTGGATCCTCTGGTTACCAATGGAACCGACGCGGAGACAACTTCCGGTTAAGGCTGTACGACCGTTTCGTGTAGATAACTTCTGCAGTAAACATGGGCCGAATTTGATGTTCGCTAACAAATTACGAGCGGTTTTCAGACGGGTCGAATATTAACATTAGCAGATATATTACAGGCCTGCCTAAGTAAACAGTTAAAATCGAACTTATAGGTATATACGAAAATTGTTTATATATTCCCATCTGCCATGTTCCCGAGGTTTAGTGTGGTGCGAGATGTATCAAGATGAATAATTACCAAAGTATAGACAGAAATAAAACACGACATTTTCCACCGACACCCTTCCAAACAGGGCAAGTATCATAACCCAAGCATCGTGCCCCTATACTACAGCCGAAGGATGAAGCGTGTTACCCTATTACCTCGTATATTTACGTGAGAGACGAGAGGAAAAATAGAAAGAACCAACTAGTTCAAGCCACACAGCTGCATGCGATAGCTGCGCGCGATAGCTGCAAGTGAGGAACCCACCAAGGAACCAAGCGCTCTAGCGACGACGCCAGGATGGGGCACCGTTCTCCATCCTCGTCCCTTTTATTTGGCTACCATGTTTTTTCTCCGCTCCATCCGGGCTCTCTATCCGAACTTTTCGATTCAATCTCTGACGACACCGCCAAGCTGCGGTACTACGCCTGTACGCGCAGGTAAAACCATCGATACACCCACCCGCAAGCCAGCGACCCATGGACGCAGGCCCGCGTTTGATCTCCGCAGATATCTGGGGGAACCGAAAATCCTATGGGCCAGGATGTCCCTTAATAAGATCTCCCGTCAGTATCAGGTAGACTGCCTGAGGTAAGCGGCGAACAAACATCAGTGCAGTAGAGGCTGTGTAGGATGCTAGTATCGAATATCTGAAACAGACAGGATAGGGTAAGCGATGATATGTTGGTACCAGAGTTAGAAAAAGTGGTGACATACACCCACCCACACGCATATAACTGTGCCATACGACACTCGTCGTATTCGCTGGCGCTTCTTGATAGGGGATCTGGGCAGAGAAGCAGTTTTTACATCTTCTCCTGTCGCTTGCATTCCGCTGCTGCTGCATTGGGCGTTTGTCGACGCAACCTCACTGCATATCTGCATGCAGACTGATGTATTACGAGACCCAACCAGATACCCACAATCGCTGAATTTCTCCGAGCCGCTAAGACATGTATGTGTGCTTGAGCTACCAATGCAGCTGCAGGTACATGGCACTCGGAACATTCGAGCTGGTTACCTCTTATAGGCCCCCCCGAGGAAACGTGGTATACGTGCTATTCTGTGGATGAGCCTCTCCTATCCTATCAAAATTCGCCGACCCAACATCTCCAAGTCGCTAGCTTAAGTTAATGGATAACTTGCCAGCTTGCTCTAACCGAATACACCACCCAACCGATAACTTGATAGGCTAATGTATGGCTGAATAATAACGTGCTGCTGGCGCTCTTGTTTTAGGTCTAGCCCTGTGGGCCTCGAACGGTCCGCCCCCTGCAAAGAGCAGTTCTGAAACAGCAGGGACACGAATGTGTACCCTAGTATTGCCTTAGCTCGTCGTCACAGCGCCTCATCGTCCGATGTTTTCTGCCGATATCAAACAGCAAAAGCCGTGACTGGACTGACTCGTGCGAATCCTTCACGTTTTCCATAGGCGGTAAATCCGTATTTGGGAGAGTCTGGGGGTTGTTGTTCCTGGACTTCTGCAGTCTTCGATATTCCCTCTAACCCGCCGTTATGGTCCAGATATTGGATTCCATGTCCCTTATGTGCTATGATATAAAAACATTTCCCTCAGGTTTGTTTACTTAGTCACCTTTTTAAGGATGTGATCATTATTAGTTGGGTGAAACGAGTTGAAGGGTGACCAAGGGGAAATATACGATAGGCGAGATAAACTTGTGCTTCATAAGAACAACACTGCGGCAGTATCGTAGAGTCACATTCGCCTACACCTGTCATCGTTATTTGCTGTGCTAAAACTTTGGATGAACGCTGTCCTTCAATTGATCGGTTCCAAGGAAGCCCCTACATGTCAAGGCAACGTCTGTTCGCCGTCTGCTTCATCCTCCGATTCACATTGACCGCACCTCTGACACAGGTCGTATCACGTCTCTATCGAAGCTGAATCGACATAGCGAAGATCGGCGTTGTTCTCGAGCCAATCCATCCAGTTGTTCAGGAACTTGCCGCCTCTAGTTGGAAGAAAACACATGTCAGAAAAGAATCATTCTAGAAGAAGACCCGAAGATCAGAAGCGTCTGAGCGCGGACGGAGCAATATCATGCACGAGGCAGCCACCAAAAGCGGCCATTCTAAAGATAGCTGGGGGCATGTGCTGCTGTGACGTGACAGGTGTAGGGATAGCACGTGTGAACGAATATATAAAAGTGGCATACCTTCGGACAGTCTCTGAATCGCCCACGACGACTAGAGATCGCTTGGGCCTCGTCATCGCAACTAGAATACGCACATTCATTAGTCCCACGTTAAGCTCGCGAATATGGACAGACAAATAGGCTTGACCCACCGTTCAGGCGACGCTTCTCGCTCAGGAAGCCGACCTCCCCTTCGGAGTTGCTACGCACGAGACTGACAATCACGGCCTCCTTC
Source organism: Hypoxylon cercidicola (assembly GCA_022578845.1). NCBI lineage: Eukaryota > Fungi > Ascomycota > Sordariomycetes > Xylariales > Hypoxylaceae > Hypoxylon > Hypoxylon cercidicola. The sequence continues at coordinate 485,789 of MU399507.1, forward strand.
TCCCGGCCCTGGAATCCATCCACGGAACCGAGCTCGATCCCGGGAAAGGCCTCTTTTAGGGGAGCTAATAAACCGAGCTGTGAAAGTGTACTTAGTAAACATCGTCAATGAATGTCGTAGTAAACATCTACCTGAGCATTATACGGCGTAACAACCGCAATATCCTCGGGCCTCACGCCAGCACCAACCAGCTTCCCAACGTGCTGCCTAACCAGCGCGGCCTCCATCTCGTTGCTCTTGCTCTCGCCGAGCAGCGACCGGACCGTAGCCTTCTTCTTGCCCTCCTTATCTTCATCTTCTTCGTTCTTCTCCGGGTAGTCGCCGCCCTGGGTGTCGATGAAGATGACGGGCTCGCTCGTGTCCTCGGTGTCCGCCACCTCGTACGGCAGGTCCCGGAGCAGCCGGTCCCTCACGGCGTCCGCGGCGACGAGCCGGGACTCGTACAGCTCGTCCGACGGGAACCGCATGATGGCCTCGTGCATCCGGTACTGCGTCGTCAGCATGCGCTTGACGCCCGACCCGTGCAGCGTGAGCAGGCGGTCGAAGAGCGTGGTCTCGAGGCTCGTGCCCCGTATGACCTCTCCCCCTCCTTCCTTCGGCTTCGGCTTCACCTTTACCTTGGAGTTGGTCGACTTGACCGTCGGCGGTAATTGTAAATGGTCGCCGGCGCAAACGGCCTTCTTGGCCGCGAGCAGCGGCACCCAGCACTGGGCCTCGAGGGCCTGGCTCGCCTCGTCGATGACGACGACGTCGAACTGCTCGTTCCGCAGCTGGAAGCCGCCGGCGCCGTGCAGCGTGGCGAGGACCACCTTGCTTCCCCCGACTAACGTGCTCACGCACCGCCGCTCCCGCTCGCGGTACTCCTTGCGCAGCTCCTTGAGGTCCCCGTAGATGGCCTTGCGCTCCCTGCCGCTGCGCGTCTTCTTGATGGAGGCCTGCTTGGCGTCCATCTCGACCCGCACGTCCTTGACGATCTGCCCAGCCTCTGATGTCTGTGTGAGCACGTCCAGCGAGTGGTTCAGCACGGAGGGCAGCAGTCGAGCAGGGTGCCCGAGACGCACGATAGGCACGCGGTGCGGAGCCAGCCTCTCGACGATATTGTCTACGGAGATGTTGGATGGTCCGCAGACGAGCACGCGCAGGTTGCGCTTGACCATCTGCAGGATCAATTCGATCAACGTATGTGTCTTCCCTGTCTGTAAAAGTCGGTAAGCTTCCATCTTTGTTTCTAAGTTGTGAGCATACTCACTCCGGGCGGGCCGTGTATCAACGCTATCTCCTTGGACGCGAGGGCAAACCGAATAGCATCCTTCTGTGAGTCATTTAACGTCGGGTCGAACCACTCGATCATGCCCTCCCCGTACTCCGGATCCTTGGTAAGATCTGCCGGCACGAGCGACGGGCTCGTAAGGCCGAACAGCACTCGCATGAAAGCGGAGTACTCGGACTCGCCCATATCTCTCATCCGCTCCATGACCTGGTTCATCCGGCGGTACGTGACCTCGTCCGCGAGTTTGACCAGCCAAACCCGGCCAGTAAACGACGCGGCATCCTCCTTATCCTCGTCGACGGCAACCGCAATAGCATCCCTCTTGAGCCTTGTCACTACACCTCTCGCGCCTTTCTTCTCCAGATCCTTGACCTCGCGCTTCTTGGCACTGCCGGCGGGCTGCTCGGAAACAAGGACGATGTCGCCGGTGCGGATGCCGTGTTCGGGCAGCTCCCCGGACGTAGCAGCATCCGGGGCGAGTTCGAGCACGGTCCTGCCGCCCAGCCCGGTGCGCTGCGAGGCCACGACCAGATTAGTAACGGCAAGGCCAGCGCGCTGTAGGGACGCGGGGCTGGTGCCGCCGACGAGCGCACTGGTCTCCTGGATCTCGCTCTGGAGCTCGGCGTCCAGGAGCGCCAGCTGAGTGCGGGCGAAGGCCGGGACATCAACGGATTGCGTCAGCAGCGACATCGTGGATGGCGGCTCACGTGTGACGGCACGGGTTCATCTCAAACGCCGCTTTCGTCAAAAATCGGTAATGTGAATTGAGAGATGTATATAATTTGAATGACGTAGTTGGCCACGGTTTACATAAGCTCCAGCCTAACATTCCATTTGTTGAGGTATGTTGTGAAAGATGAATTTGGTGGAGTTGAGATTTGATTGATGTGTAAAAGTTGGGCAGCACCGCTACAAAAGACCACCAAAATTTACATAACAATACCAATTGAAGCTTTATACTATAATAATATTATTCTTTTATTGATTATTCATTCGATTCAGTCTCAGTAGCCTAACATTACGTTCAATTATTTCCATCTCGACGATATAGCTGCTTAGCTAGATCCAATTTCTGCGGATTGTGTAAACAGAACCACAAACAAGCTGACGACTATAATAGCACACGCGATCACCGAAACTATAATTATAGTCCCCCTGGAGGCCGGGAATTTTCCCTTAATCACCCAGTGCTGGCCCTGGTAATACCGACGATATCCCAGCAACAGAATTATTATAGATATACCTAGGAACGTCGCACCGAGCGGCTTTCCTACATGTCGGATCGTTTGGAATTGAGGGTCCTCTACCCCTATCGAGGTATTAAGACGGAATAGTTGGGTAATCGCTATACCGATGGATGCAAAGGAAAGCGAGGTACGGAGCCAGGCAAGGAATGTCCGTTCTAGTTTCAACATATCAGCGAACGTGCTACGAGTATCAACAGGACAGGAGGCTAGCCGTCGGGCATACCCAAAGCCAAGTGGTCCCTAGCTACGCTTCCCTTGTTCTCCAGCTCTATGGACTGAAAACCGCCAAAGTAATGCTTTAGCCAATTCTTTTCCTCGCCCGCACCACCACTCGTGCCGTTCGTCGTCGGGCGGCCGGCTTCTGGCAGTTCCGCAGGCCTGCGATTCCTCGGATTGGAGGACATGCGGGTGCTCTGGTAATTGGTTGGACTGTCGCGCGCCGTCACGATGCTAGTGGTTTCGTTGGGCCCGCCATTCTCATCGCGTTCGGGCAAGCGCTGGAAGCTCATCCTCGGACTACGTCCCGAAGTGTGTGAGCCTATCGTGTCGGCGCGTTCTCTGGCGGCCTGGTAACGGGCAAAGCTTCGTCAGAGAAGGGACAAGGGTCAATTGGAGGGGGAAAACGCGGAATTTGGTAAAGGGAGGTGGATAGGCTCGCGGGGCCAATTGTTTTACCGGCACTGCGAATCGACGGGCTAGAACCCAACTGTAATGTACAGACGAACCTCGAGTATCTCATTGAGTCTGTCCTGCGAGGACAGCCGCGACAGTGACCGGTCTGGAAGTGGTGACGATTCTCGCAGGTAGGTAGCAGGTGGTCCGACCGTCGGGGACCCGGAGGCCATGGCGGGCGACGGGGACACAAATGTCTCCTCTATCAGTAACCGATTGGACTCTTTTAAGCTTGGCCGTCTCGAAGAAATTCAATCCGATGCCGAAGCACAAAGGCTAATTGGCAGTGCATGTTGATATTGCTGGTATTGGTGGTGCATTGTTAGCTTAGATGATACCATAATTTAGTGCTAGGTATTAAGCTCTAGCATTCATGGGATCTACATAAGCCACAGTTCCGTGTGGTTTGTTCATTCAAATATTTGCGGGAATGCCGCTACGTCACTAGCTCCTTCCCACCTCTCAACTCCACTAATTACCAAAATAGGTATCACGATAGACTTCACTTTTGACATTTCGAAGATTGAACCTTGAATAATTATGTCAAGTAAACTGTTCATGGTACAGTTGCTGAGGTGACTCAATCCGTGAGCTATATTGTGCTGGTAGCTAGACCTATATTGTATTACCCGGTACTACACATCTAATAAATATACAGCCTCGAGGTTTACAGACGATATATCTATAAATACAATATTTGACAGATCCACTTCAATAGGTGTTCAAACTATCTCCTACATATATTTGTGCTTCGCATCTCGTACTCTAGGTACCGGTTACTTGGAGCAAAGTGTCAACCTACCTGGGTAATGGCATATCCTACATTAAGACGTCTTCTTGGTTTGCCTCGATGAGAACGAGCTTTAAGGGATGTCGAAGTGCATCATGTCCACATACAACTAGTGTCTTCACATAAACATAAATCATAGTGACGACTCGATCCTTATTAGCATTCGAATTCGTCTCGACCCAGTCGCATAATCGTGGATTGAAGCTGAAAACACCAATACGGCTCGGCCACACTCTGAGCCAAGGCCTGCTCCCTTCACGAAATACTTCCAGTAAAAGTGCTAGACAGTTTAAAGTCTAGCAAATCTTAGAATCCACATGGAGAACAGTCACTTCAGGCTTATATAGCATATTTATTGCTGTCGTAATTCAAATTTGTGTCACTACCTATGAACAGTTTGGCTACCTAATTTCTTTTCGGGCCTCTTTCTTAATTATTATTATCGTCCAGGAGTGGAGGATGTATTGCAACTTGAGTATTATCCCGTTAGAACCAATCCCCCCATCTACCGCCATATGCAGACTGAGACTAGGGGTCCAAGAACACATGGGGTAATGACAGCCATGTTTGAAAGGAATATTGATATAATACACCCCAGTGTCTAGACGTGATCGTAGCGTCAGTCAAAGCTGGGTTGGCATTTGCGTCAATCTTTGGTTATGATCGACCACTGGGAGCCTCGTAGTTGTCTCTAGAACGATGGAGTACAGCTTGGGACATAACGAGTATATTGAAATGGCCGGGTTTGCGATATGAGTCGTCTCAACTTCGGCCTAATATCTACAGTCCTAATCGAAGAAAACCGTGATACGGGACTGAGAGCTTGAGCTGAAGTGTAACACCTAGTGGTATCGTGTGCCCTAGACAGGATATCAAGATCACCAGGTGTTTCTAACGGCTTGGCCAATGAATTGATATTATCGTCCATCTCCCCTCTTCTTATACGATTCTCTGTCAGAGTGAAGGCAGTTGATCCTTGACTTCTCGCCGTCGGGTGTCTTCTCTTGTCCTTGGCAACAGTTCCTTAGTACTCGTGTGCGACTTAGGCGTGCCAGTAATAATCTTGGTTTCCGTTGAATCCCCAACAGTCGTCTCCATGCCGCAAAGGGGTGACTCATCCCTCCTTTATGCTAGCGAGTAGGATACCTTGACAGTTGGGAGACGAGGATAACCTCAACTCTACAGATTCTAGACACAATTAGCAAGACAGGAGTTTCCGAACTCTCATGGACGTTTCAACATAATACTAGCACCGATATGGCCTCATTTTTCACCACCAGACAAGAGTAGGAGATAATAAGAATGTCTAACATCAAAAACCAACTCATTCTCGCCCAGGACACTGAGCCCACGAGTTGCAAATCAACTCGGAGCGGAAAGAGGTCACGCCCAGCGAAGTGACGGATCGCGCTTCAGGTAGCACGCACACTGTCGCAGCTCGATCCGGAGGACAGACTATTGACATCACGAGGCGACACCCAGATCGGAGATCCCTAACGTCCGTCCGGGTCCGCACCGGCGGGGAAGCGGGAAAGAATAGACGGCGGATGTCTGAGAGCCGGAACCACCTTGTCTTAGACAAGCCTCGTCCGCCCTGCCCCCCTCCAGAACCTAAGCTTGTATTATGAACCATTTCCCGGGTGGCCCCGAAAATAGTCTGGATTCCTTTTTTTAGGGCGACTGGCGTTCTGTCTCAGACATCCCCCCCGCCTCATATGCACGCTTCTCTCAGTCTCCTTGCGCATCCTGTCTCTCGTCGTCTCAAGTCCCCGGCGCCACAAGGAAAACACGGGTTCCGTTTCCCATTAATCATCTATCGATAACCTGTACACTTCTGTGCTTCCCAGACCGAGACACACCTAGGCGTTCGGCACATCGCGCGGACAATATTAGACTACCTACCTATGGCACCTGGACGAGAGATGTGATACGTCGGACTGCCTCTGTCTCTACGCCGGGTGTCACTTTGCACCGTAGGCATACGCCTGACGCGCCGGCCTTAGCGTTTGTTCTCCCCCGGACCCGAGATCGATTTGTCAGCTTCGTTCTCGGGGGCATCCATGACATCTCGGCCACGATCCGAGATAATATGGGATCTTCTGCACACCTAGGCAAGTAGGAAGTAGATATCCGCGATCATCCGCGCGTTTCGATCTACGCTAGCTCTTAGTGTGTCAAGGTGATGTACCGCGCCAGGCGATCGCATCATAGTACTCTACATCATTCCAGACGTGTACTGTGTGGCAGCAAAGCAACTGATGCTGTAAGATACGCCTCTTCCTATGCTGTTTGGGACCTTTTTTGTTGTTTTTAGTTCGTGAGGATCATGGCGCAATCCCCTGAGATGGCTGACCCCCTTAAAGACCAAATCATGAGAGGATTGGGCCATAAAGAGACTCTTGTAACACAACACCATCTCTAGCATCTATGTAAATAGAGTATGAAAGACCATCGCCGCCGAATTTGGCAATGCTTTAAGATGCCGCTTAGAGGATAGGTCTGACGGGACGGGCCAGAGACTAGCTCGAGGTGTAATATATCATCCTGCACGTCATAAGTAAGCTTACGAAGGATCTAACATGCGCTTCTTTGTTTAAAATGGTGTTTGACTAGGTACCTAAGGTAAAACTCTATGATGATCACAATGATGGACTAGGAGGTCAGACGATGGTTGATCAAAGACCTAGGTAAAAGTATGCCCATGATCACCCGGGGCGACGACAACCCCCGGGGAGACGGACGCGGCACTTCTTACACCGCTTCGTTCCGTGGGAAGGAATAGAGAAGTGATCTCCAGCACAGTAGAACAATCCTGGGGAAGCAGGCAGAAATGCCGGGCCGTCCCTAATGCAGGACTTCAAGTAGCCGCCGAAGTGCGGCTATCTCAGGCGTAGCGCGGGGGTTGGGGGCGGTTTTACGACGCAACTTGGCTTGGATTTGGGGGAATGGCTCGATTCTTGTTGTGGTGAGGTCTGTACATACTTGGACCTGAAGATCACCATAGAAGAAATGCCCAGGGCTCGGTTCGTGACGAGGAATGCATGTAGGAAGCATGGCGTCAGCAATCACTTTGCTTGGAGTTTCACAGCATCGGACCCAGCCCCACGAGCAGTCATGATCTGACTCTTGTGAGGTAGGACATACCTAGAGTAAATATCTTACGTTCTCGTCGAGTAGGAGAATATGACGCCACGTCGTAACAGATACTGCGCGCGCTGTTCATGAAGGTAAGCTATCATCATATCTTCGAAGTGGAACCGGGTCCTGTCAGAAGCTTAACTAGTGGCGCTCTTACGCGTCCATGGTAGATCGGTCTCAGACAGCAAATGAACGATGGCGGCGCTCATGCTATCGACGGCTACAACGGCGCTGGAAGAGCATGGGCGTATGCAAGACTCTATCCCATACGACACTAGGTCCGCTGTTGATCCATGTAGCTCCAACACGGCAAGACGGTGTTGCCTTTGGCATAGTAGTTTGGTAAACGACTACTGTTGGTGCGGCCGCCCCGCCAGCCTTAATGTTGTCACATTTATAGCGGCCCACGGAGTAAGCAGCCTCGCATTGCACCCATCGTGGCGGTTTGGTGATTGGATTCCATACGATGGATTTTCAAAGTCCACAGCGCGGCTGGCCAGTAAAAAGGAGCGAAGCAAGATCCTACCCAGCCTACCCAAATCGGATGCAAGCTTGCTCCCAATAGACCATCGATTCTCAAGGTTGAGTGGGTAGACGGATATACTGAGCAGTGGGAGCGAGTAGCTAGACTCCTCGACAGCCAATGGGCGGCACAAGTAGCTGAAAAATTTTGATTGTCGGTATATCGAAATAGAGCATAAGCATACTAAGCTGTATGTACGCTGCATGCATGCAATATGCAGATAACGTACTCCGGAACTCCATATAGACCAAGGATTCAGCGACGGGGTCCAAATAAGGATTTAGACGTACATTGAATGGTCAGCACGCATATATAAATCGAAAAAAATCCTTAGACAGTAGCTTATTGGCTTGCCGTGCCGCACGAGAAGTTCAGGTCGTTGGAGTACCTCGCATGCAGATTCCAGATCGGATATCTACCGCAAAGCATTAACTGTTACATGACCCAACATCTTGGGTAGTACTAAATCCTGTAGTCCTAGCCGAGGAAGCAGAGTGGTCGGGCCACTGTTGCCTGTGCCCTTCATGTACAACACAATCAGATGTAGAGTCGCAGGAAGAGGAGAAGGGGGGGAATAGGCAGACAAAATTCGTATTTGCCTCGGGCCAAGGCCGAGTCTGCTTACCCTGGAGGCTGAAGGATCACAGATGCTTTACCCTAATAGAATTATGGCGCCAAGCCAATGATTCGCCGGCTTGGAAGAAAAAGCTCGGGAAGATCCCGCGATCTCGTCGTTTTCGTCAGCTAATGCTAACCCTAATTTGATGATGGCATGGCCCGCGCAGCCATCGAATTTGAAGGAGGTTTGCTTGTACTTGTATGGTTTGCTGCGCCCACCTTGCTCATGCGAGCCAGTTTCGACGACGGATGGTGACCTTGTTTCTCCGATTTCTTACAAACCCCACATCCCTCCAGTGATGTCGTCGGAATCGTGACCGCTACACGATGATCTTTCGAGGGGTTTCGAATAACGACCTACCTAGGAGGTGCTAGCTAGTACCTACAGGGTGTCGAGGGCGTCGTCGTAAACCTTCGGAGATCCCGCCTCGGTAACATGAAGCGGGGAAAGACGAGGCAAAGTCTGGTATCTCATGGAGAACCCGACTGAAAGAGCCTTATCTGCTGCAACCTGCAAGGCTCTTGAGCTGCTTGTCTTTGGCAGATACCGATAATGCAGCAACAAGCAGCGGACGGCGGGTAGCGATAGGCTGTGCCACCGTGATTGCAGTGAGACGCGTGAAGGCTTTTGCAGCCTTGGTGGCCTCTCTTCCGAGACATCTTGGGTATCGGGGAAGCGGGCGTTGTAAGCTTCCTACTGAAAATCTATGTAACTCCATCTGAAAACCGTTTGCTACGACCTCGAGATCCTTCGGCGTATGAAGATAAGGTACATAGTCGACCAAACTGGTCAAAACTGCAGTCTTCACCGCATTATCTCCAAGGTCGGTGCACGTAGGTAGTGTAACAAGTATGGCGGGAGTACATCGTTTGGATCACACAAGCTCGAGTTTGTATCCTATTACACGGGCACTTGACAGTTTGGTATGACATGGCTCGGCAAATGCGCTGTGCTTTGGTTCTGGTTCTCTAGTTCTAGTGTCGTCATTCGTTCAGGCCGTAACATCTTGTCAATATCAAATTAGGAAGGTCGCCTGGTGTGCTGGGACTCTCTAGAGAATTCTTCGAGGCGGAACAATAGTTTTCATTGCGTCTTAACACAGTCTGATATGACAAGCATTATTGAGTAGGCGTGAGAGAACACGTGGGGTGGAAAGCAAAGTTGGTGATAGAACCATATTTGGAGCATAGAAGGTTGTCCGAGGTATCTTATGGATGACTCCTTCGTACTAGACTGTTCACCGACCCAATAGTGTCATTCGTATATAGGTAGGTATGTAGTATTCCTTTGGGGTAATATGCAGTCGCCTCTTGAGGGGTCGAGGGGCGAGAGGCGAAGAGGGGATTGTTTACGGCACAGTCTGAACGTTGATGGCACGATAGAATGGGGAGATCATTGTATCAGAGGGGCGTAGTGACAAGTGCTTTGAGAGCGTCCAAACTGTTTCGTTTCGTACCTGCATGAAGTGAGGTGGCTGTCTACACCGTTGAGTGTGTATTAAGTCGCCTTGGGTGTGGTTAGGATGCTTGGGGGTTTAGCGAACCCGCCAGCCCGCTTCACCTTACCTAGTCACCGACCTGAAAATAGGCAAGGTCAAGAAAAATCTCACCGTTTCTCATTACACAGTTATCTTCGCGATAGACCCCACCAGATAGATCTTCGGGCAGCCGTCTGCCCGTCTGCCATACGGCTCCACGGACTTGTCAGAAGCTTAAACGTGTTACTTGCCCGGTGCCGTTCTGTGGGAGATGACGATCTACCTATTTCCCATGCTTTGAACCCTGATGGCAGTTCCTGGGTGGCGTGGACTTAAGGAAAATAGCGGCTGGGAAACTTGGACCAAGATCGTCGCAAGAAAGATCGACATATCCGTGAGATGGCGCGGGACAACGCGCGTTGCTCTGACGCCAAAACGAAACCCCAGGCGCTATATTTTAAGAGGTATAGGTACTAGGCAGCTAGGAAGACTTGTCGTGGCGATAAGTAACAGACCTCGTTATTCAGTCACGTAATGCAAACCCGGGTTTCGTAAATGCTCAGTGGCTGGTAGCCTTCCGTTCGGGCCGTATGGCTTGGTGAACTCATAGTTCATGCGCACGGGGAATGATATCTGATAGTCTCATCTCGTCTCGTCGGATATGAGGTTGGAAGTGCCCCGGCGACCAGGTGAACAGACGATCCAGGGTCCTCGAAGGCGTGGCTAGGCTGCTAGGCTGCTAGGCTGCTAGGCCAGCCTTGGAATATTCTATCGTAGCTTTTGGAAGTATCCGTGCCTATGGCTCCGGGACGAGGAAAAGGCGAGAAGTGGAGGGCCAAGAACTAGATAACGTGGCTGCGTGGTTAGGTAATTAAACATCTAACAGTGGAGTGAGTATACTACGCGACACAAGAATAAATGGGGTTGAAAGGTCGGATTTCGAATTTCGAATTTCGAAGCGGGTTGGGGGTTGGGGGTTGAACGCCATGCAACAAAAAATTGGGGCTTCATAAAATATCTATTATGCCTGTCACTTGGTCTTGGACTGCCAGACTGCCACTGTTCGCCTCGCTTGTGGATAACGATAACTTCAACCGATAAAGAAGGTGGGGGGGGACCGACCTGAAACGCAGAAGCCTTCGAGAAGAAAAGCAGCGGAAAGTTGCCAATTGGGGCCGGGACCTGCATTAGCGGGACTAAGTATCGACGGGGAAGACAGGATAAAGAGCTAGGCAGCTAGGGATCCCTTAAAGCGAGCTAAGCGGACCGTTGTCTTCACATATTCGACGCTACTAATTTACCAGGTAATGTACGATACAGTAGGTATCGTCGATACTTATCGCTTTCTACGGTACTCACCTTAGATATCTAACGGTACACTAGCTATATTTTCTTAGAATAGACCCGTCGCCCGTTCGCTCTAGTCCGTTAGTCGACACTACGGCATCAAGACTAATACGGAAGCTTTCTTCGTTAGCTGCTTATGGAGTGCAAGGTGTAGCTCTACTATTAATGTAATGCAATGTAATGTAATAGAATCCTTCGGTAAGTACGTATGGCATGTTGCTCATACTAATAGTCCGCTACTATTAAGTCCATGTTGCGACGGTGTCGTCTTCGGATCTGTCTGGCGAAGTCGTAGCGGCGCGGCACGCACTGGCGAACGGGTCTGGCTCTCTTATAAGAAGTTGTCTATTAGCTTGGCGAGAGCTACATGTCGATACATAGGTAGATTTGAGATTCGTTCCGTCAACGTTGATTTGCTGTACGTCGGGTTCTGCATGTGCAGCCTATTCATGGTACGGGATCATCATGTGTCAGATCGTTTGATGTTTAGCATGAACGGCCACGGCTATTTCGAAACAGCATATCAGACGCTTATTTTAGAGCCTCTCGGTTGGGTTTCCAGGACTTGGGACTATTGAAAATGCGATGATCGGATGTTTGGAGATTCACGTTGGCAATGCTACATACCAACGCATTGCCTATTGCCCTTCCCCTTCCCCTTGTATGTGATGTGTCGTAGGCCCGAATGAGAAACAACTTCATCTAGGGTGGCTAGCAACATGCTAGGCAAGACCTCCGGTACCCGGCTTCTTGCCACACGCCCATGCAAGACGGTATCGATGGTCATTGGCTGAAAATATGCCGGTGAAGAAGCCAAGAGCTTGAGAGAACTTGTCGAGATCTTCCAGAATCACACCTGCAACAGATGCGCAAGGCTCCTGGTTCGAGGCTAAACCGAAAGTGCTCCTCATTTCGAACCAGCCAGCCTGGTAAATGCGTACAAGGGACGTTTCTCGGCGTTCACATTGTCGCATGGGGGGCTTGGGAGCTTTCGCCCTCAAGGGATTCCCTAGTAATACCATGCTCAAAACCACTTCGCGAATCTGGGGGAGAGCATGAGGGAATGACGCTGTTCCTCTTTCGGTCCCTGTCGCCGACTTATCAATTCCGCCAACGGTGCGGAAGGCGGCTGCTACTCCATGCGGCCCGTACACCGATTTAGCCCCTTCTATGTATGTTCTGGACAGGGAGCCAAGAGTCATGAATGTCGGTAACGTCGTTGGAGGTAGAAAGTTGGGAATATGAAGGTGTCAGTCGCCTGATAGTTAGGTACGGCGGTCCGAATGGTACTACGTGCAGTTTAACAAAAAGAAACTATCTAGGTACGTTGGGGTAAGGGAAATAAGATGGCTTCTGCTCAGGCTGGTCAAGTCTTCCAACCTCCGATAGCATGACCCAAGGGCTCGAGACAACTCGCATGATAGTTAGTATCTTCGGCACTTTGCTCTGGCATCGTATGTTCCAGAGCTTTGGGACCGGCAGCAGGAAAATGTTACGGTGGAGTTTCTGACTTGGAAGGATCAGCCCACGTTGGCGGACGCCTCACCCTCTAGGACAAACATTTGGAGATGTGGTAACTAGGTACCTTGCCAGTGAGTCGCCATGACCTTATGGTGAAGCTGGGAGTTTAGCTGCTGCTTCGAGCGGTAATCCAGTACTCAAGCTTGCCACTTGTTCGTGATCTCATTACGGGTTTCTTACCTCGTTGAGAATTCTTGGGATAGCACGGGCCTTTACGCTGTCACTTGTCGGGTGAGCTCTGAGCTTTGAGCTTTTCCTATGCATATACGGAATACATGTACTTCAACTCTGGATCGGTCCCTCGCTGTGGATCGCCGCCACCAACGGACCAATAATTTGATAAGTGAGGAATTTTGTCTTTTTTCAGGGTCCTGTCACTGATGCTGGGAACACTGCTATGTACCTTGTACTCTAAATTGCCTGAGTAGGTCTTTCAGCATGGGTGAAGAGTAAAGAACAGGAGAAGAGCGGTGAAAAAACGTGCATGGGGAGCGCCGCATACTGCAGTTTATCCCGCTTCTTTATCTGATTCAAAAGTGTCACTTTGGATGAATTTTATTTTTGCTTTTCCACTCCTGTCAGATACATCTGAAGCCCCGGATCATTGACCTACCTGCATACTGAGTTACCATGCCTTACTATGTACAGTAGTAATATGCCGCTGCTGCATTGTTCCTGCAGGACGAATACTGCAGGCACAAAATTGGCATGCAAGGTACGGGTCGAAGAATAGGCCGAGTTGAAGGATGTGGAGAAGGCTAGATGTACTCCTAAACGGGCAGTACTTCGTCTGCTTCTGGCTGTCTTCTAGCAGGCTACCCTGACGTATTGCAGTTTCCAGCACTGTGGGAGCCGGGTGCTGGCCGCATAATGAGAGGCAAATTAGCTACCTATGATGTGGCCATCGCAAGCTTCGCAGGCTTCGCTAGGGTCTCGGGGAGTGACCTATCGAGCCGGAAGCCTTCCATGGAACAGTTATGGATAGTATCCCTTGCAGTCGGAAGTCCCATAAAGTGTCTAGGCACTTTAGCGGTGGAATGATCGTCTGGACTGATGATAAGCTGCCTGATTTGGGATTCTAGTCCGATAGAGGACCACTCCACCGCTCTTTAGCAGCATACGACTGTACTATGCTTAGCACTGACGATGGGTCACAATAATGCATATACATTTATACATATAGGCTCGAATGTGCGGTATGTACCTAATGCAATGGCAATGCATTAGCAATGAAACTAACATGCACGGTAAAATAATGAAACAAACGATGGATGCGTTGATGGTACCTCTAGACGGATGATAATGCAGACCTGTGTGCCATAGCATAGCCCCATAGAATCCTCGCCCAGGAAAGTAATGGCGCGACAGGCACGCTGTGCCCCAACTCGATAAAGATTAGCCTGCTCTGGATGGTGTTGGTGTTGGTGTTGGTGTCGAACTCGTCAAGAGCGACGAGCATGAAGATTGCGTGGGCTGAGAGACGGCGTTCCGGAGCCGTTAGCAAGTGAACTGGAGGAGATGAGGATTTTCGTAGACTCTTCATCTTTCCCATCTGGAAGTTCCGAGCCGTTACCCGCGGTCGGGATGCTGTTGAATTGCGCGTCTAGAACTGCATGTAACGGTTTGGAAGGTCCAATGGTCGCCCTGGAAGATTCCGAAGCACGAAAAGGGTAGCGAGAAGAGGCGTTCATTCTTTTTCTTCTATGACAAGCACTTCACGTCTTCCTGCAAGGAACGGTAAAATTAAAAAAAGAAGCTTCCCGCTTGATGCCTTACACTCCCAACATCGACTTTCTTTGTTGGTCGTCAATTAATATCTTTAAGTCTCCGTGACTTGTCACATCTTTTCTTCTGGTTCATCACGATGCTGTAATTCTGATCTATGTCTAATCTAACAGAAAGCTACTCTATGTTCGCTTATCAACCCCAGGTAAAAGGCATCAAACATGATAAATCACTTCCATTGCCTTGGTATGGGAGACGACCCATAGGATTCATCACGTTTCGTGATGCGGGGTGAGATTCTCATGTAACAGTGTAATGATGTAGCAGAGTGTAATGTGTGCTGAGCAAACCTATCGCGTGTGATGTTCTTCTTGCTTCACCTTACTATTACGAATTAGAACGAATAGCTTTAAGCAAGTCGCCGTCCATCACATTAGCATAATAAGCCTGCGCCTGGAATCAGCCAACCTGGTGTCGCAATTCCTGTGATGACACCAAAGGGACCAGCTCATTTAGAGCGCGCGCGTTCCCATAAACAGAAGAGCTTTCTCGTGATTCGACCGTTACGGTGGCATAAGCATCTCCTGGCTGTTCTTTCTGGGTGAAATGGTTGCATTCTGATAACGACCTTTGATTTACTTAAAGTGCTTGCATATCAGGAACGCGCGCGTTTTGGAGGATTCGCCCACTCACACGACGTTCGGAGCCGATCCTGTGTTTCCAATTCTAACCAATGCAACCGACCTTAACAGATAGATTATAAAAATCTACTTCATCACAAGCTAATCTGTGCTCAATCTACCAATGCGAGGCCAGCTTAGGCAAAACACAAACATCATTGGTCTTCATTTTTCCCACACCTGAAGTTGGACTTTTGGCACCTACATCCAATACGATACCGTCGTATCGCACATACAATGGCAGGTTGCCTCACCTGCATGCTTAGCAGGCTCATCTAGATGAAGAAGAAAATAATACATCACTAGCTTCACAGATCGCACACAGCCTGTTTGTGGGATTCGACCATCGGCAGTTTTAGCATGTTTTCTAACTCGATGGGTTTGTTGCCTTCCAACAAGAACACATGATCACAATCTACAGGTCTCGGTCTTCCTCCAACTCTCCAACTCGGACGCGTACCAAACATGAGGTTAGGTAGCTGATAGAGCGTCTGATATGTCGGCTCGCAAACTACCCATAACCCAATAGAAAGTCTAGACAACCCAAGGCTTAGGATAAGCGCAAAGTCTTTCTCGTGAAAGCGCTGAATGACGAATGTGATCCACAGCGCAACGCCTAGCCCTCCCGTACCTGCATTCCATCACGTTGGTTCTACTGGACGAAGTGATGGACCAACACAAGAGGAGTCCGCGTCGCGCGAAGGCCGGACGGCGTTCAGCGACTGGCTGTGCAATGTTGCAGCCGAGCACACAACCACCAAGCGCTCTAGCAAGTAAAAACTGGACGAGTTATGCAAAATGTATGGCTCGCTTCCCGCTGGCGGTCTAGCGGTCAAATCCACCTATCACAGCTACGGGCTTATGTATTGTACTGTACATACATACGACGTAGATATGCATGTTCCGACCATCCTGAATACCTGTGCAGTGTACCCTCTACGACAATCAATTCCTGAAGAGAGGGACATGGTTTCAAGTCTCCTGCTTGTGAAATGTACACTTATGCACGAGCTATGTGTATGTACAAATTCCTTGGACATCTACTTCTTGGCACGCACATGGAAAATGGAAAAAAGTTGGATGGGATGGATGGGATGGATTATGACGAGCATGCGTGTATAATACAACATACGAACAACTCCTACAGATAACTACATGTACATCGGGTGGATAGCCGTACGTATCTCTCCAGGTATGATAGAGAACATCAGCTATCTACCTACATGTAGGTATCTAAAATGTTACATAAGATTCAAAACGAGAGCGATAATCCTGGCCTAGCTGGCGAATGCAGCGCCGCTTCAGTAGACTGCTCCAAATACTAGGTCGGGTCTGCAGGAGAGCCCGTATCGTCTTCTGAACGACATAGGCCATATGCAAGGTGTCGTATGCTTGCGAGTACGCACAAACGGACTTTAGCACTATGCAATGCAGCAGGCACACCATCAGTCGGACAAGGTTTCTTCTTTGACAGAGGGAAAAAAAAGAATAAGAGAGGGAGACAGCCGAAGTACCCTTCAATACATGGTACCTGGTCTTGTTCCCATCATCCTCTACTGCTATCCAGATTTAGAATCGCTCGGTGGCTGCGCCCACATAGTACCAGTCGACACAACCCACTCATCTCATGTTTCCGTTTTGCCCCAGACATGCAGTCGACAAGGTTGGCCAGTGGCCAGTCGACCCAGGCCGACCAGGACCATCTTTAGGCCCCCCCTTGTCAGCTTTCCCCAAGTGAGACGTACATGGGTGAGTGGGTTCTCTATGGGTCCCATTCCACCCGCAGGCCCTCCAGTGCCTATCATGGGCCCTTTATCTGGTTGTCGTTGATCTAGCTGGCCTGGGACTATTTTACATTATCCTCTCAAGGTTCCCTTCAACCACGCTCATTACGCTCTTACCTAGTCTGTGATCGGCATCAGTCGTGTTAGAACTGTCTTCTCTTTCTTCTTCATAACCCTGTCGGTTCTCTTATTTCTTCTGACTCGAAATTTTTTGGAACTGTTCGAAACTTGCTCGAACTTCCTGCCCTTCATTAACTATACATACAAAGTAGCAACCTCTACTCCCACGCCCGTTACTTGACGATAATACTCGGGGAGTCCAAAGTCGAGAACAGGTTCATGTATAACACCATATTCCGAGTCGCCAACAACTAGATAGTCCTTTGATCTATATCAAGACTGCCGTTCATTCCTTGAGACAATACCGGGAACCGAAACCACCATCTTTAGGCCAACCGCCCACGAACACATTGTATAGTACACTTATCAGTATACTTAATATATAAAACGAAAGAGAAGCGGCAATCTATTGATCAGCTTAGCGATAGCTTCACGACGACACAACCCACGTCGGTAATAGGTCAGTTCCAGACCAGACCAGGTTGAGATATCATCCATAAGACTGACAGGTGTTGGTTAAAGTCAACGACAATGGACCCAACTATGATGGCCTCGCAGATGGGACCGACGTCATTCTTCTACTACACACCGGATCCCAACCCAGAGAACCGGCACCACGGCCACTTCAGCCAGAAGCAACCCGGCTTCCAGCAAATGCAGCAGCAGATGTTCCCCGTCGTACCCACACTGCCGTCTACGCCGATCTACTCGAGGCCGAATTCGTCTTGCTCTCAACAGCCAGTTCAGACCAAGGTTTTCAACGCTGTCCCTATCAATGTGACGCCTATGGCATCACCACAGGCCACACAACGTCCAGGCATACTAGTACAAAGCCAGCCCTCTAAGTTAATGCTGGAGACCGAGCTATGCGACAACGATGGCTTCTACTACCCAGCTACACCGCCATTGTCGACATCGGGCAGCTCTATGGGCAGCCCATGCAACACGAACGATATGCTTGCTACACCGTTGAACCCCATGTTCTCTGGCTTGGACGGATGCGAGATGGTCAAAGTCGAAGTAGAGGCGATACCTGAAACCCTAGAGAATTTGGACTGGGCCAGCTGCGGTTCCCCTCCCCTCACACCTGGTAGGTTCTTCCCATTGTTAGAACAAACAATTGTTATCTTTGGTTATCTTTCTTTTCACCGGTTCGACCAAAATAAGTCGAAGTTAGTTCACTGAAAACACCTAAGGCACCCTGCAGAGATAGCAGGTTTCATAACGATTTGGCGGGGCTGTCAGTGAACTTTACGGTTTATGATTTAAAACGGAGTACCTAAGGATTGGAGTTTTGTGGCTAACGTTAAATTCTTTCTCCCCTTGCAGTGTACCTGCAGTCGCAGTCACAGTCACAATCCAACGTCTCCTCGCTTAACTCGAGTTTTTCCAGCGATCTTTTATCAGTGGATTCTTGCCCGTCACTATCGCCGTCGCCTTCACCTTACGCAAGGTCTGTTGCTTCGGAACAGGACATTGACTTCTGCGACCCACGAAACCTGACAGTTGGCGGTGTATCGAACCCCACTTTGGCAAGTGAATTTTCTGCCCCTGTCGCGCCTGAGGAATTCAGGGGTGACTTTCAAAAACAAAACGTCGCTTTTGATTTCACCGAGGGCCACCACGGACTTTCCTTTGAGGACATTTCCGATTTGGAATCAGAGGACGACTTTGTCAATCGACTCGTCAACATCAACGAGCCTATTGCCGACATTAAAAGATCACGTTCGGATACCTGTTCCACTACGCTATCACTAGGCAACGACTCATTCCTCACGGATAGCGACTTCGACGCTGAGGACAACAGCTCTTGCGCAGTGACCAGCCTACCTAGCTCGTCAAACTCTCCAGATCCCGACTCCCACAAGGACAAGAAAATAAAGAAATCGAAAAAGGAATCCAAGAAGTCAGGTCCCATCATGAACGTCGCAGCAGATTCCGAGTCTGGCCAGGGCGAAGACCAGCAGCAACCCGCCCAGAATGACCAAGCCGACACTTCTCACAATGCTGGATCCTCCGAGTCAGGTTCTGCACTACCAGCCCCACCCAACCGCCGAGGTCGCAAGCAATCCTTAACCGAAGACCCTAGCAAGACTTTTGTATGTGAGCTCTGTAACCGTCGCTTCCGTCGCCAGGAACACCTCAAGCGCCACTACCGGTCTCTGCACACTCAAGAGAAGCCGTTCGAATGCCACGAGTGCGGTAAGAAGTTCTCTCGTAGCGACAACCTCTCTCAGCATGCACGCACTCATGGTAGCGGCGCTATCGTCATGAACTTGATCGACGGTAGTGAAGAGGGTCTCGAACTAATGCAGCCCGGCGAGGCTGATTACGCCACCTACGGCAAGGTCCTCTTCCACATCGCTTCGGAAGTGCCTGGTAGCTCTAGCGAGTCCTCTTCGGACGAGTCCTCTAGCGAGAGCCAGGGCAAGAAGAAGCGCAAGCGATCGGACTAAATGGTCAACGGGAAGGATTAGGATCAGCTTCTATCCACGCCGACCGTTCGAGATAGGCATTTTCCGGCGTTCGCCATGCTAATGACATAATGACTTTCACACACACACACATTCAGCCTAGCCCATCAGTTTTCGCATGGATCGGGTCTCTAGGCCTAGGTAGAGAGGACAACCAAAAGTTGCGATTTGATTTTCCGGCATCAACTTGTCTTCTTGTACCAATATTGTGACAACACCTTTTTCTTTCCGATAACGACACCAAAAAATTGCTCGAGGGAGCGGATTGGCAAACTCAGGGATACACCGGCTTGGTGATGAGGCGTGATTGGGCGGACTCTTTGACACAAACCATACAGAGGCGGACTTGCCATGGACAGCAATGCAATACACATTTTTTCTCGGCGGCTTATTTTTCTCTACGCTCGTTGTAATCTCTACAGCAGGGGCGGGGCAGTGCAGCCGTTCTCGTTGCCGGACACGTTCAGTGAGGGTGAGGGAGAGAAAGAAGTTGGGGGCCCTCACTGAACCCTCTTCATGTGTCTAATTTCTCTTTTTCACTTAGTTTGTTTCCAGACTTCTACTGTGAATGCTCTCATGGCGGTGCCGGTCACAAGAAGATAGCTCTCAGTGTCTCTGTACAAGATAGGAAATTGATTCACGCAATGGTTTTTCCGCTGCCAACCACAATTACAACTTCTATCTTAGTTCCGTGTTCTCCACTATCGTGAGATATGCACCGACCATCAGACAATGCTACTATTAATGCGATAATCTCTCGTGGATGACAGTGACAAATTTGTTGTTCCAGGGTGCCATATCAATATCTATTATGGTCTTATCTGATTAGAGATTATGAACCTAACGAGACCCGTTATACCCGTAGACCCCTTGCGGGCCATTCTTCCAACTTCTTCAAACTCTTAGAAACGTGCACACTGACACCTTAGGCCAGGTCTTTGACAAAACTAACACCTTAGATTCCGAACCTGCGTGGATGGAGATATAGTCGATACTCGGCATCTAGGCCTAGCCAAACCGGATGATTTCGCCTCTAATCCGTGCTAAACTCCGCTGGTGACAGCTGGTTCCTGAATTCTTATCCGCTTGTTTTCAATCGTTCGAAACCGCGCTAAGACGACGCCGTCCAAGGAGTTATCTGCATAAGTTTGCCTTTGGGTCCTAATGGAGAGATCTATCTATATGTAGACGATGCCTAACTACGTCTACACTCTACACTAGTTAGCCGAGAGATGGCCTAGCTCAAGAGTGCTCGAGCACTAAATTCGAATATTTCACACGGCGAGGCGCGTCACGCCGAGATCAGCTGAGATATAGCAAGAGAAAGTAAGGCAATCGAGCCACGAGGTCGAGGATCGAAGCCTGCCAAGTTGGCAGAAGAGCAATGACTCGCATCGGCTAACCGGAACCGGTCAAACTATTTGGTCTTTTATTATTATCGTTACTATTATTATCTTTTTTCTCCGAAATATCCTATCTTTATTTCGTTACTACCGAATCAACCTATGGCCGCGGACGGTCCTCTAAACGTCGTCGCATTGGTATCCGGGGGCAAGGATAGTTTCTATTCTATTCTCCACTGCCTGGCGAATGGACATCGCGTCCTAGCCCTAGCCAACCTCCACCCGTCGCCCGAAGCTGCCAGTGCTAGTAAAACCACTAGTAGAGCTGAAGCCGGTTATGCACTCCGTCCTGGCGACCAAGCTGTCACCAGCACTGGCACCACACGGATCTCTCCCGGCGAGGCAGCGGTCCCTCACCAGCATGAACATGACCCATCTTCTGGAACGGAAGCAGGCAATGGTGGCAACGAACAAGAGGAAGATGAGACCGACCTGAATAGTTTCATGTACCAAACCGTAGGCCACCAAGTCATCCCCCTGTACGCCCGGGCTACTGGCCTACCTCTCTTCCGCCAGCCTATTCTCGGCACC
Organism: Hypoxylon cercidicola; assembly: GCA_022578845.1. Taxonomy (NCBI): domain Eukaryota; kingdom Fungi; phylum Ascomycota; class Sordariomycetes; order Xylariales; family Hypoxylaceae; genus Hypoxylon; species Hypoxylon cercidicola. The sequence continues at coordinate 507,110 of MU399507.1, forward strand.
GCGGTGGACCATGGCGTTAGCTACCGGAACCCTGATGGCCACCAGGAAGAGGACGAGACAGAGTCCCTAGTCCCGCTCCTGCGCGCCGTGCTCGAGGCCCATCCAGAGATCAACGCATTGTGCACGGGCGCCATACTATCCACGTACCAGCGCACCCGCGTCGAGTCCGTTGCTCTACGGCTGGGTCTAGTTCCGCTGGCGTACCTCTGGCAGTTCCCCGAGCTTCCCATCCCCTCTGGTACCACCAGCACCAGCCTCCCTCAAGTAGGTGGCCTCAGCGATAAGGACGACGCGCAACTGCTCCGCGACATGGCGGCCGCGGGGCTCGAGGCGCGCGTCGTGAAGGTGGCCAGCGCGGGGCTAGGCGAGGAGTTCCTGTGGGAGAACGTGGCCGGCGAGGCCGGCGTGTCGCGCATCCGCCGCGCGCTCCGCCGCTTCGGCGGCGGCAGTCGCGGTTCTGTGCTCGGCGAGGGCGGCGAGTTCGAGACGCTCGTCGTCGACGGGCCGCCGGCGCTTTTCAGGGGCCGCATCGTCGTTCGCGACGACGATAGGAGGGTTGTACGGGAGGGCGGCGGCAGTGCTTGGCTGAGCATTCACGAGGCTACGGTCGAGATGAAGCGTGATGCGGACGCTGCGTCTCGGGCTGCAGATGGTGAACTTGGCATCCGTATACCCGGGTTGCTGGACTCGAGGTTTGAGACTGTTCTCGAGTCGCTTAAGAGCAACGTGGATGAGTTGGGATACGAGTACACTAGTCTGCCGCAAACATCATCATCATCCCTATCGCTGCTCAAACCCTTGTCTTGTGATAATATATGTCAAGACTGGTACTTTGTTGGTAGCTCAGGATCAGATGTCGGCCGTCAGACTGAATTCATCGTAAACCAGGTCCGCGAACGGCTTGACGAACAGGCATTACCGGAGACTGCCATCACGAATTCCATCATCGTGCTGCGGCGGATGGCAGATTTCCCAACCATCAACAAGCTCTACGGCGCACTGTTCAAGGAGGTAAATCCACCCGCCCGCGTTACCATCTCCTGCGGAGCGCTGTTGCCTACAGGTTGCGACATAAGCATGCTCCTCGCCGTACAGCTTCAGATGAAACAGGGAGATAGGCGCGGCCTGCACGTCCAGTCGCGGTCCTACTGGGCGCCCGCCAATATCGGACCCTACAGCCAGGCCATCGCGTTCCCAGTACTCCATAGTGAGGTCCCGGACGCAAATTTCGATTCGCCGCTCACAGTGTCAATAGCAGGGCAGATCCCTCTCGTGCCTGCTTCCATGACGCTTCCACCCCAGACACCAGACGACGGTGCGGAGTTACAGATCGTCCTCGCGCTGCAGCACCTGTGGCGTGTCGGCGCCGAGATGCAGGTGCGGTGGTGGAGCAGTGCCGTGGCATATATTGCACGCCCGCCTGATTCGCCGTTCGGAGGCGCACAGGTAAGACACAGTGCCGGTCTCGCTGCGGCCGCGTGGAAGGCTGCGCACTCCCGTCCCCTTACAGATACTGAAGAAGGCGGCCCGGACTTGTGGGATCGAAAGTACAATCCGATGTACATGACATATGGCGACGACGACGATGCCGCGAAGCCGACTCTCCCCGACTGGGAGGTACTGCGAGACTTTGATGTCGATGGCGACGAGGACGAGATGCAGAAGAGACCACTGCCGTTTGTCTTCTCGGCCGAGGTCGAGGAACTGCCTCGGTCCGCTGGCGTTGAGTGGCACGCCCATCTCGGGTTCGCAAATGTGGAATCCGGTTCCATTCGATTGCACTCCGTGCCGGGCGCTCCTGGTGGTTTGCCTGGGGATCCCGATCTGCACCATGTCGTCGTCGAACACCCTAACGGCGACGCTTTCGTCCAGACCGCTGCAGTCTATCGAAAGGCTGGAAGCGACCCGAGATGTTTTTCTTTCATGGACGCCGTGGATGGTGCTGCCCTGGCTGTGCGAAAGTCGCTAGCTAAATGGCTAGTGGACGCTGATAACGATGCTTCTTCTCAACCCGAGACGGGAGATTATCCTGTAAAGGCAAAACTTAGCTACGTGGATAAAAAGCGCATGGATATCCCTACAGATGTAGCGGATTACGTAGAAAAGGGGGCAATTATTCCCTGTGGATCACTCTGGGATTCTCAGGTCCGTGGACTGGATATGGTATCGATATTTGAGACGAGGTGGGCTAGAGTGCGGTAGAGGGAGGTAGAGGTAAAAACACTGAGAGGAACACAATAAGACGGACATGAAGAAAGAGACTTATGGATGAAGTGTGATATAGTCTTCCTGTGCTGTTCAGAAGGTATGGTACATTAAGACCATTCTTTAGTCTATGTGTTTGATATGTATCTAAATGCCGTCAACACCATCGTTACTATGGCCAACCATTATATACCTCTCTATCGCCTTCTGATTCGTCATGAGATACGTTAGATATGCACACATGCACATATACAAGGTATAAACAATCATATATCCCTCCTCTGCTGCGTCGCCGGCGCCAGCCCTCTCCAAAACTCGCACCTCCGCCGCTGCTCCGGGGGCACCGTCTCCATCGTGAAATTGCCCGCCTGAAAGACCAACCTCGCACCCGCATCGCTGCTCCCCCAAGCCTCCCAAGCCGGCGCCCCGGGCGCCCTCGTCGCGGACGGGTCCAGCGTCCGCACGAACGAGATCCAGTAGTCCATGACGAACGCCACGACGTCCGCAGCGTGCGCGTAATAGCTCGCGGGGCCCCTGCCGATCCCGGCCAGGCTGTCCGGGCCGAAGATCGCCCAGCACTCCCATATGTGCGGGACGCCGAGCCCCCGCGCCGCGTTGTCCGCGTCGTAGATGGCGGTGCGGTAGCCCCAGGCCCGGCCGCCCCGGGGCGCGTACGCGTCGAGGACGGAGCTCGCGGGGCAGACGAACGTGGCCTCGCCGTAGGCCGCGGCGGCCGACGGGAACCAGGCGCCGTGCATCGGCAGCGCGGGCGTCTGCGGATATCGCGTCAAGATGTCGGCCGCCTGGCCGTCCGTCAGGTTCGCGTAGTTGGCCCGCAGGAACAGCGCCGCGTCGTCGGCCGTCGGCGCGTCCGGCGCGAACACGGTGCCCTCGTCGCTCGTCGCGCCCATCAGCACCGGCACGTCGAGGAGCTCGCCCCGCGCGAGCAGCGCGTACGGCAGGTCCCGCAGCAGGTCCCCGTCGACGCACGGCGTCCAGTAGAACAGCGGCAGCGGCAGCGGCGGCCGCCCCGGGAACGCGGACGCCGCGTTGGCGGCTTGCAGGGAGGCGGTGTCCTTGCCGCGCAGGCAGGCCATGGGATCGCCGGAGTTGGGGTTGGGGTTGGGGTTGTCGCAGCCCGTCGCGGCGAGCACCCGGTCGAACTGCCACTCCAGGTCGGCGACGAACGGCTGCGCGGGGAAGAAGACGGACTCGCCGACGGCGCCGACGAACAGCTTCTCGTTCTCGTTCTCGCCGGAGTTGGGGTTGGGGTTAGGGCCGGTGCTGCCGCCGTACGCGACGAGGTGCAGCGCGACGGACCCGGCGCCGGCCGACGCGCCGTGGATGACGACGTGGTCGGGGTCGCCGCCGAACTGGGCGACGTGGCGGCGCACCCAGCGCATGACCTCGCGCTGGTCCAGCAGTCCGACGTTAAGGTCGCCCGCGCCGCCGGCACGCACCCGCTCGCTGGCCAGGAAACCGTACAGGCCAACTCGGTAATTGAAATTGACGAAGACGATGCTGCGGCCGGACCGCTCGACTACCGCCGTCCCGTTCCAGTTGGCGTTGCTGTTGACCGTGTAGCCTTGGGTCGTTTGTCAGTTCGGCTATGTGTTGGGTAAGGGGTGAAAGAGGGGGGGAAAGGGGAGAAAGTCAAGTTGCTATAATATGAAACAGGATATAAGACACCACAAAGCAAACAAACAAACCTCCACCCTGAATAAACAACCACACAGGCAACTTCGACTCGACCGTGGCGTTCGCCGGCGCCCACACGTTGGCGAATAGGCAGTCCTCGTCCTGCGCGAGCGCGTTCGGGTACGGCACCGCGATGCCCAGACAGATAGCGCCGAACGTGTCCGCGGCCTGGTCCCCGGCGTCCTCGACCTCGGGCTCCGCCGGCGCCCTCCACCGGCGCTCGCCCGTCGGCGCCGCCGCGTACCGCAAGCCCAGATACTGCGCCACGCCGCCGTCGGTGCCCACGAACGAGCCCTGGTACTGCGCGTACCCCAGGTTTACGCGCGCGCTGCTAGGGTCTGACGGCCTCTGAGGGTGTTGAGTGTTTTCAGCATTGCTTGCTAGCTTCTCCCTAAAGTTAAGAGAAGAAGAAAAAGGGGAAGGAAAGAGAAAGAGAGAGAAGACATATCACGTACGTTCTTATCCGCCTCGACGGCCTTTTCGTGATTCCGCCGCGTGACCAGCACCGCCGCTAGCACCGCCGCCGTGATGGCGAGGGCGCTCGCGAGCGCCGCGAACCCGTGCCAAGGCCTGAGGCGGCGCCGGAGGGCTCGAATCCTGTTCATGGCGGCGGCGGCGGCAGGCCCGGGGTGATCAGTGCTGTCTTCGACGTGGAAGCGGGCATCTGCGACGGCGGCGAGATGAGGCGAATCCAGCAGGTTAGTATACTCGCCTAGGTCATCTCCTTCTGTAGTGCATGGCGTGCGATTCGTATGTGGTAGTAGTGTCCGTAGCAAGCCAGTCCGAGCGAGAAGTTGCGTAAGTACCATAACATGAGCCCGCCGGAGAGAGACGGGGGAGATATTTATTTATGGTTGGTCTTGGGGTTCGTTCGGGACTATGCCACGTTCGATAGGCGCCGTCGAACCTTGAAAGGACAGGACAGGGGCTATACCACGTGGGTATAGTAGATAAGGGCAGAACTTAGAGCTAGATGCGGGTGAAATTTCGATATAGTACATAGATCGGGTTGCGCAGAGGCAGCTTTCCTCGTGTTTGGATCATGTCCTACATGGCACGACACGTAAACCACATCCCGAAAAACACTGGTAACCTGATCATTACAAATCTCCGATGGTACAAGGGCCCGTGGAGGCGGTGGATTAGAATGAAGTTGTGATCTACGCTGCTTGCTGAGTTGATAAGAACCCAGCCGGTTTCAGGACGGGGCTGAATTTAACGAACAGATGAAACGCGACGCGGATCACTGTCAAGGTGTAGACATGTCGATGACGAAACCATTATTTCTCAAGATATCTGACAGTGGAAGACTAATAGTCAATTTTGACCTCACCTTTAAGCTACACCTTTGTGTGCAAGTTATATGCAAGTTATAGGGACTAAGGAAAACGGGGTTGATCGAGGAGGTCGATCATCCTCACCGAAATCAAGCTACGGATCTATCACATAGATCTGGATTCAAAACTTCGCTCGCTCATCACATATTCATAATCAAGCACGTAAAAGAGGGAACAAAATAAAAGTATTCATCATATGCTCATATTCTCTCAAACGAAAACGGGATCCGTTTAGCAAGAATCCTTCCTCTGTACTCCAATTGCTATCTGCTCTCGCATCCACCTTCGACAGACAACACACTCGAGCAGAGCAAAAAAAACCAGTCCCCGAAACGAGAAAAAAAATGCAAGTGTTCATTCCAATTAAGCCCGATACCTTACAAACCGTAACGCCCAAGCCATTTAAAGATTGATATGTGGAAAGAAGAAGCTGCCGGCCAGTCGGAATACTACGGCAGCAACTTAGGTAGGTAGATAGGGGTCATGCGGAGAGAACAGAAGTTGGATCCAGTGTCTTTGACTCGAGAGAAAAATCCATGTACCTCTTGATCCTAAACGCCGAACACAGTATATGCAGGGAACCGTAAGCCGGTCGTCATAGTCGTCATCGTGAAAATAGCTGTCCGCGGGAAAACGGGGATGATAAATTATCATTCCATATGCCATGTAAGAACGCTGCACTTGAACAGTCACAATTCATCATCCACTCGAGGGCGCTAAGGTGCCGGACTCCTATATCGCGGAGACCTTACGTGCCGCCGAGTTGGCGCCTGGTGCCGCGCTGACGCTACCAACCCGACCGCTCGTCTTGCGGACACCTGACGTGTCTTTAGAGCGAGCAGAGTCGTTCGACCTCTTGCTGCCTCGGACTTTAGTCAACACACCGGAAGCACTAGCAGAGCGTGTTGGCGAGCCGGTGATATGATCCGCAACGGTCTTTGGCCGCCCGCAACCGACGTTTTCGGTATCATTAGATGCGTCGTTATCGATCACCTGATAGATCGTCGTCGTGCTCACGGATCGGATGGTTTCGTTGCGGCCGGGCGAACGCGATGCCTTCCGATGCGTGCGCGTGCGCAGCAGCCATTCCTCCTCTGACTCTGCGTCATTGGATCGCCTGTGGACAGAGATGACTTCTGTGTTCTTCCCAGACGCTTCCTTCTCCTCCTCAAGGGTAGGGTGATTGACTGCGTCGCGCTGGTAAGGATGATGACGCCCGTTACGGCTGGTCTTTCGAGGCTGACCTGGGGTTGGTGCGGGCAAGTAGTCCTCCTGCACACCAGCGTTACGACGCTCGGAGTCCATCTCGCCAAGAGGCGTGCGGTTCGAGGGGCTCCTACTAGGAGGAGTGGAAGCTTGGGCGCTTCGGGAAAGGGAGGTCTTTTGCATTGCGCGGATCGGCGTGCTAGGCGGCGGGTTCGCTGCGAGCTCCTTTCTCAACTTCCTCTCTAGCCTCTCCTCGATCCACCATTCCCGGAAGACACCTTGGTTGATATGTAACCAATGCTGCTGAGGGCCTACGACCATACCCGGACGCATAAATCGCATGAAGGAAATAATCTCGTTTGCCGTAAAACCGTGGCGGTAGATCAAGTATGCTCCAATCAAGCAACCCGTTCTTCCGAGACCAGCTTTGCAATGAACTGCTATGCCCTTCTTTCTGACGGTGATCGTCTCGTGCGCAAGTTTAATGAACTTCCGAACAGTACTCAAGGGGGGACAAGTCCCGTCCTCGAAGATCATGTCTAGATGCTGAATTCCCAAAGCCTCGAAGTAGGATGGAGAATAAAGGGGAGAATTCAGTCGGACTACCAAGCCGATGTTGCGCTCGGAGAAGTGCTTCAAGACATTCTTGAACGGCTGAGAGAGGGTCGGGTGCGCGTCTACTGCAGAAAGCGTCTTTGGCAGCGAAGCATATAATTCTGACGATTCTGGGATGCGGGTCGCGGGATTAGATTGCGGAGAGGCGAATGCCAGGAAATGAGGTGTGATCCAGTTAAAGTCGCCGTGCTCGACTCGTTCAAATCTCTCGTACTCGTCCAGATCAAAGTTGTCCAAGACGCAGCAGTTTTCCTCCTTAGCTTTCCAAACACCATAAACGATATCCTGCACAGTAATACCGTAGTCTGCTTGGCTGTAACCAGCGTCACGGAAGGGCATCAAGGGTGGGTCGACCTGCGCAATAGGCGCAAGGGCCAGGTGAGGCGGCCAGGACTGAATTAAGACCATATAGCATGCAAGTAAACAAGCGGCATTTGCCCGGCCTATTCAAATAGGTTAGCTACTGTAACTCTCAGGTCTCACATGTCAGTAACCTACTTCGAGGGTCTGCTCTGCTCCAAAATACAATGGGTCTGTGCTGATTTTCCTTTGCGCCAAGTATGTCGTGGAAGTGGAGAGCGAAGCGGTAGAGATGGCCGATATGAAGGGGACCGAAATCGTGGTGGAATGCATTGTAGAGGAGGCTATCGTCAACGGTGAAGTAGTACGGGGGCTGACGCTCGGATTTGGCCGGGACGGGCGCAGGTCCATCAACTGCCCTTTGAGATCGTTTACTTGGCGAGCCCCTGGTGGGCGCTTCGTGGTAGGGGAAGAGGGTATCGTCGTTAGGAGGATGAAGGTAAGATGCTAGGTAAAGGCGGTCTGCGATTGTTAGCAATGTGATTGGAAATGTTTGAGTATTTAGTAGTAAAGATGGGTGTAGGATATTGTAAGGGATCCCAGGCAGCATTGGGTTTCCCAGCTTGCTGTGCGTCATCGAGGAGGCGCAGCGCAGCGTAGCAGAAGGATATAACAGATGTGGAATGTGACTAGGACGATGATTGATGATTTGGATGTGGAAGAAGCATATAAACAAGCTAATACTGGCGCCCTCAAAAAGAGCGAGCGAACATCGCAAGCAAAGACGTACCTGGAATGTACTCAATGACCTGTCCCGAGTTAGAACTCCTCGAGGAAGGTGCCATCTCGTATGCTTTCGCTGCCGATACTGCCGGTGCTGCTTTGTTGTTGCCCGCTGCGAGATATGGTTTGGAAACTCTTTCGAGTATGGACTCGGAAGAGAGAAGCTTCAACGGCTCTGCGTCGACAAGCGCAGGCCTTGCTAGTACTTGAAGAAGGACCGAGTAACTGCGGCTATGAAGCAAAAGTTTTGAACATAAACAAAACGCTTATGTAGGAGCAATTGAATGACATACGGTGGAAGCAACGAATGCAGACAATAGTAAGAGCAGCGGAGTCTAGAGGGTGGAGGGTAGAGGGTAGAGATTAGAAATTGAAGAATGTAGATCATCAAAAGGATGACTTTCAAGGAGACGATGTTTTTGTATCAGATGCAGTATTATTATTTTATTGTTGTTATGTTGGGGTAAGGCCCAGGGTCAGGGCCCGTTGCATAGCGGTCTCATTTGACCTCTTACTCTTTTGGGTATGGTCGAGGTCCACATTATTCCCGTGTTTACGGGTCCTGTCGTTGCTGTCGTTGTCTAGGTAACCGTTAGCCTCTCTAGCTCTCTTAGCCTGTCGGGTTGCATAGGTGCATAGGTGGCTGAAACGCTGGCCTCAATAAGCCGCAGCTGAATGCCAACCATTCGTCTTATCTTATCAACTCCAGAAGAAAACTACCCCTCTGACCTTCCGAGCTCCAACTTCTCGTCCTGCGGGGACCCTTGTTATTGCTCATTGCGCAATCAACATTCCATTCCGCTTAACTCATCTTCAACCTCAACTAAAACATCGACGCAAGTCTTGTCTTATCTCACCTCGAAAGGGATACCACTATACGACCATGGATACCACCACAGAACAGTTTCCCTGTTCACTGTATGTTACACCTGTTGTAACAGCTGGTGCTCACCTAACGTTTACCTTGCTTCTCTTAGGAATATTGAGGTGCCATTCCCAACACCCAGACTAGCATCTATCGCCCTCAAGGCCTTACAAGTCGACAAGGAACTGTCTCCCTTGGTGAGACGAACCTTCTCTATCACCAACTCAACCGAAGGACCCACCAACGGAGACGCAGGGAACGTTTTACGAACCCACTATGAGGCTACCACCAACAGGATGCTCCGCGTCGCGGTCAACTCTTTCATGGATAGTCTGAACTTGGTACTTGAAGTCATACAAGAACTCGACATAGATGTACTAGCTACGAAGGACTCTCCCGCATGAGTGAAGTCACAATAAGCCTGCCTGCCTACCACACTGAGACCAATGTATTACTACGGACAGGAATGCAGGTTCTCATAGGTGAGTATCAGAATGAACACACATGACACAACGAAGGATTATTCATTGAGACATTGTTAGAGCCCGCTTTAGTGGCCTATATACATTGAATATTTTTAAAAAAACACATTTGTTTATTGTTTTAATGCGGGGAATTATACTATCTGGGGTCCCTTATACTCCTAAACGCCTGCCAACGCACAGGTATACCTAACCAATCTACTCCATAATAACCACACTATTATTCGATGTCGACCTTGTGGATCTCAGTCCACTCCTTCTCGGTCTTGGGAACGGTCACGATGAGAATGCCGTTCTCCATCTTAGCCGTGATGCTGAAGCCATCAACTTCCTCCTTTTCCTCGGTTCCAGGTGGTGGCAGCTTGATGCTTCGCTCGAACATGCCAACCTTCCTCTCGCTCGAAGTCAGGGACTGCAGGAACTCTTCGTTACCTGGGCGGTAGACGACTCCTGCAATGCTAACCTTCTCTCCGTCCCAGTTAACTCCGACGTCCTCCTTTACAGCACCGGGCAATGACACGTGCAGGACATAGGCCTTCTCGGTGTTAAAGACGTCGACAGGCGGGACAAACACGTCATCCTGGTGTTCGTTCGATTGGCCACTGCGGGTCTGATCCATGTGGTCTCTGAAAGCTTGGGCGAACGGATGCGAGGCGAAAGCGTGCATCAATGGTCGGAAGTCCCACGGACCACTATAGGCCGGCGGCGGGCCATGTCGGGCCCCACGTCCACATCGGCCTCCGCGTCCACCCCATCCACCTCGTCCGCGATGAGGACCAAACGGGGAGGGATGGCCGTGGTGGGATGGTGGGTGAGGGTGTTGGTGAGGAGCACCTGGCGGGGGCGGCGGGTGGTGAGGAGAAGCTCCCGAAGGAGGCGGCGGGTGATGAGGGAATGCTCCTGGTGGAGGAGTGGGTGGGACATCCCCGGTCGTTGAAGAGTCTGGTGTCGGTCTCATGGTTTCAGGAGTGCCGTCCATTTCATCATCGTGGTCCTCTTCCCTGTCGGAGTCAGGTACGTCTCGATAGCCTTGGTGGCCATGTCTGCCTCCATGATGACCGGGACCCCATTGTCCAGCTCCCCATTGACCCCAGCCGTGACCGAACAGCGGGTTGTTAAACTGGGAAGCGTCGAACGGAAATCCTTGGGGGATATGATTCCCGGCGTTGGTGTGGTCGACGCCTACACCAGCTCTCATGGATGGGTCGAAAGATTGGATGAACTCCCAGAAGGGAGTTTGCTGATTGTTGTTGTTATTTGCCATGTTGAAATATTGAAATGTTGAAATGACGAGTAGTAGAATTGTGATGTTTACGAGTATGATATTAGATTGAACAAAGACATCTAGTCTGATCTTTATATACACATTACCGTCCAGGCTCTAGGCTACTACGCAACGTACGTTGGCACATGGCAAATGACTAACGCAAGTCAATCAATCACTTACGACACACATCAGTCAGAAGTGTCTACGTAACTCGAGTCTCGAACTGGTAAGAACACGCTAGAAAGCGTAGCTTAACTGTATCGTCCTGACACGCACAGGCAGGATTTCATGGTTGCCACGCGTCCCCGGGCACCAGATTAAGACGGTCGAGAGTAGTGGGAGGCAGCCTGATTGGCTAGCTGCCTAAGCTCCGAGTCCCGATCCCCATTTTGAGATGGCGTTTGTATGGGGGAGACGGGAGGCGAAAAGGTGGCTCGTGTGGCAATTCGTTTCGGCAGCGAGAGACAAGCTCGGTATCCGAGATGGACCTGAGCTTGATGAATCTTTGATATCATATGTTAAGGTGAAGAGTCATCGATATCATATGTTAAGGTGAAGAGTCATCGATATCATATGTTAAGGTGAAGAGTCATCGCATGGGTTGGAACTAGGCATATAAGCCAAGGCAGCCGGCCGATAACGTATTGGCTCCGCGTCAGATTGTCGCCTCCCCGGACGATAAGCAGCCTCGCATCCGAGTTTGAATGTTTCGCAGCCGAGCTAAGTTCCGTCGGGCAAAATACTGGCTTTCATCGGGGCCGGAATTGTAATACCTCGCAGTCTTAAAAATACATAAGAAGAGCGATGTGGATTACATAACCGAATATTGGGAATTTGTTTGTCGCATCTGATAAAAACCGCCGAGGTGGTCACTGCGTCATGTGAGCGAAACACCTGAACCTGAGACTGAATAAGTCCGCATTCAAAAAGCGACATTATCATTCATCCATCGTCTGTCTCTAAGCTACCACAGTATCAATATAGTGATATGTGTTAGTAAGGCGGGACTTTCCGACTCCCGAAAATGTTCCTATTTTAAACGCGCTCCCGAGTTCCCACGCGGCGGGAAGGATCTCTCTGCAGCAGCGCATTGCATTGAGCATCGAGCAGACAGACCCATATTCCGTACGCTCTTGGGCAATTAGGGTATCCTCTCTGCCTCTATCTCCTGCAGCTCCAAAGTTTGGGTCGGTAGCCGCTCGGCCTAGCTCCCATCTTGTCATTTCTCCACGGCTAAGACGGATCTAAAAGGCTGTTCTTGTCTGATAATATAGTCAGTCATGAGTTTTGGTCTTTCTGCCATAAACATGTTTATATTTTATTTCCATCTAAACCGAACGTTGAAGAGGTAAGGGGTAGTTTACCTATAGGTAATCTCTTTTTGCCCATCAAGCTATATATATACTACCAGTCTACGTGTAGAGTCCAAGAAATCGAAATCACTCGTGCTTTAACACCCAACGGTTATAGTCTAGCCTCCGAGGTCATTAGAATGCAGAGCAATACTAAGGAAAACCGGCATACCCATCAGACTCCTATCCATGTGAGAGATCCAGTATATGTCGCGTCCTTTCCCAGATCTCGTCGCGCATTGGGCTGATTGGGCGCTTGGAGATACTGTCTGCTTCACCCATATTTCCCTATTTCTTAAGCGCCTGCTTGAGACCGACCAATCACCTGGCCTGTCCTACCACCCGCCAAGCACCATGAGCCCACCGAGCCCGCAGACAAGATGCTTGCCCCCCAGAAACCCCCGCCATGGCCCATACAGGCCAGACGGTCGCATATCATAGACCTCCTCGAAGCCATCTTGCTCCCTCTTTGAATTTGTTTCATTTGCTCATGTCTGTATCGCCCGTGCCGTATACCTGATCGCTTCCGTTTCTTTGGTCCGAGCAAGAGTCATCAGCTTGAGCTTCACTGAGCCCAAAACCAATCATCGCGACCCCACCTGTGCGATCAGGTCAAGCCATCGCGCATATATTCTCCAAGTTCAGCTTGTCAAGAAGCTCCTATAAATAACTTTTTCTCACATTTCCGTGCGTCATCCCGCGTCTACTGCCTTGTACCTCTTTGCGCCTGTTAGCTGCCCTGTGCTTCTCGTACAGGAGAGTACATGAAACAGGATGGAGCGCCACGGAAGGCCTGAAGAGGAGATGTTCCTCAACAAACCTAGCGAGGATTGCGACAGCCCTACTATCGAGCCTCTACGGATATTCAAACCCCAGAGCCCTAAGCCCGCCTCGGAGCGGTTCAAGTATCCCGCACCGGTGTCTTCCCAACCGACCTTCCCCTTGCCGCCGGGCGCCTCGAGTTCGGCTGCGCCCTTGCCGTATCCTGATGATGACGACGACCATCGGGTAGCTCAACCCGCCCAGTCAAGTCGACCCCCGTACCCAGCCGACGGCCGTCGTCCGTCGGGCAATAAGCTCTACATAAGTCCCACAAGCTCCTTACAGTCGGACGCCATGAACGACACGACGCCGCGAATAGATACTAGCCCTACCGAGAAGAGACCAGGCCTAGCCGAACGACGGGGAACCGCTCCTAAGCCTTTACCAGGAGCTCTTAGCCCTGTTACTCCACCAGGAGACGACGGCGGGCTCTTCGCAAAACCTCTAGTTAACCAGCCTAAGCCTGCTGCTGTTCCCAACTTCCCAGACTATCACCAGAAACCTTACTATCCCCCACCTAGAGGGAGCTCGGCAGCATCGAACTCAAGCTCGAACAGCAATGCGCGGCCCCAAGGGAATGAGGACAACTACCTCAGGATGCCTCAAGACAATGGCGTAAACCGCTTCGCTTCCACAGCCTCTACATCAACTACAAGGGCAAGTCGGGGATCCCCGCCTCCGCCTGAGACCCCTATCGTCGAGCCCGGCAATATTCCAGGCGGGGGTATCGAGGCGCGATATGCGGCCGCTGGTATATCTGGAACTGCGACTCTTAACAGTCTTCAGAGCTCAGCAGCCGCTCAGCGATTAGCGCAGTACGGCCAACACCCGGCTACGCAGCAGCAGCAACCGCCCGCCCGTCCGTGGACGCCGACGGAATCTCCTGAACAACAGCCACATGGACCTCCTACCGTCTACCAGGGAGCAAATCCTGTCGCCAGCCCTACTGCTCCAAACTTTGGTGCCCAGGCAGCACGACCAACAAACATCAACGCAAACGGCAGCTCGAATGGCAACCCGGCTCTCCAGATCAGTGTGCTAGAGCAAGACTTCCAACGGATGCAAATGTCACCGAGTCCTCCCCCAGCCTATTCGAGCATCACTCCTAGTGGAGGCTCTTCAGCATATCCCAATGAAAAGCAACGGCCTGGTCAGCCGAGTTCAAGCGCAGGGCCGGCCCAGCCTCCCCAGCAGGCGGCATCCCCACCGAAAAAGCAGGCCGAGATAGCAGCTGGTCTTGCGTCTCCAGCTTTGCAACATCCCGGGCACCCTGCGTTTGCAAACGATCCGAGGCCCGAGAGCCAGTCCAGCAGTCAGCCAGCGCAAATTGTTACTCACACCCCCTCGCCCTTCCAAGGGCAAGGTCCTTCCTCGCCACCGCCCTTACCGGAGGGTTGGATCGCGCATCTCGATCAGAATTCTGGTCAGTACTATTACATCCATCTGGCAACACAGGCCACCCAGTGGGAGTTCCCCAAGGGACCGAACCCTATTACACACGATGTCGCGCCTCTGTCTCCCACCGCATCAACCTATGGCAACCCTCTCGGTTCGCCGATGTTCGGCAAGCAGAGCGCGATGGCGTCTCCTATGTTCCCGCCACATACTCCCGGTTATGCGGAGAGTATCATGAGCGTCGCGACGGCCACGCCAACCGCCGCCGGTTTTACGGGACCACCTGGTGTAGATATGTATAAGGTCCAGCCGACGAACGGCGTCTATTTCGGTCCGTATCTTAGATATACGAACATGGATATCGAGAAGGGTAGGTGGTTAGGCAGTATCCTCATAGTCACGGATGCCCCTCAGCCACCCACGATCCACCTCCATCTGAGCGTCGATCTGTCACCAAATCCCCGCCAGTTAGTGCCTCATTCCATCTACACGCATCAAAGATGGCAATTCTTCAAGTACGATATCGACATTCAGATGGGCGAAGGCGGTACGGATAGATGGACGTACGCGGTGACTTCGCATCTCGGCTGTACCAGATACGAGTTCGTGGTCGCGGGCCGAAGCGAAACAAACTGGCGCTTCATAGCGCATTCCGGTAACGATTTCGCCGCCAGCACATCGCAGAACGAGCGTAGCAAGCTCGGTGGCCTCGGATTCATGTGGAAAGACGTGCTGCAGAAGAACGTGGACTGCGGCGGCTTCCACGTCCAAATCGGTCTGGGCGATCAGATCTACGGCGACCGGCTGTGGAAGGAGGTGCCGTTGCTGAAGCAGTGGCTTGCGATGGCGGGCAAGGAAAACAGAAAGAATGCCTCGTGGACGGCACGGCACGAAGAAGACGTGACGCACGCCTACTTCCATTTCTATACTAGCCATTTTGATCAACCGTTCCTCCGTGAGGCGTTTGCTCAAATTCCTCACATCTGTCAGATTGACGACCATGATATGTAAGTCTGCAATCACCAACTTATCGTTCCTATTATAAACTAGATGTGCTAATTAGCTTTTAGTTTTGATGGTTATGGCTCGTACCCCGACTACATGCAGAACTCGCAGATGTTCAAAAACATTGGGCGGGTAGCCGTAGACATGTACCTACTCTTCCAGCATCACACGACGCTAGAGGTGCTCCGGAACGTTAGCCACGATCTGGACCTATTCACGGTCACGGGCCAGGGTTGGCACTTCGTCAAGTACCTGGGGCCGGCGGTAGTGGTGGCAGGCGTGGATCTACGGTCTGAGCGAACACAGAACCGCGTGCTCGCCGGCCCTACGTACCAGGGCATCTTCCCCAAAATCGCCATGTTGCCGCCCAGCGTCCAGCACTGTCTCTGGATGTTGTCGGTGCCCATTGTGTACCCCCGGCTTGACACTGTCGAAAGCTTGGCTAATACATTTGCGACGGGCAAGAAGGCCGTCAACACCACGTACAACGTCCTGGGCAAAGTAACAAGCTCGGTGGCGGGTATTGTCGGCGGCAAAGATATGGTGGCGCAAGGGTTCAGCCAGGTAAAGAAGGCGGTCGGCAAGTCTGGACTCATGGGCAACGTGGTGAACCAGTTTGGCGATCTAGATATAGGCGAGATCCTGAAGGATATGTGGACGCATGAGACGAAAGACCTGGAGCGGACGTATCTTATCCGCACGCTACAGGGGATTTCGCATCAGAAAGGGTTGCGTATGACGTTTTTGTCTGGAGGTATGTTTTATTCCCCCCTTTTTTTCTTTTTTGTTTAGATCTTATCGCCGCTGACACCCCGAACCGTAGACGTCAACGCGGCGGGCGCAGGACTGGTGCACGACCCGGCGCACCCGAGCGACCACAAGACCATGTACCAGATCATCACGTCGCCGATCGTGGCGGCGCCGGCGGCGCAGTACATCCTCAAGATGCTGCACAACAACCGGACGCACTACATCCCGGCCAACGGGCAGCGGTCGTCGGCGAGCGAGGTGAGCGACACGAAAGAAGACATGATGGAGATCTTCCACACGGACGCCAGCGGCAACCCGCGCGAGCTCAAGAAGCTCATGGGCCGCCGCAACTACGTCGCCGTCCTCGCCTACGACCCCGACGCCGTCCCCGCCACCCCCTACGGCCCCCTGCCGACCGGCGGCGGCCCCGGCGGCCTCAGCAAGCTGAGCCTCGCCGTCGACTTCGTCGTCCAGGGCGACGGCGCGTTCACCGCGCCTACCAAGTACGGGCCGGTCATCGTGCCGCACCTCGAGTTTGGGCGGTAAAAAGGGGGTTGGGGGAGTGGGAACTAGAGGAGGAAAGAGTAAGGAGTAGCTGCTAGGCTGCTGCTTCGTTATGATCATGATCATGATTTGACGGGGAATGCGGGGGAGAGGATGAGCGCGAGCATAGTCTTTTCGGCATTTATATAACTGCGAGGCGAGTGAGTGGGTTGTCCCGTACGTCAGCACAGCGAAGCGAGGAATCTTTAATCTTTGCGGGTTGGAAGTTTACCTCGTTATCCTTTTTTCGTATATAAGGTATATACCTAGGTGCGTAGGGTAGAGCTGTGGCCTGAGATGATGAATATATAAATTTTATGAAAGATTTAAGGGTGGTAGCTTTTGTGATTCACATTGACATGATTTAGCTGTCGGTACCTAGGTAGGGAGCTGTTAACCTAAGCTTAGAGTATCACATTTAGTCCTCGGTAAGGATAAACGAACATGGACATCAGAGTGAGTCGAATGGTTTGCTTCTATTTCGATTGAAAGTATTTGTAGATTTTAGGAGCTGTGGTAGACAGTTATGAGGCATCGAAAGCTTCCTAATTAAACCAAACGCGTAAAGCGTTCTCTATATGATATCTCCTTTTTGTTCCTCCTTTTCTCTAGGACGGAATTGTCTTGATATCTATCTACGCAGGTAGTGAATTGCCAACCTCGACGGGAAAGTCTCTCACTCGTCGTGCTACCTCACTCCCCCCTTTTACCCTCACCTCTTTCTACTTTCTTCTCGCACCCTACAGGTCAAAGGTCTCTTTTATCTGCTTGAGGCAGTCCTCGGGGCCGGTGACGGAGTGGCCGATGGTGCGGGGGTCGACGTAGATCTCGTAGTCGTTGCCGCCCTCCATGGTCTTGTCGCCGAAGAAGTGGATCGTGGTGAACTCGACGCCGCCGGGCTTCTTGGCCTCCTCCTCCAGGTGCTTCAGGCAGTACGTCTTGTCCCAGCCGTGCGGGAAGACGTCGAAGGAGATCTGGCCGCCGATGGAGAAGCTGGGTTTTGGTGGTAGGCGTGTTAGCTTTCTTGTTCTTCCCTTATCTTTCTTTATCTTGCTTTACATAGGTAGGTATATGATATAAGGGTAGGAAAAGACTCACGTCAGACCCATGTGGCCAAACTTCTCCCTCATCTTGGCGACCATGGTCTCGCGGATCTTGTGCTCCTTGTCGTACTTCTCGTAGTCGTTGCGCTCCTGGGTGCTGGCGTTGCGGCCGATGGGGGAGACGTTGATCATGCCGTTGCGGAACTCGATGAAGGTGCCGCGCTTGACGGGGATGTCGAGGTCGGCGACGTAGTGCAGAGTCCAGCGGACGAGCTCCTTGTAAGGCTCCTCGCCCAGCCACTGGATGAAGCTGTTGCTCGGCAGCTCGGCGCCCATCTTGAAGGCCGTCAGCCCGTTCTCGCTGAAGCAGAAGTCGAACATGGTCGTCACGGGCCGGTCCGCGGCCCCCAGCTGCTCCTGCTGCTTGGCTAGGTTCGACCCCCCCACGTACCCGATCGCTATCTTCTGCCGCAGCCGTTCCAGGGTGTGCAGCATCTCGGGGGATATGGCGAGACGCGCCGGTGTCAGGGTCGCGTCCACGTCGAACAGCGCAATGGTATTCTTGACGGGGCGGTCCTCGAGCGGAGGATAGGGGGGAGCGCCGGCGTCCATGGTGTCTTTTTGTTTATTTTGGTTTCGTAGACTGGTTTTCAGGAGTCAGCGAGCGAGCTGTAAGATCGTGTGTCGTCGATTGATCACGGTGTTTGTTTATATCCTTCGCCGAGGACTTGGACTTATATACAAAAAGTAAAAGATCGAGGGACAATTAGACGATACCCTAGTAGTATCTTGGAGGGGGAGGCGCAGAGGGGCACTTTGTTAATTCGTGTTAAAATTGGAGGCGGTCAAGGATTAGGGGGGGTAGATGGAAGGGGTGGGATGGCAGCACCAATTGAAGCTTCGTTTACCCCGCGTGCCTGGGTGCTGAGCGCTAGCTTGCCTTATCTGGGCTTATTCGGGTAGCCTGCATATGCGTTTACCATAACTTATCGATATGGCTATAGCTCATTACTGGTTCACGCTTTTTAGAAGCAGACAGCTTCATGGCCTGCTTCCTAACGTTCCTAATGTTCCCAATATCAAATGACAGATAGGGAGGGACTGCTGGAACGAGGCCTTCTGCTGACAATGACATTCTATCAGAAATGATATGACCACAGCTATCACCCGCGTCGCCAGGCTGATATTGAGATATAATGGAACAAGCTGTCCATTTCAAGGGTTGTACTTATCTAATTTCCTTGAAACAGGCCACGCAATTGTCATAGCCATTTGACTCGTCTCATCTCGTATTCATCTCCAAATTCATTTCTATTCGCATGTGACAATAATGAGGTTACACTTCCTTCGCGGCGACATGTGCCGGCCACTAGCCCTGGACAGCTTCATGTTGTGACACCACATACACAACAACTTCAACGTTAACATTTCTAATGTAGACTCGCAATCTTGCAAGATATTCGAGTTATTACATGCTTTGCTTCTTAATTTAACCGAGTCTTAACACATATACCTCTGCATATAGCTTTGGCCTCTGATGATCGGCATCTTCAGCACTCGTTGCTACACGATGTCAGCTCTATACAAGAGTAGGCTTTGTGAAAGTCCTAACCGTGCCTCGAGAGATATAAATTCAGAGATGATAGAATTATGGTATCTTGTTTCGCCAAATCAGGATTTATTTTAACCCTCCTCTAAGCCTCCCCGGGACTCACCGGCTTTGGCCTTCTCTTTACACTATATCTAAGTATGTACCTAGGTAGACTAAGTCATGTCTCACTAGGGATCTACATCTACCCCAGATACGATGAGTGCATTTCTGTTTTCCTGATGTTCTTATTTACTTTGGGTACGCTGTTCTATTTTCAGTGAGTGTTCTTAATCCCCCGTAGCGGTACTTGCTTGCCACGAAACAGGGCAAGGGGAGAGACTGGCACAGTTTCTGGACAAGAATACGTTGATAATTTTTATTGGGCCTCCGACTTCAAAATGGGATGTGTAGGGGAAAGAAGGAAAATCGGCGTAGTGAAAGTGTGATATCCATTCCCTCCCCCCTTTTCGCTTCATCCCGAGTCCCATAACCTCGCAACAATCTGCTAAGAACCTAAGCGCTACCTTACCATATGCCAATCACTCTACCATTCTTACTTGATTTGAGTACTCTTTTCCCCTTCAGCCCTACACCTCATTCAACTTCCACTTCGACACCTTTAGTCTTTCTTCGCCTCTATTCATCGTTAGCACGCGCACTCGCCAAAACACCCTCCCCTCGCGCCAACCGCCGACCAAGGAGGTTCCAACTTACCGCTCTCATCCTTGGCCTCCCCAGCAGATCCCTCCCCGTGCTCGCCTACGGTGCGCTTGATACGCTCCACCGCCTCGAGCCGGACCTTCTCGAGGTCCAGGGGCTTCTTGTCGCTCCCGGCTACCTCGGGGGCCTGAGCTGCCTTGGTCTGGGCTGCCATCTCGGGCGGCGGGCCGGCGGCGTCCAAAGCTTTGGCCCTGGCGGCCTCGGAATCGTCGTCCCTGCTGCTTTTGGTAGGGATGGCCTTCGCCTGGCTGGCGGTCTTGTGGTGGGGGGTGGTGTTGGTGGATACCATCCTGTATACGTGGTTGGAGCTTGGAGAGGACTTTGGTGCGAGGATGTCGCAGGTGGAAAGACTTGTTGAGCAGGTAGGCAGGGGGTTGACTTGAACGGTTGGTGGGCTTGGAAAGGGGAGTTGGTGTGTTGTATTGGATAGACGAGGTTTCCAGACAAGCAGGTAAAGCTTTGCCTTGCCTTTTTATACCCAATATATGTTTCTGTGCATTACCCCTTAATGACCCCGATGTATCAATCTATTATGTAGCACTTGTGCAGTATGATTGCGCGGCCTTTCGACGTGCCCGGGTGTTTGACCCGAGGCTATCTCAGCTGAAGTGCTCCCGGATGGGTTTTGAGTGACCCTGAGTGACCTCCAAACAACAATCTCGCATGTTAATAAGACGATCACACTGAATCTAGAAGGCTTCTCTGCGTAAGGGGAGCCGCGGGATGACCGACGTGTATGACGAGAACGCCGCAAAGAGCAAACTACCACTGACCGCCTAGCAGAACTCTGTAGTGACCTATGTCCTACGACAAAACGCTTGCACCTGAAAGGTAACGATATACATGCATCCCGAGAGGACGACGCTTAACAGAATTTCATTGTTACTCTGGTATTCTATACTGATTAGGCTGCTGGATGAAAACAAGTCGCACCAATCTCTCTTAGTCGTATTCATAACCCTATTATTCATAATCTCGTATGCAATAGTCAATACACGCTCCTAGGCTATGTCGCGCCATACTCCTGTTATCTCGATGGCCAAATTCACAACCGTGCTGACAGACCAAAGCCCGATCAGCCCCCAGCCAATCTTCCTGCTCATGATCCACTTGTTCATCGGTACGACAACAAGTAGCGCAAGAAGTGTCACGAGCAGGGTGATGGCCGATACCATTAGTGTGCCGCTGACTTGTATGTGGTATGGTTTATACACAATCGGTCTGTCAGGATGTTTTGCTTTCTTTTTGTTTGCTGCGGTTATGGTCTGGTACGCGCCGCCGAGGCCGACTCCCAGCAGTATGTTCAACAAGGGGCCGCCGAAACAGGCAGATCTGTGCAATGTTAGCTGAGTGGTCTCGATGTGTTGTTTGTTCTTGTAACAACTTACAGTGCCATCACCGGGTACCCAAGCCGGGCGACGGTCACATCCGCAACAAGGTCTCCCACCGAATTTCCCACTGCGAAGACGGTGAGACCTAATATTGCTTCTGATATGTCCAAGATCACCCCAAAAGCCTTGAGTACCCCAACCACTTCACCGGCAATCGTGGATATCCAAGCGATTGATATACAAAATCCTAAGAAACAGAACAAGAAATGATACTTCGGTCGGTAATCAGACGATGTAGTCAGAAGTATAATGCCTAGTAAAACTAGGGAGAAGGCAGAAGAAATCAGTAAAGCCTTCCAGAGGAATGAGAGGGGTTGGTCGAGGTCCTCCGCCATATTCGCCCAGACGATCAACACGCAGAATAGGGGGCCAGTGAAAATCTGGAGAATCAACAACCAGCGATTCCATCCGCGATCTTCCTCGATAAATATAGAGCTGTCTTGTCCAAGCTCTGAGGTAGGTTTTGTTACGTGTATGTCTGAGGGAGTGAACGCCGGCATGGCCTGAATTTGGCCTGACCCCTCTGCACCGGTAGGAGGGTCTATGGTGATGAGGCTGGGGGAATGGCTGCGACTGGATGTCATTGATTTTGCACGTCGTCTATATCTTTGCCATTCGGTTTCGGGCTCAAGAGACGCGCCTGACTCAGTTGACACCGGTGCTGGTGTATTCCCTAGGGGACCTGGTATTGATTCTTCTATTGCACTCTCATCCGATTCATAATCCGTTGCCTCGGTTTCAACAACTGGTAATGTGATGACCAATAAGAATATACTCGGTATAGATATTATGCTCACGAACTTATCCCAGATATTCTTGCTCCGCCAGCCTTGAAGAGTGGGGAATAGAATATTGAGTATGTCCTGAGGTGGCGGTAAAAGCTGGTAAGGCCACCAGCGCCAAGGCTTTGGATTTTCACGTTCGCCTAACAGGGAAAAACGCGAGCCTTGTTGATCAGCAGGAGGTGGAAGCATCAGCTGCGGAGGCTGCTGTGGCATATTTTCTGTAATCACGAGTGGTGATTCTGTAAATGCAGGGAACGGTGATAGCGTTGGTGAAGACCTGTCGCTGCCTTGCGGACTGGGAATGCGGAGACGATGTAACTGCGGCGGGAGATTTCGTGGCATGTCCTCCTCAGTAGAGCTCTCCGTGTGCAGACCACCGAACTGGTCAGCAGGCGGAGGAGCTAACTTTCCTCCTATAGTGTTCGGGCTACGGGTTCTACCTCTGCCATCTGGAGATCCTCCAGGTGTGAGGTCAGCATCAACCGCTTGCGGAAGAGCGCCAGATGATAATGCGCGATCCCTAACCATGACTGAAGGACCCTTGCCACCCTGTATTATCTCTATGCTGTGGCTTGTTCCAAACACCCCGCGACCTCCTCGCATGTGGTCTATAGAAGAGCTGCGGCCGTGGTACAACGGTCTCATGCGGACGTTTCCTTCTTCCTGCAAGGATGACAATACGGATCTGAATTCGAGCGCACCAACCAAACTGGGCCGGATTGGGGTGATGGTTGTCGTAGTGCTTCTCCTCCCACGCGGCCGATTTACTCTCATACTATTTGTCATCTCCGTGGTAATATGCTGACTATGGTCACTGTCGTCCTCATCGTTGGGAGTGCCGATTTCAATCCTGGGTCCTCGCTCGAGCATTCCAACATCGATCGCGACAGGTCCACGCCTCTCTCCTGGCGTTGTGTCTTCGTCGGGGTTGTCTCTGAATGGTTCTAATTCGTCATTCCCGTGGTCAATCGAGTTTGCGTAGAAGTGGCTGCGAGATAAGGCCTCCTTGGCACGCCTTGCCTTTCTCCTCTTAGAAATCGCATGCCAGCCAACGACAACGATCACATAGAAGACGTAGAAAGCGATCATGACGCAGCACTCCCACAGATGGATATTCCCGTCAGATAAGAAGCCCATGGCGAAGGTGACGGCCACGATGAAGAAGAAGATATCTCGGACAAAGGTCTTCCTCCCCACCTTGAACTCGCGTACCAGAGCCATAGAACCGGCAACGACGGCGGTGATGAAACCTGCAGCACCAATCAGCTCGCCAACAGCCATGCTCCCGCTGTTAGAGCTCATGGCGGCAAAGGTGCTGAAGACATCTGGCGACCCATTTCCGAAAGCCAAAAAGGTGACGCCGGCAAGACTCTCGCTCAACCCGAGAATAGTGGCAATGGTACTAAGATTGACACTAAAGAAGTCGCTGGCAGCTATTCCGATAGTGGAGAAGAGGAGGCCCAACCAGAGGACCAATATGACGAATGCAAGAGGTTGTGCATTTTCGAGGTCGCAATAGTAGAATGTCAGATATTCTACAAGACCGGCTTCGTCGTCGTGACAATTGCGCCTCACAAAAGCACACTTATCCTTGGCGGTGTGAATTAAACGACAGTCTTCGCCGGATCGTGCTGATAGAGTCGGTTGCTCTTCTGGTAATATCCGAGGCCCGCGGATAAAAATACTGTATGTGGCGATGAGGGTGAAAAGAAAGACCGTGGTATAGAATGGGCGGAAGCTGAATCCCCTCTTCGTCCCACCCTGCACGGCGTTGCGCATCTTGATATGTCCGGCCGGGCGAGTCTAATCGAACATGGTAAAGAGGGAGTATCGAGGCTTATTAAGACATGCAATTGCAGGTGACAGAAAGATTAAAGATTACACAGTTTAGAAGGGGTCCATTTTAGGGGTAGATGGAACTAACGACTAAAATGAAGAGTGTTGGGGATTGTATGGATTGTGTGGATTGTATGGGACAAAACATACGTGTAGGGTGGTGTACGTATGGGGGCATTACGGATGATGTAGGTAGTGATGATTATAAGGTGGATATCTCTTTCCAGTACGTACGTACCTGAAATATACCCTGTAGGTACATGACATGCAAGTCCATCCATGTCTGATGTCCTATCACACAACGTGGACCAGCGGGCATGCGCTGTACCTACACACTACACCACCTTGACGCCACTTTGACAACTTGGAACATGCTTTTTGCATTTCTTAGTGCATTAAGAACCTACATAAACCCAAGCTGCCGGATACTTTGGTCTCGGCATTGGTTCCCTCAGTTTATCAATGTTACACTGACGTCAAGACTTGTCAAGACTTGTCAAGACCTATGTCCAAGGTGCGAGGCTGACATTGATATTTACACCATTTGGAAGTTGATTTTGCAACATGACTTACCTCTCTGTACCTGAGTCTGTACCTGAGTAATTCATCCATAATGCAATGGTCAGAGGTTGGTATCCGAGATAAGTTCCCACTAGGTAACTGTCGTGTACTTGCCAAGATAGACATCTTTCTTGGAAGGTGGCAAAGCGGAGGGTTCAGCCAGCCACAACCTCACTCTTTAATTGATTCTGTGGCGCAGCACTACGACGGGGATGCTCTAACACTAACTCCCGACTCTCGGTTGCCGTCTAGGTCCGATTACCTAAACTCCAAGCACTACCCCACTTTTTGGAGGAACAGGATTAGCGCATTTCTATTGTTTACTTGCGCAATTGGAGAAAAGAAGAAGCCATCGAATTTCAAGGACGCGATACAATTTGCGGCCCGCATCCTGCATCTGCATCTCAACCCAACCCACAACGCATATGCGCACCAATATCGAAGATGCCTCGAGTAGCTCAAGTTCCTCGCGCCAGCGCCGGTAGTAGAACGACATCTGGCTCATCCGGTTCTCCCTTCAAATCTCCTTTGAAGTAAGTAATCAACTGTTTATCCCCTCTCGTGTGCTACGGCCCCTAGCAACGGCGGCCAAAAATCTCACCCGTGCCTAATAAATAGGATCCCTCTCAACGACGACGTATCCGAAAAGAAAGGACGACTGCACTCCAGGAGGGCCCTTTACGAAAGACAGATTAACGAACTGCAGGCGGCTGCGGCGACGCCTGCGAAGAAGGTCGGTCTCAGACTGGCGGACGGTGAAAATGCGTCTCCCCGCTCCAACCCGCGCACGCCGCGACGCGGGGATGACGACGATGATATCTACGTGGTTGGCACCAATACCGGTGTCACGCCAATGAAGCGCGTGCCCATCTTGGCCAATTTCGAGGAATGGATGAAGATGGCCACCGACAACAAGATCAACGCTACCAATTCGTGGAACTTTGCCCTCATCGACTACTTCCACGACATGTCCCTTCTGAAGGACGGCGACGGCGTCAACTTCCAGAGAGCAAGTTGCACCCTCGACGGCTGTGTCAAGATCTATACGAGCAGAGTCGATAGTGTGGCGACGGAGACGGGCAAGCTGCTAAGCGGTCTAGCCGACAGCAATTCAAAGAAGAAGGATAGGGAAGGCGAAGGCGATGGTGAGGAGAGCGAGGAAGAAGTCGACGAGGATGGCAACGTGATCAAAAAGAAAACGAAGAAGCGCGTGAGCAGCTAAACCCCTTAGTATGCGACCTAGACGGATACTAATTGTTATTTTCGTAGCAACGATCATCAGAAGCGACTCTAGCACCGTCATTCGCCTCACTGCAGCTCAAAAAGTTCGAACTTGAATTCGCGGTAGATCCGCTGTTCAAGAAGGCCTCGGCAGACTTTGACGAAGGTGGTGCCAAAGGTCTCTTGCTCAATCATCTTATGATCGACGGACAGGGTCGTATTGTATTTGACAGCAGCGACGACACCAATGATGCTTCTGCGGAAGGCATCAAACCCCGAAGGAGAGAAGACGTAATCGGCGAGGAGGATGAAGAAGTGGAAGAAGACGACGCGACTATCACAGATCAGCAGCCTGCGCAGGAAGAGGAAGACGTAGAAATCGATATTAGTGCGCTCGGTGCCAAGTTCTTCCCGGATCTCAGCCGATTAGATGAGCAAGATATCTGCCCGTCACTGAAGACCTTCGAACTTGGAAACCCATCAGGCTCTCTGGATATTCCATTCCTACGCGCCTCCGAAGACGACAACGACGACGAGGATGAAAGCGAAGCTGGCAATGCCGGCAACAAATCTGGCATGTTCATCGACGAAGATAACCCCTTGGGCTTTGACGACATGACTGCCATGGGAGGGTTCGACGTTGTGGATGTTGGGTTTGGCGAGGGTGGTGAAGCCTGGGCGCGCGATGCTGCGCTGGAGCCTCAGATGCGGCCCTATACTGTAGGTGCTGACGATGGTATGCCTGGAGGCGACGGTGCCGACGGCATCGAGGAGGACAATGGCGATTATATCGTTTCCATGAACCGTGCCAAGAATGGCGACCAGATGCACGAGGATATCCTGGGGTACTTCGACCAAGCTCTCCAAAAGAACTGGGCGGGCCCGGAGCACTGGAGGATACGAAAGATCAAGGACGCCAACAAGCCCGAAACGTCTACGCGCCAGCGCAAGGAGAAGGAGCCCTTCGAGATCGACTTCGCGTCGCCGCTCGACCAGAAGCTTGGCGAGACCATTTTCACACAGGCTACGAGTAACGCGGCCATTTCTATGCCCAAGAAGGACTGGAAGTCGAAGACCCGTAACCTGCTCCCCGACGACAAGCACTTCAACTCGACGCAGCTGCTCAGCCTGTTCCTCAAGCCCAAGGCCCGGATGAGTCGCCGCAAGCGTTTTGGAAACAAGGGGGGCCTATTCGGAAACGCGCCGCAGGAGATCAACGCGGCGGCTGGAGACATGGACGAGGCCTTCTGGGCGCAGAGAGAGCCACAGCAGAGCGCGGAGCAGGATACGGTCCTACCTAAGGGCGATTATGATGCCAACTTCTTCGACGACGAGATGCCGCTCCCGGGCGGCGGCATGCTGGACGATGACGACGATCTTGAGTTCGCTGACGCCAGAGATCACTTCTCGCCGGGTGCCGACGTAAACCCCGCCACGCAGGACATGGGCATCACCGGCATGCTTGATAACGGCTTCACTACGGGTGGGTTCGGGACGCAGCTGGTCACGTCAACACGCCGGTTGCGACCTGAGTACGTGCAGTACGCCCGCGTGGCGAAGAAGGTCGACGTGCGCCGGCTGAAAGAGGAGCTCTGGAAGAGCATAGGATTCCCGGAGGTCGACGAGGTAAATTTTACCTTTTAATTTCCCATTCTGCTCTCACCCCCTTTTTTATTCCAACCAGAGAGGTTTACTAACAATGCTTCCCCTCGCAGGACCCGAACCGCTCGCGGCTGCCGACGCCGCCGACGGAAGCGGTCAAGAAGGAAGCGCCGACGCTCAAGTTCACGGACGTGATGAACGACCTGCAGGCCGTGTACCCCAAGCCCGTCATGGACGACATCTCGACCAGCTTCTGCTTCATCTGCCTCCTGCACCTCGCCAACGAGAAGGGCCTCGTCATCGAGAACACCCCCGAGCTCCTGGAGCTCGAGATCCGCAAGGACTGGTCCGCCGAGGTCACCGGCGAGATGTGATCTACATAAATCGGATCGGATTGGATTGGATTTTTTTCTTCTTTTTCTTTTTCTGATCGGAGTGGAACTCGGAACTCGCGTGACTGATTGGTCTATTCACTTGTACCGAGGTGCACCATAGGCCGTTTATCTGCATGGTATCTCTTGACGGCTTCCGTGGGATTGGCGGCAGGCTGGACGAGTCGTGGGGGGCAGGCAAGCAAGCAAGCGGGCGAGGAACGTATATGATGATGGATGGCTCATGACGGCGGCTTCGTGGTCGGCGTACCACTCGATGGCTTTGTTATGGAATAATGAAATGGGTATCGAACTCACTTGATGAACATGTGCGCGTCCGGCTACGAAATATACTCCCTCTCCGTTTCAACATCGGATTCCCCCCCAGAAACTTCGATTTACAAACGTTTGGGCGAATCTATGCATATTATCCCTCGTAGCACAAGGTGAGAGTACATACCTCATAATCTTACATATCCTCCAGGGAGCATACTTCAATTAGAAGCCCCCCCTTTTATTATTACACCTCGGGCAGGTCTTACAGAACGAACCACGTAAACGCGCCGCACAGACATATACCAATCGTCGAGTAAACAGAGAACTGGTATACTAAACTGATTACCTATGGCATTAAACATAACCTGCAATAGCAGCTCCGTGAGAGAATCGTGGGTTTCGCACGCCGTTAGAAGCTCACAAGCTGTCGTCGCGCTCCGATTGCGCAGAGTATATGTGAATTAAATTCCCAGGCACAACCGCACCGCTAACGCCAATTTTTCAATCCCGTTCTGTCTCTCCGTCTCTCTCGTACGGAGCCGTGTGCCACCTAATAGCAAGAAGTCGTCCCCCCCTCCCGATAACTCCAGGTATATATAAAAAGTCTCCCCCTCGGGGAAGTAGTCACATCTTATCGTGCAATAAATAATCAGAACCTTGGAGTATCCCCTCCTTTCGTCATCGGTCGCTTGAAGTCTCATAGTGTGTGAAAATGGGTATTTTAGTTAAATAGCTTTTTGTAGTCGCGATTTATCGCTCCCTCTCCCAGATCAGAAACGCAAAAACCTGGACATCTCATGTGGTAAAAACATGTGTCGTTGATAGTTTCTGGGTGCTGTGTCGTGTTGCAATTTCCTAACGCTCGTTTCCCTTCGAATAACCTAGTCATAATGAGTCAGGACTTCGTAAATGCCATGCTCCCGCCGAACCGTAGTATGCAAATGGTATTAGTGTAGAAACCCGCGAGAATAATAAAAAAAAGCAACAGGAGCGATTTCTCCTGTCTACCGCCGATCGACGATTTCTCGAGCCTTGAGTAGAGCGCTGATACCATCGAGACTGTTTTCACCCGAACTGGTCGACTTTGAAGAACCAGATACTGTTGACCCAGCTGATGCGCCGAATACAGCTTCTCTCTGGAGACCTGGTGTCGTATATTTTGGAGCAGGGGGACCAGAAAAAATTCCTACTCGAAATGTCAGTTATCAAGTCAGACGCCGATCACAACGAGGCAACACACCATTAGTATAAGTCTCGCCACTGTTACCGCCTGGTTGATCGCCAGGCGGACGGCCAGATTGCGGTTGATGGGCCAGCATCTGTCCTTGTGAGACTGAATAGGAAGGCTCTGGTTTTGATGATAGAAGAGCGTGTATCGGCAGAGAGCCATCACTTGGCGTCCGTGGCATATTGTACGAGTTGTGTGAGCTTATACTCCCGGTCGTAGATTGTTCCGTTTTTAAAGACGGCGGCCGTGATATGGATGTTGACCCAGATGACCTCGATCCGCGACCGGATCCGTGGCCGAAACTCTGACTGGCCGCTGGACTAGCTAAGCCACCCTCTGGTGATTGTACTAGATTTCCTTGAACGCCCCTTGGATCAAACCAGGAGATGCCAGTGTTACCAGAGTCCCCATACATTCGCTGATCTCCCCAACCAGATCGACGACTCGAATGCTGGATCGGGTGTTCACGAGAAGTAGGACTCGATAATCCGCGTGGCCGGCCGCTATTCAATTCCTCGTGTGAAACAGTCCTTGGTGAATACATCAGCTCGTCGGGGTGATGCATGCCATTTATCCCCGGTGAGAAAATGCTCTCGGCTGTCGATGCTGATGATCCCATTCTCTGCTGGCGAGTAGGAGGAGGTTCACTACCGGGTTGGCTATCAGAACCGCTAACTGTACCGCTGGTCGTACCGCTGGCCCCTGTTGAACCACTGGTACTGCTACCACGAAAGCTGTCAGACTCCAACTTCAACCGCTTAGAAGCATCTTTTTCTATCGTATGTATTAGCCCGCGATGTCGTTACATATCAAGCTGTTGAACGTTACCTTGTAATTGGGCCGCTTGTCGTTTACGGAACTCGTGGAGATAGTCGCAGTATTTCTTGTAATCGGCCGTCTTCTTATAGTCTGATAGCTCACGATTGTATCGCTCTTTTGCCTCGTGCGCTTGTCTCTCGAATGGCTCCTTTTCTACGCGGTTCAGATTTTGCCAATTCTCCCCCACCAATTTAGCAATCTCCGTGAAGGTCAAATTTTGCCCTTTTAGGTCCTCTCGCATTTCTAAGTAGACAGTTAGTA
Organism: Hypoxylon cercidicola; assembly: GCA_022578845.1. Classification (NCBI taxonomy): domain Eukaryota; kingdom Fungi; phylum Ascomycota; class Sordariomycetes; order Xylariales; family Hypoxylaceae; genus Hypoxylon; species Hypoxylon cercidicola. The sequence goes on from MU399507.1 coordinate 537,440, forward strand.
GATAATCCTCACACCAAATACCGACGATCATAGTCTACAGCACTTTATTCTGAAAAATGGACATACTATTTGAGAATAGGACGTATGCCGACGGCGGACGCTCTGGCGCATTCTCATCTACCTATTTCAACGTCAGATCCACATCGTTGGTAAGAAGTATTATCACCAAGCTCTACTAGCTATAGAAACGAGGCGATGTATAGGGAGAAGGGAAAGGCCAACCTTTGGGTGCCGTCGATATTTGCGTTTTGCAACGGTCGCGCCATCTGGTTTGTCGAGCTTGAGAGGTTCTGCTCGGTTCGGTTCGAGTCTGGTATCTTCAATGCTGGTGCGAGTAGGCGATACTAAGGACGTCTCGGGCGCGACGCCTCGATAATTCGCTATATGACGCTGGAGTTTCTTGGAGTTGGTTAGTACGTAGTCTATTCTAAATGTTGCCGCGCAAGGGTCGCCCTACTCTTCGATGGCCGAGCTTAACACCCAGCGCGTCTCTGAATGCTACGTTAGCCATTGACCAAGCCACAGCGTATATGCATAAGCTCACAGGTCAGATTCGGTGATGTCCAATATCGTATTCCACGAATCGAAACCCTGATCGACAAAGGCATCGAGGTACTGAGAGATACCCAGCTCGCCCAAGATCGCTTCGAGGGAAGTCATATAGTTGGTTTTCCGCCGCGTTCTGGCGGATCAATCGTTAAAATATTCAACTCAGCATTAGGCTTTTCGATCGTCCGTAGCTCTATAACTATCGCGATGTCGTTTGGCAGCGCTTCTATCAATTGGTGGGCTAAACAATTTGCGATATCGGCGTCGGCAGGAAAATCGAAGCGTCAAAGGGGACTCCAAGGTCGACTTCCTTAACACCCCCCAATATACGACAAGCGAGTTACGTTTCACCGAATCGACGGTCTAATAACCAGCCAGCTGGAGCGATGACGTTGGAGCGGTTTGAGAAGGGAAAAGTCGACGTAAGAGGTTGCCCTAGCTACGAAAAGATGGAGACGCGTCGCGGGTTTGTCAAGATTGAATGTGGGTCTGGGTCTAGAGTTACACGAGTTCCGCGCGGGTATGCGAATGCCGAGATACGAAATAGAAGTAGAAGTAGGTATAAGTGCGTACGCTACTGTCTGGGGTGAGATATGTGATGCGCGGGTTGCGAGATCGATATGTCGTGGCATTAAAAGAGGGAAAATCGCAATTGTCTGTTTGCCTCGTGGTCAATGGCAATGTTTAAGGGAAATGTGGGAATTTGGCATTCTGGATCCTGGGCGGTTGTGGTATTATACGATCCCGCTGCATTTTCCAGATCTCGATGAGTAGCGCAATCGAAGAGCATCGACGAACTTGACGTGTGACAGCTTAAGGGGAAGGAAAAATTGGAAAGAAAAAAAACAACGATTTGCAGCAAAGACCTAGAACAAGCCCGAGAGAAGCTAGCGTCTTTGCTTAAGGGGAAAAATAGAAAGAAAGAAAGAAAAAAAAATTAGAAAAACTCACCTAACCTACAGGACTAGCTCCCCGTTTCTCCCAAAGACCAAGACCAGCGGGAGCACGAATGGGCTGATGGGCTGATGGACAATAATATGGGATGTGTTCGACCGGTAGGCGGGTACCTGGCCATGGCCATGCTGCCATCCATGTATCTATCGAGGCATGAGGTCACGCCCTCTGGCCCTCTGGCCCTCTGGCCCTCTGGCCCTGCAGCCCCGGACCTGGGCGAGACTCTTCAGGAACGTGACTATTCCTAGAAGTTCATAGCAAGATCATAACCAGGCCCATAAATCTAATGTTGGGAATCAAGCTCATGCATCCGTAGCCAGCTACTAAAGAAAGCATAGTCCTCCGTGGGTAGTTTATACCTGTTAACTCCCTACCTCACCCCTACATACTAGGCTTCTAGAGCTCTACATGTAGCTTTGGCTCCCTTGCGAACCTCGTCTAAGGAGATGAGGTATAAAAAGAGGAAGCTGTACCAGTTTGGCCCCGAGGAGGGGGGAATGGGCTACGGGCTTGGAGGGAGATCGAGATCGTGGACCGAAGGCGACGACAAATAAGAATGTCGCCTTCCAGTGGGTTGCTTCATCTCGTGTCTCTTGCCGGGATGTGTGTCTACTCCCGAGCTCGCCGCCATCATTCATCCCTCACGACGCACATAAGTTTCCCTTCGACACGCTCTAGGGAAGATGGCTTCACCATATGACAATATCCGGGACGAACGGAGTCCCAAAGGGGCCTGATCTCACTTACGAGCCTATCCGGGTAGCTCAGCGATGGTTGAGATGCGATTTCCGCATACCTAAGCCACCGTAGTACCTAGGTTAGGTACCTAAAGTAAGGAGCAGGTATCGGGGTGTCGGACCACTAGCCAATGTAGAAGAGAGACGGGAGCCAAGAGGGCAGCCAACAGCTTGCCAATGAGATGGAAGAAGAAGTGGGAAAGGGTAGGGTATCGCAATCGACCTCTAAGCCCGGGATCGAAAGTCTTGGCGTATCTCAAGCCGCGAACCCCAGAATCCATCAGCTGTTTTTTCTTTATTTCCTACTGCACCCACTGTCCGAATACATATGGTTGATGCCCCCCCCCCTCTGAGCCCCCACTGGAGGGAGAGTATGAGTATGTACAATACAATACATCTGGGACGTCTGTGACTTACAGTAGGCAGCTAGGTAGCAGGAAAGACATCTGGTCCCGGTACAGTGGTATTTTGAGTGACCGTCAGATGCCAATTCTACCCAAGTGTAAGCTGCCCTTGATCGCGATAGGTTATGTTGGAAAGAAAGCGATGTTCACGCTGATATATCATGGCGGTCGTCACTGTGGGACGAGATCGAGATTGGGGGAGGCTGTTTGCGATGCAGACTGCGGCAGCAGAATCGTCAAGACATGACTTGTAATGAATCCCACCCATTGGCAATTGCGGAGAATAACCTGATCACCGATCGTGTAAGTATGGTTTACGAATATTTACGAATATGCCTTCATCTTCATTGTCATATCCGATATGTTTTATCCGATATGTATATAACTGTATGATCCACTAAATGAATACCAGACTACCACTACCAGACTAGGTACCATCGACTAGGCTGCTAGGTACCTACCTACCTGGAAGCAGCTACCGTGGTCCGTGGTCCGTGGTCCGTCACAAAATTCCCATCGAACTGGATGGAATTCTTCATCTGTCATCTGCTATCCGCCATCCGCCATCCGAGCTAACGTTAACACGAATTATACTTGAACCGATGGTCTGGGCCAACGAGTTGACCGTTTAACCGTTGACTGTAGTTAGCCCATACATAAGTACATGTACCTATTCCAATACGGTAAGTGTGCGTACTATACGCACGTGGTCTCCCAAGGCTAACCGTGCTGTTTCTTTCGCGGCATCACGACTATCACCGTATTTACCATCCTGCCATCCCGCATACATTTAGCAGTTCTATACATTCGGTATCTGACCGTTTACTACATACTTGCTCTTATATGCCGAGAGATCGAGAGATCTAGACCGTGCGAATCAACGTCAATCCCCTTTTGACGTCGGACTTGTTGACCAGCTGGAGAGAAGATCTGCGGTTGAGGCCACTGTTCTACCGTCGATCCCTGTGGAATAAGACCATCTCTGCATACTTCTTCGTCTCGAGGTCGCATTCATACGTTTAGAGCCCTATTCGCTTTCACGTGGGGAGGCTGACGCTTGGCCCAGGTATCAAGAAAATCAGGAATACCTCTTTTTTTTGACAAGTTCAAATATCTCCACCTCTCCAATTACTGCGTTGCTACCACGGTTATTATTACAGCTAGGTAGCTGGGTAGTACTGTTCTGTGTTCTAGCCAACGCCCTGGGTGGCAACGCGAAAGCACATCCTGAGCTGTCACTACTCGCCTTCGTCCTATATTCGAAACCGGATCGCAATCCCAGCTTTTCGATAACAGCCTCGCCATGCCTAAGTCGCCATCAGATAAAGACGCCGCCACGCCTACGGCCAAAGAACCTAACGGCGATGCCGTCTCAGCTGCGTCGCCGCAAGCAGCGCTAGCTCAGGTAAGCTGACTCCCCTGAGGAGCATGAGTAACAAATAGCTCCCTCGTCTGACAAAGGACTTATCGAGATCAGGCATACAAAGATATTGCAAGGTACGTATACGCTTACTCTCGTAGCCTTGTCCGTGTCAGCCGATCTCCCATTTCATCTATTTTCGACCTGGAGTTTCCGGAGAGTTGGCCACATGGGAAATGCCCAAATTCGCCCTTGAGATGTCCCATTATTCGCCATGCCAATCACTTCCGCCCCCCCTGCTTTACCCATCTTACCACCATGCCAAACTCCCATCTCCATCTCCCATTCTGCATACCCATTCGGCGCCACCCTTTCTCCCCGTTACGCGGACATGCACTGCCCCCTGTCTCGTGCCCAAGGTCTACATCCCCGCTTAACCAGCTGAGCTACGACGAATCCGAGTCAAGTCCGCACGCACTTCACCTAACCGAATCCCACTCGTGTGCAAAGTCTGCATGGGATACAATTCCCATTCTCGTCTATCTTTCCCGTCCACCGTGGAAGTCCCCGCCATTTGGGTGAAGTAATTCACCTTTTCCTCACCCCCTAAGCAGCTAGCGTAGTGCTGGCTTTACGTCGGATACCTAGTGGCTAGTCTCTGCACTAAGCAACATCAATGCCGTTGTTTTGGAACTCGTGAGGATCCTTTGTCTTAACGTGGCGTATTTATGGCAATGGCGTGTATCGGACGACTAGCCGTACAAGCTTTACATATGTCATCAAGCAAAAGCACCCGGTCGAGAATTAGCCTACTTTCGGTCGTATCCTAGCGGCACAGCGAGACTTCACACGCCACTTCTCACCATCTCTGCTGAGAATACCACGGAATCACGCAGTGCTAATCCGTGCTTTTAAACAGGGGTGAACAGCACGCAGCAGCTTTAGAAGCGAGCTTGACAAGTCTGGAAAGCAAGCTAGACGTTCTGCTAGCATCGATTGAAAACAGCGCTGCCAGTTCCGCCGTGCCCCAAGCCAAAAGAGACGACCGGAAGAAGCAGGAGCCTGAGGCGAAGGAATAGTGTAGTGGCGCTTTTCTATCTTCAGCGACCCATGTTATGCTCTTCCAGACGGAGTATTCCGGTCAGATTCAGGCAAATCATTTATTTCACAGGATAGGAGAAATTGGTTTACCCTCGGTCGCTCCATTACTTCAAATTTTTGCCACATAACCCATGCCCACGCGCATAGTGATCCCCCCGCAAACCTGCATCATGTTCCATATAGAGTATCCCCCAGAGATCGAAGAGAAGAGCTGTCGTGGACATACCCCGCAAAGGCACAGAACTGGCGGCACGGATGCATACAAACCCAGAGGAAGGACACGAGATTGGAGTATTTATCTCGAACTATTAGACGTATCTAGATCCTCGATACTACTGTGACGGGCACGGTGTGACCATGCCGCGGTGAACCGTAGGCTAAGGGGATGAGTCTCGAAGAAAGGACGGCCAACATCGGCGAGCCAGGAGAAAGCTACAAACTGACGTCCATGGTGTAGAGTGACGCGCAGCAACGACGAAGCTTGACTTACCAAACGAGGCGCCAGAGAGCCTAGTCACAGAGCCTCATGGGATATGTCTCGGACACTAGACATCCTAAATGTGTGTAAGACGACATAATTAGACCTCGTGCGGGCCTCCACGTCTAACCTGCCAGCTACGCCGTTGAGCTCGCGATCGATCCGGCCTAAACATTCCCCGGGAATCGCAGATAACGGCTTACATCAACGAATCTGCCTCTCCTGATTTGAAATCACCCGTACCTACCTCTGCGGCTGCAGCAACCGGGCCCAGGATCGGTCCACCATCTGATGGGGGATGACTTTGCTACCATATCCGTAGATGTTCCTCCAAATCTCGAGCTCTCCCACGTACACATACATAGCTCCTCTACTACTCCTGGGGCCGTAGTAACCCGTAAGGCAATCTCCAGAGCGCGTGAGGTAGGCGAACAATACTCTATTGCATGTGCTAGCAGGTAGGATATACATATCATTAAGCCCACGGCACGCCCTCTGAAATCCGAGCTGTCATTTGTTGACGTCACCATCGGCAGCACATCGTAGCTCCTTCGATAGCTCGCGTAACTGCTGCTGCTGCTGCCATTGGGCTAGAATATAGCTGCTCTTCCGGCTTACCGTATACATACCTGAGGTAGGTAGGTAGGTAAAGTAGGTGTGCCTCGCTAAGCTACTCACTCGTTGCTTATGCGGGGGTTGTTCAGGCTGCAGTCGGTGAGGGCCGCCTCGACTTAGGAGTATAGACCGGTCACAAGGGTGAGCGCATGGAGGAAGCAGGAATATATATCTTATATATATCCCCCTCCCAGACGATCACATCTCCAGGGGCAGCTTAGGTAAGGAGCACGATGGTCTGACGTGACAATCACGGTATGTGCGCGCAATTCCCACGTGCATCATACCTATTCCTGCCTTTCCCTATCTAGCCCGCCGGCGTGTCGATCAAGCTGCAGGGCGATTCCGAGGCTGTGAATCGCACCATGTAGATTGGATAACTTGTGAGAGGGAGTCTGGGACTTCACCGGAAGAGGGGATTCGATTGGAGCCATTGGCCGTGGCGTTGGGAAGTTCCTAATAACACCTTCAAAAATTATAATTAGTCCAAATAATTCGTCTACTAGTCTCTAATATACAAGATATAGTATAGAACAAGAGCTTTATAAGCAATGGCACATGTATGTATTATACATATAGATATATATAACCTGTATTCAGTAGTCAGACAACGTAAGAGGCCATCTAGAGTTGACGTTCCATGTTTCTGTGGTGCTCCTTAACGCTGGCAACGCCCTGTCATACCCAAGGCTGTTGAAATCTCATATATTCTAAGCCAGATTTGATCAAGCATAGACCTGGAAGCGAATAGGAGAAGTGCTAGACATGAATACAGGTAGATAGATATAGTATACAATGTTACGTAGTTCTATCACATAAAAACGATAATCGAACAGCGAAGTATCTAAGGAATTCGTAATCTGCCATTCCATTGAAAGGTAGGCATCATGGCCCCATCTAGAGATGAAGCTGTACCTCTCCCGCTTTGATCTTCCGCTCTTTACACACGTCGTATTAATTTCAAACAGACAACAGGGAAGCGCGCCAGCTGAATTCCATGCTATGGGTCCCAAAAACGCTATTTACTTCTCGTAAGATATGAGTCGTCATCAAGACTCCAAAACAGGAATCTAGCATGCCATTCAATCCAGACCTTCGCCCTCCCTAGGAGGAAGAACCACTCTCGGTGGCCGATTATATAGGTAACCGACAGCAGGAGCAGTAATAGTAGCAGCAGCAGCAGCAGTACCGCGGGCCCCAGTCCATTCGCAAACAATGCCTATGACCAATGTCAAAACATAAACTCAAAGAACGCCTAATGAAACACCGGCACCCCTTACAACCCCTCCCCAGAAGCGGCACATCATGTTCGTCCCCTGTGTCGTCAAAAACGTAGGTCGGAGAGCGGGCAACACCAGCTGAGGTGTACACCACCCGTACGCAAGTTTGTGATAACGAGTGTACAAGAAAGGTAAGGTGGTGATGCCTGGAACTGATGGCATTCTCGTAGACCGTGGGTATCGCGAAAATGATCAAGAGCAGATGGTCTTGATAGCAACACGGATTTCAGACAGGTAAGATGGAGACACGATCCCCGATGGGAAGTGCCCCATATACCTGTCCGGTATTGGAAACTGATTAGTTACTGTGAGCTCTTATTAAGAGCTGAACAGATGACTCGACGTTAGTCATTATGAACAGCAGGTTCAGAGAGGGTTGAACGTGCCCTTTGCAGCGGATCTTCTGGATTCGCCGTGACAAGTGCTGGGCTTTCCATGCTTCCTATCAGGGGATCGTTCGACGTTATCGAACGGCCCTCAAGGCTGGGCCTCATAAGTGCCGGTGAGTTTTGTTTCCCGCTGTCTTTCTGATCAGCCTGGCGCGCTAGCTCGCGTTCTCTGTTCTTCTCGAGAAGAGCACCGCCGAGTGTTGCACACTTGAGGATAGTCTGTATCAAGTGGTTCTGCTGTAGAGGTTTGGATAAGTATTCGTCCATCTGGGCTTGTATGCATCTCTCCCGATCTCCCATCATGGCGTGCGCGGTGAGTGCAATGATGGGTGTCCGATGTGATCCAAGGCTGCGTTCGTACTCGCGTATCTTATTAGTAGCCTCAAAACCACCCTACGTACGGTTAGCAAATGGGGGTGAAATATAAGAGGATTGTGAAGGGAATCAAACCATTATCGGCATCTGAACGTCCATGAGGATGACGTCAAATTTCTTCTTCTTGATCGCTTCCACGGCCTCCAGTCCGTTCCCTACCACTGTAACCACGTGATGATATTTCTCGAGAATCTTCACAGCTAGACGCTGATTAACCCTGTTGTCTTCGGCAAGAAGGATCTCGAAGGACTTTGTGTTATCAGCCAACGACGGGGTAGCACGGTTCTCTAGAGCAGGAACCATTCCGTTGCCCAGATCAATTGGCTTGCAAGGGGTTGTCATATACGACGTAATGCCCAAGTCTAAGCAAGACTTCAAGCTGACATGTACAACCGGGGCCAAAAGGACAATGGGGAGGTACTTGAAGTCTTCGATGGCCCTGAGCTTTCGAGCGGTGTCAATGGACTCAACAATGATGACATCGTACGGCGGGTCGTCTGAGCCGGGCACACCGGGATTCCCTTCCGTGTTTACAACCACCGGCACAAGGCTCAGCCTCTGCAACATGCTGACGATTTCTCTCCCATATTGAGTTCGACCCTTGTCGATGAAGAGCACTTGGTGCCCCTGATACGGCTTGAGCTGCTTCTCGATGGATGCAACTTCTCCGTCAGCTAGCTTTACCACGCAGGTAAAGTAGAACGAGCTGCCCTTGCCGAATTCACTCTTCACCCAGACATCTCCGCCCATGAGGTTAACCAACCTCTTCGAGATTGACAAACCTAGGCCGGTACCACCAAACTTACGAGTCATGGACCCGTCCGCTTGCTGGAAAGTATCGAAGATCAAGTCGAGCTTATCTGGCGGTATTCCTATTCCCGTGTCTGAAACGACAAACTGGATTGCATACTCGCGCGGGTCCTTCGGCGGAGCACCTTCAGCCTTTCGAATCGTCAAGCTCACTTCGCCGTGCTCCGTAAACTTGATAGCGTTTCCTACAAGGTTCAGAATAATCTGTCGTAAACGGAACGAATCGCCAACCACGTAATCAGGCACAGAGCTGTCAACCCTGTACGTGAGGTCTAAGAACTTCTCGTTCGCCTTGACGGCCAGTGTCTTCAAGGCATTGAAAACGGTACCCCGCAACGTATACGGAATTTCTTCTATAACCATTCTTCGAGCCTCAATCTTCGACAGATCCAAGATGTCGTCGATGATGGTCAACAAACTGTTAGCTAGGTTGTTGACAATATTCAGCATCTCTCGTTGATATTGTGTAAGGTCGGTATCAAGAGTCAACTGAGTCATTCCAATAATACCGTTCATGGGAGTTCGGATCTCGTGGGACATATTCGCTAAAAATTCGGACTTGGTCTTGTTCGCCTGCTCGGCCGCCTCTCTTGCCTGGGTGTTCCTCTGAATACTGTCTCGCAAGTTGTACACCATCTGGTTGATTTTACGCTTGAGCTCGTCCATCTCGCCCGAGGCCTCTACGTCAACTAGCTTGGTGAAGTTTCCATCGGTAGCAGCGTTAGTTATATCGCCGAAAGCTCGCACCTGGGTGGTCTGGTATTACTTTGAGGTTAGTATTGCAAGACACGGCACGTGATAAGGCGTCAACGGAAGGACCTCACCAAATTCGTCGCCATAGTGTTGACGTCAGCCGTGATCTCTTTCCATCGTCCCTTGAGACCTCCAACGTCTGCTTGGCCGCCCATCTTACCGTCAACGCCGACATCCTTCGCTACACGCTGTACTTCGTTACAGAACACCGAGAGACGGTCGACCATGTTGTTGATAGTTTCCTTTAGTACGAGTATCTCACCCTTCGCCTGTACGTCGATCTTCTGGCTCATGTCGCCATCGGCAATAGCTTGAGTAACGGTGGAAATACTCCGCACCTGAGAGGTTAAGTTCAGAGCCATGGTGTTGACATTCTCAGTGAGGTCTTTCCATTTCCCCTCGACATCGTCCACTCGGGCTTGGCCACCCAGGGTGCCATCGGTTCCGACTTCTCTGGCCACTTTGCTGACCTCGAAAGCAAACTTGCCCAAGCGATCCACCATGGAGTTGATAGTGAGTTTGAGCCTGAGGATCTCGCCCTTGACTTCGACAGTAATCTTTTGGGATAGGTCTCCTGCTGCAACAGCCGTAGTGACCTTGGATATTTCTCGCACTTGAGTGGTCAAATTCATAGCCATACCGTTGACATTGTCGGTGAGATCACGCCAAGTGCCCTCCACATCGTTCACTGTAGCTTGGCCGCCAAGACGACCCTCCGTACCGACTTCTCTTGCGAGACTGCTGACTTCGCGCGCAAACTGTGACAGTTGCTCAACCATAGAGTTGATAGTCGATTTGAGCAAAAAGATCTCGCCCTTACACTCGGCTTGGATCTTCTGGGTGAGATCTCCCTTGGCAACGGCAGTGGTGACCTTGGCGATATCGCGCACTTGGGTTGTGAGATTGTTCGCCATGGCGTTTACGTTTATCGTCAATTCATTCCATATGCCTTGAACCCCCATCACGTCTGCTTGGCCGCCTAGTATACCTTCTGTGCCTACGTCTCGAGCGACTCGGCTGACTTCGGATGCAAAGGTACGCAATTGTTCAACCATAGTATTGATTGTCTGCTGAAGCTGAAGGATTTCGCCATTGGCCGGCCTCTCGATCTTCTTGGTTAGATCACCATGAGCGACAGCAGTTGTCACAGAGGCAATCTCCCGCACTGTGATCACTTGTCAGTCATTATCAAATAGGGGTAAATACTCGATAACAGACCTTGATCGGTAAGATTCTGCGCCATAACATTCACTATGCGTATGTTAGAAAATTCCATAGAGTACTTTGCGAGCGACTTTACCATTGTCTGTAAGCTCTTTCCAGGTTCCGTCAACGCCTTCGATCATGGCTTGGCCACCGAGTATTCCATCTGTGCCGACCTCACGAGCGACGCGGGATACTTCGCTAGCAAAAACCTGAAGCTGATCCATCATAGTGTTGATAGTTCGCTTGAAAGTCGTAATCTCCGGGTCCATCTCTACGGTATTCATCCTAACTTTCATTGTAAGGTCACCCCTGGCGACCGCAGTGACAATGGCGCCAATCTCACGCAGTGCCTTCTGGAAGGCCTCGTTGGCTTTTTGGTGCTTCCATAATTCTCGTTCCAATGTGGCAACTCGCTCCTTCTCGATCAGTTCGAGGGCCTTCTCCTGTAGTTGTTTTTGCTCAATGAGCTGGGCGTTCACGCTTGTCAACTCTTGGCGTTGATTATCGAGAAGTTTGGATTGGTCAACGACGTGTTCGTGAAGCCCTTTCAGGTCTTCGTCGGTGAGAGGAAGGACCTTGGCAGCGTGTTCTTCGCCATTGCCATTTCGTGAAGGGGGGACGACCGCAAGCTTAGAGGACCGCGCCGATGACCTAGGCGATTCATCACCAAACATAGAATCGGCCGTCTCGTTGGGTGTATCGGGAAAGGTCGCGCCGTTAGAGACACTAGCCTTGGCCTCAAGTTGTTGAATCCGGACTACGAGGGCGGAAAGTTCACGTTCGAGGGATTCCTTGGCATGGCTCTCGCGACCGGGGAGCTTAATCTGGGAGTTGGTACCGATGGGGACTGGTACAGCGGCGGGGTCTTTGGGAGAGACGGCCAGCGACTTGACAATGACAGCAGTCGCTGCCAAGGTCTCTTCGTCAGCCATGATTCTCATGACTATGTGCCCCGTTGCACAATCGTCAAAAAGGCGCAGCGGCTCGGTTGTTAAATCACAAGTGATAAGGGTATATGGACCAGCGTTCGGTGGGCGCTGGGTGCGTTTACGACGAACGCATGGAGTAAGTCGATGCTGATGCCGATAATTCGGAAAGTAAGAGAGGGGGAAAGTCAGTCTATAGAACAAACAAATCTATATCGCGGATTATCGCGGCGTACCCGCCTCGGCAGCGGTCGGGGCAAGGGAGCGATCGGGATAAGCGTGTTAAAGCTCGAATGGAATAGCAGTGCCAATACTATAAAGTTACAATGATGAAGAGGATTCGATCGTAGAGCTAACGGGCAAGCGGCAAATGTGAAGCCTGTCCGGGATGGATAAGTAGGTACAGGTCGAAAGGAAAAGGTAGGCTGGAAGTGTATTGTCAGAATAAGGAGAGACCCTGCTTGAAAGCGAGCGGGTGGAGAGGCGAGGGCTCAAGCCTGGGTGAGGAGGTGCAAGTACAGTATGTCAAGGGACAGTACGTTACCCTAATTGGAGCTGCTGGGGTGGGACCTCCCTAACTTTCCAATTAGAACCCTGGCAAAAAAAAACAGATGCAATAAGGGAAAAGCGAAGGTTAGGCGGGGAGGACGGGTCCAGGAAGAGGACGAGAATGAGTGATGGAAGGACCAAAGGGACCAAAGGGACCAGAGGGACCAGAGGGACCTGGGCCTTTGCAGGGAAAGGTCGGACTTTGCAGGGGACTTGGCTCGACAAGATGCCTACAGGCCACGCTACCTACTAGCCACTAGCCGTTAGCCACTATTTCCATTTTTCGACAGGTCGGTACCTACAACATACGACGGGCTGGATGGGCTACAACGGATTTGAGTGAGGAAAATAGCCGGGAATCCAGCCACGGGACAAGGAGGACAATCAGATATTTTATTTTTAAGTCTGAGGGATGGCTGGTCTTTGTGTAGAGTCTTCTTCTCATTGTCTACCTAGCCTTACGAGAAAAAGGAGCGTTAAAAGGGTCCTATCTACTCCGTGTCTAGTGCGTAAATACAGTACCAAACTACTACGCGCTAGGGGAACTTTTATCTATACCTCGGAAAGCCTATAAAGACATATATGATATGAGATGTAGCAGATACACGCATGCGTAATATCATAAGTCTTTCTAGGGGTCTTTCATTTCAAGAATATACCTTGGTCTAGATTAGGTACCTAACATACCTTGTAAGGCAGGGAAAGAGAACTAAGAAGTTGAATCTCATCTTTTTCGATCTCTAGAAACGAAGAATATTGATTACATCTACATGAATAATCTAATACGAACAATTAGTTGCGTTCTATGTCCACTTGCAAGGTAGTATCGCGATAACTCGGCGCCTAGCTAGGCCTACGTACATGTATGTTATACTCCCAAGTCAAGTACGTAAGCTAGATGGCTATATGTACCCAATACTTACATCTGGTAAAATTGGGGTAACGCCATTGAACAAGCACTGGCTAATACTACTAACGATTGATTCTGTTGCACGCCTACGAAACTATAAACTTTCTACAAGGACTAAGCTTGCAATGCTGCGGACAACGGCTAACGTTCCACTCAGACGGGTTACCTAGATGCGAGATATGCAGGGTATTTGATACCTAAGCTGCTAAGGCAGGATTTAGGTAGGAGCTCGGAAGGTTCGCTGGGAGGTATCCTCGTATTTCAGCCGCCACTTTGGTTGTCGATAGGGTTAATTGGACATACAAGACCGGGTTGGGTCAGGTTGGTGTGCCGTATCCCACTCAGCGTAACCCGTACCTAATGTTGAGCCCGCTAAGTGTCACAAGACGAGATAACCAAATAGCTACGTTGACGTCATGTGGTTATATCATCTCATTTTAAGATCTTAGATTTATCCCACCGTCCCACCGTCCCACCGTCCCTCCGTCCCTCAACACGCAACCCTCCGCCGCCTCAGCAACTCTGTCGATATTCGCGACCGACATATATATCATATCTCAAACGTCGGCTATAGACTAGATATGACCAACTACCACTCGGATTCAAGCTAATCGATCCCCCCAACTGGTCTGGACCGCAAAGACGCACATGCTACTACCTGCCTTGCCTGCATGTACGCTGGCTGCACCTAGCTGGAGGGTTGGATGTTCTTTACATTGGCTGACCCTTTACCATTCACCCAGTCACAGGGCGTCTTTCCGTCCTGTCTTACCACCCCATATTCTACGAAGCAGCAGCGCGGCGCTGGGGATTGGCTCATAATCCTGGCTGCCAGCGAGCCGATACCCCACCGAACTGGTGCGTGTACTTTGTACGTGGTACTACATGCCTACATGGGTGTGAACGGGTAAGAACAGTTAAGGTCGCCGGTGCTTTACATATCCATTTTACTTGGACTGGATTTCAGAAATGCATGCATTTTATCTGGACATTTCCCTCTTAGATGACAGGTAATCTTTTCTATGCTTATGCTTATGCTTTTACAAGACGGGGGCAACCAAGCTGCTACAAGTAAGCCTAGCGAGCCTTGCACTTGTAGGCTAGGGTCGTGAGAAAATCAAGGTATATCCATCCAGAGGTGGCGAAATTCTAGCTCCTTTCGATTACTTTTTCTTCCTTCAAATACTGATCGACAGGAACGGAACGCCGGTTTAGAAATTCAGTTGCGACTTATCAGAGCAGTTGCGAATTGCTTCATCCCAAAAATATCTTCAAAGTTCCCATCTGCCGGGAGGTATCTAGCATTCGGCTCCGCTGAAAAGCCGTCTCGGGGATTGGTGTAGTATGCTAGGTGACGTCACAGCATCTGCGCATCTGCATGTGCGCCCAGCTGGGTCACCCAACAGGCATCTTCCTAGCCTTAAGATTCTGCTCGGTATAGGTAATCACAATAGGAACAGGAGCTGTACATAGGTAGAACGTGCAGATATGAAACTGACCTCCGAGAGCCTTGAGTTCGAAATAACTGGTACAGTATCCGGATGATCGGCTTGTCGGACCAGAGATAGGTAGGCTGGCAGGCTGGTAGGGCTTCCAGCTATTGGAGCTTAGTGCCGAGTTTAAGCAAGGAACACGCGATGTAGGGACTATGACGAGCCGCCCGTTTTCGTATGTATTTTACTTTACGGAGATATGAAGCAGCCTGGATGGATTACTCGCCACGATCGTAAACAGAGACAGCCGCCGCGAGACAGAATGATCATGATAGACCCATCATCTTCGGTAATGCCAACTCCACAGAGGGGAGGGGCAGTCGAGGGCCTTCGCCGGTAATACTTAGGAGTGGCCGAAGCGTTTCCACTTAGGTAGTCGACAGACACTTCTTTCTTCATTTCGCGATGCTTCACCGTCTCATGATCGACCTTTCTTCGCAAAGCCTTCTTGCCTAACGCAGAATAGCGCCTTGTCAGAGACTTAAGTAGAGCCACCCGACTCCCGAGGGCTGCCCTGGCTGCCACGCGAAGAGTAGAGGTGAAGAAATGCTGGGCGCTAGCGTTTCGCATCGTGCACTTCCATCTGTGGCTCAGCCAACGCCCGATGTGGAACTATCTCGAGAATCGCTCGGGCATTAGTCAAGACCAGCCGGGACCAGCCATCTGGTCAAGTTGTCCTGGTTTTTCATAGAAATGAAGGATCAAGATTTGCAGGCCATTGGCCCAAGTTCGTATAATCCACGGTAGATCTTCTGATTATCACAGCCGTGCCGAGGACCCTTAGATCCATTCAGGTCCCACGCCGCCCACGCCGCTCCAGCTAGCCTGTCTTCCGTTCCTTCTAGGCTTGTCCTATCAGGCGGGCCCAGCTATCAAAGACACCGACACCGCCAGAATGCAAGGCTCCACAGACACGCGAGAGGCCTCTCTTTGGGGCCTGAAATCGCCTATCGCCTGTGCATGCGAGCACGAAATTGTCTGGTGTACCGTGTCCGGCAGTGTGTCCAGCTAGCCCGCCTTCTTTTACGATTCCTAAAAAACCCTACTTTTCAAGCCGTCCCGCCCGGGGCGGAAGTTACTCACATACCTAGGGCCGGAAGACCCCTATTCACCTACCAAGCCTACCTAGCCTACCGAGCCTAATGAAAGCTTACAATGAAATCGCCACGACAGTCTAGATTGGCACTCGGCATCAAGCGAAAACCAATCTCGTAAGATAATGAAGCCTTTCCTCGAAGGCAAAAATACCGAAAGGGGAAACCAAATCAAGCGTCGATTTCCGAATAGGACAAGACAAGAGCTAACCAATGTCGTCTCTCCGTCTGATCTGTCGATAATTGAGTGTGTTTCAGCCTGAGAGGATCAGCTACCGTGCCCCTCCCGTCCCCAATTCCGCGATGCCTTGCGTTCTGTTGCGGATAGTATACACCTACCTGCCTAGGTACCTAATCAGCTAATCCCGAGCCGTCTGACCTATTGCGAACCCGCGAAATCTTGAGGAGGGGGCCGGTCGGGTGGGTGACTCTTACTGAGAAAAGGGGGGGTGAATTTCTGAAATTCCGGGGTCGAGATCATCGCAAAAGAGGACCGGGATTACCCAAGGGTACGCAGCGAAAGAAACCTTGGGGTGATGATCGCCGACGATCCCCTCCGGCTTGGCCCCCTACCTGCCCCCTACCTTAGGTACCCCCCTTCTTGCTTCAAAAGTACCGATTTTGTTCATGTGATACCTGTTTTTTCCTGTCCAACCGTAGGTGAAGCGAAGAGAGGCTGCGAAAAGAAAAAGACACCGTACCCCGGCCGACAACGGAACGCCTTGCCGGGGGCAGAATTGCTACACTCAAATTTGAGGCATTGGATACTTGCTACCTATACGGCCGCTATTATTAGGGTAGGTTGATACCGAAAGTAGGAGACAGGTAGCCGTGGTGGGTATGGTCGTAAGGCGACGGCAAGGCGACTCGTCGTTAACGGCGGCTAGTAGCAGCAGCCACTCCGGATGCGAACGGAGCGAGCTTATTCGCAACCCCCAAGTTGATGGTGTAATGTCGATGTAAAATGGAACGATATGCTCACAGGCACGCACGACTCGCTCCGAGCCACAGAAGAGATACAGATGGAAATGTGATAGATAGCTCAGCACAAGATCACAACACTTCTTTGTGTTTCCCCAACTATGACCACCGATGCCTCTCGATGCGATACCCAAGCTTGTGCTCCCCCAGATTACGTGCATTTTGATAATCTACCATTTTACCAGGTAGGTACTTACATCTGACCGGAGTCCCGTGGACAAAAGACCTGCGCGACTACGACACCGCGCCTCGCCGGATCTGATAATCAGGCGTCAATCGTATCATATAATTTCCCTCCATATTATCTGATCGCTTCATTCTGGTATTTACTCTGCTAGCTAGCTACATTAGATTTCTTAGGCATTGGACTCCCTAAGGTACGAAAATCAATGCTATCTTACCCCTTAAAACAGACGGCGGAAAAAAACAAACAAATAAACAACGACGAGCGCCCCTGCAAGAACCTCCAAAGCTCGCTTCGTGAGGGTATCTATTCGAATGCCAATGCCACTGAAACTTGCTTGCCTTAAAAAAAGAAACGCCCCCCATGTCCCATCCCATTCCATCTTACTGGTTTTGTCCTAAGCTAATTCAAGTGCTACGAGATGCGTGAAGCTGTAAATAGTAACGAGGGCGTAAGAGGAGCTAACCCCTTGGCCCTCCTAAATCATGCTTCTGTCCTCTTCGTCCCACGTAAGAAAGTCCTCGGAAACCGAGCCCTTCACAACCTCGCAAAACTTCTTTCTCGACTTCGGTGTCCGCTCCGATCCTGTGGGATGCGAAACTAGCGCCGTGGGATCCCGCCCCTGCCAAAGCCGCCGCCGGCGGAGTTCCAACCCTGGCTGACGCTCTGTTTCACAATCATGGCGGCGGCCGCCGCCGCAGCCATGCGCTCCTTCTGGCGGTGCCTCTCCTTGAGGTAGCCGGCGGCCTCGGGCCGCATCCGGAGGATCCGCAGGATCATGTCGTCCGACGGGTCGGCCTGCGCCTCCTTGCGCTTCTCCTCCTTGGCCCGGCGCATTGTGCCCAGGTTGCGGCTCATCATGATGCTCTTGCCGCGGCGGATGGTGCCCATGCTCGCGAAGGCCGGGCCCGCGTGGGCGCCGCCGTGGCCTAGCGACGCCGGCGCCGAGAGGCGGTTGGAGCTCATCTGGCCCTGGAGCTGCTGCTGCTGGCGCTGCGCCGTGGCCGCGGCCATGCGTTCCGACGTGCGAATCAGGTTTTCGGTGCTGTCGAAGTAGAAGAAGTTGAGCGAGGCGAGCTCGTGATACTTAGGCGATCTAAGGACTTCCGCGGGGACGCCGAGGACCTCGCCGTCCTCGTCTCGTGCGTTGAAAAAGTCGAATAGGAGTTGCAGCCATTTGTAGACTACGTCGAGTTCCCGCTGGTTAAGCGGTCTTTGGTTAGACGGCTTCTCAGATAGCGTGGGTACGAGCAGAGTCTCGATGGCCATGAGAACCTCCTTCCATAGGCGTGTCATAACTGCAACCATGGTTGCGTCTGTCAAAGTCTCCTTCATAATGGCAAAATTTTCGTTGAAGTATGTGAAAAGTGACTGCAACGCGTTTTCAATTTCGGCCTCTGTGATTTGCGGGAGCGTAGATGATCGCTTGAAGAATGAATTGACTTGTGAAGCGAGATTTCGCCCAAGAAGGGTCCGTAAAGCTTCGTAAGAGAGCGTCGCGTTGATATGACGCGTGAGCTTTGATTCCGAGTTAGTGGTTCGAATATATATTTCCAAGGCTGAAGGAGACTTACTTTGTCTGTGATCTTGCGGACCATATCACGCTCTGTTCTCTTGAGGTGGCGGAATGCTTTGCCAAAGTAAAACTGGATATCATCTCGTTCCCCTTCCATGCTAACTCTCAGGAGAATTCTTCCCTGCGTATCAAGATCCAACCAGAACTCTCTCGGAAGATAATCGCTGAAATGTATCGGATCTAGCTTCAACGAAGTTCTACCTACAAAGTCGTGGTCGCCGAAGGTGTCGTAATCCCAGATTGTGGCCACAATGTTGAGGGGGCCCGAAACAGTGACATCGACAGATTCGTCCCACCGTGGATTGAGACTCCTCATGACGATTCTCGTCTTGTGTAACCGCTTTTGGTATTCATCCACAAGTACTACGTACGGGTCGCTTGTTCCGTTGGGATCACATGCCTTAATTTCCTCGGCCTCAACGATCTTAATAGTAAAGACATACTTCGCCGGCCGTTTGATCTTCCTCACTGGCCCGTCAACCTTTTCAAGAATGCTGGCGCAAGCGTCTACATTCATAGATCTCTCAAGCTTATCGAGCTCCTGCATGGCCCATTCAACATTGTTGAGCTTCACTAAAGACTAGATGGAATATTAGTATTAAGTCAAAGTGGCGATGCCTTCGAACATACCTCTGGATAGAACTGAAACGGCTCGATCTTCTCCTTAGTATTCCAAGCATCTTTAGCATATTGCATAAACCGCCCTTGAGTTGTTTGGGTGACCGCGACGGCGTCCTTTTCATTAGGTCTTGGTGTGTCCATCTCTTTCACAAATCGCTGATCCACAACTTCGCAATACCGAGCAATGCTGTTGGCAAATATTTTGGATAGTGCAGTCATGAATCGGGCGTGGTGGACATCATTGTCCCACTCAAGCTGGAAGACCTGGTCGGCAGTCTGGTGAAATAATTGGAACATGTCGATAACAGAATGGCTGTGGCGTTCCGAGTCCAGAGAAATGTGGCCTGGTCCGTGACCCCTTACTTGGAACTGATCTTGCTTTATGGCTTGTTCAACGAACTCCTCCGCTCTTGCCTCAGCATTCTGGATCCAACGCCAAACAAAATCGACAAGCAACTCTTCGACATCAAATGTGAAGGCGTGGTCAGGGAGAGACGATCTGTGAATACGCCGGATCTCCACAAGTTCCTTGTATAGATCGAACCCATCTTGAAGAGGTAACTCCTCTTCTCGACCTCGTGAGACTTGCACGATTCTCCTTATAAGATCGTAGGCATCGTTTTCAAAACTGGGAAACATTGTCTCCACGAGTACGGTCAAGGGATTGACGCCCATGATTTCCGGACTCCTCTTATATCGTTTCTGAATCCTCTCGCAGAGTTTGACAACGACCTTGCCGAGCTGAACAACATGGCTGAAGTTCCAATCCTGTTGGCTTTGGGGGATTTCCGTGTTGAGAAACTCACGGTAGACGGCGCGGGCTTGATCCTGCAAACCAGACTTGAGCATGCGAGCGTATTCTTGTGCGTCCTCTGTTTTTCGCGAGAAGCTAGGATCGTTGAAGATGTGGTTCTGCAATACGTGCACTGCCGGGCCGGCCGACGGAGGCTTTGGTTCGTAACAATGCATTAGAGTGTCGTATAGATCACGTAGAAGAGCATCGTTCAATGTGATCAGCGTTTGCTGATACATGGCGTAGTCCGTAAGAGTCCATTTGCTCCTTTCTATAGTTGTGAGGCTCTCACCGTACAGGTAGATATTAGGTGATTTTTTTGCTTCCTCTAGCGGAATCTTGACCAGGTCAAAAGCGTTATCCAAGTCAATAATAGTGAACATAGTATCGGTATAGCGGCGAGCTGCCACCTCTAGAAAAACGACTAGGCGAGTAAACTGAGGGATTCGCCAACACACACACAACTCTGTCAGGAGATCCATCGACTGCTTCGAGAACAGACTAGACTGCTCGGCGCCGTCGTCGTGCATGGCGTCAAACTCGAGAGCGTATTTTGCGATGATCTTTAAGAATTCGCGGGGATCGGGTGGAATAAAAGTGTAATTGGCCTCGTCCACGGTTCTGATGCTGCTCGTGTCGTCTAGTGATATGGACCCCAGGTTAAGAGCGTGGTCGATGCCATACACGGATGACCGATCCGAATTGGACAATGCTCTGCCCAGATCCGAATAAGCCTTGTCCTCGGCATACGCCGAGGAAGGGCTCGCAGGCAACGCTTTATCGGAAAATGTACTGACGGTCGTGGATCTCCTAGCTAACTCCGGCCGAGCTGTCAAAATTTCCATCATCATCAGGGAAAGAAAATGCGCCTCCGCCTTCTTCCACTCTTGGTATGCCTCCTCGACATCAAAGTCCTGGCTTCTTAGAGCGCCGTTCATGTTAGAGTTGAGTCGGTGCTGGTATGACTTGAGGTCCTTCAGGGCAGCCTCTTCCGTCCAGCTCTGCCGTTGAGCATCAATATGGCTCTGAACGTCAGAGTGGGAGAGGCCGAAAATCCTGGCGACAGCTTGGACCATGGGCATATCCTTGACATCGTAGCTTAGCGGTACTACCACCTCTATGGTATTGCCAATGTTTTGACCAGTATCAATGAAGAGGTTCTGGTCGTTGGTGAGAAGCTTATTTTCGAGAGTCTTCAACCTGCTCATGAGCTCTGGCTTGTCTCGCTCGTGCCCCTGATCGCGCAATATGTTGGTCAGAAGCCTGACGAAAAGTGCGACGTGTCTGTCGACAAGAAGCTTCCAGGAGTCGTCGCCTCGTTCGTGGCCGAGGCTGCACGCCTTGGTAGCAGCCGAGTAGAAAATCAGTATCAACGGTTCAAGCTTGCGCTCCTTGTCGATGCCCTTTCGAAAGGCCTGTTCGGTAAATGCCGTGTAGGCTTGCGCAAAGGTCTTTTTGACAGCAGCATCATTATAGCCGGGCAACTTTTCAGCGCCCATGATGACCTGTTCTATCCTCTTCTCCAGTGGACCTCGAAAGCCATGGGGAAGCTTGACACTACTAGAGTTCCCCGGGACAAACTCTTTCACCAAATCTCCTATATTGGACGTATGCGTCCGGGGTGGCGGTTTCGGTGCGGGAACCCATTGCTTTCTTTTGGTCTTGGGCTGGAGGAGGTAATGTAGGTAGGCGACCCGTAAAGCGTAGGTGTAGGCATCGTCGTGGCTCACGGCTAACTGTCTGGCGCTAGAACCGGCACGGCTTCTTCTATCACTATTTTGGACGCTGTTTAAGCGACGGTTGAACTGGACCGATTTTCTCGATGCGGACGACATGGTGCAAAGGCCGAAGCTAGGGAGGTCGTATGAATTATTGCTCCATGAATCCGTGCCACAAGTTTCCCAGCATCGCAATGTAAGTCGTCTCGTGGTAGGCGGGTGTAAAGGTAGGCGGGCTATTGGGACTAGGAAAACGTAGGAGCTGGATGATGACGGGGTCGGTCAGGCGATGATAAGTTTGGATGTAAGTATCGTGGTATAGTGGTAGAGGTTGCAGGTGACGGGTGCCGGCAATTGGCACTAAAAGTACAGCACTAAAGTTTGCGTCTAGAAATAGATCCTTGTCCAGTTGGGCTTTTCCCTTTAGCGAAGTGGTACCTACAAACGTCATTGGGTCAGGTATCCCTTTTACAATCTCGGTACATATTTAATGTACCTGGTATTTAATCGGATGAGGGGTCTAGTGTTTCGCATCCAATGGTATTGTATAGACCCTTCGCTTTCCCTTTATTCTCCCCTTTGGAAAAAAGCTAGTATTTTCCATGTGGTTGGTATTAATAGTGAGTCTCAGGTCCAAGAAAGGGATGGGACGAGCTGGACGAGACGAAAATGAAGATGCAAGGTTTCCTCTTTGTCCGAATGCTTCTACCCGTACTTAGTAAGGTACCTAATTGTTGCAGATATCCATGGCCGTATGCATTTTAGAGTTTCGTAGGAACCTGCATAGGAGTTCTACATACACGAACCAAATCGACTTCGGTATAAAGTCTAGATCTCTCTCAAGTCTTCTAGTTCTCAATTGAACTTCCTGCGCATCTTCTAAATCAAGCGCGTGATCTCTTCGCAAAGGACTGTCTCATCGAACAAGAAGCCAGTCTATTTTGGGGGAGCCTGCATACCTACGTGACCTTGTGTCGTAGTCGCGGTCAAAGACTTCTATGTAGCCAAGTAAGATGATGGAGTATCCATGTGCCAAGCCGGCAATCTTAGAACGGTGGTTGACTTTCGTCATCAAACCTACATAGACTAGAGGTGTTCTCGATCCTTCGCTTAGACGTAAGGACTCAACCTTGCCGAGTGCGTATAAGTGCATGACGACCTTAAACAAACCTAGACTATTATAAGTGAGGAGGTGAGATGCTTTAGGATCTATGGTCTGCTACCAGGACAACCTGCTCTTTGCCGTATTCTCTTATTAATTGCCAGAGATCGAGCACACATAAGTGTTACAACCTTGTCGGCAAATCAAGACGTACTGAGTCAGAATGAATGATATCTGAGTATAGGTACCTAAGGTATATAGGTAGCATATATGTCTCCTTATATAGACTTGAGAGGTGAACAAATCCATAAGCACTCTCTTTGGATTGAGGAAGGGATCCAAATCGTTGGCTAGGTAGTGTTGTAACGTCTGTTAATTTCTATACCTTACCGGTATATAATATAGGTATTATAGGCAATCAATCATTGCCGACTGGAGTTACTTGCTAGAATTTCATAAATTGGCAAGAAACATAGAGTAGAAATAGCAGGTTAAGCCTCGAATCGGGGTAAGGGGTAACTCTTTACACGAGAGCTGCTTCGTCTGGCCTATCTTACCTGCCTACCTTAGATCGCTCGCCATTTCTTATCTACTCCGCGCCCTATTGATATCTACAAACTTGCTTCTAGAATCTCCTTGGGAGCATCGAAGACATTATTTTCGAACAGCCCACGATCCCGAATACACATTGGATATCCATTAGTCTTGTTATCACATGCGCTATTCAATACTTCAATACGCCGAACAGGTTCTCGCTCAGCCTTGTTGTCCACGAGTGCTGGCCCAGGGTCCCAGGGTTCGACAGGCTACAGCAGATGTGTACCTGGCATAAGGTACGAGTCACCTCAGCCAACCAGGAGGGTTTCAGCTAGAGAATCCTCTCTATTCACTGTGTTTCGACGACCCCTTGTCTTGTATCTTTTGCCCTGCCGCCCTCGTGTTTCTTGTCCGTCCCATCTGCTCGTGTCGCGTGACGAGCACTTGCGAATGCTTGCGCAATTGCAGGTCCAAGCAGGTCTAACTTCGCAATAGATTACATTGTGCTATTTTTGCCTTCCGAGGTTGTTTGGGTGACTCGAACCGTCGCTTTGGGGGCTCTTCTGCTGCGCGCCCTGGCTATTTCCGGCACAAGGCATACGTGAAGCCTTAAGCCTTGCAGCGCTTCAAAAACGTCTGCTGCAGTGGTTTGACCCCGCCAACTGGCTACAGCCCACTCTACCACCCACAGCGCATCCTTCGTGTCCACCGGATTGGCTGCCCGCACTACGGGTACCACTAAGTCAGCACTGCGGTCGCTGCAACCATTGCGACACCACCTTTTCTCCAATTTAGTACATATCTCCTACAACGTCACTAGACTAGAGTATATCAACCTCGCATCCTCTACCTCGCCTACTTTTCTATCTATACCTTTACCTTACCTGATTGATACTCTTTATTCTTTTGCGCGGCCCTTCATCTGGCCGGCTCATCTCACCATGGGCATCGTGAGCAGCAGACCTGATGATGGCGCTGCCATCTATTTAAGAGACCAGAATCGATGTTCGTGAACTTACCTTTCCCCTTGCCCTATACCCCCTCCCCTTTGCGACGCGCGCAACCGAAACTGACCACATCTAGTGTCAATCGCCTCTCTGGTAATTACATGCCCGCGCAAGCGCATCTCGACCACCGTAGTCCCCAATGCCTTTCCAGCAACACGTGCTACGGCTATGCGATCCGCGGGCGATACGAGCCTAGTCGAGTTCATTCAGGTAAGTCTCGGCACATAAGACAGATATTGTCTTTCCCCCACCATCGTCCAATATCGCTAACGATACTACTCTTAGGACTTTGAGCCTTCTACGACACCAAATTTTCTTCTTAAACTCAATAACGACGATGAGCTCGTATTCAACTTTACATTTGTTATCCGCCAAGACGAGAGCGGGCCGGGTGTCGACTCTCAGATCAACGGCCTGACTTATGTATACGCCTCTACGAACAGAGAGCTTGAGAATCTCGTCACTCGCGAGTTTCACGCCGACCCAAATCTGCACAAGAACGCGAACGTTGAGTTGGTAGGCGACTATAGCACAGGTGGGAGCTCCTCTGTAGCTTTCGAGTGGTCGTGGAAGTGGAAGCCGCCGAAAATAACGGAGGATGCGGGAGGCGGGTGGCGAAACGTTTGCAGCGTGCGTAGATCTAACTTCCTGTAACAGGCTTTGCCAACTGACATTGTTATAGTTCGTCGAGTACGACCAGAGAGCGCACCGCCTAGATACCCTAGCCAGGTTCACCTTTTGGGTTGCTAGTGAGTCTTTGGACCGTTCTCTTGTACCCATATTACCGTAACTAACGAGGTGCTTAGATACATCCCCTTTCCCAAGCCACCCCAATTCACCATCGCCCGCCTTCCAATTAGCAGTACCACCGAGGATCCGTGCACCATCTTCCCAGTCGGTCGACTCTCGTATTAGTGAACAAGATGAGCCTGGCTCTCCGCTACATGATTCGTTATCTGTTGCACCTACCGTTGCGGTGAGTTCTCGAGAATCCGTCAAGCTTGACATATCGTGCCCCCGACCAGGCGAAGATATGACCGTAAGCGATGATGGCCCGGTATTCAGGGCTACCATCAAGGCGCTCGAACAAAAGACCGGCAACATGAGGACACAGATGAAAAAGGTGTTAAAGAAAGCCGAACATGCACATACAGCTCAACTCGAAGCAAATGAAGCGTTTCTAGGCTTTATGGAGGCGCTCCGGGAAGCTTCAGCGACCAACGCCAATGCGGTCCAGCCTGCTATAGAGCATTACTTCGACAAAATTGCTAGAGAGATTCTTGCTTACGAGAGGCAAAATGCAGCGAATTTGCAAAAGATTATCATCGACCCTATAGGGAAACTTTATACTTTCGATATCAAACAAGCGGAGTCGAAGAGACGAGACTTCGAGGAGGAGAGCAAGGATTACTATTCTTACGTGTCCCGTTACCTAGGCCAGCGGCAGGACTCAGTGAAGACTAAGAAGCTTGCGGACAGTGACACGAAATATCAAACGAAAAGGAGGAATTTTGAGCTCAAGCGTTTTGATTATTCGTCGTTCATGCAAGATTTGCATGGTGGCCGCAAAGAACAGGAGGTACTGTCGCATTTGACCAAGTATGCTGACATACAGGCGAGAACTTTTCTAGCCACCGCCCAGAAAGTCGAAGTCTTATTGCCGCAGCTCGAAGCGTTGGCCAATGAGGTACAGGAGGCCGACAAAGAGTTCCAATACCAGAGACGCGAACGGGAGGAAAAGAGACGCGTGCTAGAGAAGAGCAACCTCCAATATAACGAGCCAGAGACCGTGACTTCGGCAGCCAACACAGCCCCGAACTACAGTACTAATGGCAACCAGCATGCCTCCGATCCCGAGCTTGGCCGAGCTGACAGTACGGGTTCTCAACTGAAAGCTGTCCCGTCGGGTAATCCAGGGTCAATGGCCGTAGTAGGCACGGACCTTTCGAGATCTCCAGGGAGTCTCCATAGCCCGGCGCAAAACTCGAAGTTTAGGGGCATACGTGACTTAGAAGAGAGGGATTTCAGCCAGCTTACGATTGCCGAAAAGAATTCTACGCACCGGAAAGAAGGTCTCCTCTGGGCTTTGAACCGGCCGGGTACACATGTGGATCCTCTATCACTGAACAAGCAGGGTTGGCACAAGTATGTAAAACCCATATCACTTGTTGGTTTTCACCGTCCTAACAACTACAGATTCTGGGTCGTATTAGACCAAGGGAAGTTGTCAGAGTATAGCAACTGGAAGCAGAAACTTGATCTCCACATGGAACCCATAGACCTTCGTATGGCGTCCGTTCGCGAGGCGAGGAACGCAGAACGAAGATTCTGCTTCGAAGTAATCACGCCTCAGTATAAAAGGGTGTATCAGGCGACATCGGGCGAGGATATGAACAGTTGGATTCTCTCCATTAATAACGCCTTACAAAGTGCAGTGGAAGGTCGTGGTCTCAAAGAGAAGCCGACATCCCCAGCAGAGTCGACCAGTCTTAAGCGTGATATTGGATCGATTTTGACGGGGAAGAGCATCTCGTTGAACCACGGCTCTCATCATGGTTCTCATACTGCTAATTCTGCTCCCCCTTCCCGCCGTACTACGGTCGGCGCGAGACCCGCGAATACGCGAGCGCCTGGCAATAGCTATGATGAAAACCCAGATAAGCTGCTCCAGATGCTCCGTGACAACGATCAGGGCAACTGCTGGTGTGCTGACTGTGGCAGCGGGTCCAAGGTCGAATGGGTTTCGATCAACCTAGCCATCATACTTTGCATCGAATGTAGTGGCATTCACCGGTCACTCGGAACCCATATTAGCAAAGTACGATCGCTCACACTTGACATCACGTCATTCACACCTGATATTATCGAGCTATTGCTCCTTGTTGGAAATAGAGTCTCCAACATGGTCTGGGAAGCTAGACTTGACCCGGGCCTTAAACCAAGCCCACAAGCTACTCGGGAGCAACGTCTGAAGTTCATCACAGCCAAGTATGTGGATAAAGCATATGTGGAGCCAATCTCAGCTACCCTCTCACGATATCCATCGGCCGACGAGACGCTCCTCGCAGCTATAAAGCGCAATGAGATTCAGCAAGTCATATATGCTCTAGCTCTGAACGCGAATCCGAATGTACTCGATAAAGTTCGCGGGACTCATCCAGTATTCCTAGCTCTTGCGGCGGCCGACCCAGCATCACCATCGCCTACTACTCCAGTATCTGCTCGTTCGGAACCCGAATCCCGAGTTATCCCGTTTCCAGTAGCCGAAATGTTAATACAGAACGGGGCTGAGATACCCGCGACGATGCCGGCTTTCCCGCTGAGCCGTAGTGCCCAGTTGTACTTGGAGCAGAAGCGCGGTCGGAATGCTGCCGTCGAGGCCTCGGGGTCTTCCTTTCCGGGCAATCTAAGTCCTAGCCCGATTGAGCGACTTCAGCGCGATAAGGATGCGCGTTTACAGAAGCGCATCAGCGCTGGCGGTCGGTTGGCAAAGTCACCGATTCCCGAACGGTAGAAACGCCGGAAGTCGAACTCTTCATCCCTCCCATCCTCATCTCCTTCGCCGTCTCACCTACAGAAGAGTCGGCTCAGTCGACGGAAGTCGAACGTGACAGGTTCAAATTCATCCTCGTTCACTTCCGAACGATAGAAACGGCGATCGAATCGCTACTTCTTCCAGTTTCCCCATTTGGATCTCTCTATGACGCCACCATCCTTCTGTGTACCGATATTCTGCTCTCGCTCGAAGATTGAGACCCCTCCTCCTTCGGCCCGCTGTACAATTGACTCTATGACGATTCTTGCTCCATGAAATGATGAAAAATACAAATATATGAGAAAAGTTAGGAACTGCATTGAAAGACGTTGGCATTGGTAAAGAATATCTGGATTTTCAGGTATGAAGGAGTGCGCAAACCTCCTTTTCTTGTTTGACTTGGGGCGTTACGGAGCATACTGGGGAGATACCAAGTCGGCCTCAAAGTAGCTTGGTGAGCTGTCATACTCACCCTTTTGTTGGAGTAGTAGTTTTAGTTGAAAATTTGGGGCGGGCTTTTCTCAGTCATGATACCAGGACATAAGTCTGACTCCTGGAATAGGAGGAAGGGGTCATTCACGAGCGTGGAGACATGTACTAATAGACTCGTAATTTTAATGGTGCATAACGCGGGTGGTCGTTATGATTTTGAACTAGCAGAAATATCGTATGAACAAGGTGAATCTTAGAAGCTCTTCTACTGGTATGTGAATGTGAATACGAGCATGGCGGCAAACTAAAAAGGCTGGCAATCTATTTCCTCTCTGCGATCTAATATTTACCCCTATCGAAAAGCGTCTGTATAGGTCGGACTACGTAGGGCAAGCGATATGATCAGTAGAATATAAATACAGAATAGAATAATACTATGAGGGACGACGCCAAGATGCGGAATCTCATGATCATCGCAACGCATGTGAGGCGCTGCAGGTGCTTCGTTGCCATCGTCAGCTGAAACTGAGGCGTGTCGAAATAATGTTCACCTGAGCCACGCACGATTGCTACTCAGCCTCGCATGAAGTGGAAAATGGGACTCGGGTCCCCTGATAGATTTAGGGCATTAGGTACCTTATGTATCTAGAACCCCGGGTATCTAGCGAACACATACTTCGAGGTACGATGCATGTGCTGCAGGGAAATGTATGACGGTATGACGGAGTCCGTGCAGCTAATTGTTGTTGCACAGCCCTACAGGGAAAAAGCGGGGTGGCTTTCTCCACTTGCCGATGAACAGCTGCAAGTACGTAAAATCTAACGACCCATCCTGCCATCCGCCATCCGCCATCCAAAGCCATCTGCCTATTAAGCTTACCTAGGAAGCTGAGGGTGACCTCTAGCACTATCAGCTGTCCATCCCGAAAGCTTCCTAGTCCTTCCACATTTTCGCTTGACCTTTCTACTTTACTCCTGACATAAACACATCCCACAAACCAAATGACTCTATTTAGGGTTCAAGGCTTTTTATTTATTTAAAATATGCTGAATAACTGCTCGTTATGAGTCAACGCATCTTTTGATGGAAGTAATGAGTGATAGTGTCTTAAGTCTCGCGGTCCCTATTTCGGCCGCCAATCCTGTCGCCCAGTTGTATGGATTCTAATGTACCTACCTGGTAGGTATATCCACTCCGCCGCAAACTGACTGCAACTTCGGGGGTTTGCTTTAATAACTTTATGAACTTGAACTTCTTCCACCTGAACAAATTTGCAAATTTGTACACCCGTCCTCTCCAAACTCATTTTTTATTTTTTCCGACTTTCATCTCAAGTTCGCATTCCATAAAGGGCCCCGTCACGCGGCTTAAGCATATCTTGGCCGTATCCGTCCCGTCTTTGTCAGCCTGTAACAAGCCAAGTTCCAGCATCCTCGCTCGAGGCAGCCATGGCTCCACGCGAGAAGAGCCAATTGAAGCGCGGCCGAGTATTTACAACCGCCCTTAATCCGTCCAACTTTCCCTTTAGTTAACCTATAATGGTAGGATTCTCCTCCCTCTAAGAATGACAATGATCTCTCCAAGAAGCCCCGTCGATCCGGTCGATTGTCGCAGAAGGTCGAAAATTCCGAACTGCTAAAGACCCCTATCATCACCAATAAGCAGAAATTACCATCACCAGTCACCCACCCAGATAACGACGAAATATACAAGGAGCCGACAGCCGAGCCTCCTGATGGACGACCTAGCCAAGTCACACATCGCACCCCCGAAGACACTTTCTCTCAAGCTCAGGGCTTTTCATCGCCTCCGCAAGACACCCAAGCTTTCCCTACGTCTCAGTTCGTGGACGCGAACGCCGCGCTATCCGATGAGGTCGAGGATGAAGAAAAGGAGGGCGTCTGGGGATACCTGTTCCCTCTCGATACAAGCCATGGGGGAAGGTGTGTGGTCCTAAAGAAGCGTTCTGCATGCCCAATGCCTGATGATGTTGCCGGCATATTGCCCAAAAAGCAAGCCGGCGTTGCTACTGCCCTGAAACAAGAAGAGAGCTTTGAGAAGTCCAAGATCAAGGGCATAGCCTCGGGCGGCTATCTGATCGGTCGACATCCTGAATGTGGTGAGTCTTGGTCATACACTGCTCTGGTTTCTTGCAGCACTTTCATTCATTACTAATACGCCTGACAGATGTTGTCGTGGATGACCCAATAGTCTCCAACCGTCACTGTTTGCTATTCACCGAAAACAAGGGGGAGGACACGATTGCAATCATCGAAGACTTGTCCAGTAACGGAACCTTCGTCAACGAGGCCATTGTTGGAAGAAACCAGCGTCGCGAGCTACAAGAACAAGACGAGATAGCAGTTATGGACAAGGCCCGATTCATCTTCCGCTATCCACGCAGTCGGACTACCAGTGCCTTCCTGCAGCAGTACACCATACTCGACCGCCTTGGCAAGGGCCATTTTGCCGAGGTATGTCTTTGCGTGGAGAAATCTACCGGTCAACGCTACGCCGTCAAGATTTTTACGAAGAATCCGAGCATAGACGAAAGGTCCAAGACGGACGGATTGCAGCAAGAGATCGCGGTACTGATGGGCGTCAGCCATCCTAACGTGTTGTGTCTGAAGGACACCTTCAACGAGAAAAATGCAGTGTATTTGGTGTTGGAACTTGCTCCAGAAGGCGAACTGTTTAATTACATCGTGATGAAGCAGAAGCTGTCCGAGGCGGAGTCAAGAAAGCTGTTCACTCAGCTATTCCAGGGTATCAAGTATTTGGTATGGATTAGTAAGCCTCTTACGTATTTCGGTATAACTAACAACGGAAATAGCATGACCGAAATATCGTTCACCGAGACGTAAAGCCCGAGAATATCTTACTAGTTGATAAGGATCTTCACGTTAAGCTCGCCGATTTTGGTCTTGCCAAGATCATCGGGGAAGAGTCCTTCACAACCACCTTGTGCGGTACGCCAAGCTATGTCGCCC
Organism: Hypoxylon cercidicola; assembly: GCA_022578845.1. NCBI lineage: Eukaryota > Fungi > Ascomycota > Sordariomycetes > Xylariales > Hypoxylaceae > Hypoxylon > Hypoxylon cercidicola. The sequence continues at coordinate 568,900 of MU399507.1, forward strand.
CGGAAATCCTAGCAGAAGGGAGGCATAGGAAGTATAGCAAGGCTGTTGATATCTGGTCGCTTGGTGTGGTGCTGTACATCTGCCTTTGCGGGTTTCCTCCGTTTTCGGATGAACTTTACAGCCGTGACTTCCCGTACACCCTCTCGCAACAGATTAAGAGCGGTCGCTTTGACTATCCTTCACCTTACTGGGATTCGGTGGGAGATCCAGCATGTATGTCTATGCTCCTCCAACTCGTGACGTTTCGTGTTTGATTTGGCCAGCTAATTTCCAACGTGTTAGTGGACCTGATCGATCACATGCTGGTTGTCGACCCAGAGAAGCGTTTCACGATTGACCAATGTCTTACGCACCCATGGATAACTCAGAAACCAATAGGTGTTAATGACAGCACAGACGGTCTCGTAGCCGGGATTGGAGGTCTAGAGATGCAGCGAAGAGGTGTGGTTCGAGAGCGGACTTTGCTCAGCTCCATCAACTCGGTGCAGATCACTAGCAAGATCCCGCTAGGCCCAGATTCGAAGAAAGGACCCGTCAAAGTATATGCCAAGAACCCAACTGCAGATCAACTCGCGACGCCAACGGAAGCCCGGCCTGCAGACCAGCGAGGCACGAAGGAGTTCATGGAAATGGGTGGTAAAGGTGACCAGGAGCTATTTGCCGACGATTCGACGAGCTTCTACTCCAAGCCTGAAGCCATCGCCGCGAAGGGGAAGGCAGCGAAAGGAAAAGGCAAAGGAAAGGCCAATGGAAAGTAATAGAGGATGATGAGAGCTGCTACGATAGTTTGTCCACGTTGAATATGACTAAGAGATATACGGCATCTTTGACTCAGGGGGAACGGTATATAGCGGATTACCGAAGCGTCACCGGTGTTAGTTCTCAGGCATATCGTTTAGTTGTAGGGGGAACTGTTTTCATTCCGCCCCCTTAAGAGGTCTTTGCATTTGAAGCTGTATGCATAGTTCGGTTTCTCTGGGGTTAAAGGGTCATCAGGACTTTAAAAAAGGGGGGCGCTTTTCTTGAGGCTTGCATTATATCTCGTCGGATAAAGTCCGTCTATATCATCATGGCTGTTTTATCTGAGACATTTTCGATTCGAGGAACGGAGACTAGCATATTCGGACGAAAATTACGGTATGACGCGAATACGCTCGTCACATGTGAAGGTAATGAAAATTCATCTAGCCAGCCATTAATTCTCATATACCCGCCATCTCAAGACATTTTTGTATTCACTTGACTAACTTGAATGGGGTGACTTTACAGCCGTCTTTGTTGGTGCCGTACCACCACTAACAAAGGACTCTGCCTCCACCAGATGAGATCGATCCGGAAACAACCGCAGGTATGTGAGTGTAGTCCACGCGTCACTCTTTGTTTAAGCCTCAGGGTAGAAGGCGAAATTCTAGACTCGTAAAAATGTAGGTGTAGCTTGCCCAAGGTCAAAGGTCTCCCAGGAAAGAAAACGATGCATATGCAGCGACGACATGGCCTCTTGTCGTGATCCCGAGCTGCCAAACGGTGGCAGCATCCAAGAGGAAATGACGACGAAGTCGGGAAAATATCAACAGTATCCGCCGCCGCAGGCACTACCAGATTATGTGAACAGAGCTCTTCCGCCGCCGCCGCCGCCGCCAAGATCGAATTCGAGCACTCCGTCTATATACTACTCTCCTGGTGAAGGTACTCAAGCACCGGTAGAGCCAGTGGCCCAACCACCGGTAGCCGAAAACGAACAAGAGTCTCTCAGCCCTACTCACGCAGATGTCCCAGACGAAGCTGGGCTCTCGACGGTCCAACCACTCCAGACAGCGATTACAGCTACGCCACCTCGTTCGCAGGAACACAGCGAGATAGTCGCTCCGCAGCCTCGATACCCAGCCTCCAAGGTTCTAGAAGTGAAGAACTACGTCGTCAGCCCAGTCTCGGCCCCTCTGCCCGAAAATAGCAGCGGCCACCAACCGTACGACGAGGTCTCGCCCGTGTCCCCGGACGGCTCGGAGCGCAGCCTGCGCTCGCGGATCTCGGAATCCAGCCGGCCTTCCAGCCCGGCCCGCGGGAACGCGTCTTCTTCCATCCACCGCACGCCGACGAACAAGTCGGAGCGGCGGCGGGCCGTGTACGAGAGCTACCGCGCCCCGACGCACGCGTCGGGGGGCCACGCGCGCTCGCCGCGCTACCAGGTCCACCAGATCAACGACCGCTACAGCGACCCCGGCAGCCCCATCACCGGCGCCGTCCTCCACCCCCCCACGTCGTTCCCCTCCGACCCCAGCCTGCGGTCGTCGCGGCAGCTCAGCGCGGCCAGGCGGCGGGCGTCCCAAGGCCACCACGGCGGCAACGGCGCCTCGGAAGACGACGACGCGGCAGCGGCAGGAGGCGCGAAGCTGACCCCCGTCGCTTCCGCCGGCAGCAGCACCCGCGTCGCGTTCGCGGGCCTCCGGCGGAATGACTCGGGGTTCGCGGCACGGCCCAGGCGCGCCGGCAGCAGGAGGACGGCGGTGCCGCCGCCGCCGCTCAAGCTCGGCGAGCGCCCGCTCGTCGACGGCTACGTCAGTACGCCGTTCCCGACCTCGGACCTCGGCGGCGGGGAGGAGGAGGAGGAGGAGGAGGAGGAGGGAGAGGGGCTGCCGAGGAGCCGGTTCTCGCACGGCAGGGAGAGCAGCTCCGAGGATATGGGGAGGAGGGCGTGGACGGGGATGGGGAAGGGGAAGGGGAAGGGGAAGGAGAAAGACAGGGAGAAGGAAAAGGAAAAGGAAGGGGAGGATAGGAAGAAACGGAACCGCGTGTCTAGCCTCCCCGGGTTCGGGCTCGGGCTCGGATTCGCGCGGGTCCTGCGGTCGGGCTCGCTGAATGGCGGCAGCAAGAGGGAAAAGGAAGGGGGAGGGAAGACGCCACGCGCGGCGGCGGTGCCGAGCGAGGTGCGGGCGGGCTACGTCGAGACGCGCGCGCCGCCGTCGCGGGTGCCGTCGCGGACGCCGTCGATGTCCAAGGTCAAGGACATGCTGTCCAAGGCGAAGAGGCAGATCGGGCTCGGCCACGGCTTGGGCGTGGGGATGATGAGCTCCGAGGAGGCTAAGAAGGAGAGGCGGAAGGCCGAGATGAAGCGGCAGATTCGCGTCGGGGAGCCAAGACCGGCATAATGCGTACAGGAGGGCGGAGTTTACTTTTGGAGGGGAGGGTGTGATGTGAATTCAGGCGCAGGAGCATGGGATATGATCATCTTACTCTATTTCGAGAGCTTAGGCCTGGTGCCGCTGTGGTCTATAAGAGGTAGGTAGGTACATAGAGAAATTCAACGGTTACGAAAGCCTTTTTTCCCTGTTGCTCACTCTTAAGAAATTTGACCCCTATTTTCTCGTATACCCACTAACGTCTGGCGGATTTCTTACCACACTTTCGCACGCGCAATGCCGAGTTGTCAAGAGCTTTCCTTTCTTTTACCCTTTTACACCTTTAATACTTTTTCTTTTGTCTTTAAGGGAAAAGGAGAGCGCGTCTTTGGGGCTGGATACCTATGCTAGATCCTGGTTCTTTTGCTGATCGATGAAATCATATCGCGTAAAGGACGTTTCGACCCTTCTGGTGCTCTCTCTGGAGAACCGCCTTGGAGAGTGGTTGATGAGCTTGGAGATGGCACATTGCTTCCTGTGGCAGCAATACTATTGGGGTCGGGAGTGGAGCAGCTGCCAGACGAGCTTAGACTTGACCCAAGGCCGCTGTCACAGAACGTGTCCAGAGCAACATCCAGCTGTGGCGGAGGGTCCCCCTTCACGGGATCGCCACTATCTTTCCAATGCCAGTGAAGGCTCATATTGTGGCCGAATATCACTGCTCCCTGATCTTGTAATGCGATGTGGGATTTTGGTGCGAGTTTTGTTTGAAATCTCGAAGGGAACAGAGTTTGAACCGGGTCATGGCATTTACGTACACCCCGAGCACAAGGACAGGGGCGGAACGTCGCCTCTTTCATATGCCAGATGATATCTCCACATAGCTTTCTGGGATCAGAAGTTGAATCGCCGTACTTCTCCATGATTTCGTAGAGATCGGACACAAGGGCGGCAAGGTAGTATCTTTCGCTCGGTAATATTGACCAGCGAGGGCAGAGAGTGGCTGTGGTGAATTGTGGTTGGATCAATTCACCAAATCCTTGTCCGAATAGGGTCACTGCATGTATCGTTCTGGTAAAGTCAACCCAACCCTTACCAATAGTCTGGAGGGTAGCGACCCGGGGGAAGAATGGATCTCCATCTGTGGCCAAATCTTTGAAATCCCAGCCTTCTAGCTGCCGCCGTGGCCGAATATTAATTTGCAACCCAGGCCGTCGCTCAACATCCGTCTGGTGATCTATCAACTTCTCGAGAATGTTATAGATGTGTTCGATTCGATCTTCTAGCCGATAGTGCCGGGTTTGTCTCCTCAACACTTTGTTGTTCCTTTGGTTATCTTTGGTTTCTTCGTCGAAGACTTCTGTCTTGTCTATATAAAGCTTGAGATCGCGGTTTCTCTCATCGACCAAGACCTCGAGAGCCGACGTAAGTTGATTCGGGTCAGTTAGAGAACCGGGATCTAGGAGCCATGCCGACTGGAACTTGCGTTTACTATACTCCAACGATGCCCGAAGGATGTGAAGCAAGGCACTGGCTCCATCCACAAGCCAGCCTCTCTTTTCTTTCTCGTCCCAAAAAACGAAATATTTGGAAGAAATCCATTGGAGTTTCGTGAAGTACCCGAATCTAGAGATGTGAACCGGCTTTTCTTTATTACCAAGTTTAAAGCCTGCTGTGCCCGTGACGAATTGTCCGCCTGAGATCTCGGCCTTTTCTAAAGCACAACCTGAATACGCATTCGGTAAGTTCGATCTGCTTATATTATATGAAGCTTGAGTCGTTCCTATACGGCTTTTAGTCATTTCAGTGTACTGACTCGGAGGGTTGTTGGACTTACCAACGATAGAGACTGCGTTGGAACACCATCCTAATATATGGCGGCATTGTTCAAGCTGTGGAATTTGGACATCTGCATGTTCCAGGCCGCAATCAAGATACGAAATCCGTTCACTGGGGTCTTCGTTGTAAAGTAAGTGCCAGACGACCGAGTCTTCCGATTGTCTAGTTGGCACTAGCATGGTAGAGAACCCCTTGATGAATACTTTCGACTTGAATGTATCAATGTATCGTGCCCCCGCCAATGAGACTAACATGTCGAGTGGCGCCTCTAATCCTGTGTCTCTTTCAGCTCTCCGGAGGGTGGGGAACCCTTGAACAATAGTAGGATTGGCAAACAAATGATGCCAACATTGCCCATCTTGATGTGAGTTCGTTTCGTGTTTTTGGTCCCTGTATTTAATAATACATCGTGTCTCGGATGGTCCATTTGAGCAGTCGACGTATGGAGTGCAAAGAGCTATCCCACCATCTACTGGTGAAGGTCGAAAAGCAGCACCAAGCCACGCAAGTTGCTCTCCTATTTCTCCCACGAAGTCTGGAATCCCTACGGCGCTTACGACAACTGATGTCCCGTCGATCCAGGATTCGAGCTCTAGTTTACTAGGAATATGGACTGTGTATGTATAGGTAAGCTTGTGGTAATCCTGGTTACGCAAATTGCAAGCTAGACAGGTTTTACTCACAAATAAGCTTCTTCTTGTGTTCCTCAGTCTTCAACATTTCTTGAATAAGCCGAAGGGTTTGTGCTCCTGTCGACGGCCAGATTTGCGCCATGTATTGACAACAGCTGAGAGCTTGTGCGTCTGTCTGAGATCCCGTCAACGTAATAGCGCTGGCAATGGCTTCTGAATTGGGTATGCCATAATCCTGGCTATGAAGGAAGGCCAAGATCTGCCAGTCGATGGTGTAAACGACTTTGGCACTATATGAACATTCCTTTCGACTGATGCGATGGACCATAGGGATGGCCTGTAAGATAGCTTCTCGTATATCGCGTGATATATCTGGATCCGCCTTCGAGCAGGTCATTTCCATATGCAATCGATCAAGAAGCCATGCGTAACTAGGGTCCTGGAAGATGAGTGTCTTGTATTCTTCCAATCCTGGAATGTCCAGGTCTATATCATCTGAACTTCCGAATTCATCATCATTCGATTGATCTGGGAGATCCTCGTAATCTGTTTCCATGGGGGCGCTTTCCCATCTGTCCATAACCTCTGTTGTTGGTGGCTCGCGCGTACAACTAGATTCTGTATCGGAGATATCTTCTGGACAATGGTTGTCTCTGAAAGACGTGGCGATTGCACTGATCCTGGCGTTAGCCAACACTATCAATTCAGGGCTCTATTGACTTACTCTCGGTGCCTGTGGATGAAGACCATCACGTCACGAAAAGTCTGAGACGGAGCTTCGTAACCAAATTTGAGCGCTAAGGCTTTTAAAAGCTCGGGTAAAATCGACGATAGCCTCTCGACTGTCTGATCATCCAATCTTTCCGCTCCCGTCTTTTTGAGTATCTCGGTGCGTATATCCTCAGCCAATATGAAAATATAACTTTCCATCCACATGTCAGAGGGGCCAGAAACATCTGTATATACTGTTTTGACATCCTCGTCATCGTTGTGCTCATTACTAATGTGCTCGTGGGGGTTTGCTTGACCTTGTTTTGGGCAGTTCTGACCCAGTGGCTGACGTGGCATTGATGCATATCCTGAATCTGAGAATGGCATCGATGCCTGACCGGATAATGCAGCCGCAAGGGCAGGTGACGAAGTGAAAATGGTCTCACCAACAACCGAATTGTACCAGCTACCACCATAAAAGTCATCACGGTCATCACAGTCGACAGACTGGACATGGCCACAATGCTTGCAATAAGTAGAACCATCGTCAGATACGTAAAAGTTGTCTGTCATATTACATTCACTGCATGTGATTTTATCGGATGTCTCGTCAAAGTCCCTGCAGGATTTGTTAGGTAAAAGTTCAAAAACAAACGGAGTTTTTCTCACATTTTACTAAAGCAAGTGTTACGGTGCCCGAGCTAGTTTCAAAGAGTATCTAGATAGTTAAGGTCTATAGGGCCTTTAATTAACTACCTATGGTTAGCTATATTCTATGTAGTAAGGCTGCAAAACATACGAATTCGACGGCTGAATCGAGTCATAAACCTAGTAATACTCTTGGTCTGCTCGACAACGATTCTAGGAGGATTCCGTGGCGAAAGCTTTATAGTTTCATCAGAATATATCCGTGTAATCCTGAGCAGGTAACGATGTTGAGGGTTTGATATGGTATAAGAAACCTTTATATTGGATGCGCTGACCTATTGGTGTAGGGCTACAAGAGGTAGGTAGGAAATGGAAAAGCGGAAAATCTGCGAGCGAGTGAAATTTATTGTGTAAGCGCGCGTGCATACCTTGAGGGTCGTATCAAGGCAGATTATTGGTATAGGGGGCAGTGTTTAAAGCTGCATCCAAGGTTGAGCATAGCCTCATTGATAACTCACATAAATTCGGCACATTCATGTGATCAAATACTGTTACACACTATCTAATTAATTGCCTAGACAGAGGTATAACACTTTTGGATGCTTTCGTAAGCATGAGCCTATCTTCATTATATGATTCGCTTCCGCTGTCAATAGACAAGAAGTCTATTCGCGTCTTAGATCTAGACGGAAATATTCCCGACTCCCCGGCGGCCTCTCTACAGGGCGTTGTTGATCTGACCGACAAGCCGGTTTTCACAGCCCTCTCGTACGTTTGGGGCGCGCACCACTCGCCTCCCCATGAAATCTGCTGCGATGGAGTCTCCATTCAAATCACTTTAAATTGCTGGGCAGCGCTGTGTGCCTTGCGACGAAATTTCGGGCCAATCACAGTCTGGGTAGACTCCATATGCGTAAATCAACAAGATGAGAAAGAGAGAGAAACGCAAATACCGCTGATGGGCGACATTTATTCCTCTGCAGCATCTGCTTACATCTGGCTCGGAGAAGAGGGGCTACAATCTGATTCGGCCGTCGATTACCTCCGTTCAGCTGGCTTTCAAAATTACTTCACTTCCGTGAGCGATCTGTATTTTCTTTCTCAGATGAGCACATGGGTTTACTGGGAAATAGCTTGGTTCTTGTCTGTAAGAAAGTACAGAGACTTCTTAACGAGTGGCTGGAAATACGGTGAGTCTTGTTTACCCCCCTTTTCTACAGCTTGCAGGTGGCGTTAAGAATATTAGACATGTCAATTATAGAAATCCTATCGTACTAACTCTTCCAGGTTTCCTGAGCGGAGTTGGGACTCTGTGGTCAAGCATCCAAGGACCCCCCGACAAGCTGATTCTTTATGAAACATTGAAAGACTTCTTCTCGAGGGAATGGGCTTACCGCGTATGGACGCTGCAAGAGGCTATCCTTGCCAAGAATCCTGTTATCTGCTGTGGCCAAAACGTCCTCGAGTGGCGGTCCATCATCTACAGTATTGCATATCTGGAGCACGCAAGTCAGAACTATGGCGTCGCTCTTCCGGAGGCCAATTTTGGTGTCTGGAGAAACATAGTTCTACTATGGCTGTTCGTGAATCCTGAAGGTCGACCTCAAGATCGACTTGACAACTCCTTGACGAGTGATATCACGCTTCAGAGATTCATGCCGGAATATTGGGGTTTCCTTGACGGAATTGCTCTCCGACACCGTCGTCTAGCATTTATTGCACTGACTACTCAAATTATAGGGTGGTATGTTATCATCTTTCTTATTCAATGGACTATAGGGACTGGAAGTATAAGAGCTCAGCTTGTGGGAGCTGTCATTGTCCTGATTGCTTTGATCTTCGTTGGCATTTTTCTTGCAGATCCAGTCTTTCGTTGGCCTGTTAACTTCCCGCGGGAAACTATCAAAAGAGATCTGGATATCCCTAGCGCAGTCCTACACGAACTATGTGCTAGACAAGCTACAAATCCCAGGGACAAGTTTTACGGGATGTACGCGATATTTTCTCGGCTGGATGTCCAGCTTTCTCCTCCGAACTACAGCCGCACACCAGAAGAAGTGCACCGAGAAGCCTTTCTCGCGTTATTGAGCTGGACGGACTCACTTGGATTGCTCCTATGCTCCAGCGGCCGGAAATCCGAGTACGAGTCATCATGGGTACCTGATTGGGGTGAAGATATAACGCAGAAATGGTTTGAGGCTAGTTATCTATTCAGAAAGCGACGCTATGATGCGACGCCCCTGTCACATTCAACATGGTCCCTAAGGCGTGACAGGCAATTGGTCCTCAAAGGGGCGATTATCTCCAGCATCGTCCAGCACACCGAACCTTTCCAATTCCTTGACGACGAAGCTATAAGGCAGAGGTTTGAACGACCACTGCTCATAAATACCTTGGGAACGTTCCAGTCATATTGCCGATTGGGAAATCCGGTGTTGACGCGTTTCTCCAAACCAGACCCACGGCCCCCGAGCGCGCCTGATTCGGTACCAGCACGCGATATGAGTACTTTTGGCATCTTGTATTGGGTCAATATTCTTAATTCGTTATCACAGAATGATCGCATCTTGTTCCAGACGTCAATTCCTGGCCGTAATACTGTGGGAAGCTGTCCGAAACGCGCTCGAGTAGGAGACCTTATAGTTCTAGCTTCAGGGGTACCATTGCCACTTGTACTACGTCCGGAAGGCGACTCATACCTTTTCATCGGCTTTGCGGAAGTAGATGGTCTCATGAAAGGAGAAGTTTGGGGGAGGTTTACAGACGAAGACCTTGATGAAATTGTGCTCGTGTAATATACTACCTACAATCGAAGGCGAACATCTGGAAGAGCTCAGTTTTAATATATATTACCATGCGACCAACTAATCTAATAGATCGATATAGATTAAGGTACTAGTTGGACATATGTGTTAGTTTTGAGCATGTTAAACTCGCGGATAGGCATCTATTGCCATGATCTTTCTCCCGAAGACTAGAACGGGGACACGCCGTATTCGCCCAACACCTTCCCGACATTATCGTCCTTCTCCCCTTTAATCACAGACGCTACACGCTCACCTCCCTGCCAAGGTTCAGCAGCGCCCCTTTCCCGCAGCGAAACCGCATCACCGGTGAAATTGGTAGCGCGTAACCCCGGGTCGGCCCCGAATACGAAGAAGCCTTCCGGCTTCAATCGCGCGTAGTACATGACCATCAGCATATTAAGCGCCGCCTTGCTGGTGCGATACTCCGTTGCGCCCGGGCTGTAGTACGGCGAGTTCGGGTCGGCCGCGTGTGTAATGGAGCCGGTGCTGGAGGAGACAAAGACGAGACGGGGCGGCTTGTGCGCGGACTTGCGCAGGAGGCCCAGGAACGCTTCTGTCACGCTCAGAGAGCCGACGACGTTCGTCTCTAGGATACGTCGCAAGGCCTCTCGCGTGGGTGGGCTAGCCACTGAGACGATTCCCGCGTTGTTAACGAGGACGTCTAGCCTCCCGTACTCGGAAGCAATGCGAGAAGCTGCGGCGTCGACGGACTGATCGTTGGTCACGTCGATCTGAGTGGAAGACACGGTGCCTTTGATCCCCTCGGTGGCCTGAAGTTCCTTCGCAGCAGCTTCGCCCTTGGAGATGTCCCGGCTGCCTAGGATGACATGGTAGTCCTGAGAGGAGAGGACCAAGTTCTTAGCTGTTTCGTATCCAACTCCCTGGTTGCCGCCTGTAATTGGTATTAGCTGTCTTAATATCTGGGAGTAAAAGGGAAGGTCGTAATATTTGGTAGCCCACCTGTGATAAGAACAATCTTCTGATTTGGTGAAGCCATTTTACTACGCGGAGTAACCCTCGTCTATGAATATGAACTGAGGAAGAGTGTTCTCCTACGATATCGATGAGATAATGCTTGGATAAGAAACAATTTAGTATGAGAAACGTCATGTTATATAAACCCAAGATTCGGAAGAGTTGCCGTTCGTCTCTTGATCCCCAGCGAACGCCAATAGCCCGGGGATAAGTCATGCTCATGGGATTTAAATCCATGATATCCATGATAATCCCATATACCTACTGTACATTTAGCGTATAATTAGAGAGAGTTTATTCCTTCTTTGTCGATCTTATTTAAGCCATAGGTACACCGAATATCGTAGGCTGCTCGTAGGACTGATCAATAAAGGTGGTGGATGGAAGTAAGTGGGCTCGGATTTTGTAGCGGTGATAGTGGAGTTAAATTAGGCCTTGTTTAGAGGGAACCTTCCTTTTAACCAAGGCGACAATCCTATATGTAACTCTGCCATAACTGGCTCGTATGGATAATAGGCCGTGCGGCAGCCTCCCCAAGAACACAGTAACTCTCTTCTCACATACCTTGGATTTCAAGAGCATGTGAGACTAAAGATGCTAGTCGGGTGCCTTGGAATGTAGAGTCTATCATAGGAAAGTTGCCCATCCAACGGGATATCGTTAGTTCTCTTGGAAGTCTCCTTTCGTCCTAAAAGAATAGGTACCTAACAGGATGATCCGTATTACTATAAAGAGGCTCTACTAAGCTTCTAAGCTTCTAAGCTTCCCGCTTGTGGGGTATATACCCCACGGATGCTACGTCAAGTTGACCCACAAGCCAGCACCCAAAGGACAAAAAGTAGCAGCCGGTAGCGGATTTTGCAAAACGGTGACTTACACACCTTCCTTTTCACGATGAGCACGGCCAACGGGGTCTCCGGAACGACCAAGAGAGACAACTCGCCTCCCCTGACGGAAATCGAGACGGCCGAGATCCTGCAGAGCATCCGCAACTCTACCACCAAGCCTTCTTCCGCCCTCCCCGCCGATCTCGCCCTCTCGCTCGACCTACACCAACAACCACGACCGACCGACGAGTCTCCCGACCCGGCCTCGTACTATTGGGATGCGTCGACGATGGCCCCGCTAAACGCAGTATCGGCGGTCAGTAGAATCTGAGCACCCATCTATCATCATATATACACGCATTGCAGTGCTTTGTACGGAAGTGTATCTAGAGGGAACAGAATCCCAAGAGAGAATAAACAATCATGCTCATGCGCTCAAAGGCCGCCCTCGCGCGTCTGCGCGCCTACAAGCCGCCGCCGTTCCCGACCTGGGACCGTCTGCCGGTGAGCCGGCGCGCCGCCGTCCTCATCCTGCTGTTTGCCGACCGGAGAGGCGACCTACGGGTCGTCATCACGATGCGGGCGGCGAGCTTGCGGAACTTCTCCGGTATGGTTGATGTCTGGCGTGCAATCCTGAAGACACGGTTCTAATGTCCTCTCTCGGCATCTGAAATAGGTCACGCAGCTTTCCCCGGCGGAAAAGCAGATTCGTTAGTAGAATCGCCGTGTAAGTATGCAGATAGAAGACCAGAAAGGCCATGCAGCTAATGTGTGTTCTCTTCCCCTACCGGCAGACCAAATAGCCCGCCGCGAAGCATGGGAGGAAATCGGCCTGCCCATGGACGACGCCAAGATCCCGAAACCCTTCCGAATAGAGCCGCTCTGCTGCCTGCCCTGCAGTCTCGCGAAGACCGAACTGGCCGTGCGGCCGTGCGTAGCGTTCCTACATGCCGACGACGTGCCCGGGAAGCCCAAGGTCATGGTGGATGAGAGTATGATACCCCGACTAGATGCGAAGGAAGTGGCAGCGGTGTTTAGCGGCCCGTTCCATAATTTCTTGAAAGCAAAGGATGAACCGCGCGAGGGAGAGACGATACCGCCAGGGGAATGGTACGACGGGTACTGGAACCACTGGCATAGCGAGCCGTGGCGCGTGCATAACTTCCACGTGCCGGTGAACAACCAGAAAGTAACGAAACCCAAGATTCGGGATGGCGGACAAGCCGCACTCGCTGATGAGTTAGAGGAAGAGGAAGACACGATTCAGCGGTTCCTCGTTTGGGGTCTCACCGGACGGATGTTGGTCGACGCTGCTAGAATTGCGTATGACGAAGAGCCGGAGTTCGAACATAATGATCATTACGGCGACGAGGCTATTATAGCGAGCTTAGAGACTAAAGGTCGACTTCCAGAGAAGATAAGAAAGGAGGTAGGACTAGAAGCGATCAAAGACGATATCAAGGACGCGAAGATGTAAATACACTACATCTAGTTATGTAGAGTTAGAGTAGGCTCAAGCCGTCTTCTATCCACCTTAATAGAGTTGGATATACCGCTGCGCCTTCAGCGGAATGGATCGAATCTCTTCCTCATATGCATAGCCTCCCTACATTTGACTCCACGTTCCTCTAGCCCACTATCTTGGGTTTGCTAAGCAGTATATATGTTGTCGTTTCTGCGCCTAGTGGCAAGCCGTCTCCTTGAGAGCTTTCGTGTGCGAACCGAAGAAGTAGAACCCGAGGCCAGCCCCGACAGCGACCGATATCATGACAAAGCCGTTGTAGGTCATAAAGAGAAGCCTGGTGATCCGCCCGCACTATCAGCATCCCGAAACCCGAATTGCTCAAAGAGGCACGATTGTTCAACTCACATAATCATAAACGCGTAAAAGTTCTGTATGCCGTAGAGCACCGCTCTGATGATGTGGGCCTGCTGTCCGATGGCGTCGGCCTGGCTGCTTCGTCCTACCCCAAGCAACGTGGTGGTCTCAGTATTTGGTTCGTCTCGGTTGATCGCGACCGCAAGATCTTAGCCCAGGACTTCCCAAAAGGCGATGCCAAAGGCTTTTTTGGAATAGCGCGTGCCGTCGTATCACGTCTCGCGAGTTACGCAACAGACGGCAGCGCGAAGCCAAAGGCGACAAGAATGGGAAGGGGGGGAGATAGGTCTAGGTACTCACTAGGTACGGAGTCCTGCTTGGCGGCTACCGAGCTCTCGTAGCGTCGGATGCCCTCGCGCAGGGCCTCGTAGCCGGCGCAGATGGCGATGATGGCGAGCAGGCTGAAGACTAGCGACGCCGTGCCGCGAACGTGCCACTGCCGGAAGACAATGCACAGGTTGTTTGTGTTCCAGGTGAACAACATCTAGCGCGAAGAAGACCAGGTTAGCTAGCTTCCCTTCTTGACCTTTTCTTCGTCGGTATCCAATGGGGTATCGAGATGGGTTCGTGGCGCCAGGAGCGATGCGCGGGTTGGCGCAACTCGAGCTGTCGTGCATGAGGCTAGAGAACGGCTGTAGGTAGGTAACTGACATTCATGCTGCACATCGGCATCGGCATGTCGCCGTGGCCCATATCTCCATGGTCCATGGCGCTGTGGTCCATATGGCTGTGATCCATGTGCGAGTGATCCATTGCGATGCTTATTTGAAGCGACTACAAAAGCAAGCACAAGCACCAAGTCGATGGCGCAGGTTCGAATTGGATTTCGGGGAGTCGACAATAACAAGAATGATAGCGGTGGTCAAGAGAGAGTCGAGATTCGAAACGGGCCTCGTCAGCCCTTAAATCTATATAAATTTGCTTAAATGTGCTCACTGGTGGTAGGAAACGTGACGACTGTGTCAGATCGTATGGTTGTCGATAAGTAAATCCAAACACTCCCCCAAGAGCTTCCGTAACACCTTTCCTTAATGGGCGAAGTCGAGCATGGTTAGGGGGGTCTGGGGAGAAAGCAAGGGATTCCTCTTTCGTGCATGTGCATTCTTATAGGCACCCCGGGGTTTATCCAAATGCTTTTATCTTATCAGTAGGGGGTGGGGGTGAGGTCATAGAGCCTTTCTTTCCAAAACCTTAGGATAGAGGATAGAAGCGGCATCTCGCGGAAGAGCTCGAGTACTAAACTCCTATCAGTCTTACATTACTAATAACTGGGTTGAATATGTGAGGTTTGTTTGAAAGCACTATAGTCTAAATCCATACTTAACTCCTAACAACTCCACACTTTGAAATCACAAATATCGTTTGTAGGAAGGCATTTATTAAGTCAAGTGAGGCAGCCCTTTAATAACCCTAGAGAGAACCTCAACACACCTTCGCGATTTAAGGCTGAAATCTCGCACTATTATCACTCACCCACTTTCTCATACACTTTAACCAACCAAAATGCTCTCCGCGCCAGTTAACCTCCCAAAGTGGTAAGCCAGCAAGGTTCTCAGCTATGCGCAGTTACGTGTAGGGCGTGGGTCCGGCTAACGGGGAGCCAAGGCTCGAGGAGAATTCCCATCTCCTGAAACCGCCCGTCAACAATTACTGCGTCTACAATGAGGACTTCACCGTCATGGTGCGCAAGCCCCGCTTCTTCATTTTCCGACCTGGCGTCCCTCGCTGGCCCGGTCGTGTGGGTGTAGCTGACTAACTCGCCGCGTATGTTTACGCCGGAACCAGATCGTCGGCGGTCCCAACGCCCGGACGGACTACCACATCAACCAGACGCCGGAGTGGTTCTACCAGTACAAGGGTGCGATGATGCTGAAGGTGGTGGACGGCGGCAACTTCCGGGACATCATCATCCGGGAGGGCGACATGTTCCTGCTGCCGGGGAACACGCCCCACAACCCGGTGCGGTTCGCTGACACCGTCGGTGTCGTGCTCGAACAGAAGCGGCCCGAGGACACCATCGACCGCATGCGCTGGTACTGCCAGGAATGCAGCGAGGTCGTCCACGAGGCGGCCTTCCACTGCACCGACCTCGGCACCCAGATCAAGGCCGCCATCGAGAAGTTCATGTCATCCGAGGAGAACCGGAAGTGCAAGAAGTGCGGCGCGGTCGCTAACTCCGTGCCGAAGCCCGGATCCATCAAGAATCCCAACTTGGAGTGAAGGGGCCGGCCACCTGTGTCTGATCTTAGTGTTATACCCAGGACGTATAATATAATCAGACTCTATGTTAACTAATTCCTTTGTAAAGAATCTTGTGGCCGTGAGGTATAGTTATCTCGGCAAGCTCAGCCCACATAATTTACAAGCTTTTGACAATGTAATGTGGTTCATATTAGATTGGATGTATTGGCTGCTAAGATAGGTGTGCTAGTTAGTACCTCGCAGGTGTGTCACAGGTGACAGAATAAGCTTTCTTTATTAGGTTTTTGATCTGAGCAAGCCCTTAGCTATCGGGCAGAGTTTATTTCAATGAACTTACTTCGACAACACAACAAGATCATCTCTATCTGCCCATGAACACAACATGGACCTGTCTTCTCGAGATCTGGAGAGTCTTGCGAAGATGACACTGCTAGAAGAGAGATACACGCGGAAGATGAGAAGCCTACAACTATAAAGGAGTAAACCTGTCACGGCAACCGCCACCTAGGGCGGTGATCCCTGATTCTGCCATCTAAGCTAGCTTTTTAACCCACCTGCCGTTCGCTTCCTAGTCTAGCAAAACCAAGCATCTTTCATCTTGTTTTCCCTACGGCAACATCTCCATACCTCTTCTCTGGAACAAGTCAAATGAGACGTATTGGCATAAAGTTCTTGGCAAAAACCCCGCCAGACCGTGGATGATGCAACCGGGTCTGGCAAGTTGTACCTTTCTGATTCCCTTGTAGAGAGGGATGACGCCAGGCTGCTGTCGCTGGTTAATCTTCGACTACCTAAACGACCTGGTTTATTTT
Source organism: Hypoxylon cercidicola (assembly GCA_022578845.1). Taxonomy (NCBI): domain Eukaryota; kingdom Fungi; phylum Ascomycota; class Sordariomycetes; order Xylariales; family Hypoxylaceae; genus Hypoxylon; species Hypoxylon cercidicola. Next base: position 585,348 of record MU399507.1, read on the forward strand.
GGCCATTCCTTTGGCTGGGACGAGTCTGACAAAAGAACTCAGTCCAACAACATTGTTATTTCCTCATCACTTAGTTGGCCTTATTACAAGGAGTCGAGCGTATGTGAGAGCTTCGTTCGATGTCTCTAGCACGTCCCAATCACCCCCTCAATCCAGGCATCCTTCGTCGACACCGCCCTAGGGAATACAAACCCAGAGTTTGACCAGTATGTTCTAGGTCCTGTTACTGATGGCGAGCGAACAATATTTTCTAGTCAAGTGTGCGCGTCTTGGTTTCTTTACCCCTATCTTAGCTTACGTCAGCTCCACAGACTAACCCCTATTCCAGAAAATACACAGCTCGGCATATACATCTTTCAGCATGTTTGGCCTTTGCTTTACGTTCGTAACAGGGGGCATCATTATAGTGATATCATTTGCCATTGAGCCGATGTTATCAGTGGCTATGAATATAAAGAAACGTCTACCTAGAGGATAAGGTGTACCTACAAACGACTAACTCCATACGCCAATTTAATATCAACACCGAGAAATGTTGCTAAGCTCCATGGACTTCCCAGCCTCTAGATACTTGGATGCCACCGTGTGTCTTGGTGGGTCCTGCAAACATGGCCATCTCCATTGCTTTTGAGTTATTCTGTGGCAGTCCATCGAACTGATCGTGAGGCAGGTCGGACGTTGTTGTTCCTGTCTTATTTTTTGGCATGCTACTGATCTCGGAGTAGTTGTGAACAGTCCGATCCCGCGACCAGACCTTGTGTGATACTTGTTTCATGCTGACATCAGAGTGATATTTGGACGCAGCTGTGCCCCGACCGCAAAATCGATCCAAAAGGCGTGGGAAATAAGGCAAACACGCGACTAGGAACCCGGTCGTGAACTCGGCGGTACTGATAAACGTAAGAGTGGTGAGCTATCTGAACGGATAATGCATGATGGAGTCCAGTGCTTCAACTCACGTCCACTGTCCGACTGGCGAGATAGCCCACGTCAAGTCGTCGGTCCAAAACATCTTTAGCCCACTGTATAGTCTCATGATACCCGCAACAATCGCGCTTGGAATCGTCAGCCCAGGTATTATGAGTTTAGCGACTAGATAGAGCACATACAAAACACCAACAGCAAAGACTGCTGAGGCTCCGACCTTCTTCGTAACCGGGATTTGCAGCTTCCAGACCACAATTATTGGAGTAACCAGAATAGCAAGATCAGAAACGAGATTCAGAGCAGCGCAAGCGGCTATCGCGACGGGCGTGTTGATACACCGACCCTGAACGGTAGGCCGCCAGATTTTCTCGCGTGGGATGCACGCGAATATGAATGAGAAGAAGAATCCGGTGTAAAGTAATAAGTTGACCCAGATCAAACCGGATATGACTTTGCAATAGAAACTTCCTCGATTATGGGAGAAGAAGATCGCCCGGATCTGGTAGAGCACAACATATTTGATAGTAAACATAACAACGCAATAGAGTAGCTCGGCAATATTCTCGACCTGGCGACGACTCAATGTCAGCCATCGTAGGTCCTTGAGCCAGCCTTCGGGCAGGCCTTTTGTGTAGAGAATGTCACCTGAAGAGTTTTGCTCATTTTCAATGCTGTGACGTCCCACTGTATTATGATCCATCAGCATCGGTGACATAGAATGGACGACGTCGGCAACGAACTTGATGTGTCCCATCCCCGTATTGCCCAGCGGCTATTATCAAAGCCTCGAAGGCCATGAAGCTTCCCTGGTACAAGTCAGCCTGCGTGAGGGGAGAGGCACCGCAAAGAGTTCACTCGCCCATGAGAGGAGAAGGACGTCTTCTATAAGTCAGCTTGGAGTGTCTTCGGGGTTGATGGGGTTCCTGGTACTCACAGTCCTCCAGATTGAACTTCTTTATTTTGAAGCGGACGTATAGCCGAGTAGCAACGCACAGAGTACTAATGGAAATGCCAACGGTAGAGACTACAATGCGTTGTGACTGCAAAGTGACAGGATCGACGAAGTTAGACTTCACGCCAGGAGGAGGAGGAAGCGCAGGTGTGTTGGTTGGATCCATATTAGGGGCAGAACCTCGTGTTGTGTTTGTAGGTGATGTTACCGGTATTTGATCCGTAAACAGATCTGTTGACTACTACCATATATTTTCAAATTACTCCGGCATAAGCCTCGGTAGGTTAAGTCCGCTGGGGGTTGAGTCTTCTTGTAATGATGTATGAGGTCATCTATATTCGCCCATGGAGACCTAAGGATCTATGTGCTTAGGGAGTCTAAGGAATATGAAAAGAATTCTATTAGGAATGAACAGGGCATGGAGAGACTTCCCTGAGGCAGGCTGTGTACTGACTGGTCACACGTGGGGGCTGCTGGAGTAACAAAACAGGCAAGCAGGTCGGCACACTCTACAACCTTCAGTTCTAGTACTTGCTACGGGTGAAGGGGGCAATGCAGCAAGCAAAAAAGTGCCATTAAAAGCAAGATTTTGAGACCCTGGAAGGAATGAACAGGGGAGTTAATCTGTTTCGGAAGATTCTACCTTTCGAATATCCTCCAATATGCACTGTGTTTTGCCCCTACATTGCCGCACCATGTATCATTTACCAAAAACTTGTGCCGGTATATCCATCTGTGGCTGCGTACGCTTTATGTATCCTGCAACGCCATCTCGGTGACATACTGAGACATGGGTTAATAGTCCGAAGTGTACATGTACTTATATGAGTACTTAGCTGGGTACCGACATGGAGCCGATACATATGTCGCGGAGATGGCGCCTGAAAGGATTGTATTGCAGATTCGATCAAGCCCCCGGTGGCTTGTGGTCAAGAATAATATATGCCTGACGCGTGTTACATAACATCCCCGGTACGCTCCGATTTGTGATGCAGCCATGGCTACGTTTACAGGATCACCACCTCTTTATTGTCTCACTCATATGCGGAGCTAGCCTGATACGCAATTGTCCCATCATAAGCACTCTCCCTTCCATTCGCTTAAGGCTCTGTGGTCAAGAATGAACAATAAAGGTATACTCATAAGGGCGACAATACATGGATAGCAAGCAGGATGGGAGTCTAAGGTGATAATAAGCGGCTCGCAATCAGTTTTCTACTGAAACCATTGAAATTCATGAAAGACACCTAAGTATGGCTAGACAACAAGCTTTAGTATGACAGGCCCGAGGATTACATGCTGTAATTGTCTAGCCAACGTTCCAGAACTGCCTCGTCTACGGGATGGACCTCGATTCCAGATACTCTCTGGGCGTCTGCTGTAGCATAAGAAGGAACGTCATTTCCATCGCCAATGGCTTCGAAGTAGTCTAGCATTTTAAGTGCTGGAAGTTTATCCAATTCTTCGGCACTTGGGTCCGTGATCTTCCTCAGTTTCTCAAGCCAACCACTCATGGTCACTATCTCCGAGACCCCCAACTTCTTTTGTACAGCATTCACAAAGATTCTCCAATGCTGGGGGTTTCGGGGGTACACATTGAAAAATTGGACGTCCGAGTCGGGCTGGTGCACAACGAACCGGTGTATCATGCTGGCTACAACGTCAACCGGAACCCAATCAACCGGGCCGACGGGATTTGGAATGCATTGCAAGGTTAAAGATGTCTGCATGAGAGCGGAAATCCACCCCTGGTCTGCCCATACATGCCGAGTGCCCGACTCCTGGAGCGAGCCCCCCAGTTGGGGTATCCGTACAATCGTGACTGGAGCGAGGCCTCGATGGCCTGCCGTGGCGAGGATCTGCTCAGACGCCAGCTTGGCTTGGCCGTAGCCCATGTCAAGGGCGGCCATCGGGTCTTCGACCGGGCGTTCCGGCACCGTGGACACTGTGGCGAGGTTGTGGACAGAAGACATCGAACTGATAAAGACCATACGCGCCCGGCGGCCACCGGCAATTGACATTTCGACCAGATCACGAGCTGCGCTGAGAAAGGGGTCAAAAGACCGAATAGAGACCCCAAAGTCCGACTTCCAGGCGTTGTAGATAACGACATCCACTCGGCTGGCCATCGAGCTGAAGCTTTCGTCGTCAAGCCCAAGGTGTCGCTGCCCTATATTGATCGCCGTGAAAACGAGCTTGCGCAAGTACGGCTCTAGAGACTGGTCCAAAGACTTCAGACAGGCTGCGTGATCCTCCGGGGTCCGAGATGCCCGACTCAGACAGTGTATCTCGGAAATTTGAGGATCCTTGAGGAGCGCTGCAAGAAGATGCGAGCCCAGGTACCCGAACGAACCTACGAGGGCGACTGTCGATGTCGTGGTCGTTGCCAGAGGTTGCATTGTCGCCTTTGCAGGAAGTTCGCCCACGAGTCGCGCAACAGTGGTTTTCACGGCACGGGCTCTTGTAGCTCTGGTTTCTTCCTCTGGAATCTGTCCATCGTTAAGAAAGGCTGCCAAAACACCCGAGAGTTCAGCGAGGGTAGCATTTTGGAAAATAGTACGGGCTGACAGCCACGAGACCGGTTTCGAAGTCTTGCTGGCGAGATTGCGCCGGAGCCTTTTTGTCATCTCGATAGTCTGTAGAGAGTCGAGGCCGTGAACATAAAAGTTCTCGTCTTCTCGGATGGTGGATCCTGGGGAAAAGGATGTCAAGGTAAGTACCTGTCGCAAGAACTGAATAACTGCTGCTTGATTATAAGCAAGCGTTGGAATCAGCTCCATCATCACATCGAGATCGCCATCAGCGCTCGAATAAGACTGTTCAATCTCGTCCTTGTATGCTTGCTCTGTCAGCTTCCGCACGACGGTGCCTTTGCCTGTTCTGGCGAAGGGCTTGTCGGGGGAGGCACAAATGATCATTGCTCGGGAGATCCTCCCCTGTCCGGCGACCAGTGAGTTCGATTTTTCGATAAGAGGCCATACTCGATCAGGCAACTTTGGATCAACATGGTCTGCATTCGGTTCGATGAGAATAACGGCCTGTGTCCTGCCATTGCCGACCACCAAGGCACCTTTCAGCTCTGGGTGCGCCTGAACCTCGAGCTCAAGTGGGATGGGATTGAATTTCTCGCCATTTCCGAGGACGATTATGTCGTCTCTGCGGCCGTAATACTTGAAAAGGCTGGGTCTCTGTGGGTGCTGCGTGAACAGGTCCTTGGTATGATAAACAGTTATACCAGGGAGATTATGATGGACCATTGTCGTCTCATCTGCCAGAACGACCAGTTCGAAGATGCCTTGCGCAGGGTCGTAAACCTGCATTTCGTGACTGTAGTTTGGATGGAACTCATGCCAGGCCCAGTCCTCACGTGGCAACGCCAGTTCGGGGAGTTGTCCCGTCTCGGTCGACCCGAACGGCGAGATCAACTCAACAACCTGAGAAAGGCGATCTCCGATCTCGGGCGTGGAGGGAGCGCCACTATAGGCGACGAAATCGACGTCGGTGAAAAAGGAGATGCCATCCGGCTCAGCAAGAAGTTGTTCGATAACTGAAGGTACGAGAAACATGGCGCGCAACTTTTGCTGCATCAGTATCTCTTTCAATAACTGGCCGTCGGGGACCATGTGTGGCGGTCCCAGCACGGAAGATGAATTTCTGAAGATTGCATTCACTGTGGTCCGTCAGCGAGATACCCAGACCGAGATTCGGGAGAATTACCGGTTAAGAACAGGAACCCTCCAAGCTGCAAAACAGTGAACAACGAGTCGTATATGTGGGCATACGCATGCTTACATGGAAAAAGGGGAACACCATGTAAACCCTCGCTTCCCCGTCAAAACTCCACACAGTCGTGTCCCTGTTTTTGCGACCAGGGACGCGTGGTAAGTTGTGCTCATTGTCAAACGCTGCGAAAGTGCCATGTGTCATTGTGATTGGCCTTGGTATTCCTATCATTGTCAACACTCCGTGCACCGCATTGGGACAAGACAGATCTTTACCGGTGGACCCCGACGAGTGTAGAACGACAACAGGATCATTCTTTGCATCCTCGAAGCTCTTCGTGTAGGGGTAGGACACAGGGCTGGTGCTCAACATCTCCTCAAAGGTTGGAATGACTTCCGAGCGGAGCGATGAAGCCGCGCCCATGCGCTGCACGATCGGGGCTACCTCCGCTGCGTACAACAATTTGCTACAGCCTGTCTGTTCCATCAACGAAGAGTTGGTAGAAGGGGCGTTACGCGGAGATAGGAGTAGCAGCTAGACAAAGTGAGCATGTCTCTGCTAACTGGATTCTGGTCAAGAACCTTATAGCCGCACTTGACCGCGGCCAGGAACGTGACGGGGCCGCGAAGGTCAGAGACCCCCATAAAGCAGATAGTTTCGAAGTTGTCGCCTCGGCCGAAGCGGTCTTCGATCCACTGAGCCATGGAGTTGGCAGCGCGGGCGATATCTGCTACACTTATGTCACGAAACCCATCTTTCATGTTGGATGTCTTGGGGATGACGGCGTAGAGGCGGGTGGGGTCTGAGTCTGCAAGACTGTCAAGGACTGCGGGCAGCAGCCGTCTTCCATATTCTAGCGCCATGTCGGCGACGATGGTAGCGATGAAAACTAAATGACTCGGTTCGCGGTTCAACCAAAGCCGTTACGATCAGTGTTTGCCCAAGTGAGTGGTGTGTAGGTGATGGCAATGGGGATTCCTGGACGAGGGGATCTGAACCTCCCTGTTCTGCGAGCCTTACCGTTTGTCTGTTACACCAGATCTACGAAGGGGGAATGGTGACGAAAGCCGCCAATCCGACTAAGACTCTGCGATGGAGTACGGTGGTACAGAGACGAAGCAAGCCAATAACGTGAGTCCTTCGGCCCCGTCTGTTGTCAGCCGGCCGGAGCAGTGTGGTTGTACAAAGGCATCAAAGAGACAAGACAGGTTGTACGGCTGTGGCGCTGATCTATACTCATTCAAGCCAGTAGTGGCAGCAGGTAAACGCAAGCCATCCATGCATTCCACAGCCGAAATGTTTTGCTGTCTGCTTCAACATCACGCAGCACTAACGTCCGGAGCGCAATCCCGCCTCCCAAACCCCCTATTACTAGTATCGGGCCTATGTGCACCTTCCAGTAAAGAGGGCAGATCAGCGACCATATCATGACAGCGACTGCGGTGAAACAACGTGCCCTAGTGTCGCCGACTGTCAACGGCAAGGACTTCCTCCCTCGCATTGCGTCGCCAGCCTGGTCTGCCATATCTTGCGTCTGTACCGTCGAAAATACAATGCCGGCAATCATAGCCAGCCACCGCAGGAGTACTCCGTGCTTCGCGCTCAAGGGCTGACCAATTGCCACTTCCAAAGCACCTGAGGCAAAGCAACAAAACCCTGCTGCGTTAATTCCATTCCGACTGACCCAATTGAGATCGGCAAGGCCGATGGTATTATAGCTGTAACCTAGGGCGATGAGGGCAACGGACTGTCGTATGCCTCCCATGCATAAGCTCGCCAAAAGTGCGACTGGGTAGAGGCACAGCATCCAAGTCCGCGCTTGAGCCTCGTTCATCCTCCTGGAGGGCATTGTTCGCCAAGGTTTATTTTGTGCGTCTTCGACGATGGCGGCTGGTCGCCGTTGGTTGTCAATGGCAAATGGGAGCAGGTTGATCCAGACAAAAATGACCACCCTGATAGAACGCACAAGTACCTGAGGCCAGTTGTTTGCCCATCCTTCGCCCAGTATGGTCATCGCACCGAAGAGCCCAAAGGCACTCTGAGGCAGAACGATGGTTTTGAGATCGCTACGCGTGAAAAGCCATATCGAGTACATGTGGTAAAGCAGTGGGTGCTGTATTTGACCCCCCTTGCGGCAGCTTCGATTAACGATATGAACTCCGGCTGGAGACGGGGACGCTCACAAAACTCAATGTATTTCTCATGTTGGTTATCTTAGCTGCGGTTAAAAAAACGTAGAGAATAACTAGGCCGGCAGACAAGGAATTCAAGTACGGAGAGAAACGTGAGAGGCGCTATGTAAATCTACCCATACAACAGGTTTTGGCTCAATGCGTGTCTCATGCTTCACACTGTTGGTTTATATACCCAGGTAGGCAGACCCAGGCTTACCATTTCGTCAGCGTCACGATCAAGGGCAGTCTGCTCCAGCCTCGGTGAATGGTACATATATCGAAATCTGTAGGCCCGAATAGACCACATCCAGCGAGTTGCTCCGAGAATGCTAGATACAACCCCCCTTCCTTGTATGACCAATGAACCACTGGAGGTATATGTACTTTTGTGATGTTTTTGACGTCGTTAGGGACCCGGAACTCTTCTTCTTCAACAACTATACCGCAATTACACCTTTGAATAGTGCAACTGACAAGTTGGCGGCTCACACAATAACAAATCTTGCTCCAATCCCAACCTCATTTGGACATTTCTCTTCAACTCAACTACACGATGGAACTTCTCGCACTTGGTATGTTCGGAGTCTTCCTCGCGGGGATCCTTTGCCATCATGGCATCTTCATTCGGAACGAGTGGCACATCAAATCTTCCTTGATCGTTAAATTACACATCTGTATCGCCGTAGTTCATCTTCTCGCCAATTGCTATTGGAACACTATCGCTACCAGTCTCACTATGACTGCGATTGCAACAATCTTGTATGCGCTCGGGCTGTTCGGTAGCATCGTTATTTATCGTGCATACTTCCACAGGCTACGACACTTTCCTGGACCACGGCTGGCTGGGATTACAAAGTTCTGGCACGTTTGGAAATGCCGAACCGGACAAAATCATCTCGTTCTTGAAAAATTATACAGACAATATGGCCCCTTCATTCGGACCGGCCCAGAGGAGCTCACCGTAGTCGATCCAGAGGTTTTGTTAACTGTCAATGCCGCACGGTCAAGATGTACCAAGTCTCCTTGGTACGATTTCTTGCACCCACAGAGTGCCATCAACACTACACGGAACATCAAGGACCACGACAGACGACGACACATCTGGGATAGGGGTTTCAATAAGCCTGCCATCGCGATATATGAGAGCAGCATTGTGGAATGTACAGAACGTATTTCACGGAAAATAAGCAGATTGGCAGAATCGGGATCAGCAGTGAACGTTACTGAGTGGTGTACCAGATTCGCCTTCGACGTTATGGGGGAGTTTGTCTTCGCACGATCCTTCGGAACGTTGGAACACGAGCAGTGGCGGTCTGCGGCAGCGCGCTTGAAACAATCTATGCGCTTATTAGGGCCACTGAGTCCAGTACCATGGGTTGCTCGGGTCGCGTTCGATATGATTCCATGGATGGTGCCAAGTGTCCGGGATTGGCTGTACATGGTGGAATGGTGTAAAGACCGTATGCATGAGCGTGTAGAGGTAAGTCATCCCTTGGAATTCGGAGTTTCCATGAGTCGACTGACAAATATCAGACGAAAGTCGATAGACCGGATGTATTCCACTGGCTTATTGAAGCGTCATTAAAAGAGGGCTCTGCTGAAGCCAACCACACGCGACTGGGTGGTGATTCGATCGCTGCAGTCGTTGCCGGAACGTGAGCCTCCTGGAAAGACTGGCTATCGTCGCTTTATATAGCCGATAGCAAGTTCTCTATTCTCCTTCTCCTTTTCCTTCTCCTGATCCTGAGGCGCTAACCTTATTCAGCGACCCGGTTGCCTCGACTCTCATCTTCGCGTTTTACGAACTAGCTCGAAACCCTTCCCATCAGCTCAAGCTATATACAGAAGTTCAAGACGTCAATACGTACGACTTTGGAGTGCTTGAAGAGTGTGTTCACCTGAATGCTGTCATCCAAGAGACCCTACGCCTGCATCCAGCAGTACCTACTGGTGGCTACCGTCAAAGCCCACCAGAAGGTGTCGTAATCAACGGCACATATGTGCCAGGCGGCATCACTATAGTGGCACCACGCTATTCAATTTCTCGCCTAGAGAGCTGCTACGAGGACGCCGACAAGTTCATTCCAGAACGATGGAGCACGAGTACGGAGCTGGTCAAAGACGTACGCGCTTTTGCTCCATTTGCTCGTGGCCGATACGGATGTGTAGGCAAAGGGATAGCAATGCGCGAGCTTCGAATCATCATAGCGTCACTAGTACGGGGTTTCGAGATTGAAATGGAACATGTTGATGCTGGGAAATCGCTGTTCGCCGAATCGAGAGATCAATTCACGGTCAATGCCAGTGATCTGGTCTTGCAGTTCAAGATAAGGAAATAGTATCATAACAAGATTCTTTCAAATGGTCAGCCTTAGTTTTTGTCCGTAGACATAGTTGGCCGCAAAAACATCGAGACATGAGTTACGAGATAGGGAGCAGTCAATAGAGTTATTATATTCCATCTGTTGACAGAATGTTATGGATTCCACGAATGGATCGTAGCACAGAGCTTGCCAGTTGCTACAAAATCCAATGCCTACCTAGGTACCTACTTAGGTACTGGAGAACCTAACCACCAAGTTGCAGCTGTCCCTTTCTCCGCCTTTCAAACCACCAGACTGGCGACCTCGACAGCGATGCCTGGTCCTCTACGCAGTATTTCTCGAGGTAGTGCTACATAGGTACCTAGGTACCAATCTAGACAGCACCATTCTCAAAGGCAATGTACGGCCGGGGCATAGTGGAGTCTTGGAGTCTGGCACTTGCGTGGAAGGATTCTGGCTCTTCACGATGCAATTGGTAGCCAGTGTCTTGCTGCAGACAACTTCTCAGGTTGTGCAACACAGTGTTAGGCCCTGAATGCAACAGCCAAATCTCTGAATTATCTGAATCATCCCTCGATGTCTTATATGTATTAGCTGCAACTCGTGAATCTTGCGCCACAAATAGCCAGAATCAAACCTTGGGTGGAGGAATGCTTGCCATGCCGTAATGCCAAAGATCGCCCGGTGATGCTCCCCTCTTTCGGGGCTGGTCGGCATCATATCCTGCATGAAGCGTACGCGGCCTTCATGCTGTCCATAAGTACCTCTATACTTACAAGCCCGCCCCATATTCTTCTGCTCCTTCTTCAGAGGACAGGGCATGTGTGTTGATAATCTGCGCTGAGAGAATGGTCAGTGGTCATGAACTATCAGGAATCCAACTCCATACACTGTTTTAATATCAACACCGAACATGTTTCTTCTCCTTTCTTCGTTCATGATAATTGGACAGATAGGTTCATATAGCTGGTAGCAAGTTAATTTGATATTATATGGTAATAGAAGCATGGGAAATGGCATTATAAGAATATATAGAACCGATCTCACGGCGCGTACGTCTACGTGACGATCATGCCATCAGCTAAGGCATCCGGCACCCCCCCGTCCCAGCCGATGAAAAGGGGCCGAAAGAAACCCGAATCATAGACGAGGAGCCGTTCCTCTCACAACCACGAATCACCAAAATCATGACTACCCTAATCCATCAAGTTTTGTCTTCCTAATGCAAGCCCTTCAGGGCCAAAAACAAACGCCGTCTGATGCTGATGCTGATGCGAAAATACCCGCGTTATGTTCGTAATGTGATGCTCGTGCCATTCCCTCCCTACCCGATATCTACATCCACCCCTCCTCTTTTCTACTTCGTAGCTGTCTTCGTCAAGCCCTGGAAGTTAACCCACTCGCACCGGCAGCCACCCGTACCGCCGTCGATGCCGCCGAGGGACAGGTCAGGGTTGCTCATGCCGTTGATCAGAGTACCGGCGAAGCCCCGGTCCGTAATGATAAGCTGGGCGTCGGTCGTGTTGATGGATTGGTTAGGCAGCACGCCGTACACGTAGTCGATCTTCTTGTTGCGGTCGCCGCCGTGCATGTCCTCCGTCACCGTCACCGGGTACGGCATCGTGCCCGGTGTATCGGCCGAAGCCGTGCCGTTCGTCCACGGCACCGCCGCCCCGCCGTTTCCGACCAGCCGCGTCGTGTTCCCCATGCGCGTCCAGATCTGCACGAGAAACCGCGTCTGTGCGAACGTCACAAGCGACGTAGCCTTGGTCTCGAGCGCCCCGCCGTCGCTGTCGGCCGCGTTCGTGTTCACTGTGTCCACCATGTAGATTGTCTTGTCAAAGAATGTGTAGAAGCCGTAGTGCTCGGTCGGCAGCCCGCGGTCGAACAGACGAATGGGCTGCTGGACGGGATGAGGGAACATCCTAGCCGTAGCGCCAGTGCCATCTCCGTTCAAGGTCGGCGGAGGAAGTTTCTCCGTGAGATTAAAGCCACCGTCGTCCCTCGTGTCAATGGAATTGTTAGGTCCTTGTCGACGGCGGAGCATGTTAGGGCCGACGGTCTTGTTCACCGTCTCCAAAACACTAATAAAGAAAGGCGTTGCCTCCCCTGCCTTGTCATCTGCCTCGATATGATCGGTAGTATTTCCTAAAAATCGCATTTCTGCGATGGATGGCGGTTGCGGATCTGGCGAGAATCCTTCATCAGTCAAGAAGGTTTTTGGGTTCCCGTTGGATGTTTCGTCATCACCCGCAACTTTCCAGAGAGCTCGAGTATTGTTGTCATATTGGATCTGGAAGATGAATTCGGGCTGATTAGGCTCGTGGGGAGCTACGGAGTCGTGTTCTTCCTTGGGCAGAGAACACGACCAGGCCGTGTCCGCTGTTCTAAGAAAGCAGCCGGTCCTTGCTTCAGAGTTTTGGGGTCCAGATACCGTTAAGACTCCGGTCGGCATCGGTGGGAAATCTGTTAGGTTAAGCCAAATCGAGAAAGGAGCTGGGCTTTCCTCAGGGTGTCGCGTTAGAACGACGGCTAGAACAACGGCGAGAATAATTGTAGCGATTATACCACCGATGACAGCAAGCCAGACCCGTCTTCTCTTCCGGCCTTCTCGACCGGTACGTCCAAAGCACCCATCCTTAGGCATGCAGCCACGGCCTCTCCAAAACCCGCCAGCTTTCCTAGCAACCGCTTCTTCTTTCTCATGACGGCGTCGCTGCCTCTCGGTTCTATGAATCTGCCCTCGAGCTTCGTAAAAGTGATCACCCGTGATAAAAGTACCAGGTGCGCGATTTGGAAGCGCTGCAGCTGGGGCCGGACGAGGTCCTGCCGGTGTTAGGGGTATCTCCGCCAAATTCGTGGCACTTTGTGAACTCATCGTTCCCGGCAGACCTGGTGTCATCGGGCCGGGAGATGGAACTCGTGCAGTGTTGACTATCACTTGCGTAGGCGGTAGTACAACACCATATTTGACATAGTTAACCGGCTTGGGAGGTGAATATGGCGGCGGCTCTTCGCTTGGTCGGTGATTTTCCTCCAAAAGAATCCTGGCCTTGTCGGACTGTGTCTCGCGGCGGCCTGGTGAAGCAGAGCGAGACGAAGTACCAGCTGGTTGGGTTGTGTGTTGTTGCTGAGGAGCTGCTGACGTACTGATAGCAAGCCGCGAAGGCTCTGGAGAAGGGGCCCGTTTCCCGTCAGCCCCATTCCACCATTCGTGATGGACTTCTGGAGTCGGCATATGGCTAGAAGCCATTTTGAATGCTTCATTAGACGGACTTGACTGCGAGGTACTACCCTTCTCGTCTCCTCCTCCAGCCAAACATTCTCGAGGGACGGCTGCAGGCTGTAAAGCACCGAGTCCAGTTTCTTGTGTCTGCTTCTTGAATGGGTTCCATTGCTGTGGAGAGCTAGACCCTGTCTCTTGCGGTTGTTGCTTGAACGGGTTGGACTGTTGTAGAAAAGGGGTCGTCACATGGTCCCACCAGCCGTGAGATCGACTGCTAGCACTTTCAGGGCTGACTACTGTCGTTTTAGGTTTGAGTGACTTGCGAGTCATCGCAGGGCTTCCGTCCTCCTCGAAGAGAGTGCATGGTGTGCCAACATCATCGTCGTCGTCAAAATTCTCAACCCTGATCGTCTGCTTCTGCTTGGGTTGGATGGTTGCGGGTAAAGCAGGTACAGGAGGTACATCAGTATCCATTACTGGACCACCGTACGTACTCGGTTGTGAATAAACACTTGACGCGGCTCTGGAATTCGGGTACGGCGATTGGCTCGCCTCCGTGTCTGGAGACCAGACGGACCGCAGTTGTTGCGGTGTGGGAGCTGTAGGATTTCCCGGGTTCGTAGTCGACTTCAGAGGATATCCATGCAAGTCGGTCGGGGTCTCGATAAGCGCAGTCTGTGGACTAACTTGATGATTGGATAGGTTATCGGACGGCAGCACAATTCCGATGACGATGGGTCGAGCCGCAGGAGAAAGATCGGAAGGAGACGGATCTAGCAGATGCTTGTTCATTGGTTTCCCCCCAAAAGCATTCCCTGGTTTCTTCTTAAGCCACGAAAAGCTGCCTATCGAAGCAGAGGTAGGTTCTCCTTCCAGAGCATGAAGAGCAACAGGATCGACGAACTTGACCGGTCGACGGAATGTTGACATGTCTGTGACAAGTTTGATACCAACCTTTGCGTTCTGAGCCTTCTGCCTACCTCTAGATTTGACACGGACTGGCCTTTGGACGGAGTTTCGTAGCGTATTGCGCGAAATGCTCTGGGTGTTGGTAGGCTTGGCTGGTTTCTCTGCTGTCTCGCCGGCGAGATGAATGAGTAGCCCATTTTTATCCCCTTCTCCTGCCAGGCCTTCACCATCAGAATCCTCCCAGTCTTCCCATTCATCCTTGAAATTGGAGTCGTTGGGGGGCCGCGAGGGGCCGAAAGGATTGTTCGTAGCTGATTTAGTCGTATCCATGTTGTCGCAAGTGGATATCGAATAACAATGTTATGATGAAAAAGGTCCGCAGTCCTTCAAAGATTCAAAGTATTATACCAACCAAACTCAAGGTACCAGCATTGAGTTTGAGATTTGGCTTCTGGGATGGAAGTGAATAATGATTGTGTTTTGGTCGGTTGTCAGGGGGGACAACAATATCCTGTAAGTATGTGACTCGAAAACATTCATTGAATGAAGGGGGTCAAAGTCATTAAGAGTCGTCTAATTGAAATTACTGTGAAAGGACGGTATCATGACAGGGAAAGGACGCGCCTTTGTGCAAACAAAGGAAAGATGGGTGAACAATACATAGCGCGGAATCAGGTGTAAGAGATTATTGTAAATTGACAGCTGACGAGGGCCAGTACTTATTGGATATGAGCAACTGGGCGACTGGGCAACGGGCAACTGGCAAGAGACGACGGCATAGCCGCGCCGACCTGTTCAATAACAAGCATACATTGCGTGTTGGCCGTCTATACGTTTGACATGACACATTAGGTAGGTACTCAACTTACATTCCGCCTAATTGGCCGTTCATGAGGCCAGCTCGACATCTGAGTGGTTGTTGGTTCGCCAGGGCTCATAAATCGCCTAAGCCGGCCTCCATTACACGACACGACACCAAACCAAAGGGAGGTACGGGCTCAAGAGAAGATCTCGCGGCTACACATGTGAGAGGTCGAATTGAAGGCTGTGGGTGGTGGAATCTGGGCTTGAAGCAGATTGAACGTTCGACGTAGCCGCCGACGTGTCGGATAGCATCGTGCCTATTGGTCAACGGCATGTAAGCCAAGGATTACTAGGGAATGGTTGGGCGGCAACGTCTTTGCATCGCGGCTGCAACCCTACCGATCCACACTTCCCGTAATCTTGGATGCATGCGCAAGCGGGAGGTAGGGAGGCACAGGGCACAGGGCACAGGGCACAGGGCACAGATAGAATCGATTTGTCTCGGAGCACGAGGTGTGGCATCAGATAGAAAATAATGTCAAATTGGAGCTGTAATTTTGTGGCAGCTGTGGCATAATGAATAGTCATAGCTTATTAAACCAATCAAATGTTTCCAGCCAGTGGGTCTCTTTTAATGAGTCAGCGATGAGTGATTGGAGAGAATGATGAAGTAGGTCTCCCGTAGGTCTCCCGTAGGTCTCCCCCACCCCCCTTTGACCCCCAGACGGGCTGGCGGTCACAGCCTTTGCTACGACACTGATGAGACAACATCACCAGCGATGAGCGCGTGGCTTAGTGGCGGACGGATGTATCAGATCTTCAGTCCGGTACTATGCTAGATCGTGTAGTTGTGTAACTATTCACCAGCCTTACACCCAGTACAACACGGTCGGATTTTCCCAAATTCTGGAACGAATAGCGGCCTTGGTTCTGCAACCCGTCGCCATCGCCATCACCATCACCATCACCATCATCACCAGGATGATAACGTCTTGTTTCTCCGAGCATGGTCACAGCCATATCCCACCAATTTTAATATATTTAAAATATAACATAATATTTATAAATAAACGACTTTTTTATAAAAAAAAAAAAAAAAAAAAGGGGGGGTTAGTAATATACGCATACCGAGCAACTTTAGGCAGCTAACAACGAGGCAACGAGGTCACTGAAGATGCCACAATTGGTTGGGACCGGCCCAGGATCATCGGACATCCTAAAACCGGCAAAAGGCTGGAACGCCGAGAGGCGCCTGTTTTTTTAACCGCCTGCTGCCTGCAAGTAACTTCATTTTCAGCATAGAAGTTCTTTGCTAGCCTCTGGGTTGGCCGGCGGAAGCTGATCAGCACTAATTGATTAATGGTGCAGTCCCCGCCTAATAGCGGTGCAACACATAAAGCGAATATAGAACATGCGTGTAGTTGAGTTCGCCTCCTTTTGATTCCAGACGCGAAATGAATCTGCATCTCGGTCGGACGCACCTGAGCTCGATAGCGTGCAAAGAAAAACCAGTTTAAGTGCACATTTATGTGTACAGTTCATCGTCGAATTTGTCATATTGATTTGTGAATTTGTTCTAAAATTTCCTCGGCCTACGCGAGATAACCCCTGCGATTTCATAGGGAAAACTACTAGACTCTCTCGCGAAGATCATGAACTGACTCGGGAAAAAAAACCACGATTTCACGTCTGCTCGAGGCCACGCTTCTCAAGCAAAAGGGTGGTGGTAAAGCTTGTAAGAGATAGCAAGCATTGACCGAATTAGTTAAGCAAGTCTGAAGAACATTCCGTTTCCCATGATTACCTAGCCGACGTTATCGTCGACAGTGAATGCGAGAGGTAGATTCCTCATTCTTCAAGCAAGTCATACCACTCCGGAACCTCCTTAATAAGACTCCACATATACTTCTCTAATCTGACCGCACACTTCGTATACACCGTCGTTTCATCATTATACTTTCTACAATTACTAAAAACCAATTTGAGATCTTCAACGAGATCTTTCGGAGTGTGATACTGAGCCTGGTTCAGTCTCTCTTCCATCGTGGATAAGTCCATTGGCGATGTGATAACATTGTAATAATCAGGAACTTCGTCTCTGTTGACTGGGTTAATAAAGGGCCATGCTTGCTTGTGGTTCTGGATTTGGTATAAGAAACGTCGAAGTTGGTTGAAATGAGGTCCACGACGTGGTTCTCGTGCCAACTTGTCCATGTCTGGGGACCAGCTGGTAGCTTTTATCGCAGGGATAGAATATGAGTCGATTGGAGTAATACCATTGGCCCATTGCATCGGTGGTGGATGAACAATATGACTTTTGCTCATAGCACGAATCTTGGCCAGTACTGTTTCTTTCTGCTTAAGCAGCATTCGGCCGGTTTCAAGGTAACGTACTCGAGGAAGCATAGAGCATTGCATGATTGTACCTCCTTCATAATCCTTGATATATCCCATCCAAATCGACTTCTCAAGAGTAATCTCTTTGGTAAAGCCCTGTTTTTGGAAATATCCAGTAGCATAATTGTCGGCATATGTTAAGAAATGCATTATCGGGGAAGTGGCCTTAACATAATCTTTTAAGTGAGCCATGAGATGTGCGCCATATCCTTTGACTTGTTGATCCGACGAGACCGCACAGAAGACGATTTCGGCAAATTTACGATATCTGAATTCTCGACAGGTAATCCCACCGATAACTTCTAATGGTTTTTTGATGATGGCAATGGATAGATGCGTGCGATCATAAACGAGTCGTGCAATATAATCTTTCGGCATTTTGGGAAGTTGCTTTTGAAACAAGCATTTGAGACCTGTTAGAATGATCCAGCTCTCTCTAGCGCCATCGTTGTTGACGACTCGAAATTCAATCTCGCCATTCCTCTCCTCCAGAACCGCAGGCTTTGAACCAATTAGAATATATCCTGACAACCCAAGACCTTACCATACCTTCTCTGGAAACGGAATCATCCAGGTTGTAGATGCAGAATCAGCCTTCGTTTCGATGACCCCATCATGAGTGACTTTGACCCTTTTATTACTAGAGACATCTTTCGGTTCTTCGGAGGCAGCGCGCTTTGGAACAGGGTCGATTTGATCGCTGTCGGCTGATTTGGCCTCTGATTTACCCATTTGTGTTGATTGTTAGTGCACCAAGCAGATCCTCTTCTCTGGTCTTTTCAATCTAGTTGTTGGCTGAGTCTAGATGATCGCGGTCTTTTCTCGATGACAGGATTGCTATAGTTGGGGTTGATTTGGATCGTCGCGTGGTTTGGTTATTCGCATGATTGGGATGTAAGGAATCTTCGATGCGTTGTTAATGACCTTATTACGTGAGGTTTCAGATACGGAGATAGATATGTGGTGCCTGACGTAAGGCTGCGCCCGCCAGGGCCAACTGCACAATAGCCTGAGTTTTAACGAGCTTGCAGCTGGCAGTCAGCTGACCTGATACCTCACCAAGCTGCTCGCTCGCCGGGCGCTGCTGAACAACTATAACATGTATATTATCTACCAGCATTAATGACCAGGCATGGGGGCCCTTGACCGTCGCATCGATGGTGCAACAAGGTGCAATAAAGTGCAATAAGGATCGCTCCTTCGCGAATCAAGATGGCCACTCTGCCTTGACTAATATAAAGTCCAGCCTTACTATAGAGACGCCTATCCGAACGTGTCGTACTTATTGTAAGTAATGCGACATAATGGACCAGAAGGCAACTTTACTCGACTGTCTATTCGACAACACGCACGGCCATTCCTTGTAACGTTAAGCCAAGTCTTCTCTAGTTGCGCACATCCACACTAGTCCACTACATGTCTTTTTCCTATAATACCCTTAACGACGTGAGGGCATGACAAAGAGGGTCTATTCTATTCTATCTT
This sequence comes from Hypoxylon cercidicola, assembly GCA_022578845.1. Lineage (NCBI taxonomy): Eukaryota > Fungi > Ascomycota > Sordariomycetes > Xylariales > Hypoxylaceae > Hypoxylon > Hypoxylon cercidicola. The sequence goes on from MU399507.1 coordinate 604,269, forward strand.
CTCTAGCCAAGCAAGGCTCTAGTTCTACACTATGACGGTCTCACTGCCACAGTACACAACTGCGATGACCACGACACTCCCAATGAGATATAACGAGCCAGCGAAGGATGGTGACTGGGCCAACCACCGCGATACCATCACGTTCTTATATCTCGACCAGAACAAGAGTCTGAGGGAAGTCATGCGTATCATGCGAGAGGAACACAACTTTTCCGCCACGTAAGCTCTAACTGAACCCCTCGTCTAAGAACCTGCCTGACCTTAGTACTACGATCCCGAATCTGAGTCGAGTCTAACACGTGAGCAGGGAAAAGATGTACAAGATCCGCTTCAACAAATGGGGGATACACAAAAAGCTACGAGCTCACCAAGTCGCCGAGCTCCTCGTCCAGCGGAGTAAGCGGGCCGCGGCTGGTAAGACCTCCGTGTCCTTTGTGCACGGCCGCAAGATCGATTCGGACCGACTCAATACGTATCTACGCCGCGTCTCGCCCGCCAGGCGGAAGGAACTAGAGGCCATCCTGGCCGGCAGACTAGAGATATCCGGGGCGCAGAAGCGCAGCATAGAGGATATTATATGCCGGACGCCATCGCCGGAACCCGAGCCGGAATCGGTACCGAGACGTCTGGACGCGCCCGATGGCTTGAGGCTTCCGGAGGAGTGCATGCAGATCGTCCACAGCTACGTCGGAGGCGCCTTCGACGCCTCCTTATGGCAGAGGACCCCCGACAAAAAGCTGGTGTTTCCCAGACGGGAGAAGACGTGGCTAGATCCCGTGTCGTCGGCAAGGCAGCTATTCGTCAACGGCTTCACGGACCAGGGCTTCCACCTACTGAAGATAACCTTCGACGACTACCGGGAAGAGATGTCTCGGCAGGACCCGTCGCTGCTCGTCGAGATGTGCCTCGCCCTCGCCGCGCTGCTGCAATCGGGGCCCGGCCTTGCCGAGTCGCTGCTGAACTACTCGTTCGGCCTGTCCCGCATCCTCTTCGGACCCCGACATCCCCTGCACCTCCTATTCGCGCGGCTGCGCAACGCCAACGCGTCCGAGATCAACAAGTTCGTCGGCCTCGTCATGCAGTCGTACGTGCAGGCGCTGCTGCTCAACAGCCAGCTCAAGCCGACGTACCTCGCGACGCTGTACCGGGCCATGCTCAACAGCGACTTCATCGAGGTGGAGACGGCGCGGCGCCGCATGCGGGACGTGCTCGACGACCTCGAGTCGGCGGCGGCGGCGGCGGCGTCGCCGGGCTCCGCCGGCGAAGGGAGCGCGCTCCGGAGGGACGTCGAGATGATGCGCTACCACGTGTCGTGGCTGGCGACCCTGCACAACGCGCCGACGGAGGCGGCGGCGTCGGCGCGGACGCTCGCGGAGACGCGCGGCGGGGACCCGCGGCTGGCGCGCTTCGCGTGCTACAACATGCTGCGCACGCTGCGGACGAGCCACGCGGTGCGCGGGGACGAGGCCATCGACTTCCTGTACCGCAGCCTCGACATCTGCGAGGAGGAGTTCGGCCGCGCCGACAACGCGACCGTCACGCTGCTCGCCACGCTCCAGGGCTGCCTGCGCCGCGCCGGCCACGTCGACGAGGCCGACGCCGTCCGCCGGGACTTCGAGACCCGCTGGGACGAGGTCGTCGGCGGCGCGGGCGGGCGCGGAAGGAAATGACCCGTGGCCCTGATGAATTCCTACTACATGGTGGAATAGGGAGAGAGAGCGGCCGAGGCATATGGCATGTATGGACTGCGGGCTGTAAGAGCTCGAGCCGCCGGATTACTAAACTGGCTCGGGACGTACAGGCACATATGCGACTCTCCTTAGTAGACTGTGTCTTTCTCCTCAAGGATTACACAAGACGCAGGTAAGGTATTCATTAGGATAGGTAGTTATAAAGTACAAAAAACATTACCTACAAAAAAACGCATTTCGGTCCCAGACGCCTTCAAAATGCCCCCTTAGTAGAGATAATGGAAAGCCATATACTATTCCTCGTTAAAGCTCATCTCGGGTGGGCTGCCCTGGAGCCGGTTGTTTCGCGGCCGGCCGCCTCTGTCGCAACATGTCGAGCAGCGGCCGACTCCAACCGGCGTCTCGGGGATCCTGGCCGATGACTTCTAGGTGGTACTCCCAGCACCCCTCCTCGTCCACTCCCGACTTCTCGCAAACACTGGCATCGCCCACGACGCTCTCCGTGGGCCAGACGCCGAGCACGGCGCCGACCTCCTCGTCGAGGAAGACGTCCGACACGATGCGGGCGACCCTGGCTTTCCTGCCGTCCCAGACCTCGCCCCTGCGGAGCAGGATGCGCAGGAAGTTCCGCATGCCGTCGTTGGCCATGAACTCGGCCTTGATCTTGGGGCTCTTGAGCAGGCCGTCCCAGACCGCGAGGTCCAGGCGCGCAAAGTACGCCTCGGCCGCCTCTTCGGCCGTGTCCGGCCCCGACGTGGGTTCCAACTTGCCGTACAGCTCGGATTTCAGCGAGGCGGTGTTCTTGCACTGCTTGGCGACCACGGCGTCCCACGAGTCTTCCACGGCGCGCAGTGCTGGCTTGTTGTTTCGGATCGACGACGCCAGGATCGAAGATGCTAGGAAGTCGGGACGCTCGGTGAGTGGCCGTTCCTCCGCCGCGGCGGACGCGTCGCGCTTGGTGAGGAGGCAGAAGAGGGCATGCAGAGCTTCCGCGTCCTCGGCGATCTGCAAACCGTAGTACATGTCGTGGGACAAGTCCTCCAAATCTTGCAAAGCTCTGTCGAGCTCTTCAGACGGGCCGAAGTCCGGGTCCTTCTTGACGGTCTCCAGGGCTCGCGTGAAGCCCTCATTCTTCTCTCTCGGCGCCTTGACTACGCCCACGGGCTCATAAGCCGGCGCGCCCGAAGGGATCGGAGGCTGGTCATCTTGAGGCGTCTCGGGGTCTACAACGACGATAGACCGATCCACCGGGAGACCCTCGAGAGCCTGGTTTCCCTCCTGGGGATTGTTGAGCTTGGCCTGTTTCTGACCGGTTTGGATATCCAGCCGCACGTGTAAGCCCGGCGGGAGATCCTGGTCGTCGCGGACGATTTGGAATTCCTCGGTGGCGGAGAAGACTTTCGGGTAGCACTCCGCTGGGTTGTCAGTATGGCATATGAGTTCGGTTTCGGCTGATGGAGATGCAGACGGAGGGGCAGATGGCACGGATGCAGATGCGGACGCAAATGAGAGGAAGACAGAAATAAGTGCAGTTAAGACTACAATCCTTTTCGGATTGCGTGTAAATGAAGATCCCATTTTGCTAAGTGAAAATACATATGAGAGGAATAGTACAATCACTTCGTGTAAAGCTTAGAGCCCCGTCTCTTTTTGTAAGTGAATGATGTGGCAACTTATCTTATTTAGGACACTTTGCAACAGCCAAACTGGACACGAAGACGTACAAGCTGGTAGAACTACGCAGAACATGTGAGAAAACTGGACATGTTAAATTCAAGAAATACAATCATATCTCAAACCTCCTTTCGCAAGTCGTAAGTCAAAATAAGAAAATGGTAGAGTTGGCAAGATACAATGGGTAAATACATGCCATTTCAAAAGTGAAAAACAGTGTATACAATACAGTCCAGTAGCTAGTATCCACACGTTAAGGCTTAAAGCTTACCCTTTAAGCGAGTGTGATTGGTCTAAGAGAGCCCCACCATATGCCTCAACTCCGACATCTTGGAAGCATCGAATTGAGCTCATAGGTACACAGCCTCATACGTAGCTCGACTACATTGATTCCGAAGCCCAATTGGCGTTCCCACGTCCACATACACATACCAAGATGCAGGCCCTCCGAACAAGAGCGGCTTGCGCGGCCCGGCGAACGCGGCCCACGACCCTACGAACCTCGCGGTCGTATGCCTCCGAGAGCCACGGCCACGGCCACGACCACGACCACGACCATCACCACGCACCCGAAGTCGCGGAAGGATTAGGCGTATGTGGTCTCCCTCCCCTCGGACTATCCTAGGATGGGGAACTAATTGAGAGAGAGGAATAGACCGCGTTCTACGTATTCGCCGCCCTCGTGCCGGCGTCGTACATCGGCTACTCGGTCTCGAGGCCGGGCCCCAACGGCGAGCCGTCCAGCATCTCCAAGTGGCTGAAGAGCTTCGACTACTTCAACGACTGGGAGGTGCGCAACACCCTGCGCACCAACATCATGGAGCAGGCCGCCCACGACAAGCACCTGCTCCTGTACTCCGGCAAGAACACCCACGTCGAGCTCAAGACCCCCGAGTACGTTCTTATCCCGCTCCTTTTCCCTTTCCCCTCACGCGTATAGCATGTTTTGCGAGTCTCTGGTTGAAGCACTGTGGACAATTGCCCATGAAGTGGATGAAGGGGCAAAATGGAATGCAGATTCTCCTGAGATATATATGGCTAACCGAACTCCCACGCAAACAGGCTGTTCAACTCGGGTTCTCCCTGGAACGTGCCGGCCGGCCACCTGCCCAACCTCGACCACGTCACGGAGCACTACCGGAAGCAGGCCGCGGCGGAAGAGGCGCGGAAGCTGAAGAAGCTAGCAGAGAAGAGCAAGGCGCAAGAATCGTGAGAGATAAAGAAGAGAAAAAGAACTGTACCATCAACACGAATATCCCTTACAACCACGACGACGTACATATCATAGAATCTATGCCGCAAGCATACGGCTACTAAGAGATGGCCCGGTTTACTTTGTTCAGCTATTCATGGTCTCAAACCCTGCATGTGAAGAGGCGTTTCGTTGGTCTAGAATCACGGCAGCGCTGCAATTGATCTAGTTGTCCACGTTCATCTCATAATTCCGTAAGGCAAAACCCTTTGCACAACAACGACTTCCAATATGTTAGAATGCGATTGATATAAGGCACTTACACTTCCAACGGTGACCTGATCTTGACACAAGTACCAAGGTTTAAGTGTTGATCAAACATCGAACTTAGGTATTTTATCTGTCTCTTCTAGGATGCTCGTTTAGCTTCAAAGATAACGGGCAGGGCCTTATTTTCATTGATAGATTTCAGTCACCAATACGAAATCGTCATATCATGTATGTAAGCGCAAGAGGTTCATCTTAAACACCATATGTGGCTGTATCAACAGGGGAACGATCTCCAATAATCAAGTCATTTATTACTCAATAGACGGGAGTATCGAATTAATGACATTACACAGACAGGCATTTTCGACAAGAGTTCTGGGGTATTTGAGACTCGGTGCCATACTGATATCGCAGAATTGATACGAGAGGGCAAAGCAGGTAGGAAGCAGATTTGAGAGTCACGGCAGAACCAGTGCCATTATGCGGCGCAATGATCTCATTTCATTATCATGTAGCGCATTTCGGCTGATGGTCATTGCCTATCTACCGAGAAAGAACCGTTCCATTCGCCCAACCCATGACTGAATGCAAAGTGCAAAACCCCCTCCATTTTCCACAGGCTTACTTGAGAGGAATGAATCGAGAAGAGTGAGTAGCACCAATACCGGGTCTACCGTGCTTGACGGGCTTGCTGTAGAACTGGTTAACGCCTGAATATGGAAGTCGCAGATGACAGGATGCAACGTACTATGAGATAGAGAATTCGCCCAAGTAGTGGCCAACCATCTCAGGTCGGATTTCGACCTGGTTGAACTCCTTGCCGGAGTAGATACCGATAACGCTACCAATCATCTCGGGGACGACAATCATGTCTCGTAGGTGCGTCTTGACGAGGTCCGGCTTCTCGTTGGGCTTAGCCTCCTGCTTGGCCTTGCGCAGCTTCTTGATCAGGCCCATGGGCTTCCGCTTCAGGCCTCGGTTGATCCGGCGACGAGCACGGGCGTGGACAACATCACGGAGTTGATCGGAAGAGAGGTCGAGGAGACTGTTGAATGAGGCATCACGCATTAGCTTCAAGATTTTAATTTGCAACCATCCCTCTTATGTGTATTCATCTCGATAAAATGGGTGATAGGACTCGAGCGATCGCGCCTGGGTAAATGAGTGTCGTGTCGGAGGGCAAACATACGCATCAAGGTCAATTCCTCGGTAGGAAAACTTGCGGAACTGTCTTCTCTTCTTGAGCTCTGCGGCCTCCTCAGCGTTCTGCGCATCAAATTAGTCGCTTGTTCCCCATCATCCGGCTATGGTTTTCGCAGTGCGCAATAGGATAGAGAAACGTACGTAATCGGGATCGTCAGCCATGATTGCGGTTTGGTGATGCTCAAGAAAGGCTGGTCGATGTGAGTTGTCGGTGGTCGGTTGTCGAAGGGCGAATGTTGTAGATTCAAATGGTGGGTTGATGATTTACTGTGGTCAGAGAGGGTTTTCGCTTAGTTTGCTGCACTAGGCCCAGAACGATTACGGGAAATTTTTGTGTGAGGGCTCTGGCCCCAAGTTGAGTGCACGGGCCAGCAGATGAAAGTTTGGGGAGGTAGCGAGCTGGTCTGTGCGTAGGGTCTTTCGCTTATGTAATGGTCCGCAACCCACTTCCCCTTAATAAGAGCCGTTCCTCATCAGGGTAAATCACGCCTCCCAGAGCCATACATCGTGGAAGAATCTGTTCCTCGTATACATTCAAGCCGCATATATGCCTATCCACGCTGTTACGGTCACCGGGTTCTAAGAACCAAGCTGTTTCAGCATGTCCTCACTATTATCGGTGGCAAATCCTAGTAAAGGATCTAGTCTTCTCCGCCCAGGTCCGCGCAATATATTCTGTGATTTTTCTATAAGCATAGCATCGGGCCTTATATTCATTTTCGGTGTCCTAATATCCGGGAGCATAAGACTCCTTAGGTCCCTTCAAAGTGACATATGCGTCTTTTGGTGGCTCATATGGGGGTGTATTCTGGAATAGGAGGAAATTTCAACTCCGGCGCTTACTAGACACATAATTTGTTAATGATGCTGTTGAAGTAGCTGTACTTGAATTGCTATATGTCAAGCCTTGGGTAATGCTGCAGAATGCGGAAGCCATCTGGGGTACAGTTACATAGGTATACTGGGCAACTTAAATCAAGGAGGTTTAATCAGTGATGAGTAGTAAGTATAAACGGGAAAATATTGCGGTTAGGAGTTGTACCTAGTAATAGAAGAGATAGAAAGTAGGTAGCTATATAAATAACTGTATAATGAAAACATAAAGTTGCCATGCCCTATTTTTATTACGTTCCTACCTCATAATGAAAAACGTCATCCGTCTCAATAAAACGCAGTGTAAATTTCCCCTATTCTACTGCACAGTTACAAGTAGATGTTCCAACAACGAAATCTAAGCCGATTCCTACAAGTACCTACTTGGAGACCATACAAGTTATAAGCACAAACCCGGCAATTTGATGTATGTTGGTTGTGACACCTTTAATACCCCCTGCTTCGTAGACAATGCCAAACTGGAATTCTCCCGCTTCGTCTTTTCGCACCCATTTGCTCTCTCGTATCTCATTTCTATCATTAACATCCCTATCAATCCAACTTCTTCACCCGAAGTCACGCAGACATGGACATCACCGGGTTTGCTCTGGTCACTGGACCATCTAACTTATCGGGTACTGAGACTTCCAAGCCAGCGGTATCGGCAAAGCGACCTGTAAGGCTCTAGCCAGAACAGGCGCCCGGGGCATTCTGGTGGCGGATATGAACTTAGAGGGAGCGCAGGAAACGGTCTCGGAATCGCAAGAGGTCGCCACTAGCCCTGCCTTCCGGGCTCTCGCTGTGCATCTAGATGTGACCGTCGAGGAGTCGGTAAAGCGTGCCGTGGCTTATATGGTGGATTCCTTCGGCCGCATGGACTACTGCATCCATAGCGCTGCTGTAAGTGTATTGCGGACGATGCCGTCGAGCGTTACTGTCTTGCGAGCCTGATTTGCATGAATCATGTACGCAACATCTAACTAGATACCCATCGCGTAGATACCCGGGGAGCATACCCGGCGAAGTGTCGGACGCCAATTTTGCCGACTTCAAGCACCTCCTCGAAGTATACGTCCAGGGCACGTTCCTAGTCACGAGCCATGCCTTGGCCGCGATGAGGTCTCAAGAGCTCAAACGGATACACCCGACCTCTCCACAGCGTGGCACAACTCGTGGGTGCCTTATCAATATGGCCTCGCTCCTGTCATACAAAGCTCTACCCAGCATGATTCAATATGTGGCCTCGAAACATGCAGTGATGGGAATCAGCACCACTGCCGGTAAGTCTGTTACACACTCATCCCCCCGCATAGCCCCGGAGACTAAAACAAGAGATAAAAGCCGTTGAAAACGTTAGGCACGGTATCCGCGTGAATTGTGTCTGCCCGTCGTACGTTGATACCGCGATGGTGCGCCGAAAGGCAGATGCCGTGCCAGGGTTTGAACAAGCTATCTTGTCCGGAATCCCAATGGGACGTCTGGCGACGGCCGAGGAGATTGCCGATATGGTACTCTCCTTGTGTAGCCCCATGTCCAGTTACATGACGGGCTGTGGATTGGTGGCTGACGGAGGAATGTCGCTCTTCTTCGGGTTAGGTCGCTGAGTTTTGCTTAAAGCCAACACACGAACCATGGCCTACTGCTTGTCTACAAGTCGAGATGTCACGCCAACGCGCACAAGACACGCCTCGAGCTCTGTGGTGAGGAACTGGCGACGAGTCCGAACCACTTCCGTACTCAGACCTTAGCACCCCATAGAAATTTTATCGGGTGCCTAACTTTACCTACTGGATGCTCGTATTTACAAGTCGGCGTTAACGTATATGTGGAATGGACGAAGGGATTCAAATCATATCAACATGTCTGTATACCAGCAAAGTAAATAGATTGTTGGTTTTAATCATTAAGCACTATAGCGACGGCTTTGCCCCCCTTTTAGTCCATGCCTCGAGGCAATCTATCTGCACTGATATATATAATACACGGTCGAGAGCGAGTAGTATGGAAGTAAAATGCTAGATTTCCACCTGGCTCCGAGTCCAAAACCCGTAAGGATATCACCCGAATCAAAGAACGAAGGACCTCGAGGGGTTTGTGGAATCGACCGGAAAAGACACCCCGACTTTTTGTAGGCGACTGAAATAACCCCCCTTAAACGCCTCCCCTTACTGAATGTGAGCCCGCGTCCGCTGTAACTATACCGGAGAAGGCAAGGACCGCAGAGAATCAGACGCAAACTCCCCAAGCCCGTCATATGCACCATGCATATAAAACAAGTCCTTCGCTAAGTCGTACCTCCCAACTCGCCGTGTCATTGTCGTTCCTAAATCAACAGCGTCATTTCAACTACTCATCTTTTCGGTCACAGCCACATCCGACTTGACCTCCATTTGACTACGCAGAGCCGTCATCTCGCCCGTGAGGTATGCAATTTTCTCTTCTTGGGTTCTATCCGCCGCTTCCATAACCTGTACTCGTTCACTTAGTTGCCTGACTTGTTCTTCGAGGCTGTGTATGTAGGCCCAGATGCCTTGGTCGGTCGCAAATATGTTGTTACTCGAGCTGTCGCCACTCCCGCCGTTTTGGCCCGTGCCACTGGATGTGTGGGGATGGCTAGCTCCCAAACCCGTAACCACCTGATGACCCGAGCTTCCGGATGTACTCTGCGAAGTCGGGGCTGCGTTCTGTACAGCTCCCGCGGAGGCAGCATACCTAGCCGCATCGGCGACGGCAAACCCAGGCACTTCGATTGTCTCAGTATGAAAATAGGAATTGAGAGAGTTAGGGCTGGACGAACCTGGAGGGGTATATCGATCCGATTGGTGACGGCCTAATTGCTGTTGCTGAAACTGGGCAGTAAAGCTAGGAGAGCGTTGTCGGGCAAGGCTGGCTGAATCGTGACCCTGAACACCAGAGGGGCTGAGTGGTTTGGGGCTCTCTGTCATAGCGTTTTGAGCATACATAGCGGGGTTACCAGCGCCTACAGGAAGAGATGAGATGCTCGTGCCAGGGGTCTGAGATGCATTCGAGCTTCCAGAGCCTCGGTCTACATTGGGTGGGTAGAGGCGGCCTGCAGTAGACCCTGAAGTGTCATCTGTTAGTGGAAGGAGGTAAGTCAGAAGCGTTGAGGGGTCCTCATTACCCTGAACATGTTGGGCCTTTATGCTAGGTAAACTTAAGCGTCGTCGCTCTTCCTCTGTCAAGTCTCCTTCGTTTGCGTTGTCATATACGATGCCACTCATCGCAGAATCATCGCCCTCCATGTGGCTAGAGCCTTCCACATCGTCCTCGCCGAGGAAGCTACCTAGACTACTTCGCCGGCCTACGCAACCGCCGGGACCTTTGCTGTGTCGCGCTAAAGCATCGCCACGCGCAAATTTTCGATCGCACTTCGGGCACACGTGGGGTTTTTCTCCCGTATGTAGTTTAGTATGACGCTTCAAGTCATGCAAGCGGCGGAAACGCATAGAACAAGTTTGGCATACGTAGGGCTTCTCTTGACTATGAGTCAGCAGATGACTTTTCAAGTTGTGATGTCGCGTAAATTCCGTTTCACAGTATGGGCACTTATGTTTCTTCGAATTCGGCGAGCGTGGTATAGCAAGTTGGTTCGGTGTCATTGGCATGCTCATGCCCCGTACTGGGGGTGCGGGCATGGTAGAGGTTGGGGGCAAGATGCCAGGATACGACAATGAGGTAGCCGCCTTTTCTTCCATTGGAGCTGCGGGCTGTGTCCCAAACCCAGACCTGTCACTGCGTCCATCAATCTCCATAGGCCCAGGGCTAGTTGTTACAGGCGCACCAGGTCCACCACCCAAGCTGCCCAAGCTTGTCGCACTGTGAGGACTGATGTTGTCCGGCTTCTGTTCCGTTTCTGAAGCGTCCGGGAGCGGTATGGAGACAGAAGGGGGAGGTGCAGCACGCTGTACATCGTCCGGCTGATGAATATCCTGAGAAACATCTTGGGGAGTTTCGTCGGGGAGTGCATGAGGAAGCTCGTGCTGGAGCTCTGGAACCATGTCCTGAGGCGCGTCCTGAGGTCGACTCATAGCTAAAGCGCTCGCGGACATGAGTGCAGATTGTGCCTTGAAAGCAGGGTTTTCGCTAGCCCCCGCAACCTGCAGCTTATACTGTTCTTCTTCCCTGCGTCGTTCGTCCTCGATGGCTGCGGCTCCTGTAAGAGGGGCAGGAGAGTATCTCGACAGACCAATTAGCCTGGCTTGTTTGGAGGGTGAGAGCTCCCGATGGAGCGCCGAGAAGGCGGTAGATGGCGAAACCGGGGAGGATTCACGCTGTCTCTTCAGCGACTGCGTTGCACGAGTAGCTTCAGCAGTAAGGGTCTCGACGGAGACAGGATCGGAGGGGATGGTCGGCTGCGAAGCAGTCGATGAGAAGGGCGGGGCTTCCGTCGCGACGGGACCTTTCTCGGACGCCATGAGTTTGAACAACGATAACCAGGAGCGCGATTGAGGTCCCTACAAGAAATGACCCGAAACCGACTCGGAAAAAGACGCGATGTGAGCTCTGGCGCATTAACGACGCATCGTCGAGCTCGATGGATAATAAGGCTGGATGTGTGGCTGGAGGGCGTGGCTGCTGCAATGATGGTGTTGTTGATGATCACGCTTCGCCGCGTCCAGATACTGATCTTTTTTTTTTCCTTTTCCCTTACTTTTTTTTCCTTTTTTAACTACAAATACAAAAGGCACTGGATAAAAGAAAATAATAGGCTTGTCTTTTCCGTAGTGAAACGGCAGTGAAAAGACAATTGCCTTAGTGATAGAAAAATGGTAGACGGTCAACGTGTAAGTGGACGACTGAGCCGCAAAGGGCAAGATAGTTGTGGATGAGCAGGAAAAAAATGGTGCTTGGGGGACGTCAAAGTGTGGTGGTGCAGGCCCAGCAGCCCAGATAGTCCCAGCAGCCCAGGTGGCAGTGGGAAGGGGGAAAAAAAGAGGCGGAGGCGGCGGCAAGTTCCAGTTTATTGGGCTGATGCGTGGCTAGTCGGAATTATTTGGTTCAATGTTTGGTTCGGTCACCACTTGCACCTGCACTAGAGGTACCCTGCATGTACTTCCAGGCGTATGCTACTATGAATAAATACATATAATACAGGCTAATATACAGTCCATGCAGGTACCATTCGATGGAGAAACTTTTCCTCTACATGCATGTGTACATGTGGTATTGATTGTAAGCACCCGGTGGGCACGTTAAGTAAGCACTGTTACAGACCTTTCCTGGTATTAAACATTGGAAGCTAAACAGATTCCATTGCTACCCATCTATCTATTCACATAACCGAGTAGGCGAGTAGAAGCTTGAGACTACATATACATATAGATTAGGTATGGAGATACAGCTCTGCATCGTGGTGTGACGGTTGTGACGATACAGATCTTTGGTAAGGCACTTCCGAGATTGCTAGTATTGGAGATTTTGTTCGCATGTTCGCAACATCTTAATGCGAAATTCGCCTCTCTAAGCAAAAGAGCTCTTTGTCCTTGACGCACAGATGAAGACGCAAACGGCTCCTAGATAATAATGGAACGTTGTCTCTCTTTCTTTGCAATTTATATAGGTACCTACCTGGTTTCGACTGTGGCTTAGGTATAGGTACAGGTACATAGATAGCTGTAACAAAACAAGGCAGCAAGGGTGTGCAAGGACAGAGCTCGGTAGAACTATGTACCTATTGTATGCCGCATATGGATAGACATATGATACGTGCTATAATGAGCGAATAGCCAGTGTTATTATTGATAAGGCCCACGGCTCATGTTCAAGTATGTAGCCAAACGACAGGAAACAAAGTAGATTGGGGCTGGTGAATGGACGGATTTGTTACTTCCACTGTGGTGGTTGATTTGATCTTGGCCAATAGCAACTTCATTTCATATTGGGGAGGATACAACCGGCGCTTGCAGCAGGTACATACAGAGGTGAGCAGGCTGGCAGGGTACCATTGCCAGATGTCTTCCTGTGTGCCGGACCTTACATCGCAAGAGAAGCCATCCATCATGTCGTTGGGCCTGCCACATTTCAGACATGGCTACCTGATGAGTGCCGAAGATAAGCAAATCTATAGGTTGGAACGTACTACCGATATGGTAGTTGTATGAAGATATCGCACATATATATGTATCGCCGACATGACGGACCAGTGGAAAGGGACATAAGGACCATTGGGACATGACGCTCTGAGGCGTTTGCTGACTTCGTGTACTGCACTGTATCGATCCAATGATAAGTACATAATCGCAGGGATAGTGGCGTTAGTCGTCATTTTTTCCTTTACTCTCCCCTGTTTCCCCTGCTCCCCACAGGTCCACGCCAGCTGTTTTCACTTTTCCCAACTTATGAGCTTGCTCGACCCACCTCTTTACAAAGATGCTGAACACATACAAGATCTTACCAGGTAGCCATCAAGCCGTAAAACAGCTTATAAATACATACAAATAGTGTGTCCATCTCCCCAAACTTCCAATTGCTATCATTAAAGCTTACCAGTCGTAGCTGATTCAGGGTGCATATGCTGTTGGTGAAGTAATTTCTCGTCATCGCATGCAAACCCCATCATTACCACCTCGCGAACCAAAACTGCAACCCCACAGATGCCAAGTCCATTTTCAATCGCCCAAAGTGGATAAATGCTCCACTAGTCTCATCCAAAATGGGAAATTCACGGCTCATCGAAGCTCGTGATAATGGAACCAGCCACTTGTTTGGGTCGCTCGATCGCTAGTTTTGAAACCGTGCGAAGCTCTCCGTTCTCTCCGCAGAAAATGGACCAGAACTACAACACTTCAATATATACATATAGTATGTAGAAGCGCAAGCGAATTAAAGCAGCGATCAAAGTTATGGAAGCAGGATGCTGCGGCGGTGTCCCAGATCGAGCTACCAGTCCTCCGTAATGAAGAAGAAAAAAAAAGGCATAAGATTCCCTTCAGCCTCGACTGCCTCGCTAGGATAACCGTAACCGCGCCACGCAAGAGTTCAAGGATTTGCCGCTGAGCCTCATTCGTGGATTACGTTAGCGCTAAGCTGCTTTTAACCAGACTGACATGAGTACCTACGTATCTCCCAGCTCGCCAGCCTGCAAGCAGGTATTACCGATCGGCAGGAAATGTGACTCGTCATGCTTATGTTGGGTGTCAAGTACCTAGCCCGGCTAGCCTACCGGCTGGCTGTCAGCCTTTTGGTGGTTGTCGGATCGTAGCTCCGACTCGAATCTGTTAAAAGGATACACCAGGGAAGCATGCTGCAGTTGGTAAATCCGGCAATGGCCGCTTCACCGGCGAGAGCACCGGGAATACCAAATTTATTCGTGGCAAGGCCGCCTATTGACCGACCTCCACCAACCTATCTAACAGTCCATATATCTCACCTGAAGACGCTGACCGAAACATTTCGGACAACTTGAACGAGTACTTTACATCATGCTGAGCCACGGTGAGCGGTATGTCGTCGGCTCGGATGTGCGATTTTCGGCTTACGGCAGACCCTAGCCCGTTCTCTTGCTCGATTTGCAAGTATTCGGTGGCCGAGTTTTTGCTGTCTCCGGGAAATATCGTTAGCTATGTAATATTCTGGTTAATATGGAAATGTCTACGAGTCAAACTTAAGAAGCTATACAGGTATAGTAAAAGTGATGTTAGAGGGGTAAGGATATTTGCAGACCGTTTTCTGGCTCATCCGCTTACCATGCTCTGCTGCATGACTCGCATCGGATGTCGATATCACCCGTCTTCTAGTCCAACTGCCTACAGTAATACGCATTCAGTTGAATAGGCAGTCACCTCGTTCACTATGAGGCTCCTATGAAGATCAAATAGCTTTACTATATGGATCTGATGTAATGAAATAGGTACTTGTCCTAGCATTGCCGCGGCATGTATAAAGGTCCGCCAATAGTTTCAACCATGTAGTATCTCATGGTGATGGAATGTGGGATATATAAATGTCGCCCCCGGTAAGAGCCATCGCAGTCATATAACTTACCGGAATATCGTTTCTAGGCTGTATAGATATCACTCCCAATGTCTCGCTACGCCCTTCTCCCGCGACCCGTTATTGCTGGCTCATTGATTTACACACTTCTTCTGTCACGACGCAGAACCAGAAGGCGTGGCAACACCGATGTTGTTGCGCCAAGAGCATGAACCTGAGTGCGACGGACTACCTGCATACAATGCGGTAGGCACCAAGGCCCTTTGTTCTACCCCCCTTAAGGCCAACACTGCTGAGTCCCGTTTAAGGAGCAGTGCTAGAACCTGACATCTTCATAGTTTCTCTGTTTACTCTCTAACCTCGGCTGTGCTGGAGCATTACTTGTTTTGGGGGGAAGAGAGTTGTTGAACTGGAGTGTGGTATCTCGACCACCGTAAGCAGGACTGTTAGTACGCAGTTACACTAGAGACTCAATTCGTCTACGTATCTCAAGTATTTCCAACCGCTTTCCATCTTAAAAGAACAGATTTCGTGCTCCTCAACGGCTATGGTGCTTGTGAGAGTTATCCTGTTAGTTAATAAGTTCTGGCCTATGGCATAAGCCCTCACGCAGGGTGAAAGTTGGTTGGTAGCAGCTCCATTACTGCTAGATAGCTAGTATATAAGAGGTAGATTGATAGTATCACATATGTCCTCTCACTCTCCCTGGGGACCTCCGGTCTTTTATATACTCAAAAGGGGCTACCAGGTGAGTCATCACTGACCCCTTCTACTATCCCCTACCACATCCATCTCCACCAAGAACAACTAGCACCATTTGTATCCATGAGTCTAGATGGGTATGTTGGTTATCTGGGTAAAGGCAAACCCAATCACTATGTTAGCCCAAATGAATGCGTTCATGTGACATACTCCTCGTCGGCGACCTAAGAGGACACAAGCTAAACTCCCTTTCGAATATAAACGTTCATCGATTAGGACGAAAGCAACTAGGGAGAGCCTAGAAGTTGCACTTTTTACTACATAATTAGCTGACATTTTGTAAAGGACCGAGTTTATCACTGATAATATTGATATCAGGAGATCACCCCAATCTCATCGTCTCGTCAGTGTCTTACTGGCTGGTGTATCGGTGCGAAACCGCCTATTGCTATCTGCAGTATATCTAATATATCTGGACCGCTCACTTAGAAGTACGAGTTATTGTTAGCACACAACATATAACTCATACTGTCAAATTACCTCTCTGGAAGGGCCCGTATCTTCCAGGTATGAAGTTCGGCTATAGGAGCCAGCATAGGTTCCAATAAGGGTGCGATATAACAAAATGAATAGGAGAAACAGACACCATGTGTTTCGAAGGAAATTGTCGTACGGCTTCTCACATACCTACCTACCAGGTGTCTAGGTGGTTGGTCACGAAAAGCCCCTTATTATCCGAGTGTGCAAGGTTCACCACATCCCATGGCGATATTAAAAAACGGCCATATTGAAACAGCCGTATTGAGTCAGCTGTTAAGTCAAAGCGAGACTTGCAGACTTGTGATACAAATGTAGAACCGTTGGAAATGTAACATAAAGTCACTCAAGTCTGCACTCACCATATGTGTACTTCTTCCTAATAATAAGAAGGGTCGGACGAGAGTAGGGGCAGAGTGGCTCTGCCAACGGCCGAGACATGCCATATAGTAGACTGTAAAAGGTGTGGCTGCTAGGAAAGAAGTCTAACTTCGACTTCGTCACGTAGCGCATAGAGCGAGGACATCTTGCGCTCCTGGTTATTCGAAGAGGAATACGTTAGAACATTATCCCTTGGATAGGAGCTTGAATACATACTACTAGCTGCTAGGGGTGAAATATAAAGTCACCGCTCTATGGAATCCGACGAGGCGGTGATCTAGGCTAGCTGGCATGCGACGAAGATGGCGTTTGTGATAACTGTAAGTACCCTATGCTACCTCGCAACTTTTATTCGCCCGACTTAATAGAACATACAATGCACCTAAGCGTCAACTTTAAGGCAGTGCCTTCAAGACGAAAGACGATACTCTGACTGACTCATGAACACGTCGATCTTGTACGAGTCCAAAGCACAGCTATAGACACCCATCTAACTTATTAGTGATTGAGTCCACAATTACAAGAAAGTTGCGGCTGCTATCCGTTCAAGAGGGCCAATCAGATCAACAGGAAGCTATCTCGCAGGCTGGTGTGTTCATCCAACCCCAGCCTCAACTGGAAGAGGTAGTACGGAAGCAGTGCAACTTACCTTAATTATAAATCAGGCTTCGCACAGATCTATATACGAGAACTGCACCAACATATATGGCACATTAGTTGACGGTTAGTGATCAGATTGCTTGCATGCAGAATGACGCGAACTACGCATGTCCAAGTCCGAAGATTTAGATGAAGCCGTCGCAACTCCGTGCGATTAAAGGCGTCTCTCTTTCCAATGATCTAGCAGGGCAATGAGAACACCGTTCATGACTATAGAGGTGGTCCTACGTACCTATAGACCCATCTGCTGTGTAAGTGTACAGCAAGTTTAGGCCACAGCAGTTTAGGTGTTGGAATCTTGCGATCCAACTCAAAGCTGAAGAAGTGCAAACCCCGATAAATGGTGCGACATCACTGCGGGTGGCACGGCACATGGTGAAGTGGAACTGTGCAGTGCGAAAGCTAACAAGGCATGAAAGTCGTAGTCGTGATACCTAGCCGTCGTTGTGTTAGCGCCGCAACCTCCTATTGACCTATCATCTGAGAGCACGTCCATAGAGAGCAGTACACGGCAGTGTCCACAACAGCACCTCAATGGATACTCTCAGATGCGTTGGTGCTCTGATTCTCGATGTACCGTATGTGCTAGTATTTGCAACTTTGATCCTCTCAGTCCGTACCCGAAATATTATGTAAGACATAAAATTGACCAGGAGTTGAAGGAAGATTCTTGCATGATGACGGGAATAAGATTCTGACACGAACTGGCACTAGCAAGGTGTCTAATTGCCTGGAATGACGATCAGCCAGCGGATAGATCTCCCAAGAACTGCTAGAGTCCAATCAAGAAGGCTGATATTTGCCAGAGAAATTCCAGCCATTCAGAAACAAGATGTGCCTGGCTGCTAATCCCGAAATTGCAGTAATTAAAGCAAGGAAAATAGACGCGCAACATATCCACATGCGGCATGTGCTAAGGAGATCTGGAAGGATTTTTTGGCTCGATTTTTTCCCTTTTCTTTTATTAGTCCAAGGTCTCAGGCTCTTTTTATTTTTGTTTCCCCTTTTTGTGGTTCTTGATGGATGGAAGCGAACTCCCATCAGGACGTGTACATAGCATCTGACAGTGGACACTGGGCATGGTAGTTTGAATAATATACCTAATATACCTACCAGGTACGTAGGCGGTAAAACATGAAATATGAGAAACCACCGGCAAATTAAACGTACTGCTAGAAGAAAGAGAAAGGGGCCTTAAAGGATGTTTCGATATTACCGAAGAAGATGCGGGAGAATACGCGATCAAGGCATGCCAGCCAACAGGACTATCACCAAACACCGTGTCCAGCACGAAGTTCTCCATTCTCCATCAAGGCCGCTCGTATTCTCGGGTCCAGGTCCAGGAAACATGTAATAAAAATAGCGAGTCGCCACGCAAGCAACTTTTCCAAGTTTGTGCTTGCTTGCTTGCTTGGTTGTTTCGTCCAGGGACTCGCGGACTCTAGGATGATGTTGATGGCTGGGGCTGCTGGGATCGGAACACGACTTTTGCTCTGAAGCATTAGCATTACCCCTTGCGCGCCAACTTACTACGCTAAATCGTGGTAATTTCAGCAGAAATCAAAATAGTGCGCCGTACCTTGCATGAGTGGCTTTAAGTGGACATCATCGGTCAAGGCATTGGCTATCCATTAGTACCGCTACACTGCTACCCCTGCCTCATCGGGTTAGCGACTCTATCTTATTGGTTCCGATTGGGCCCAATTCGTGCCACCCCAGAGAAAGGACCCGCCGTGGATCTCGTGTGGAAAACACAAAGCCTTGCTTCCACCCCTAAACCTCTCTCCTGTCTCCCGTTTCCTTCTCCCTGCAAACAATTAATTGCACCTTTCCCTCTCTCGTCGACGGTTAATGTTTCCTTTGAATCGCGTCGTCTCCTCCAACTGAGAGTCAGTCTACTCTCTACCACATTCTTTTGGATCCACGCATACGCTCGTTACGTTCGTCACGAAAAGCAAACAACTGCACATTCCTTCTCTTCGGCGTCTATCGTAATAGTACCAAGGCATCCGCTTCAACAGTGCTATCCACGTCAGCACCTCAATCGGTAAGTTCAAATGCACGCATACCGTACCCGTCGTTGTGTAATCGCAAAGCGCACCGCTTTGTATTGTGTTGCCCTTTCTCACGATTCATAACCTATACTTCCACCACTCTTCTACCACGGAGTCTTCCCTCCCTTTGACTACATACCTACCAACGTAGACACCAATCTCCCTCCCTCGGGTGTGGGGGCTGCTCTTTCGAATAGGCAAACTAACAATGATTATCTACAGAACAGCGAATCTAAGTCACAATTGCCAAATATAAAAATTATCCAACAAGTAATTACTGATTGACCTTTGACGAATATGAAGGCAACAATTCTCAACCTTGCCGTTGCGGCGTCCCTTGCCGCTGGTGCAGCTGCCCAGCCTCACAATCACGGCCACCACCACCACAAGCGAGGTACTCCCGTTGAGAAGCGTGAGGTCGAGACCACCTACCTTCCCGCTACCACCACTCAATACATGTTGGGTAACGATGAGGTTAGCGCTGAGGAGGCAAAGGACGGCTTGGACAAGGGACTCTACATTGTCGTAGGCGAGACTACTCCTACCTACACCCCACCCCCGCCTCCTGTTGTCACCAGCTCCTCTTCCAAGGAGGATGCTGTCTTTATCCAGAAGGTCACCTCGACCTCCTCTTCTGTGGCCACGAGCTCGACCTCCACATCGACCTCTTCTGCCGCCCCTGCCACATCCTCGAGCACCTACTCTACCGGTGGCGCCACGGGCGTCGACGCCGAGTTCCCTGATGGAAAAATTAAGTGCACCGACTTCCCCGAGAAGTACGGTGCAGTTCCTCTCGACCACCTCGGTCTCGGTGGCTGGTCTGGTCTCCAATTCACTCCTGGTTACAGTCTTGGTGACATGGCCATTAGCTTCATCGAGACTGGTATTAAGGGTATGGCTAAGCAGAAGGGTTTCTACTCTTACGCATGTCCCGATGGATATGTTAAGACTCAGTGGCCCTCGGCTCAGGGAAGCACCAAACAGTCTGTTGGTGGACTGCTCTGCAACAGCGATGGCTATCTGGAGCTAAGCCGTCCGTCTTCCAAGACGCTCTGTGAGAGAGGTGTTGGTGGTGTTAGCGTTAAGAACGACATGGGCAAGAATGTGGCCATCTGCCGTACCGACTACCCGGGTATCGAGGCTATGGTCATTCCCGTAGACTCGGCGCCTGGTACTACTCGTGATATTGCCAACATCGCCTCTACCGACTACTACCACTGGGGAGATCTGCCCACGACCCTGCAGTACTACGTCAACCAGCCCGGTGTGTCGGTCGACGACGGATGCGTGTGGGATTGTGCCGAGGACCATGACGAGTGCGGTAACTGGGCTCCTACTATCCTTGGTGTCGGCAAGGCTGCGGATGGAAACACCTACATTTCGCTGTTCCCGAACAAGCCTACCAGCAGCGCCAAGCCCCGAATGAACATCAACATCACTGGTGATGTCAGCATACAGTGCTACTTCCAAGATGGCAAGTATGCAGTCGGCGATAACGGATGCACTGTGAGTTTACTCTCTATCTCATATATGTTATATTGACTAACCCGTATAGACAACTATCCCAAGCAATGGCAAGGCCGTTATCCACTTCACCGATGCTTAAAGAACTACGAGTCGGAGTTTGGTTTACGTGATAGTCGAGGTTCGGGTTCTATATTGCTTTCTAATGGATACCTCTTCCCATGTTTCAATGCGAGGGCTTCTCGGAAGCTTGCTTTGCCACGGGGACGACATGGCAATCTAATTTCTATTGTGTATATTTCTGGCTTTGCGGTTAGATTACGGCGGGCAGTTGTTGATGGCAGCTTTTGTTCTTGTCGCCGGTGCATGGATTCGAAATGTTTCGCAACATTTCAGTGACAGTTCCCGAGTCCATGATCTGATGCCACAGGGGATATGCCTCGATATCTATCTGGTCAAGTCCGTTCCGGGTGATGCCATTACCAGCCTACCGCGGAACTCGCAAAGCTAAGGACCAACACTTCTGGGTCGTGACCGAGCGGATAGGAGTCCCGGCGTGCCGTGTGGAGAGGGATCTAGGGTATAGGAGTGTACTATACTTCGCAACCACGGGCCTGGGACAGGGGTCTGCTCAAAAGGTGTATAAGCACAAATCGAAGATTTCCATTTCATATGCTGTTGCTGAGTGCTGTAATGATTTTCCCTTCTATATACCAAGACTTTATTAACCTTTGGATCTACTGTGTAGTACGAGCAGGTAGTTTTGTAATACTAAGTATCATTTCCTTCGTGGCAACCCGGTAATTCGCTGTTGAGCTGCGATTTAGTTTAATGTTGTATTCGTTGGTGAAGTCATTGGTAAATGTGAGCGGATTTGATCTCTGTTAGCTATCAAAGTTGAAGTGTCGTAGCTGATGACATAAGATTCGAGACCGTTATCATCCCACCAAGCTGACGCTCTAAAAACGAGACTAATTTAGTTCGCATCCCCAATGGCAAGCTTGGATTATCATGAGATGATCTGATGCCCCGTGAGATCATCTTGATTGTGGCAAGATACGAATCTCGACCATCGAAGATCTAAACGACGAGAGCAAATCTTCGCCTATTTTTATCCGCGTTTTACAGGTATTACGTCACAAACGAACGGTGAGGGGCAGAGATACCTAGTCGACATATGCAAGTCACGATGCCTTCGTCCCTAATGCAGCTTCTGGCTTCCCCGTCCTGTCCGTCCTATATGTCAGCAACCGACGTCGCTCAGGTCCTATATTTTACATAACGCATCCAACGACGAAATGGCATGTTATAGATCATCTGTCGTGCTATTGGTGGTGCCTTTCTGTGTGGTTGCATCTCGACTGCAGCAGGGGAGCTCCTACTTGCAGACTCGCAGAAAATCAGCAGCTTGGCGCATAACGTCCTAGTTCATCGTGAAAGCTCTGGCATTGGCGAATGAGGTTTCGATTCGCCCCACCAGTTTAGTCCTATACTAGCGTTAAGTTCATTCAGACTTTTCCTCTAGCTTTATCTCTTTAGGTTTATCCCTCCTAAAGGTTGGATCGTCACGTTGGTCGGAATGTTGGCGGGGGATAAAGTATCCCTTCTTATTTTTTTTTCTCTTTCTTTTTAAGGTCTCTTGTCTTTTTTCATCCTTTGTTGCGCGAGTCATTTTTCTTGGAGTGAAACTCTGAAGTTATGTCGCTGCAACGTGTTGCGTCTCTCGAGACCTTCGTCAACGTTCCTACGGAGAGGCGAAGGTCCCGGCAGGGTTCCGTCTCTTCTGTCGCCGCTTCGGAGAGGGCCCGTAAACTCACTTTTAACCCTTTGCCTGAATCGTGGGATCCCGCCTTTGTCGATGACCAAGACCGCCATCTTGCCCAGTCTCAAGGCGCCTTCGAGGTTCCGCAATGGAAACGAATACGTGAGTGCCTGATCCCCTTCCACTGACACTCGAGCCTCTAGGAAGCTAATCCTTAGATCCGATGGTTAGTCCAAGTTGGTGTTACGGTCGTGCTGTGTCTCTTCTCTGCCGGGATCGTGTTTGGGTATGCTGCTTTGAAGCCGGTTCTGAAGAAAGAGGGCGCATATCAAGACATCTGCAATGGCGAGGACACATGTGTGGAAATACATCTAAATCTCATGTTCACCGTGGCCGCCGTTACCACCAACGTTGCCGCTTTACCTGTCGGTGCCATCCTAGACCACTATGGCCCTCGAGCCTGCGGAGTCATCGGCTCTGTGTTTCTAACCATTGGCGCACTCTTCATCTCGTTTGCTAGAAGTCTTCCTTTCGACGCATTCCTCGCCGGTTACCTATTCCTAGCTCTTGGTGGTCCATTCACGTACATCTCCTCCTTCCAGCTATCCAACGCCTTCCCCGCCCACTCGGGTCTGATCTTGGCACTACTTACGGGAGCATTCGATGCCTCCAGTGCTTTATTTCTCGTTTACCGTATTATCTACGGCAAGTCCGGAGGCACCTTTGGACATCACAAGTTCTTCCTCGTTTATCTTGTAGTGCCCGTCGTGATACTCGGCTTTCAGCTCACCTTACTCCCTAGAAGGTCGTATAAGACGGTGGGAGAAATGATCGAAGAGATCGAAGGACCTGTATATGACGATCCCCCCGCCGCATCCGATGCCGAAGACGCCGATGATCAGGTGGACGAGCAGACCGCACTTCTGCGCGAGGAACAACGAGAGCGTCGCGAGAGCATTGTCCACAACATCGAGGAACTGCTGGGCTCTAGCGATGTGGATAAAAATAAACAGGTCCAACGTGAGGAGGCTCGAAACGAAAAGAGCGGCGTGTGGGGTGTGATGCACAATCGCACGGCATGGGAGCAGATCCGCTCTCCTTGGTTTGTGCTGGTGTGCTTGTTCACCGTTGTGCAGATGACCCGGATCAACTACTTTGTTGCTACTATCCGCCCGCAGTACGAGGCGATTCTCGGCTCCAGCCAGAAGGCTATCGAGATCAACAACTTTTTCGATCTCGCGTTGCCACTGGGCGGCATTATCTCTATCCCCTTTATTGGTGTTATCCTCGATCATACCAGCGCAGTCGCCGTCCTCGCAACTCTCGTTACCGTCGCGACCACTATTGGTGTTCTCGGCGTTCTGCCGTATACGTGGGCGGCCTATGCCAACATCGTCCTGTTCGTGCTGTACCGGCCGTTCTACTACACGGCCGTCAGCGACTACAGCGCCAAGGTTTTCGGCTTCCGCACCTTCGGCAAGGTCTACGGCGCCATCATCTGCCTGTCGGGCCTGTTCAACTTCAGCCAGAGCGGGCTAGACTTCCTGTTCCACCGGACTTTCCAGGGCGATCCGGTGCCCGTGGACTTGCTGCTGCTGGCGCTTGGCCTGGTCATCGGGTTCTGCCTGGTGGGATTCGTCGCTGTGAAGGCCAGGGCGTTAAAAAGCAAGAGAGAGATGGGCCTCGTCGGGAACGGCCACGGAGAATATTGAGCTGCCTTTTGGAGTTGATGGTTTATCGGTGTTGGGGATACTAAAAAATTACATGGCGGTATGTTCTGATTTATGGGTTGGTGTATAGCTCGATTTAGTTCGCATGTCTTGCTCCCGGGCGTTTATGATATACGTAGTCCATACCTCTTGGATTTAGGATAGCTTCAAGCATCAAAATTATACTCAAACACAGACCCACTGAAGGGATTTTGTGACATTTTACCAGGCTCGACATTATATCTGTGACGTGACGCTGAAGAGATTTTTCTGCATGCATCTCCATATTAAAACTACGACATCTCAGAACAACGCTACATTTTTACAGATCAACACCACGGCGGATGACCAGCGTGCTTCCACTTGTCGATCTGCGCACGGACGTGGTTCTTACCCCGCGTGTTGAGTGGGTCATCTTCTAGCGATAGGGCGGCGACGACAGTAGGCCTTGGTGTTGGTCTGGGCCTCGAGGTCGACATAATTGGGGGACACACGGCTTTTGATTGGCTAAACTCCTTATCAATCACTTCCATACTTGAGGTTGTTAATCAACTAGATTTTTTCACTCGCCCAGTCATGTTCGGCCACCTTAGCATGATGCATTTCCAATATGGAATCCGTTTCGGGATGTCGCTCTCCCACGTACGGTGAAGCCGGATCCCCGGCGAAGCTCTCAAACTCGACCGATCGCTTTGCCGTTGCCGACGCCGACGCTACTTGGCAATCATCGTCGGAGCTGATGATCGGTATCTGACATGGTGTTAGCTCGCATGCGCACTTCCATGTCGTGGCATTGCTTAATACACGTACCCGTTTTTGCAAACCCGGGATGGACCATCGGTTGCTAATGTCTACGCCAAACAACGACCTTGAGTTGGACATATATTAGCGCCCCCCCTTTTCGTGGAGTTGGATCACAAATGGGCAAGACTCACGGTGCTTCCACCCTGGCGAAGACGTCGTAGCCCACATCCAAGCCGTAACAGTACGAGAAGTCACTGCCAGAGCTGATCCCGGCTTTTCCGAAGAGCACTCCATAGGTGTCAATGCCGAAGTCGATCTGAAGGCAGATATATGTTAGTGTTCCTCACGTCGTGGAGCTTTAGTGAATACAGGGAAATTGTGGTGAGAATCTTGAAGACTGGAGTCAAAGATGCTTTAGACCTACCGCCGCATTGGATATGTCACCCAGCTTGGGATCAAAAACGATGCCAAACGTGATTTGAGGCGTTCTATGATGGAAGAAGTTAGTATCCGCGGCGAAAACCCCCGAAGAGCTGCCATGGTTATTGTGTGTGTGTGCTTACACGGTCAGCCGTACTGAGCCCTCGGCACCCACGTCCCATTCGAACTCGGTATCCCCGAGTGACGAGTTTGCAACCGCGTTGAGGACCCCGTCCCAACCGACCGAGTCTTGGTCGTCTTGTGCGAAGCTGTACGGGACGCCGTCGCGGAGAGGGAACTGTTGCATGATGTCCCAATTCCCAAGATCGACGGTGAACCGGGCATTTCTATGGTATCGTGTCAGCTATATCGGGTCATGCATGTCCTCACCACGTCACTGGGGTTACTCGGCGAGCGAGCCCTGCTTCAAACTTACGCGTGAACGTTGACTGTCCCTGCTAGGCCGGCCAGGACCTTGAACTGCGGTCCGATGGTGACGATGCCGGGAATATAGACGCTGGCACCGATTGGTGCAAGTCCTGGACAGAAGGTTAGTTTTTCTACTATTACTGAAGACAATCGCGTATGACTTGGAGGGACAATCGAATCAAGAACAGGCTCACCTAGAATCTCCTTCTGCAGCGTCCCGAAACGGAGCTCGGCGTACGCCTCGAAGTCGAAGGTCCCGACGATGACGCCCTTGTTGCGGAAGGTCATGTGCGACTGCTTCAAGGAGGTGAGGTCGCCCATCCTGCCGATGAGCGTGACCTGGGCCGTGGTCTCGATGACGACGCTCAGGATGGCCTCGAGCCTGGCGTGGAGCGTCTGCGTGACGCCCGGCGCGAGCTGGCACACCTTGGTCTCGTCGAACAGCGTGAAGACGAAGCTGTCCTGGACCTTGTGCCGCAGCACGTTGACGTGGTAGTCGACGTCGCGCATCCTCCGGTACCAATCTTCGAGGTCGATCGAGAGCCACCGCTCGTGCAGCCGGTGCAGGTCCTCCTCGCGCGTCTCCCGCCGCTCCCGCGCGAACCGCCGGTCTAGGTAGCTGTGCCAGTCGCCGGCGTGCTCGCGCCGGACCTCGGCGTGCATGTCGCGCTTCTGCTGCCCCGCCGGCGGGGCCACGACCGAGCTCCAGTAGCCCGGGTTGTCGCTGTAGTCGATGCGCAGCAGCACGTTGCTGTCGCGCTTCCGCAGCGGGGAGAAGTCGAAGTCGAAGGCGAGCTCGTAGACGGTCGGCTTGGACCGCGGGCCGAGGCCCCGGATGTCGACGTGGGCCGGGGCCGGCTCGTTCTCGATCGGCTC
Organism: Hypoxylon cercidicola; assembly: GCA_022578845.1. Lineage (NCBI taxonomy): Eukaryota > Fungi > Ascomycota > Sordariomycetes > Xylariales > Hypoxylaceae > Hypoxylon > Hypoxylon cercidicola. Next base: position 630,863 of record MU399507.1, read on the forward strand.
CAGGGACACGCCCATGGCGTACTTGCCGGGTCCGCAGCCGGCGGGCATCTTGAGGACCTTGGTCTCGATGCCGCCCAGCCAGAGTTCGTGGCAGTTGCTGTCTTCGGAGTGGTCGGTGCACACGATCTTGGCCGTCTGCAGGCCCTCGTGGCTCTCCGTATCGCAGTCAAACACCTCCCAGTGAGCGCCGTCGCGCTTGTCCAGGTTGCTCAGCTCGTCCAGAGGGCCGTCCATAACGTGCCAGGCGAACCCGTTAGCGTTCGGATTGCTGTGTCCTTGGTCCCAGGGCAGCGTGACAGTTGTGTCGATCTGGATGCCATACTCGGTCGTGCTCCCCTCGGGAAGCGCGTCCAGGTCTTCTTTGAAGAAGAGGTTTTCGACCGGCACCGGCAGCAGCTTGACGTCGACGCGGAGGTGGTCCGGGTTACAGCATAGCCTCGCCGGGAACCGGCCACTCGCGTCATGGCAGGACGCCCAATTCGCACCGCTGGGGAGTTCAGCCCAGATGCCGTCAATGTAGTGCACACCAAGATCAGTGCTGATGTCCGAGTCGCACTTATCGATCGCCGTGCAGGTCTTGCAGTTTTTACCGCCCGACTCGCAGTCGTCATTTCTAAACGACCAAAAGCATGAACCAAATCTTTGGACGTGGCTGGAGATGTCGCAGCAGAGCGGCACCATCTGGCCCACGTCGCAGTACTCCTGGGCAAAGGTGATGGCCCGGGTGCCCGTGCGGCACAGATAATCCCAATTCGCTGGGTCGCCTCTCCAGTCACTTGGGGGGGTAACGCAAATTCCCGTGTCAGACCACTCGCATATGTTGGGCCCCGTCTGCTCGGTTTCGCAGCAGTAGCTGGCCTGGCCGAAGCCGAGACAAGAATCGTCCTCTCCCTCGCTGTTCTTGTAATAGTTGCTGGTAGTGACCTGGACCTCGTTGCTGTTGCAGCTGTTGCCAGTTTTACAGAACAGATCAAACTGTCCGTTTACGAAGTTGATGCGAAAATAACCGCGCCAGGTGCAGTAATCTGGGTCTGGGGTCCCGTCAATGGCGCAGCATAGCGCTCTCCGGATCTTGCCGTTTCCGTCAGGGCAGCGGACAGTCTCCAGGAGGTTTTGCCCGGGGCCGCAATACGTTCTGCCGCACTCTAGAGACATGCCGGTCAGAATATTGTAATTGACTACCTACCGTACCTAACCTTAGGAGGTAGGCATGGCCGTCGTGTTCGGAAGTCTTGGCTTACCTGTCCATTCACAGCCACCCGGCCGGTACGATGTATAGTTTGAATCGTCCCCAATGCCGTTTGAAAAGTAGTTGAGGCCATTATCACCCATGACACCTTTCAGAAGGTCATGACTGGAGGTGTCCTGGTCGATGGCCCAGATGAAAAGGCCCCGGAGACTGTACACGCACGGTTGTTAGTTCTTAGTAGCTGAAGCTACTTTCCACGCATCCCACTGATGGCTTCCGTACAGCAGGGGAAGAATCACGTACCCGATAGAGTTGGCATAGTCGACCTTGTCCTTTAATGTCTCTGGGGTATCGTATGACACCCATTGGTCATGATCGTAGGTCATATACATGGCACCGGTTTCCTCGTCGTGCACCTCATGTACATCTGTTCCGTTGCGGATGATGGATGTCTTTGTACGGTAAGTAGCCTCCTTGGGTCTAGCCGAATCACAACTCATGTCAGCAGCTAATTCCGCTCCATAATAAAAAGGAGACAGGACGGCATCACTCACACCACAACGAAAAGGTCGCCCCGCATCTGTGAACTCGCAGCCCGGCGTGTCGCAGCTAGGGTCAGCCAGAGTATAGCTCCTCCCGTAGAATGCCGATCCAAGATTGACCTTCTCGGCCGGGACATTGTTCCTCCAGAGCAGCTGCAGGGCCTCCTTAATCTCAGTCATGTTGGTGTGGGCGTAGACGTGCGGACCGATCCAGTTGCCCAGAGAGTCCCAGCTGCCGTGCAGATCGTAAGACATCAAGTTAATCCAGTCGACGTACATGGCCATGCTCTCGATGTTGAACCAGCGCATGTACCAGTATGAGGCTGGTACCGTGAAGGAAAGCCCCCAGCCTCGATTCTGTGCATCGAATTGGGCCCGGATGTCTTGTACGAGGAACAGGTAGTTCCGGCTGTCGTCCGGGTTGCCCCTGCGGTCGGGTGCAGCCGGGTACTCCCAGTCCAGATCGACACCGTCGAAACCCCACTCCTTCATGAACTTGATCAGTGCGGCGATGAATTTGGAGCGGTTGGCCGAAGAGCTAGAGATATTGCCAAATATTGGCTGCGTCTTGGTGTCGTTGTTGCTGAAGTCCCAGCCACCCAGCGATAGCCATACCTTCAGGTTAGGGTTGTGCGCCTTGAGCCCGGCCACATTCCTGTAGATGGTGATGTTCGTGTCCGGACCGGGAACGATATCGAAGGTGTCCGGGTCGATGTACCCAAACGCAGCATTGATATGCGAGACGGATTTGAAGGGTAAGTACGCCAGATCGGCCTTGGAACAGCCCTCTGCCTCGGACAGCCAGGTCTCGTAGTACCCGATGACGGTTTCCCGAACATCGTAGCGATAGGGATTGACAGGAGAAAAGTCCATGCCGCAGTTGCTCTGGCAGTTATGTGTTTCCGTATCACAGAATTCCTTGATGGCCGTTAGAAGCATCCGATGAAAGGGTGGATGACGAGTACACATCAATACGGAGGCACACTCACAAACGTAATACCGCAATAACCCCATTGTGAGCAGCAGACATTCAGGGGGCATGTCACGCCGCCGGCCTGCTTTCCGCATTCTTCGCCGGCCGCCACGACACGTGAAGGAAACAATATTGTCATAGTGAGGAAGAAGAGAGCAATGGGGGAGATTGTAATTTTCCCCATGTTGAGGACCAGAGGATGAAGGTGATGAGCTGCAGTGGCAGAGCCTGGAACACTGAATGCTATCGACAGCGTGTGTCCTGGATTTCACTCTATAACCTGTGCCTAGTAGGTTGACAGAGGAGACAAGAGTGATGAGAAAAGGAAACTGAATGAACAAAATTATAATGTCCACAGATGACAAGCCCAACAACGCCGAAAGATCCAAGCATGTCAGCTTTCGACGACGATACCACTCGTCCTCCCGCTGATATCTAACCCCTAAACTGGCCCATGTAATCAACGACTTGGGGTTGATGCGGCGACAGATATCACAGGTACTCATCAATTGGCGTGTATAAAGTACCCAGTACATCGCATTGGATGCGTCTGGAGTTTGGGGCTGGTCGTCCTCGCTTCGATTATCGAATGTGACTACAGGCAAGGCTGTGAGTGTTGGTTGAGTATAACCAATAGAACACCATCAAGACTGACCTGGTCCACCCAACAGCAGATTAATCCTGTCAGATGTTAGAAACCCTTTAAAACTATCGAAAGCCATCGTTCTAGACCCGAGATTTGGATGGCATGACTTATGAAGGATCAATGTAATTACCCAGATGCACTTTTTGGTGGTCAGCGAGACGGTGAGGCATCGGATGTCAATAGTCACGATGGACGAACCAACGTTACAGAGCAATCGCAGAGTCGTATCGTCGTCTCTAAGCCAGAATGGTCTTGTAAGGGGAGGAGCACTCCCCGGTCTACTCGGTTGCTTTCGAGTCCAGGTGTTCTGTCACAGTCCCGTGCCTGGCCGTCAACCAACTCCCAAGGCAATCAGACTTTGATTGACATCGTCGTGACTCTGTAACGACCGGTACATCTCCAGCTCTCTGGCATATCGCTTGCCGACGTCTATGAGGACATCTCCGCCAAACAGTCACGATGAAGCTGTGTACTCCGTGGCAACTATCTTTGAAGGCCAGCGCCATCTTCTATGGGCTCTCCACCGCCCAGGTTCACCTGTCGAACGTCAATACCACAGGCCTATCGGCGACGTGCATCTCCGTGCTCCAACAATCGGTTGCTTGTGACCCTCTCCTTCTCCAGGTTGGCTTTGGCCGATTTGAGACCGACGCGACATTGAGCACTGTTTGCACCTCATCTTGCACGTTTGCTCTGACGACGTATATTCGCCGTATCAACCAAGCATGCGGAACTGATCGCTATGACGGCGGGGACGGATATTTCTATCTGACCGCTTTTGGGGCGGAGTCAACCTACGAGCGATATCAGACTACGTGTTTGCAAAACTCGTCAGTGATACTGTCCAAGGCCTGGTTCTACGTATGAATTCATAACTAACTTCGTATCAAGGGCTGGACAGCGCTGCAACGCCGTCATTCGAGACGTTCTAGGGGTCAACCCCTCAAACCAGATTCCCAGTAGGTCTGTAGCGACGCAGTACTCCTCGCTGGTGTGCAATGATTGCTTCATATCAAGCCTCGCCACGGTGTTGGCGATGCCTATCTCGTCGGCAGCGGCTTACTCTACCGCCCTGGCTGAGGTGACAAGTTCATGTCAAACCTCTATTGCAGTCACCACCCCCTTAACCTCGACGACCTGGTCCTTACCGTCAGTTATCTCGTCTTTCCCGCGCTGATATATGTTTGTATAACCGACTGACTCGATGCCAGGGCGACAACATTCACGCCGGCTCATTGCGAGGGATTGGAGTACGACATCCAAGCCGGGGACACGTGCCAAAGCATCTCGTTGAAAACCGGCATCAGCTCGGCTGCCATGCTCCAGGCCAACGGGCTGCAAGCCTACTGCGCCAACTTCCCTACGAGCGGCAGCGTCTGCATCCCCACGAGCATGCATTGCAGCCCGTACGACCTGGAAGTAGGCGAGACCTGCGACACGATCGCATCCAAGCTCGGCTTGACCAAGCCGCAGCTCGTGTCCTGGAATCCCGAGGTGGGCCGGCTATGCGGTAATATCGGTAAGCTGGCTTCCAAGGGGATGACGCTGTGCGTGTCGAACCCGGGCGGCGATTGGGTGGACCCAAACCCGGCCGAGCACCAGCCGACTTCGACCGTGACGCCGTGGACGCTCGTCATCACCAACTCGGGCACGGCGTTCAGCGCGTTCCCCAGCGCGACGCCCATCCCGACCCTCTATCCCAACGGCGACTACGTGACGCCGTTCGCCAACGGCTCGCGGTTGGATTGCGACGTGTACATGTCGCCGCCCGTGCTGCTTGACGTGAACAACCGCACATATAGCTGTGAGAGAGAAGTCACCCCTGAGCGGGAGTATCGCTTTGTTCTTCTGGTTTACTGACACGGATGAAGACACATGTGCCGACGCGGCCGACGCGTACGGCATCACGGTGGACGACCTGCTCCTGTGGAACCCGGGTATCGACACGACAGGCGGGTTCAGCGACCCGTGCGAGCTCTCCTTCGCTTACCAGTACTGCGTCGTGCCGACGGCCTCGCCGCCGGACGACACGACGCCGTCCTGCGTCTTCCCCGCGCTGGCGGAGCCCAGGTGGACCTGCGCCATGTACCTGCAGCGCTACAATATCACCGAGGCTGCGTTTACCGCGTGGAATCCCTCGGTGGGGACCGACTGCCAGGGCTTCCGCCAGGGGGTAACCTACTGCGCCTCGGTCGAGCATTACAGACCCGCGGGCGAGATCTCGACCTGCTCGTACTGGTCGATGGCCAACGACACCAATCGTACGTTGTCCAGACCCCTGGCTTTTTTTCGGCGACCCCCCTTTTCTCGCCCGATATGTATGGCATTGCTGACCTCCTTGCGTGCAAACAGCGGCCGATAGCCCGTGCGGCATCTTCGAGATCAAGTACAAGCTGGACCACGCCCGGTTCGTCGCTTGGAACCCTACTCTGAACGATGACTGTGAGTTGTTGCCCTAGTTAGAACCGGATGCTGTGTCTGGCATTGCTAACCGGAACTCCCACGACTAGGTTCGGGCATCGTGCGAGGCTACGACTACTGCGTTGGAACGCCGAGCTTCCATCCCGGTTTCCCGGGTTGAGCATTCTGGAGCCCCGTGGGTCAAGCCTCCTGTGTGCTTCTGATTCTACGAAGACTGGGACGTTAAGATACCTTGCTTTTTAAAAGTTAGGTACCTAGGTAGGTAGGTAGATAGGCTTGTCAAATGTAATCATAGGTAGTTTTTCTAGCCCTATGTTACGTGAGTAGCCAGTATAAGTCCGCATGTAGAGCACTCGGGCCTAGTTTTCCAGAGTCTCCAAATACTTGGCCATTTTCGGGTGTCCCTTTTTACGTGCACGTTCTGCGGCCGTATCCCCGTATGCGCCTCGCACGTCTCTATTCGCCCTGTGTCTCAGTAGCAACTCGACCATCTGGGTATCCCCGCGCTCGGCCGCCTTGATCAGACACGTGTCCTGCAGCTGCTCCTCCGTCCGCATGCCCTCCGTTGAGAAGCCAAAGCCGTAATCGGCATAGCCATAATCCACCATCTTGCCGTCGACAACCAGTCCTTGCTCCAGGAGCATCTCCATGACGAGCAACCTGTCTTGATTACTGGTTGGCCACTGCGTGATAGGCATCGCCAGGTCGGATGAGCAGGCGCCGGGGTAGTTATCCGACAGCAAACGCTCCAGTGGAAAGTAGTCTAACATGGTGCGAGCCGCCGCAGCGCTGACGGGTACGATGGGCCCACCCCTGGAAAAACTCAAGCTGGAGCCCTCCGTGACGGACAGGAAGCGTGAGACAGCGCTCGCACCAAGGTCAATGCCCCGTAGGCTCAGTGCGCCCAAGTACTCAGCAAGCACCGAGGAAGTGCGGAGCTGATGATCGTTCGCCCACCCACGTGCCAGCCAGCACAGACCGTGATCCAAGCCATCCGGTAGGCCCACGGCGTTCGTGGCCTGATGCAAGGGGTAGTGAAGCCAGGTGCCAGGTTCCGCATTCAACAGAGCCGTCCACATCCGCCACTCTAGCTCGCGGTTGTGCGAGCTGTTGCGCGAGTGCTGGAATGCTACCTCGCCGGAGCTCATCCGACTGCAAATGAGCAACGTGCTGATAAGGTCAAAGCTGGTCTTGGAAGTCGTTGTCGATGCTCTATAGTGCTCGACCAGGTGCTCAAGGACATCCGCATGCCGCCGCGCATAGGCAATCATGCCAAGGATGTCGAGTGTCCACGACGGGAGCGAAGATAATGTCACTCCAACATCAAGCTCGAGGCAACGTTGTAGCTCGGCAACTACCGCCTTGCGATAAAAAAGGAGACACAGGGTCTTGAGCTGTTCGCCGTCTTAAAGCAGCACCATGAACATCAGAATCAGCACAATACACGCTATGTGATACGGGAGTCGGTTCACGCCGACGTCGTTAGTCCATCAGCTGAACAGCGTGCCTCTCACCTGCATACGATATCCTCCCCAGACTATGCTTCAACATTCTGGACTTAAACGCTCCGGCAATAAGATCTCCTTGGAGGGCATGGGCGATGTTGGAGTTGAACTTGTCCCAAGTGTGGTGGGCCCCACCCTCCCGGATATGGTCGATCAGGCGGTCGAAATAATCCTCGAGGGTAATGTCTTGGAGCGCGAGTTTGGCCGTAGCCCAGCTGAAGCACTCCTCATCCACCTGATCCAGCTCTTCCTGGATCTCGACCAGGTTTGCCGAGGTGGCGCGGACTTCTCTGCGGCAGAGATACATTGTGTTGGTCACGATTGGTCACGATGGAGTTACGAAGAATACCGACGGTCTCGGGCGTGTGACTGTGAATACGAACAAGGTCGGTGGTGATATGAGTGCACGAACTCAAGTTCTTTTTGGGAGTTAATGTTGGTGCTTAAAAGATGGTGCTTATTTTCATCACACTGATATCACAAGAAATTTATAGGAATGAAGGTCAGCTGGGCAGTTTATACACTTATGTACCAACGTGCATATCGCTACCAACTTAGCATTGGCGAGAGCTCATTAGCGAGAGTTGGGGGCTTTTAAGGCGGTTATGGCAGACATAGGAGGGTCAGGTATCATGCCCAGGGGAAAGGGGCGGGATTTAATTATCAATAGTAATATGATTGGCTTAGGAAATGGTGTACGCCAACGGGGCTTATAGGATAGCCTCGTTCTAGTCGCATTAACCAAAAAAGTCGTATCCCTCCGGCTCCTCGTCAACGGCCGAGTTTTCACACAAATCGGCTCTCTGCTGAGTCATGGGGCCGTACGCAAGTTCGTCAGTCATATTGTACGGCACCCAGGTCTCCTCCTTGATCCTAGGGAATGTGCCAGTGCCTTCTGAGTCCAGAGTCCGCCAGTTGACCCGCCACGCCACCACGTTGGGTAGTTGCGTGGCGTCAATGGCAATCAGGACCTCGTCCAACTCCCGTAGGTGGTTCCGCAGGGCCGCTAGCTCCTTCTCGTGCCAGATGTTGGGCTTCAGCGGCGGAACACCGTACTGCGCCAGGTTCTGCGGCGTCTGTGTGAGCACGTAAATTTTTCCCGTGCACATCTGCGCCATGGCCTCAGACATGTTCTCGAAGTACTCAATATAGTAGGGCTTTGCTGGGACGGTGCCATCGATCTCACCCATCTGCGAGATCGGGTACAGCGGGTTGTCCGGGTCAAAAATGCCGTAGTAGTCCAGGAAGGCGTTGTTTTCCTGATGATTCAATTTGTTCGGCCAGAGGTGCCAGATCGAGTACTTATTGTACTGGCACGCGAGCTGGGTGGCAACGCGGGAGAGAGCCCTGGGCGGCTGGAATGCCGTTCTGCTATAGAACATACACGTGTCCACGAGGTCGGCTCTCGTGGCGCGCGTGCGCTTCTTAAACTCATCGGTGGTGAACTGTGCTAGAAGCGCAAGTGGATTGCCGGGCGGGGTAGCGGGTCTGGGGCACCAGAAGCATGCTGGCATCGGGAAAGTCGGAGGACGACGGCATTCCTGTTCACTTGGGGTGGGTTCACAGTCGTCCCGCCGTGCCAGCTTGTGTGAGTGGCGGGCGTGGATATCCGTCATATTAATAGCTGAGCGCTTGGGATCGACGACCGAGAACCTATCCACTGTAACACCAAATCGAAGATTCGTCAACGGTGCCACGGGTAGAGGCTCAGCTCTCAGTCTGCCGCGAGGGCTTACACGAAACTGGGTGGCATCTCCCGGCGTGGCGAGCAGGACGAAGGCAAAGAAGACGAACAGCCCGAAGACCCTAAGGCGGGTGCTCATTTTGAAAATAGACAAAAGCGATGGTGATACGACAGGCCGGGCCTCTCGAGATGGTTGCGGCCAGAGACCTTGTGTAGAAATATCAAGAGCCAAGGTGACTTGGACTTCGAAACTAGAAGCTGACGTGTTAGTGAACTTGAATTACACCCTCTTGCTAAGGAGGGCTTATCGAATGGTATTAAGGGGTGAATCAGAAGCTTACCTGAATGAGATTTCTCTAATGCTATTACAACGAGCTTTCACCAACCGCAAATAAGCGATCCTCTCCGTTGGTTGTAATTTAAAATCGACAATACATTATGCTCTTATCGACTTCCGACTGCAAGCCAGTCTGTAGCCGGTACGTCGAACATCATCGGGTCTATGGTACTAGGTACCATACCACGTTGCTTACCTTTGAGATGATAAGCAAATCCGGGTTAAGAATCCTTTGGGTACTTCCAACGGTCCCGACAAACCTCTAACCAGTCCAATAGTTCGCAAAAGGCGGAAAGGTGCAGCATGCTCGGCTCGGTCCAGGCCTGGCTTTGGTGCCAGGAGGATACTACTCATCTTGTAGTATTCCAGGGCTGTTAGAACTCGAGTCCAAAACCTTGCTTCCACTGCTCCGTGGCGTCGGCTTAATCTCATGACACTGCGTGCCTCCATCGGTTTCTCTCAGATCCAGCTAGAAGGGCTGTTTACCTCGTAACGATGCAAGCATAAATAGGTAATGCTTTTACTTGGGATGCCTGCCCAGGCGGTTCAAGATCCCACCACTTGAACACAGCATCCCCGAGCGTCTTCTTGTTGCCGCGTCCCTGCATCTCGATATGAAGGTTTCCTTCTACTTTCTGGCACAGCTATGCCTCTTTGCTGCTCTTGGGTCGGCCTATCTCAAAGATCCTCCCACAACCGCCGATCCTAGCACGGTCTCAGATTGTTCGTGGTGGATCGTGGCGACAAGCACTGACACTTGCACAGCCATTGCAGATACCAATGGAATCAGCGTTAGCGACTTTTCCCTCGTCTATGTATGTATAGAAGACCTTAAAGTAAGCCGTACATCCTCACTAATGACTCTAGAACCCGTCGGTCGGTATGGTGTGCACCCTCAATGCCGGCCAGTCATACTGCGTAGAGCGGAACTATGGCATCCCACCGGTGACCAGCACAAGCACCAGCACCAGCAGTGCGCCGGCCAGCACAACGACCGGCAATGGCATCGCCACCCCAACGCCCACACAGCCGGGTATGGTCAACAATTGCAACAAGTTTGACTTCGTTGCTACCGAGGACAGCTGTAGTACCGTCGCTGCTCGTAACGGCATCACTGTGGATCAACTCTCAGAGTGGAATAGTGCTGGTCCAGCCTGCACGGCGCTCTGGGGAAAAGTATACGTCTGCGTTGGGGTGATCGGGACCAGCACCACAAGCACTACGGCTTCAACCACAACTAGCAATGGCATTTCAACCCCGACTCCTACTCAACCAGGCATGGTCAGTAATTGTAACAAGTTCGACTTCGTCGACACCGGCGATTCCTGCAGCGTCGTCGCTACCCGCAACGGCATCACTGTAAATCAGCTCATAGAGTGGAACAGCGCCGGACCGGACTGTACGTCGCTCTGGGGAAAAGTCTACGTTTGCGTCGGCGTGATCGGGACCGGTACCACAACTACCACATCGACTTCAACAACCACCGGCAATGGCATCACAACCCCAACCCCCACGCAGCCGGGCATGGTTAGCAATTGTAATAAGTTCGACTACGTAAATAAGGGCGACATTTGTAGCGTGATTGCCACCCGTAACGGCATCGCCATCGCCAACCTGATCGACTGGAACAACGCCGGAACGGACTGCACTTCTCTCTGGGCCGAGGTTTATGTGTGCGTGGGCGTCGTCGGCACCAGCACGACGCTGAGCACAAGTACGACCACGACCGCTACCGGGAACGGAATATCCACTCCAACGCCGACGCAGCCGGGTATGGTGTCGAACTGCAACAAGTTTGATTTCGTCGACAAGGGCGACTCCTGCAGCGCGATCGCGTCGCGGAACGGCATAAGCGTCACCGACCTAATCTTATGGAACGACGCGGGGACAGACTGCACGTCATTATGGGCGTTGGTGTATGTTTGTGTTGGCGTGATCAACGGCGTTTTTAGAAACTCGACTCAATTCATAAGTAACCGTAATTAGCATGATCCGTGCTAGATGCTATACGAAGGCCAAGGCCTGGATCAATTTCAAATATCGAGATCCCGCGTGCAAGAAACTGAGGAAGCCCTTGTCGTGATCCTTTTATCACCCAATGCTATAGGTAGTTGTACGTAGGGTAAGTTTACCTGGCGTTTGCTCATCAAGTTGCTTATGAGATAAACAAGGTCTTCGCTGTATCGATCCTCGGACATGTAACAGAGCCTCACCAGAAAAGATTACAGTGACAAAGATTAATAGAGTGTTGATAAGTGTATTCATATGTGATATAGATTTATACAACAAAATTAATTTAACTAATCGTTCTGAAAGTGCTTCAATGTTGTGGGTGAGCAAAAGGTGAGTGAAATAAATTGACAGATGGGAAAGGTGAAAGAGACTTGGCATAAAAGCACTGACCACCTTTACCAACTGAAAGTCGGGACCATTCGGGAGTTAGTTCACTCCCCAACTTGGTCCGTGCTCTTTTTCCTTCGTTTTTCAGTGCCTCAGCCAAGTTCTCGCATTTCCTCTTTGAAAAAAAGCCTCCGTTTTGCAAAACCTCAGTACCAAAACAACCCTCCTCAATCTCCTCTCCTCTCAATTGCAATTTAATTTGCAATTGACCCTTTCCTTTTACCTTGGAGGATTAGATATACCTCTCTAATAATGTTCCGCAACGCCGTCAGACAGTCCACGCGCGTCGTGAGCGCCATCTCTGCCTCGGGCAGAGTCGTTGCGGTAGGTCTCCCTCGATGCGCCCCGATTCCATCTCAATTCTATCCGAGAACGCATGCGATCGATCTCAATGCATCTCTATGGCCCTCCTTAAGCTCAATTGAAGCTTTTTATGTTGTTTTCGGATTTGTCTGGGAGCTTGCAGAGCTTCGCAAAGCTCGAGCTCTTTCATGCGTATACAAATTTCGGACTGTCGGCTAACTGGTTGGGGGGGTTTTTCCAGGCACGAAATGCCGCACCGGCCTTCAACGTCCAGGCCCGAACCTACGCCGACGCGAAAGCCGCACCCACCGAGGTTTCTTCCATCCTCGAGCAGAGAATTCGTGGTGTATCCGAGGAATCCAACTTGGCTGAGACTGGTCGTGTCCTTTCTGTCGGGTATGTGGGCCCTCGGAGCGAGATTTTTGAACTGCCGCAAACCATTCTTGGAACACCGTTCACAACCATCACCGGCTTTTCATTGACCTACCATCGTTGACGGCATCATTCGCATTTGTGTCTTAGCAATTGGATCATATTTACTAATATGGGGCCTGTGTAGTGATGGTATCGCGCGTGTGCACGGTATGGCCAACGTCCAGGCTGAAGAGCTCGTCGAGTAGGTGCATCATGATCTACGAGTTAGGAAACATGCAATTGACCATTACATAGGTTCGCTTCCGGTGTGAAGGGAATGTGCATGAACTTGGAGGCTGGACAGGTCGGTGTTGTGCTTTTCGGTTCTGACCGTCTGGTCAAGGAAGGCGAGACCGTCAAGCGTACCGGAGAAATTGTGAGTTTAATTTATAGAGTGAGCAGGACAGCATTGTTGACTATCAACAGGTCGACGTTCCTGTCGGCCCCGAGCTGCTTGGACGTGTCGTCGACGCCCTCGGTAACCCCATCGACGGCAAGGGCCCCCTCAACACCAAGGAGAAGCGCCGTGCGCAGCTCAAGGCCCCCGGTATTCTGCCTCGACATTCCGTCAACCAGCCCGTGCAGACTGGTCTGAAGTCCGTCGATGCCATGGTTCCCATTGGCCGTGGTCAACGTGAGTTGATCATTGGTGACCGTCAAACCGGAAAGACTGCCGTCGCCCTGGACGCCATCCTGAACCAGAAGCGATGGAACGACTCTAACGACGAGACCAAGAAGCTTTACTGCATCTACGTTGCCGTCGGTCAGAAGCGATCCACCGTCGCTCAGCTCGTCAAGACCCTTGAAGAGAACGACGCTATGAAGTACACTATCATCGTTGCTGCTACCGCTTCCGAGGCCGCACCTGTAAGCCAATTAACCTACCTCATCTATGCCTTTTTTCTTTTGCGAGTCATCCTAACTAACTAACCCTCCCAGTTACAATACATTGCGCCCTTTACTGGGGCAAGGTAAGAGATTTGTTAGATATTCTCGGGGGGGGGGGGGGGGGGGGGGGGGGGGGGGGCGGGGGGGGGGTGGGGGGGGGGGGGGGGGGGGGGGGGGGGGGGGGGGGGGGGGGGGTCCGC